>CM018084.1:35869582-36467082 GCA_008658365.1 Alca torda | reverse complement strand
AAAGCAAATAAAAAATACATAAGCAAAATACTTAGAGATTAATAGGTATTAACTGATGCAGCTTCTCAGGGAAAACACTCAGATTTGAGCATCAAAAACTGTTGCTGGCAAAATTTGAATCTTGGTTACATAAAGTGGTTTCTGACTGCAGAATATTAGATTTATTTATAGCCGTGGTTTCACTTTACAACTACAACTCTACTTCCCTTTTCACACGCCGCAACGAACCAATTATACTGGGATTTTTTTCCCCCCTCACTTCCTGGGGTTCAAACAAACCTATTAAAGTCCCGCTGCTCAGTATGATCTTCCTTAGTGATACCACTGAGAATAAGCTGAATCTGAAATCATAGTTTTGCATACCTTTCAAGCTATCAAATAGCAAACAATAAAAGCGGAACCTTTTAAATTCTTTAACACATTATACATGTAGGAAACTTCAAATGCTGAGATTGATTAAATCAAACCAACATGCTTTGTAATTGCAATTTTATAAAATACAAATCTTAGTAAAACATCAAAAATGCCAAACGAGAAATCAAATGTGTATGAAATAAAAGGGAAGCTTCTCTGCTTAAAGAAGCTGGAAATAACGCAATAGCAACACAGGGAATAATAACAGCTTTTCTTATGACATTTATTTGCCATGTACAAGTTCATTTCATATTTAATAACTTCAAATCAGATATAATTTGTCAGCTACAAGAAGGGCACAACTTTGGGCACCCAATCAGTCTCTGCCCTCTAGTGTTGAGAAAGCAGATAAAACTCTTCTTAATAGAAGTGGCACTACAAAGAAGCGTGAGCTCAGGAAAAAAGTTTTTCATTAAATATCTTCACTGTCTATTCAATAGATAGTCGCTAGGGAACTTCACCTATTGTAATATATTTTCGTGGACTACACACAACTATTACCGGCACCCTGGGCAATCAAAGTAAGGCACGGCATTTTTGAATAAGACACCAAAGGGCGATTGAATTAAATACCGAAATAATAAATTTTAAGATTCTAATTATGCCTATCAGTGTCTAGAATTGGAATCCACTAATCCTGGAAAAAAGTTACCTTTTTATAATACAGTATTTTCTTAATCATTTGCGTCTGATATTTGTAATACCTCCACTGCAAACTCAAACCAAGATGACGCATTATTAGAAGAAACAGATCTTCTGCGTTTCTTGCATTTTTTTAGAAGTGATTCAAAAATCTGCTATCTCATCTTAAAAAAAAAATTATTTTTAAAAAACAAGTTCATTTTAAAGCATATTAAATTCTGACCACTAACACGTAAACAGAAAAAAAATCAGCAGAGCATTTAGTCTTAGCGTTGACATTTAGTCCATAAACTGTCACATCCTGGACACTGAAATAGTTGCATTTCTGTTCAGTAAGTTGGTGCATTTGAATTCTTTCCTAATTAAAAGATGAAAATAGATTTTGGTCTATTACTAGAGGTGACTGTTAAGATTAGCTTAGCATCAAGAACTTCTTCCCAGTGAAAAATAGACTTGAAATGGAAAAATGGCACATGTGGAAGAAGGGAGAAGAAAAAGACGGGGAGCTCACCTTGACAGCAGCTTCTGAACCTCCTTCTTTAAAATCTTCATATTTCATTACTTCAGCCATAATGAATCCCTTTTCAAAATCTGTGTGAATCTTCCCTGCTGCCTGAGGAGCCTTCGTCCCTTTCTGTCAGAGGAAAGACCGGAAGAAAATTAATTGCATTTAGGAAGATTGATTGCAGGAAAGAGGTTTCTCCTTTTTGATATGCTTTCAGGACCTGCTGAAAGTTTGTTTCGTATCAGTTAAAATGTCACGCATACAGCTGGGTAATTCTCACTATTGGGACATACAGATAGATGCCTTTGCCACAGATAAACCAAGTGATATTAAAGAAGGGCAGCTTTGTTTTTCCTAATAGGTATCAACAGTAGTATTGATTTTAGAAGCTATGATTGTGTTTTGTTGTGGGATTCACTTCGATCCCTAGCTGTCCACACAGAAAGTGAGGAAAATAAAGATTTTTAAATAACTTTAAAATTTGAATTACTCAAGACTTTTACTTACGTCCAAATAATTTCAGTTAAATGCTAACATTCATTGGCGAACCACATTTGTAATCAAAAATGATTTATGGATCTCAAGCCCTGCATATCAGCTTATTTTTATTTCAGAATAATTTTAGTAAGTCTAATATAGAAGAAAATTAGTATTCTTACCAAAATGTCAACAACTGAATCACTAAAAAATAAAAAAAAAAAATCACAGGCAACTATTATAAGATAATTTAAGTTTATGCAATAGAGGGGAATGCATTATAACTGCACGCTTTAAATTACAAGGACATACATTCTGTGCACACACAACCATGGAGAGAAATTTGAGAAATAATGGTGACCTAAAGGCTGCTTAATAAAGCATGTTAAAGTGCTAAGGAGTCTGACAGTGTAAAGCACAGTTTTTACAATAAAAGATGTATTGGGTTAATATGGCTACTCACTGATGCTTACCTGACTAAATATCTTTGCACATTAAATCAAAGATACTTACAATCAGTCTTAAGATAAACCAGCTTTCAAATTTTCTAATAAAGAGCAAGCATTTCTCCTACTGAAAACAGTGGAGTTTCAGAATGTGCTTTTAAAAGCCATGGCAAGAATCAGAACAACAATACTTCTGCTTTTATGTTATTTTGGTAGCTCTTCCAGGCACTTTAGCTAGCAGTTATCAGGTAAAAGGAGACGAGATGAAAAGGCTAAAAAAATAAACGTGCTTTTAGTAAAATAAGTTTAATGTGCAAAAACATATACACAAACATCTGCAGCAGTATTAATAAAAATATACATTTACTGGAAATTATGTTGATTAATGAAAACAAATTAATTCCATTGAATGAAATTAAATACAGCAGAGAAATTCACTGCACAGCACTAAATACACTGATGCAAAAAACAACGGCTCAATGACAGATTTGCATCTCCAAAAGTTGGCATTTCTGTAATTTTTAAGATAGAGTTTCTAACCACATGCATTTCAAAATATTTTTCAATACTAATCTTTATATTATAACGCATTTGCATTCAAAGGCAAACCACTACAGCTCAGCTCTTACTGTCCTCTGGGAATAAATTAGTCGATCTCTATGGCTATAATCATTCTACATCAATATTTAAAATTCACAATACAATTTTTAGGCATTACATAAGTTCCCGGCTAAACATATAAAACTACCAAAATAAACTAGGTCTAAATATTAAAGTCAGTAAAAGACCTGAATTACTGCACACTGATTTTAGGTTTTTGAGACCAACTGTGTATCCATGAGGAATATAATGATGTTATATTGCTTTTATTGCTGAAAATGTAATCCGAGCAAAGCAAAGGAGGAATGAACCACCCGCAACCCAAACAAACTTAGTGAATACAAAATGAAAAGCAACATCAATTTCACTGCAGACAAACCCAGTCACAGAGATTAAGCAAGCACAATACTGGTACGTCTTATCTCTGACCACAGGAGGAGGGTAGACAGATTCTACAGGATGAAGAAATTCAGACTATGTAATAGGCAGAATCAATTGTTACCTGCCTCAATCAATGCAGCTCCACTTTCACTGTTCAGCAGCTCACAAATAATTAAAGTTATCCTGGACAAAAACCTCATCTGTAATGACTAGCTAACCGCCACCATGACAAACTTCAAAGTCAGTGATATCAATCTGAATTCAATAGTGTGGAACTGGATATAGCTGATGAATAAGTATGAATCTTACCCTGATGGTCCATGCACGCACTTCATCTGGGCCTGCAGTGAAAAAGTATTCTAGTTGGAGTGCTGCATATCCAGCCTTAATGATCTTTGCTAAAGCACTGAAAAAAAAAAAATGAATCCAATTCATTCAACATACACACACAGACCAGCTAAATGCCCCAAGTAATCAATTTACAGGGAAAGACATCACATATTTTGAAGACATCGGGTCTACTTCTAAACACAGCAATAAGCGCAGTAGCCTTTTGCTTTGAACTCTCTTCAGAAGAACTACTTTTTTTTTTTTTTTTTACTGCGGCCTCATAAAGACAGTATTTTGATTTGTTTATTCCGCAGGATACAGAAATATGGGATAAATTTAAATCACCCTATCAGGCAGCACTTTTGGTCTCATGCAATTTTCAGGACTCCAGGTCATGAAAGCGTAACTGTTTGACTGAAATTCAATATTGAAACAATTTATTATAGTTCTTCAGAAAAATTATGGCAAAATTTTCCCCACCGTCCCTATTCCCCATGGATGACGAAACAGTTTTGGTGATCATTCCTTCTCAAAAATATACATAACTAATACCTATGTTATAATTAAAACACTGTACAGAGATGACAGATGACAGTTAAAAACTTAATTTAAAATAAATCTTTTCACTCTGTCTCATGGTAAAGAAAGGAGAAGATTCTCTCTTTATAATGGTAATTACTCTGTCATTTATTATTCTATCAGCGCAAGCAATTAAATTACTGCAAGGAAATAGTTGATAATAAAGTGTAGGGAAAATGAATGCTAATTAACCTTTGTGTCATGTTCTCTTCCAGATACTTCTGTTTCTCCTCAGCACTCATATCTTGCAACTTGAGTTCCAAGGCCCCACTAAAAGGAATGACCAAAGCACCCGGGTCGTGCTTGTCCACCCACTCTTTAATTTTTATCAACCTGTAGACAACAAAGGGCACAACATTATCTTGTAGTGCATGCATGGCTGTACCACATTCATTATTATCAAGTAGCACATACATATTCATAAGAATTGCACGGTTTTATGATGCCATCTTTTTGTGTATTGCTTTCCAAGGTCAAGGCATTAACAGGCAGCAATTGCTTCAGGTGTACTCCATTAACATTTCACTGTTTCTTGGTTTCTGTTTGGCATTTAATCTATCAGAAATAGGCATAATTTGAGACAATAACCAGGGTTTTGGTAGAGGTTAAATACTTGCAATCTAAAATGCTAACTGAATAAAACTTTGTACATCTGTGGATGTACGTTTTTCTGAGACTTCCAAGAGTGATATTTATCAAATGCGGTAAAACTGGGGGTCTTCAGGTTTTTTTGCGGTTGGGGTGTGTTTTTTTTTTTTTTTAAAAGCATCTCAGTGGCTAGGGCCGCTGATATTAGCGGACAGAAAAGAACACTACACTCTATGAACTCCTAGATAGCAAGCAGCACCCTGCTTTTCCTGGCTATTGATCTTGGAGTACGCCGTAGCTAACGAATACAGGGCCCTGTTTCTACTAGTTTCTCCCACCTTTCTACTATCTCTCCAGGACAAAGCTTGTAGATATTATACTACTGTTATTTTTAAATAATCACATTTTTTGTTTCTCTTCATCTTCAATAACTGGCAGCATCGGTAATAGTTTGCTGTACATCTAATTAGTTAATTTTTTTTTAGTCTAACGAAACTACAAATTTAGAGCTACAGATTTATGGTGCTAGTTTTTGAACGTCCAATATCCTATTAAAAATTAAGAAAATCTTGGCAGCAATAGCTGATGCTTAAACCGCCTTTAAACACAGGCATCACATTCGTGACTGCAAATACTATTTATGTTACATTTAAGGGAGACATTCATAAATTACCTGTAAGGAGTTCAACGTTATTTACAGGGCACTATTTCTGACCAGGTGTGAATGGTAAGAACGACAACTCTGTATGCTCAGCCAGAGAACTCAAGAGGCATAGGGACATTTCCTGTACACTAAGACACAAGGTACAAAATACAGTACTTTGGGTGCCATAGATGCTTCAGACCTGAAGCACCCACCATACAGCACAGGGTTTTATGCTTGCTGAGTTCTTTTTCTTAGTCCTGCTAATCTCCAAGATTTAGACTAAGGTTTTAACTGCTATTATACTAAAGTGCTTTGAAACTGTGGCCTGCAAACCTTTAAATAATCAATGCAAATGTCACTTCAGAAAAAAATGAACTGAACCACAAGTTCATCAACACACATTTGTCAAAGAAAATAGCAGGGGATCAGAGCTATTATGAGATTAAGTGCACGGCCCACTGAGTCGGGTTTTAGATGGGACAAAGAATATAAAAGTTCACTCAACAGTTTTCACACGTTTGTTATATAAGGCTGGTCTTCTATCATTTACTTATGTAAATACCCCATCAGTAGTTTTCAGTCCTCATTATACTAATCTTTTTTTCCTCCAGTTATCCAATGAAAATATAGTCTGGTATCCAGGACTGATACTGAAACACTATTGCCTTCAGAAAAGTCTGAACTGGAAAATCACAATTAAGGTGCATTTCTGAATGCGACACATGACATTTAACAGCATTTCTAAAACTAACATTTGTAGTTAACTAATTTATTTTGGCTAACAAACTGGATATCAAAGTTCAGAACTTATAAATGCCAAACTTTTACAGAAAATGTATCTAGAAATGGATTTGTTATTCATACGTGTACTTCAACATCTGTACATACATCCTTTTTATTGTATTTTTTTAAGAAAGTATCTAACACTGGTCTCTAGACTAATTAAATAACGTACCAAGTGAAAGACAGAATGAAACATGCTAACCTGATAAAGTGAATTGAGCATAAAAGTAACATCAAAAATCGGATTCAAGTTCTGTTTGGTAAATATGGTCATCGTAACTAATAAACTAAGAACTATTGTGGAACAACAAGATAAGAAATAATTACTTTGGCTAAAACACCAATTCAGAATAATAATAGTCTCAGACTGTCATTTTAACAGCTTTTCTATTGAGTCCTTAGAGGGATTATTTGCATTCCTCAGGTATTCTATTGTACAATTCGGATGAATAAAGACTTACAAATCATTCCTCTACCGCCAGTGTGAGACTTTGATCCAGTGAATACACCATTGTACCTTAACTATAATTGGCAAAAAACCTGACAGTGTAGAGCATCACAAGCTTAATAACAAAGGAGAATATCTCAAAGTGTTGACAGATGATCTTCATAATGCAGGAGCAGAGCTGGTACATTTTAGCAATAAATGAGCACTGAGGTCTAAAGGTCTCTGAAGTGACTGACATCAGACCTGCTACAGCCTCACTAAAAGAATAAGGTACTGCATCCCACTCTGTACAGACAGTCGGGTTCTCTGCCTGAGTCTTTCACTTTTGTGACTTTCAATGTCACAAGAATTACTAAAAAGTACCAAGGAATTCCCCTAACGGTGATCAAAATAAAGAAACAACGACCAAAAAAAGGGGTAAATACTCAAATACAAATACTGATATGTTTCTAAATGAAATTCTCCCCAAAGCAAAAATGCTTGATGAATAATCAATAAAGTAATAGTGCAAGTTTGCTTTCCTGTTAGGGATAACCAAGTGTGCTAATAGAACAAAATTCTCTTAACAAATGGTAACAATTAATGTCAAAGTCTGCTTTATTTGAGCATGGAAACGCTGTATATCTGGTAAAAGGACAGCATTAGTACACTCATTTGAGCCTTTGTTAAGATAAGCAAATCCTGGAGCATCTCTCCAGAATTTCATGCTGTACTTGATAATGAATGATGAAGGGTATTGGATTTTAGGCTGAGAGAAAAGTCTATTCACACTTAAGAAAATAGCAATTTAAAAAAACCCTAAACACTAAAATGTAACAACATGAAAAGTTAAAAAAAAAAAAAAAAGAATCAAAACAAAAGCCCATGTAGAACAGGCAGAACGAATGACCACAATTAACAGCTGAAACCACTTTAAGAAATACGAAAGCACTCAAGATGAAAACTCTTCTTGACAGTATACACACTAAGAGCAATCAAAAATATCCTCTTTCCTAATTAGGTTTTCATTATTAGTAGAGTCAAAACTAAATTCTGATTATAAAATATAGAGCAGAAAGAAGAAAGGCTTATTCTAGTACTGCTCAATAATAACAGAGAGGGATCTTTCGGAGCATCTCTGGATGTCCGACAGCCTTCCCCTATCGAGGTGGCTTGGCTCTTCCCCCCACGTGGCTCTGGGGAGAGGAGGAGTGTGCCAACAGCAAATACAGAGGGTGCCTGGACTGAAATTTGATTCTATTTGCCACAAAGGGACAAAAAAAAATACAGACCCAAGAGACAGTAAGACAACCATTCATTCTGTGATGGCAAAAAGAAAACCTTAAATAAAAGTTGAACTGAAAACTCAATGACAAAGACAACTGTGTAAAAACCCAACACAAGAACAAAACCGAGACTAAAACAAAAACAGATCTGAACAACTTGCAAATGAAGGCAGCACTCAAAATTCTGGCCAGGGAAAACAGCCAAGAGGAATTAAGATGCTCGCTTCCACCTAACACTGTTACCGTTGGCAGATACGGAGATAAGGAAGGACAAAAGCATGTCAGCGGATCTACTACTAACTCAGAAAAGCTGTCAGGACCAAGATGTTTTCTTGCCACTACCAGATTCCAGAATTTGATGAAGGCATCATTTAAGGGCATTCCAGTTTTTAACTTTCCATCAGCCTGACAAGGAAAAAGTAAACAAAAGAAGCCAGTGACTCCACGTGTAGAAGGATCAGGACAGCTACCAGAGTTACCTCCTGCTATTAAATCAGGATGCAGAACAGGCCTTGGAGAAAGGCTTAAAAATGAGGGCTCTCACTGAGAAGGCCAATGAGCGAAAAGCACCAGAATGGGGAGCTGTGCAGAAGGGAGTGCCTTCACTTTATTGTGGTGATGGTTCTTGAGGCGGGAGAAACCCAAACCTGCAGACAACCAAAATAAAGAGGTACAAAAGTTGCAGAATGTACATTAACTACAAATCGATATTTGACAGTTTCACATGAGAGATCCAGCTGGGAGCAGAGACAGAGTTCAGATGGAAATCAGAAGTAGCGATGGAAGAGAGAAGCTGCAGAGAGAACTTAAGCTCAGTGGACACCTGCAAGACAAGATGATCTGAAAAACTGACCCCTGAGAAGAAAGGTGATTTGTCAAAGTATGCTTTTGTACAAGCAAGACCAAAAAAATCCTCATCTAACTCATGGAGGAGAAACAACTGTGTTTCTGTTCTACACCCAAATGAGGGGAAATCAGCAGAAATAAAACAGCATGGCAAGGCAGAAGAAAATACCAGGCAGCACCACAAGAAGGAAAGAAACAAATGCAGATAACAAGATAAGATCAAACTAAGTGATCAAAACATACAAAAGACTGAAAAAAAGATCTACAGATAGGAGTGAGAACAAGAAGACCTAGCAATTCCAACAGGCTCTTCTCCTTGGCACTTCTAAGCAACCCCAGATTTTTTAAACCTTCCAAACTCAATCTGTTTAGTCCTTCGTTCCCCACTGTTGAAAAGTTTCCCATATGTGTAGCCTAAGCCACTTTTATTTCAATTTAAATGCATCAGTTTAACTGAGCCTATATGCCGTGGACTGGGAACACACACTACCTATTTCTTTACAGCAGCATTTTACATACTTAAAAAAAAAATTGAAGTCTTTCTTTTTTATTTTGAGCTTTCCCTGTAAGCCACGTATTATTTCTAACTTTGAACCTTTCCTGGACTCTCTCCAATTGGTCTAACAGTTCCTGGAAGCACACAGTACCTAACGTACTCCTCAGAGCTCTCAATAATAATGTCTTATAAGCATTAAAAATAGCTAGAGGATTAACTCACACATTTTTCAGGTGATTCTCCTGTTTATAAAACCCAGTATAGCATTTGCTTTTTTTGTGACAGCACTGCACCACTATCTCATGCTCACTTTATAACTTACTGTATCACCCTGCTTGACTAGCTATTTTTAATACTATATTTGCATAGTTGATTATTCCTGCATACAATCCTTCTCAGAAGTTGCACCCTAGCTCTTCTTTTCCCTAATGATTTATTCTGTTTCTTGAGATGCTCCTAAATTCTAATTTTGTTCTATACATACACCTGGACATCTCCTAGTTTGGGGTCATCTACAGATTTAACAAGAATGCTCATCATCCAGCTCATTAATGGAAATAAGTAACAGTATTCAACCAGCAGCCGCTTCTGCAGATCTCATAATGAGATATTCTTCCATTTGGAAAGTGAACCACTGATAACTATGCTCTGCGTATTATCTTCCAACCAGTCTTGCATGCTCAACCTCCACTAACTTCCATCTAGCCAATATTTCCTAACTTGTTTATGAGAATATTGTAAGGCATTGAAACCTTTAAAGGCTTAATAAAAATCCCAATACTTAATAAAAATCCCAATATGCAGTAAAGTATATTTTTTCACTATATGCAAGACCATTAAATTTACGACAAACCAAATATTAGAGTCATCTGACAATTTAGACAAGTAATAGCCAACACGAATTTGTGAAGACAACTGGGTTGCTTCTAGGTGATTAAAAACAGTTGAATTGTTCCAACGTTTTTCTTGAAATTAAAGGAAAATTCATTGACTTAAAAATGTCTTGTTTCTTCTTTCATTTTTGTGGCTTTCTTTTGTCTTTTGAAGCCTCACCCATTATCCTCAAGTTACCTAAAATGACAGGCATTGCCTAAAAAATTAGGCAATGATTTACTTTTTTTTTTTTTTTTTTGCCAGGTCCCAAAACGTTCCACTATGAGTACCACTAGATTTAGTTGATTTGGTGGGATGGGAGAGGAAGATCTAATTTATCTAAGCACCAGTAGTCCGTGATATGGTTCATAAGTGATGTCCTTCCCTTCTGTTCGCGCAAACAGACTCCACAAAGATCAGGTCCCACTGTCCTCAGTGCTGTACATATATATAGATGTATATGTATGTGTATTCTTATATAAATAAGAATAAATAAGAATAAATAAGAATAAATAAGAATAAATAAGAAACAGTCACAGCCTCAATAAGTTTTCATTCCAAATCTCTATAATCGACAAAGAATGGAATGGTGAAAATTATGAAACCAATGTATATAATAATTTCGTATCACAAAATAGGTCAGTTAAGAACAGGAAGCAGAGAGCACAGTGCGGCCTGTGCTGTAACAGATTAACTTGCTGCAACTCTTACTGCTACCCGCCTTTTTCAGGGTATCCCTTTCTTCTTGCACTACATAAAGAGAAAGGAAGACTAAATAGGAAAACATTAAAGAATAAAAAGGTACTTTCTTCCCCACCATCATAGTTTGCATTTCATGAAGACGACAGATCTACAGGTTTGCAGAATACCTGTTACTGACCTAGGCAATCCTGTTTCAAATCGTCAGTGCCATTTACAAATTTATTTTTTTATTCCCTGCTCCCAGATGGCCAGGAGGAACACAGCAATCCTTAGATTTCAAAAGGCCCTTTCCCACCCCCCACCCGTCACCTGCAAATACTTTCTAGCAATGCTTCAGAACAAAAGCACTGCCTGCACACGCTGGGCTGCTCCCTGGCCTGGAGCCTCCTCTCAGCCCCTCAGGATAAGAGCTTCAGGAGCTCAGAATTTCCTTTATCCTGTGCATCCTGAATGTTTTAAGTTCCTCGATACCTTCCTGGAGTCTGATGTTTGTACCCCCTCCAGTATTTAGTCACTGCATCCAGACGAACCTTACAAGAGATGTGGAGAACCTGTCTCTCACATTAGATGTCACTCACATCTCCAACACATATTGACTTGAGCCTTGGAACATGCAGTGATCTCAGGAATCTTATGACAGAATAGGTATTCCGTTCTACCAGATCTGGATTTTACACCGTGTGACTTCATTGAAATTTCAACTGATAATGTATCAAGAGAAGAAGAATAGAAGTTCCTGATCAACACTGTCATTTGCCATTTATTATAGATGGCTTTATAACTTTCCTTAACATTCTCCTTTGAAATGTAAGTAATCCCAGGCTCTCTGCCTCATGTGCGTCAAAGCAAGTTTTTCCAGGGCCCTGATCTCTGTCACAGCCATTATCTTAAATCCCCTATAATACTGCAAAATCATTCATTAGATGGGGTGACTGGTATTGCACCTACTATTTTAGTTCATGTTGCATCCCAGATTCTAAAGAAACATTTTCATAAACTGGATGTGAGCTTCTCATCCCTTTCCTCATCCACCCAGATGTTACACTCGCTTTTCTGCTACCAGCGGCACACGGAGCAGAGACTCTACCAGCACTCCCTGCAGGCGTGTTCATACTGTTCACCAACAAAAACAATCTGTCAAAAAAGCAGTTTTGGGAAGGAGAATTTATTTCTTTCATACTCCCCCTCCCCACCCATTTTCTTTTAAGCTGAACTAATTCACTTTCCCATGTGTCCTTACAACTGGTTGTGCCAATATAACTGAAGGGTGGTGGAGGAACAGGTGAAGACTGTTGAGGATGGGAGTGCCTTACGTTAGCTTACCACCCGAAAAACAGCAATGCCATGAAGCCAAGTTCAATCAAGAATTTTGATATTTATTGTTGGAGAATGCTTGTGTATGGCATGACTCCTGAGTAAAAATTATCCCATATGAGATCACTTAAAAATAAACTCTTCAAGGCAGAAAACAGTATTAGTTGACAGGAGGCAAATATTCTGGAAATTCATATGAAAACACTTCATGCCCTCAAGATATAATTCTGTTAACAAATTGTCTAACATAATATGGGTAGTAGCATACAGTTCTCAGTTTATTTGGTCTAGAAAGCTACCTGGAGATATTCCTTGTTTAATGGTATGTTAAAAACACAGAAGGACGTAACACCTCACAACTTCATACTGCTGACCACTTTGTGAACATATTTCACACAAAGATTTGGCTTAACTGACGTGAAACTTGTTTAGCTGTTTTGGGTTTGCAAGATGTTGGAACTGTGAAAGAAATAACAGCAGAGAACGTGATATTACCTGTAGTAAGTAATAAAGTACTGTAAGTAATAAAGTACTGTACAGACAGCATTTAATGGACAAAATACTTTTACAACTAGGACCAATAAAGCATGCATAATAGAAAAATCTCGTTGATGACCTACAACCAAGTTTGAATTAAAAAGTATCAAGATGGCAGAACGACAGAGAGAAAGAGGTAAAATAATCCAGAATGACTTTTTCTGCTAATCAATAGAAAGCTCCCAGTTAGAAAAGATTTTTCAGTACCTTATACAGCAAATTCCATCTAACAAAAGGTCAGCTGAGGTAGCCCTATTTTAAACATTTGTAAGACACATCATTCATGAAGAATAAAGATCTCGAAATCCATTTTTAAGGCATTCATTTCTGATCTAATTTTCAAGACTTCAGTAATACCTCTTTATCCAAATTATGGTCCCCATTAAAATGATCAAAAACAATTATGAGTTAAGTAATAATGAAAACACTACTACACTGCTGCTGCAGCATCTGCGGGTACGTGAAAGGCTTAAAGTCTCTCGTTTTCCTTGGTCTGCCAATTCCGAAAATTAATTCTGTCTTAACTCAAGGGAAAAAAAAAAAAAAAGACAAAAAAAAAGACATGGCTGTTGCTGTCAGCAAGGATCAAGCACAGTCAAGACTGAACTACTGATGAAACTGCATAACAACGCAGACTGCAACAAATCGCACACATTACATTCCATAGTTCCAGGCACACCATGCTCCACTCGCAGCACACATACTTTGGACAGAAAAGATGGCATTGGGAAGTCACATCTTGTTGTTCTTTCTGCTGTCATTTATAAACGGTAGAGTTTTGAAAGGTTATCTTGAAAACTGTAACAAAATAATTTAACAGATGCTTGTTCATAAATTATAGCAGAAGGAGCAAATCTCAGTCACAAGACTGACGATTGAGACACTACACAGATCACTAGAAAGAATCCCTATTCCATAATCAGGTTTACATTACGGCATGATAATTTTAACTTTTGTCTCTTGACGTGGTTTCTTATGTCACATGGAAAATTGTATTCTTAACGGTTCTATACAAAAAAAGTAAAACAATTCATATAAATGCTATTATAGCAAAGTCTCAACTCTGTAATCCTATAAAAAATTATAAGCCATCAATAAATAGGCTATTTGATCAAAAAAACATGCGATGCCTTAACAACAGAAACTTTACATGAAATGCATGACGGACAACACCATTTAAAATTTATATTCTTTGATTCTTCTATGTACTGTACGCACTCAAGCAAATACAAGGCCATACTCCCAAACAAAAAATATGATCTACATAGAACTCCTGTGTAATGAAGTAAATATATACTAATAACACTTGAAATAAGACACTGTAAAGAGTAATTAGTAATATATTCCACTAGTGCTAACTGAAAATCCTGCAACAGGTATCACAATTGCAGACTACAATATGTTTTAGTTTTAGCTTTCGCTAATGTCACACAATTTAATGAAACCTAAACAAACTGGGTCAGAATATTCCCCCCCAGTTCTCTTAATGAAATATCTTCTCCTGCTCACACGTGTAAGAGGGAGAGGCCTTCCTCGCTTCTCCAGAATTAGTCTGTGTGATCCGAATTGTGGAGTCTCTCGAGAGCACAGAACTGACATGAGTGCTCTCCTCCTCCCTCCATCAGTTGTTAAAAACCATGAAAGTATTAAAATTGCAAGAGTCAAACAGTACCACAAGAAGAGCATTACATTTAAAATAATAAACCTTGCTTATTCCCCTGCCCCCTTGGGCCATTACCAACTACTAACATTTTGTGATCACACGATACTATGAGTGACGTTTTAAGAAACAATTTTAACGAGACTAGAAATAAGAATCATAGAAACTGGTGATACTAGCAAAGGTTGGGGGGACGTGGGGGGTGTTTGATGAAGAAAAGATCAAATTTGTTATTATGCTGAAATATGCTACTCAATATATCAGAAATTAACTTTGATATTAATCCAGAGAAAGAACATCGTCTAAGCTCTCAGTATAACAATGGAAGAGTTATTTAGTTGAAGGGTTAATATTCAAACTACAGCAACTCAAAGAATACGAGGCTTAATTTCAGACACCTGATTTAGATACCGTGTCTCACTCTGCTCCCTACATAGTTAATGAAGCAGGAGGCTCTTCTGAGGACAATTCAGAGCACTTAAATTAGGGCTCCTGTTCTCACTTTCTTCTTAAAGCATCTTCTCTCTCCTCTTTTCATAGGCTGCTTTAGAAACTAACCCTGACCTTAAGTGCCTAAGATGCTTATGTAAAATTACGTGGTGTGCCTTAGTCTTACCTCCTGCTGATATGTTTCCCCAAAATACTGCCTAATAAATACAACAGCATACACTCTACTGTCATATGAACGTGACCATGTCCAAGTAAAACGCTAAATGAGTTCGGGATTTTCACAGTGTGCAGAGATGCTTTGTATGAAACCCACTTCACTAATTTGAAAAGCTGTCATAAAAACGTTCCATTCTACAGACACAGTCTGTTTACCTGTCTAAACTATGGCGAAATGAGAAAAAAAATTAACAATATCTGAATCATCTACTAAAACATACTTGTCCTACGGGAACACTAACTTTGATTTTTTTCAGAAGCAGGAATAAGTATCTGGATTGGTGTCTGAAATTATGCTCCATTTATCTGACGGACTGTAAAGGATCTGTTAGACACGAAGATTTTTATGGCTGAAAATGGAATGACTAAGTAAATTTCTGTCAGAAGTAAATACCCTTATTCTCTGGGTGGGTGTGTACAAAACATTTTTATTTGCAAACACAAAACTAAAATTTGATTTATTATAAAACTACGAGTTCACCTACCTTCATTTTCTTATTGATTATGGAATTAGGATGCATTCAATGCCCCCAGCAATTTTAACAACAAAAATTATTTGACTGAAAAGAAGTTCCACCTTGAAGTTACATGGCTCTGTGGTAACAAGCACTAACAACAGGATCAAAGCCAAACCTAAAATGCAAGCTACTTTAATTATTATGACTTGGTCCAAAAAACATTTTTCAGTAGAAAGTCAGAACATAAGCCCAAAACCATACTAATTCATGTTCAGTCTCCTCTGAGTGACGAAAAGGCACCATGTGTGGTGGCATACATGATAGTTGTCAACATAAATGAAAATGTTCATGAATAAAAAACAGGCTGTATAAAGAGCTAATTATAATATTACTATCAATTGCTAGCTTGCGCTTGCAAATCTTTCATATCATATAAATGCATTGTTTTTGACATTTCTCTGTAGCTAAACATCACATCATTTCACTTTTTCAAAGTAGCTCAAATATGCATGGGATATACTATAAGGAATGTGGTCTGATCTACAGTTACACCAAAAAAGGGAAAAGACTATGATATAAATGTGCATTGTCTTTAAAAATTCATTTAAAACATTCCAAGTAAAAGAAAAGATCTAGACTTCTAACAGCCTCTATAAAACGATTTCTACTTTCTGTATATTCATCGTTTCTATCCAAAACAGCGGTTGAAAAGACTTCACGCCATCATGCAACTGAAGATTAAAATAATACATACACCCAAAGCAATAGTGAAGTTGTGAATTACTCAACTTGCACCCAGATGTTTTCTTACCCTTAGAAACACTGTTTATTTGCTTAAAGCAATCACTTACACTCTTTTCAGCACATGAGCTGTGAGAGAAGCACCATTCCTGCTTTAATGTTCAAATGGATTCTTCTTCTATTTTAGAAATGCCGTAGAACTTAAATTTGGAAAAGGCCTGCTCAACCAGCAAGAGCCTTAGTAAGTAATACCTAGTTAAAAGCAGACTTAGCCAAAGGAAAAATACTTTAAAAAAATCCTAGTAGGCAGCTATTCTGGGACGTGACAGTCTACCCATTTCTCCACCAAAGGAGCCACTTAGTCAACAGATACAATGCTATTTTAGACTTAGTTTGGTTGAGTAATGACACCATCAAAGAAGAAACAATCACAGAAAATAACCTTAGCAAACACAAGTAATTTGGTTTAAAAGAAAAAATAAAGCATGCCCTGATAAATTTATGCTCTCATTGATATGACATATGATTTTCCATGCAGGAGAAATACACCTATAAAGTATTTGATAGTGTGCTGTGTGTGAAACTGCTCATTCAGCTGGAGAAGAGTGGGAAGTGGATTTGTACAGAGCGTGTACTGAGTAACGCAGCAGATCTGTTAACAGGAGAACAAACTGGTGTTTAAGGATACTGTTAATCAAGTTAATCAAGGATCAAACTTAGGACTCATCTTGTTTAAATACATTAATGACCTTGACACAAACATTAGTTGCATGCAAAGTTTACGTTTGATACAAGAGCAGGAGACGTCGTTGTCCTCAAAGACATCGTCATCATTGATTGGAAGTGACACAGAAGGGGGATCACGATGGGTTAGTCTTCTTCAGAGCAACTCTAAGCCACCAAGACGATGCAACAGGGAAAAGGCAAACGTCATCTACAGATCCTACTGGAAATGCTTCCCTTCTTTTAACAGGACGCATTACATGTGCACATGAAGTATTCATGAAAGCATGTGGAATACCGTGTGAGCTGTGGTCAGCTAAATTCACAACAGGTCTAAGATTATCAGAGGAATGGGAACCTCACGTAAATGACAGAGAGAAAACTGATGATGCCTGCTTTAAATAAGTACCGGAGGAAAACACCGATTAGATAAGATACTATTTAATCTACAGGACCAAGCTGCCAGAACCACCAATGAAATAAGCCAGCCATGGAAAAATGTAGGCTGGAAATTAGCAGAACATTTTCAACCCAAGGCAGCAGTGAGGTTCTGCGAACAGCCTCCCAATACTAAGTGCAAAACAATCAGCTACCGTTAAAAAAAAACACCTTAATTAATTTATGAAAATCATTATACTGTGTAGCTACCAACAATAACTGGTTCTCTACTGAATGCAGAGGAGGGATTACAGTAATTTAGGGATTACCATATAGTTACAAGGAAGCACTACACTTTGTGAATTCAGAAGTACATAAAGGCTATGCAGAAATGCAAAAGGGGGACAAAGAGGTCTCAATCTCATACAAATCAAGCTCCTACACGTTTTGTAAAAACCAATGCCTCCACTGGGGAAAAGGCACTAAGAACTCAAACACCACGTAGTCGACTTGGCTGGAGCAAGCCAGCTGACCAGCAGGAGCAGGCTGGCAGAGTGATCATCATGCAGAAAGTCCTCCCGAGCCACAGAATATGATGCTACCTGCTGTTCAGTGCACCATGTCACTGCTTTTTAAAGAATGAGTATAAATTAAGAATCAGCGTTGTAAGGAAACAAGACTCAAACTCTTGGAAAATTAGACTTCGTGAGTTCTGCTCTTCCAAAATAAAATGTAATAAAAGTCAAAAGCAGCCCATAATACCGTGTATAGTTACCAGTACCACTCATGAGGAGAGCATGGGCAAGGCAGAAGAGGTGGCTGCGGTACCTGTATCACAGTTTGGCAGTAAGTCATTTCAAAATCTGGGCAAGGTACACATTTTTAAAATAACACTAATGAGAACACTGGACTTCATTATCCTCATTGGTCAAATGAAGTAAGTTAGGAACATGATCGTTTTAAAATGTGTGAAAATTTTAATGGAATTTCTTACTTGGCATCACAAACAGAAATCTAAAAGAGACAGAAGTAAAATCCAGCTCTCCATCACCAAATCTCCAGGCCTTTAACATAAAGCCGTTCCTTGTCCTCCTCCAGTTCCACATCAGTATCAAGTTTTGCTTCAGAGGAAGGGAATCCCATCACCAGAGGTCTCCTATCCTACCCAGCCCTACTGCATCCTCAAGCACAAGCTTGTCCTTTGCACGGAGCAGGTTAAGGTTGGCTGCAAAGGAAAGGGAGTTGTTGGGTACACCCAGGAGTAGACAACCCTTTGGGGCAGGACATGGATTCTGAAAAGCATTGTCAACCTTCATTCCGACATTTTCCGACTTTGAAGTGTTTCCCATTACAACATTAAGACACATAATACAGCTGTACGTAATTCCCAATTTCTAAAAAAAAAAAAAAACCACAACAATAAACCTGTTCAATTCTAAACTGAACGTACTCATCACATACCCATTACACAAACCTATCTTTGAGCTAATGGAGCTACAGTGAGCATTTGCCCCTCAGCAGACCAGAATCTGAGGAGAGGTAAGGTGTTCTGCTCTAAGATGTCACAGATACTTGCTAAGAGCAGAGAAACAAAAAGACATAGTACCTCTGAATTTCATGCTGTGTTTTGGGAGGAGAAAAACCTAGTGAGTACAGTCTCTTCTGACCCTTCTTCCTAAAGCACGGCCACTTTTCCATCCCATCTGACAGTTCTTTGCATTCTGTTGCTCACTCTGGTTTCTTTTCCCAGTGTTGTTCTCTAGTCTTCAAAGCTTTCCATCCTGGTCCAACAGGTCTTCAGCAAGATGCTTCCAAATGCAGCCCTCAAAACTCACACGTCTTCACTCCCGCCTGCCCTAGCTTTTGGTCACTCCCGCACTCCTACTTCCTTTTATCTCATTTGCGGGGTTACCAGTTCTGGTCCTGGCCAGGGACCCACCTCCTACTCAGTTCCCTTCCTTTCTCAACATATAGAGGTACATCTGGATCAGAGGTACTTCCAAATTCCTGGTAGGTCTGCTCAATTCTTAAGTTTAGTAACAGCTATTTCAAAGAAAAATTCCTTAGCCACTGTGTATCTCACAGTGTTTAGCACTACGCTAAATATTTACCACAGCGCTTTCTTACATTGTTTAAAAAAAAAAAATCATACAAATAGTGAAATTTTAAAATTTGTGTTCTGCGCAAATCCAATGCATTTTAATGATTTTTCCCACTAGGAAGAAGACAAAGTAATTATGTGATAGGCTGAAATGACTGGAACAAAATACCAATATAAAAAACACACAAAAAACCCCCATTCCACTGTGTAGTTAATGAAGTACCAGAGACAAAAAAAACCCAATTCAATGAAGGTATTATATCTTATCAGATACATACAGTAATATTTGTTTTAAAGAAATATTCAATACAAGTCCTTCATTAGAGGCTAGAAAAGCAGAGAAGACACAGTTGTATTTCTAGTGCCTCCGCTTACCCGATGAAATCTTCTCCTAACACAGGCAAAGGATAAAAAATGGGAACCTAAATAGAGCAGACTGAAACTCAAGTAAAGCTGAAAAACATTCCATCTTTCCTGGAAAGATAAGTTTCTCTCAGAAAAAGATGCAGTCGATAGTTTCCCTAGCGTGGTCGTATAGTTATTGTGCGCTGTACTTTTGGTGCATACCTGTGGAGCAACAAGGAACACCAAGAGTGCAGGAGACTTGACACGACTTAATATTCTAGTCGTAGCTGCACAGTTCCTCATTTTGCTATTTACCACAAAGAAACCACAACTATACATGACATATCAATCAGAAAGAGGATACATTTTTCATGTTTTAATGAAAATAATATGAAGTATAGAAGTTCACAGCGAGGAGATGCCTAAAGCAGAAGCATTTCCCCAGCCTTTCAGCGGTTATAAAATACTATGTAATAATCCTTCACAGAGAAAGCACCTACTGAATTTGTGCAAAACACATATGCTGCGATTCTCAGTAAAGCACCACACTACAAATGCTTTCCATTCATTCCGAAGCAACCCAGATTCCGTACTATAGAAGCTGAAGGTACTGCTCAATGCAATGATTCATAGTTTCCCTAATAGAAAGATTCAGCAGTTTTCAGTCGAGACCTTTATTCCCTCTCTGAATAAATGACGCCTGAAATTTTTATTCTTGTTCTAATGGAATTTCAATGGCCTTCACTGCAAATCTACTGGAAATTTTCGCATATTAAGTGGAAAAAATTAAATGATGTTAACCACATTTTAATGTGATTAAGGCTGACAGGGTCATTATTTCTGCTAATCACTCAGTTTAAAAAGCTCAAACAAAACTTTGTAACAGCCAACGTTTTTTTTTTTGGTTTTCAGTATCTCTACTGTAGTTGAGAATTAAAGCCACTACAGAATATGAAACACAGTATATATCATAAAAAGGACATATCGAGTGTTTTCTGCAATTTGTACGTGGATTTTATCATAATTAACCTCAAGATTAGAAAAAGAAGGGGGGACAGAATCAATCTCACAATACGTATACCCCTTTACTTCTTTTGTCTTTCTCAATCAAAAGACAAAACAGAACAAGAGAATATACATCTCTTTTCTGGTAGCTCCTATTTGCTAGTGAAAAAGAGGAGATATTTCTCCATGTCTTTACTTTGAACCAAAAGGTATGTGAAATCACTGAGAAGAATTTCTTAGAAAGCGCCTCTTGGGCTCTGCAGTACGGAGTATGGAGTTCTGCTTGTTACCATTTAGATCAGCATAAGCTGGAATATGAGCCTAAAAAAGTGGAACAGAGGCAAATGGCAATAATGGAGAGCAAACAGCATAGAATTTTCACAGTGTCTTGTAGTTTCCTCACGTGGAGGATCAACAATAGAACAGAAAATTAAGAAGGCTGCTGCTATGGTCACTGGCTCAGCCCGAGAGCCACAGCCACAGCCAGCCCTGCCTGCTCCTGCTCAAAGGTCCACCACCAGCAGCACCGAAACCCGATGGAGCAACTCCTCAAGACTAGTAACAGAACACAGAAGTCTTGGGGGTAATGGAAGGGAGGGGAAGGACTTAAATTAAAAAACACACATAAGTTGTCACATTTGCACTACCAGAGGAGGGGGGATGTTGTTTGTGGGATTTTTTTTTTTTTTTTTTCTTTCTGGGTGGGAGGAGGCTGTTCAGAGTTTTTGTTTGGCTTGGGCTTTAGGCTTTTTGTAGGATTAGCATCTTCTGTAAAGACCACCACTGTAACGCTTATTGCCTGCTCCATAATTAATACCACTCTCTGTGGATCCGCATTTCTGGAGGACCTGTATCTCTCATGCCATGTTATCTCTCTCCGCACAAATCCAAAACTTACAGATGATTAAAAAAATGGGAGGAAAAAGAAGCATTTCAGCATCCAAATTCATTTTTCTACATAAGTAATTATGCTTAAGTTACTTTAGAAGAGAACAAAAGTGCAGACTGATTCACATTGATCATTCCCATCTGGTTTAATAGATACATTTCAATCTTACTGAATCACTAAAAATAAAAACTGTATTACAGCAGCTTCTTGAATTACAAAGAAAAAAAAAAATTTAAAAAATAGTAAAAAAGATCATTACCTTCTTAACCTTAAAGTATGTGAAATTTATCCAAAAAATATTTTATTTCCTCCCCATTCCTTGGCAAAGTATCCAATCACACGCACAAATATTTTTAGATCTACTTCATGATTACGACAAAACATGCTGAGAAACAAGGTGGTAATTAATCATACACAAGTTATTTTCATACAAGACTTTACTTCTACCTTCATATCTAACGTACTGCTATTGCAACCGCCAGCAGCTTTTTTTCTAAAGAACATTTGCTTCCCGCCTGAATACCTTCCATAACAAGAAAAAAAGAGTCCAGTGACATTAGATCATTTACTATCAATGAACAAACTACGTTAACATCAATATCATATTCCAGCTGTAGTTTGTGATGTTCTGAAAAAGAAAAACATTATTGGCATTGTTGGACTTCCTAGTTTTAGTGTGAAGCCATGCACTAGTGCATCAACTAACAACCCCACTGAATTCTTGTGCTCATCTAAGAAGGGACCCTGCTGAATGTCCTAATGCATCTTATTGTGAATCTTCAGCAAATAAAACTTCATGTATGAGCTCATGATGTGCTTTGCTGCTGGAAAGTCACAGGCTCTGTGGGAAGCTTTTTATCTTCCCAGCAGTCAGTTCTCTGAGAACATCAGTGCAGCTACTGTAGTTACCTGTAGATTACTTGTATTTTCTCACATCTGTGTCCAGCAATCTAAACCATGATGATAAAGGGTCATTAGGTTTTGAGTGAGGAAGGGGATGGACTAGACAATTTGCTCTGATAAGCTCCTTGTTGCGAGCGATGGTTTAGAATGTGAAATGCAGGGTTATGCACATTCTCGACTCAAAAACCGGTGTTCTCAGGGCAGCAATTAAAAATCATACTCAAGCCCATCTTAAACTACATGAACACATCTTACCTGAAATTTTTACAATTAATAATATTGCAATAAAATAATTCCGTCGTGGTAAGAAGGACATCAGCTGTCTATTAGCCACAAAGAATTCAGGTACAATTACTAAGATAACTGCTGTTTGGAGCACAGCAAAGCAATTTCCCACAGTGGGACTTACAGTTCAATTTACCAGTTGGGCAAATATTTTGTGCTCTGTAGTGGTCTACAGAGTTAACAGTTACCTGTAACATTTGAGCAGTGTTATACTTGGAGAAAACTTTCTCCAACCTAAACAGGTGTTTCTGCTTTATCTCTTCTGATGAATACACACTTTTTCCAACACTGTTCTAAGAACTACGTTAAGGCTTTTCAATTAACATTAAATGCAAATTTATGAAAGAGCCAATGGCTCTATTTTCCCATGCCAAGCTACTTACAATGATGTCTTGTAAGTTATAGGGTACTTGGAAGAGGGATGACAATAAGCACAATGTCACCTATAAAATTATGTTACTCCTTAAGTAACTTGATGAGGTGGTAACAAGCTATTTTTCCTTATGGGGTATTCTTAATTCAGTAAAATAATAAAAAAACTGATCCCGTGAGTTAGACAATACTGTCATAAATGGAGAGACGTACCCACAAATGGAAGAAGGCTGCACTTTCATATGCAGCAAAACCAGGTACCATGAAAACAGTACACAGTGAGAATGTTCCACTGACACGGCCAGTGATAGAGCTGTAAAAATCCTTCAAAATATTTATAGTGAATTTCTGTGTCAAACTCCAGAGAGTATCATGGTATTATGTCAGGCAATAGACAAATACAGGGAAAAACAAAGGAGCCATTGAATATTTCTTGGTCAACGTACAAGTTGGCACCAGAAATTCAGAGACTTAGGAGTATGAAGAATGTAACTACTACGCTTCCCTCTTCTCAAAATTAAAGATTAAAATAATTACCATTCAAACACTAACCCATCAGCTTAGATAGTTCAAAAGGGTTTTTTTCCATTGCCCTTGCAGAGATGATGATATCCTGCTATGTTGCTTTGGAGTCTTAATTTCAAGTCAGTGAAGAAAAACAGAAGACTGATATTGTACGCAAAAAATTAGGTCTACTTCCAAAGTAGAATAATAGTACCAATGCATGACCAAAATGGGTTTTCCACCAAGATTCAAAGACAGCATTTGAAAAACGGCTTTTTAATTTTACCAGTCATTTTTATTTTATACATATACATCTCTCGGTTCTGACTTCTGCAAGAGGACTAGCTACATACACCACACTTGTATTTTTTTTATTATTGCTACATGGCCTGTAGTGAAAATGCAACGTTTTGAGAACTAACATTAACAGTCTGCATCATCAGAGAAAATGAATCCTTAATAATTATTCATACACCAAGTAACTGTAAACCCAAATCATTTCAGAAGACCTGAATGTGTCAAGAACTTTGACAATTATGACTGGAGCCAGGAAACTGTAGCACTGCAGAATTTCTTATGAATTTTTCTAGTTACTTTTTATAAATGCTGTCCTAGATGACAGCTTAATGTGTACCACATGCAATATTTATTCTTCTTCAGTGTCAGACTGTCTAGCCATCCAAGGGAATACAAAGAATGTCACTTATTAGGATAAAAGCACAAGGAAGGTAATCAAGGACATATGTAACATCAGCCAATCATGCCCTATTTCAACATCCTATTCCATTCATAACAGTTCAACAATTATTTGCTTACTGATAACTTGCTTTCAGGCTGTTTGTGTTCCCCATAATGGTGGTTTGCATTTATTTTGCTCTTTAGAATTGGACACTTGCTGTGCCGTGCATGTTTGTCAAAACTTTATATCTTCTGTCAGAAATAGCTCCAGCATATCAAATCATTTCTGTTTGTCAGAAATCACTAATAGAACAATCTAGTTACCTTCTATGTCAATAGGGCACTACCATAACCAGAAACCAGAAACAAAAGGCTATCACGCAACCACACGCTACTGCAAGACAGGCAGCTAAAACCATGTTTCCGTTTAATATACTTTGAGTATATAACTGTATCTTTATGGAAAGGACCGGAATGGGAAAAAAATTTCAGAAATATACCGTCTAAGCAAAAAGACGTTAACCTTGTTTTTTAAGCTTGAATAGCTAAATTCCTTACTAGTCCTCCATGTCTCTTTACCATATTTTTATTTATTTATTTTACCAAACGCCCATATGGAATATTTGCAGACATCGTATCTGCTGATTCCAATCCATCTCATGGATTGAGTTATGAAAATGCATTAATTCACAAAGACAAGTAGAGACAGGCAGATAGAGGGAGCCAAAGACAAACATTTACCCTCCATATAGTTATTTTTAAATGATAATAATTTAAAAAATCCTATGGGAAAGTGAACACGCATGCACATGCACGCACACTTCATTAATCTGAGTATCCTGGGACACAAAGATTTTATTAAATAAAAACAGGTATGGATTTAATGAGCCTCTGAAATAAAACATAAGCTGGAAGAACCATCACATGTTTTAGATCGACAAGATTGTGCAAGTTTTCAATGTATTAGGTGTAAGGTTTTCTTTTTTTTTCTTTTTAATAAAAGCCACTTGTTTGGATTTAAATACATTTTCACTTCAGGAGTGTAACACTGTGCCAGTGCACAAGAACAAGAACGAGACCTGATACACAGTGCATCTGACTAATGCATTTTCATTGTTCAACTCAATGAAATACAACACCAGCACATGCACTTACTCTTTCAAATATTTATCTTCTAAACATCTCTTAAGGATGATAAACTATTGCCAGAGCACAGTAAATCCCAAACATTATTTTATTTAACTTCTCTCCGAAGTAACAATATTTAAGGTGAAGCACTGCTAACGAGACATAATAAGATTATAACGGATAATAAGATACCATACCATACGTCTCATTTGACAGTTCTTCCCTTAAATATACATAAGCTACAAACTTTCCTCTCCAACTTAATCATGAAGACGCACCTACTCCTGGTTTCAAAACAAGGATACATAGTTCTATTCATTGTAAAACTAGTGACTACCAACACTTGAACTTTAGTCATTAGTATTAGTCACTAGAAGAAATTCAAGTTGTGAAAATAAAATACTCCGCCAAAACTTTAGAAGGTAAGTAATCTTTCTTGGGAAAAGCACACAGTTAAATGAAAACGTATTTCCATATACTTAATACTTACAATTGAGTTGTAAATAACCATAAAATTAAAAGGAAAACTATTTAAAAACAAACCAAAACAGAACAAATAAAATGCATCAGATTTTGAAAACGATCAATGAAAAATGTTTCTGTCAATTCTGAAACAAAGAATTTACTTCAGAGCAAAAGTAAACTTGAAAAATGGGTATCAAAGCCACAGCAGCCTGTATTTCCGAGTGTATAAGAGAATCTTCCTTCTTAAACATTATTTTTCTATTTATAATAAATGATTTTTGATTAGATGATGTTCCCATTTAGGCCCTCTTTGTAGAAAACAGAACAATAATCCATAAGATATTCCCCCAGAGAATGGAGATGCTGCAGACCATTCACGAAGAAGAATTTCAAGATGAGTATTGTTCCCAGACCCCATAAATATCTGAAATATCAACTGCAGCAAGATAAAGATTGGTAGGTGAAATAAAATTCATTTCAACTATGAGAACTTAAAGAGATTAACAGAACTCTGTAGCATGTGATAGCAAGAAATGTTTCAAGACGTGATCCAGATAGACAAATTCAATAAGCAGAATGTTAGGGTTACACACACGTACTTGTTTGCAAATCAGATATGCTACTGAGTAACAGATTATGAAAGGAAAGTTA
This sequence comes from Alca torda, assembly GCA_008658365.1. Lineage (NCBI taxonomy): Eukaryota > Metazoa > Chordata > Aves > Charadriiformes > Alcidae > Alca > Alca torda. The sequence goes on along the minus strand of CM018084.1, from coordinate 36,440,258 downwards.
CTACTAATTTGGACATTGTTTAAGACACTATTATCGTGATACCGATTGCAATACCCAATCCAAATTTCCCCATACAGATGATGTTGCAAAAGCAATACAAGAAATTCTCTCGCTATTTCAGAATAGGAAGCAATATTATCAAGAGGGGGCTTTGCTTAAAAAAATTCTAATATGGAAGCTCATCTGCCAGTTATTACAACTACTGATGTGTCTATCATGAGAATGAAAGACTGACTGTCCTCTCAAAAAGCACCAGTTACATGCAGCAAGGAGGTATCAGATCCTAACACAGAGAAGGAGCTACTCGCATTGCTCCCATCGCACCAAGCGAGGCCACGGCCACTCACCTCCCTGCAGTCATTCAACAGCCGCCTTCTCCATCTTCCGAAATCTCAATGGGAACCACACAAAAATAACTGGTGGCTTTTAAATGCCACGTCAGATATAATACTAATGACCCAACATGTTAAAAGCTGGGGACACATACCTGTAATATCTATTTTCCCCTTGATTTGAAAGAGTAATTTATTTGCTTTATGGACTATGCACAACTTCTGTTTCTATGTTCTTTAGTTGACAAAGACAGGCTAACAATGCCCATTCATTTTGAAAGGCACAGGGCTCACTTAATTAATAAATAATTATAAATAACTTAATATACAGTAATTTAAGAATAAAAACTTATCGTCAAGAATAATAATCTCATGCACAATTCTCTATTAGCTGATCTGTAAAGCAAAAAAGGGGCAAACCCCCCCCTTATTTAAAAAAAAAATTAAAAAAAATCCTACTTTCTAGGATAGGACCTGCTCATTAATGGGACAAATTCAAGTTATTCTTTGAGCTCATAAACCAAACCATGGCTTACATAGAACGGTCTCTACCCCTCTTTCCCTGTCAAAGTTCTCCTGAGGTTCAAGTATGCAGAAAAAGGTAACTTGATTCAGCTACAGCATATTAGCAGACAGCATTTTAACTGCAATGAGAGAAGCATAATTGGACCTTTGTAACTTGCATCACAAAGAAGACATGAAAAATTTTTATAAGTCAGCAATAAACAGAAAAATGCAGCAGAAAAGAGCTCACCTTCTCCAAGTAGATTTAGAGGCTCGTTTTCTATCAAAGAATAATCTTTATCCCTGGGAAATGTGAGTAGATTATGTCACCTTACTTCCTTCTCTTTCTCTCACCTATATTATTACATCCAAAAATCACTGCAGTGAAGGTGGCTGTGCTTGTAATATGCACGACACAGAAGAGCAAGGAAACAAAAAGTGCTCTACTTCTTCATTAGTAACGATGTTTCTCATCAGGAACTGGAAACGTGAAAGGGATTTTGACACAAATATAGCAAACATCTACAGGCTTACACGAACAGTCAAAACTGCTTTACTCTAAAACGAGTAAGAGTGAAATCACTACTGAACGATTTACGATTGGAAGCAGGATTTGAAATCTGCTTCTGAGGTAATGATATTGTAGAGAGATGACAGCACCGATGCGGTGGGTAGTACCCGTGTCTCCTCCGAAATCCCTGAGGACCTGTTGATGAGGTTGCGTTGACGATGCTCAGGACTAACAACCCTGGACTAGAACATACTGTAAATCTGGTCCCAAAAATAAAAGCCAGGTTCTTAAGTTGCTTACCCTTCCCCTTTCTTCCACCCTGTAACAAAGATGAGTGAGAATAACATCGGTTTTCCTTCACTTTTTTCATTTCAGTGTTTAAGACTTCACTGGCTTGGAGCCCTATGAGAGATGCATATTCTCCGTACTCGAAGCTAGTCTGAATCTAAAAACATATGCCACAAAGCACAAGATGAGACACTCTGAAGCTAAAAATCTCACTTTAGAGTGACAAAAAAAGATACCAAGCTACTCAAAATTCCCAAACTCATTTGGCTGCTGGTAAAACTAATACAGTAAAAACTATATAAAACTATACATTGTCAAAAGCTATGCTCTAACCTACAATAAATAAGAGGGAAGCATTCTAAAGAAGAACAGATTCAAAGAACTAGAAATCTGCATTCAGGGAAGCAAGCAGCACAGTGCTCATCCGGCTAAATCTGTGACGGCAGCGTTCAGTGAGGGACCACAACTAGATAAAACACACACTTCAATTGCTCCAAGCACATCTGGAAAGCCTTGGAAAAAGACGACTGACAGAACACGCGGTTTCTTTGCAAACATCGTTCAGGAGATAAATCACTGATACAATTACAGAACAAAATATGCAAATACTAGACAACATCAATATTTTTGTTAGGTAACTTGATTTTAAAGTAGAGAACACTTCCCAAAAATATTTTGCCTACGACTTCACCAGCACCAACACTTTTAGGGAAACAGTAAGGAAAACTGAGGCATAAAGCACAAGCTTCTCAAACAGCGGAAAGTAAGTAGCGGAAAACTGAAGTAATCTCTTTACACACCACACTGGGAAGAAAGAAGAGCAGTTATTTATTAGTCTCTGCTTTCTCCATATCCACTACGCAGTGATGAAATCTATACTCGGCCGTATCTCTGCATCTCAGGTTTGCTTCTGAGCAGTTTAAGCATTCTTCAGTTTTAAACAGACTGAAGTTTGAAAAGGATGTTGGACCTCACGATGCATCCAGAATCGGGAACATGGCTCACTGCAATCATATCGCAATAAATTTTACATCATTGCCTTGGAAAATGTCACCACATACCTTTTTTCTGTGGAAGCCCCTCTCTTCACTGCTCATGTCATCTATACATTCTCTCCCCTAGTACTATGTATCTTAAATAGCATGTGTTTATAAAGGTGACAAAAATATTTATTGGAAAGTCCCAATTGCAATGAAAATCAGGAAGAAACAAAGTTTCTAAAGTGTTCAGACAGTATATACAAATAAAGATGTCCCTTCTTAGCCTGCACGGGTTTGGATAACTTTATAAGTAGTTCAGTTTTCGCTTGTTGAAAGGTAGCATCTATTGCTTTAGATTTTGCCTGTGAAAATCCAAGTGTTTAAATAAAATATCACTTGATTCTCCAAACTGCCATGGAGGATTAAAAAAAAAAGAAAAGTGTCGTTAGCAGGTAGCGATTCGTAGGACTATACAAGCTCACCAGAAAACTGGTGGAGCATCCAAAGTCAAAGCCGCAGTTGTTCAACGTTACAACTTGCGCCCACAGAATTGTGTATAAACAGCTCAGAAATTATGGTGATGACAGCCAAAAAAAAATAAAAACACCAAGAAGAGCATCTGGAGAGGGAAGAAGGAAAGGAACAGAGGATGGGAAGCAAAGGCGAATTGTTCAAAAGGAGGTTTGGTATGACATGCAGCTGGTAGGACAGGGATCATACACAGCAACGAGGCTGAGAAGTCCCTTATAGCTGCTTTCACTCAGCACAGCCTTACTGATATGAAGTGTTAATACACAGTTCTTTTGCGTTACGCCGATAGTATCACCAGTTTCACACACACGGACGCTCTCAGGGAATACGAGAGGCTCGCTGGGGTACGGCTGCGCTGGGAGTTGCGGTGCGCTGGGCTGTCATGTATCACTCACAACGTCGCAGAAACTGTTCTTCATTACTCTGCTCATCCTGCTCTCTACAGTCTGCAGCCTTTGATGAGTTGTAAGAATAGCTTGAAGTTACCCTTATCTGTCCAGGACAGGTCTTCCCAAAAACCAGGAGGTTCCCCTCCATCACTACCCCCTTCTTACCAGTTTCAAGACTCAATATATCCTAAGTAAATTACTGAGGCTTTATTTCCTGACTTTGCAACCTACACTTTAGCTATTTATAAGTGCCATGTTGTAACCAGGTGAAATTTTTGACTGAAACCAGACTGAAGTTTTTGAAAACAGCTTCACCATACAGCATTGCCCATTTTTTAAAACATCCCAGAAACATTTTATTTGAAAAATATTACTGTCCTAATGCTCAGGATCCAAGACTTTACGTTCAGCACAGAGCAAACTCAGTATCAGAGATAAACCATCGCACTTGTGCAGAAGTCCATCCCAATCAGAAATTCATGTCCTCAGTAGCAAAACCGCTCGAACTTAACACTGAGGAGTCTCAGCCATTTAATCTCTTTCTATAACCCACAGCACCTGAGTGCAAGCAGAGCACTGGAGTGAAACTAGACTTTTCCTGGAAGGTGTTTTTGTGCCTGGGGCGAGGTTACACACCGGAGCTGAGAACAGGAACCCATCTTCCCCATGCTTAGAGACATGTCCCCAACACCTGCTGCTACCCAAACAATGTGCATTCACATTCAAACGGATGGGGGACCCAAAAGGGGGAGGCAAAGGAAAGCAAAGCAAAGCAGGAAATCTGGTGAAAGAAATCATCCAGACCAAAGGACTGGACTGGAACTAAGCCAGCAAGAATGGGATGAAATCAGAGAAGAGGGGGAGAGACAATCTGGCAAAGACCCACGGAGAACACAGCTAGGAAAAGGGTAGGGGAAAAAAGTTTGGGATAGACAGAACAACTGAATGAAAAGTCACTAGAACTGGTAAGACAGAAGACTACAAGAAGGCAACTGCCAATGTCAGGCAAAGGTGCTGGAAAGAAGAGAGACAGTCATTAGGCTGATGGAGGATAAATTAATTTGTATTCATTAATTAATTTATATAAGACATAATAAAGAATAACTGTTTATTAAGCAAACAGCATGCACTATCCCCTACTACAGCAGGTAAGTGCTCTCTGGAAAACCTACGCCATCCCCTAGGTAAAACCATCTGAGCTGCCAGGTACTCTCTCCATCAGGCAGCAAAGGTGCAACAGGGAGTCCTGAATCTTGTTAGTTTTGAGTATCTGACTTTACAACTTGTGTGCCCAAAACTACTTTTACACACATATAATACAAATAATCTTCTGATATTTTTTAAAAACATTTCAGTTGTAAGACAGGGAAAAAAAGTGCAACATATTTAAAAATATATAACTTTCCCAATCTGTCTGCACAGAAGACAGCCTTAAAATCATTAAGCAGCTATGTCAAGAAAACATCTCAATACCACAACGGCATTACAACTTATGATTTAAAGAATTCTACCTCAAATACATTCTCAAATATATTTATAAGAATAAAATTTATCTGCCTAAATATCCATGACTCTCTGACCTGTAGTATATTTAAATATACACTTAATGTAATTCAGAAAATAAATGTAATTCAGAAACTGAAGGTAGTGAAAACTACATTCCGCCCTCACTCGTGTATCTTGCTACATGACTAATACGCCGATATTTGCAAATACCTGTTTGCTCCAAGTGATGTAATTCTGGTTGTCTCTGCACCACAGAGGTTCATTAACGGCAGCATCCCTCCTTTTAGAAGAGGAATGACCTTGAAGTATTTGGTCCAAATGGGATTTTTTTGTTGTTGTTCTGAGCGAAATTTGCAAGGTTCATCTATTTCAAACAGCATTTGAAAAGGGCTGAAACTTGGACAGCGAAAGGAGATTGTGTTTCTGTGGGTCTAAGATGGAGGTGTTTCACACTTCTATTGAGTCACCATATTTCTAGTTGTAAAAGAGATGGAGCTGGCCTGCAGATGTTCTTTCCCTTAACTTTACTTCCCGTTAATTTATTTACTAAGATTCTTAAATATACATATCCTTATACTGCTTGTTAAATCATGTTTTGCTGCAAGGCATGTCGCGTTAATATTACCATTTCTGTGAATCTTTGTTTCTTTAGTTCTTTAAAGTGTCTTTTTGAAAGGTCTCAAACCAAAATGCAGGGGAAACACTAAGGAAGTCTAATATTTTTTTACACAGAGATCAAATATTTATTGCTAACCCATTTAAGGAGAGTCTGGACAAAACATATCTCCAGGACTTGTCTAAAATCAGACATTATTTAAGGGTGGAGGGGGTGGTTTGGGAGCATAGGGGCTTTTTGTTGTTGAGTTTCTTTTAAGTTTTGTTTTCTTTTCTTGTTTTAACAGACGTACTGAAGCCATGAAAACCTGGACAGCATTTCTTCTGTCACCATCCTCTTGCTCTACCAGCACAGGACATTGCCTTGCTCTTTTGCTGAGACGGTGAACACGCAACTACTAGATCTATGCTATCACTGGGCATGTACCCACAGAAATACAACCAAGAACACCAAGCCTCCGTTTACCGCCAGATAATAACTTTCTTTCCTAACTAGTTTAAAAGTGAAAGACTGAGCAAAGCAGATTAATTCATACTCAAGCCTATTGAGTATTCCTTGATATTTCTTTCTTCATGTCAGATTTCCCCAACCTCCCACCCCCCCCCCTTTTTTTTTTTTTTTTAATATTTGGAACATCTGAAGCAATATGGAAAAGATGAATAGAAAAGGATTATTCACTCTCATACTACAAGATCTAAGGATCATCAAATGAAATTATGATGTGGCAGATCCAAAACAAGCATAAGGAAGTACTTCTCCATATAGCACATAGTTAAACTGTGGAAGTCCCTGCTCCAGGATATTGGGATGCCAAAAGTATACTTGGGTTCAAAAGGTCAATGGCTCAATTCATAGAATAAAAATCAGTCAAAAATTATTAACCACAAGTATATAATATCTGGCTTAGTCACTTCTACAATAACAGATTGCAAGAAGCTGGACGCATACACTCTGCTTAATGTGTTCCTATAATCTTCCCTGGACATCTGTTAGTGGCCTGTCAGAAACGTGATACCAGAAAAGACAGACCTTTCAGCTGACCTAATTATGCCTTTTCTAGCCTAAGAACATTAAAAATGCTATAAAAATTAACAGGGAAAGTTATTTATTATGACACATATGCCACCTTTCTAAATACACACAAGTAAGATACTTCAAGAAAGGTACCCTATCCCATCAACACCCAGCTAAATTTTGTTAATAGGATGTCTACCATAACATTTTGAGAAACAACCCCTTGAAAAGAATGTTAACACACATTTGGATACTCAACAAGTCTGAATTGTATTAGAGAAAACAATGTTCAAAAATCCATATCAAGTTTCAGATGGCTTAGTTATGATGCTATGAATATTAGAAAATCTTTAGCAGCATAATCAAGTCTTTAAATTACAGTCTATGCACAGGATGAAAAAATTCTCTTGTTTAGACCCGAGAAGTTGAGTCAAAAGATCAGTCTATGCAGCTTTGCCACTTACAGTATTCCTGGTGCTCACTGCAAAAAGTCCAAAATACTGAACCGAACAGTACACTAAGCATGGTCCACTACATTCGCTCATTAATTAGCTCAGTATATTTCATAATTGGAATCCGTATTATGACCCACTAAAAGTGCCCTCTTTAGCAAGACTAAAATGTAAACCTTTAATTAGGTAAAGGGCTGATAAATCTCACGTTCCAGATTTATGTGACATCCTGTGACTCAGAAAACAGTTTTAACTCAAAATTACTAGGCTTCTTTAGAATACTTTCATGGTAAAACTCGAACACATGTATACCGTGTTAAGGTACTAGATCCATATAAAAACCATTAGGAATTATTAAAAGAAGGGCTTAAGTATTCATTTAGAGCACAGCAATACGTAGTAAGAATGGTTTCAGTGGATTCCCCCATACAACATCATGATTACTGCCATCTGATCATAACACAAGTGCGACTAACACAGCTGCCGTGTCAGCTTCTCTTCAGGGGCTAGGTCTTAATCATAAATCAACTGAATGACTAATTCAACATTGTTAAAACCAGCAAGTAACTGCTTGGAGCTCTTCCAGTTTTTACATCTTTCAAAAGGTCAATACACCTACTCAGACACACAATAGTCCTATCTTTCACAGTGTTTTCTTCTTTTCTTGGATTGAAAAATAACATGTTAGCACTTAAAAGTAAGTGTGTTTTAACTAACAATTAAAATGTTCATTAATTCTGAGTGAGTGACCCAGTAAAACAAAGACAATTTTAGTTTTCCTCTCTACCCACAATGAAAAAGCCTCTCCTCTCCTTTGCTGTTTTAAACACTTTCATAGTTGCAAAAGTCTTATGAAAACATTTTACTGCTGAGCGTTTCCTGCATTAACCTTACTTTTGTTGTAGCAATATTATGAATTAAGCTCAGAAATAAACTTTTTCAAGTTGAATGACTAGTCTAAATGTGGCTTGCATTTCAAATATGAACCTCTACCCCTCAAAATAACAACAAAAATCACAAATTAAGTGGCATCTAACAGTAAAACATATTCTAATCATTTACATCTGCTTGCACCACACAAATGACAAAAGCCTACCGTTACCATCCTTCATAGAAAACATTTATTCTGCTCTTAAATATAAAAGCTATGTTGCATAAACAGAGGATTTAAAGCTGCGGCAGAGTGGCTGAATGAAAGAAAATGGCAATCTTTCTGGTTCTAGTAGATGCCTTTCCCTATCACACAATGTTTCCCACTCATAAATACATGACAAATACTTCCTCAATCATTTTTTACGAGCAGGGATGCACAGGGGGTAGTCAATGGCTAGCTTGAGGGAAAATAGGAACAGCAGGAGGCAGAAACTGTACTGAAAATGGCTATGTGGTAAATTCTCTTCTGGAACATCACTCAGCTACCCAGGCTTTGATCTTTCAGCTACAATTACACTCACATCCATGAGATCCGGGTACACTTTTTAAAAACTGAATCGTTAATTGTAATAGAAACAGTTAAACCATTTCATTAGATGACTCCTCAACTCAAACATCTGATTTTTTACAAATTAAAAATCGCAATTTATACAAAGATTTGCTTTCAATCGGGTTTAACTATGTCATCATCACAACTAGTCTCACAAAAAACATGGGGTGACTGGCGACAGCTAAATCACAGACTGGCGTCTCCTAAGTAGTCTGTCTACCATTAGGGTCTGGGAAATGGTATTTACTGTACAATTAGAGCCAGCGAGCTCTACCTGTAATCATCTAAATACAGGTGCGAGGATCCTTTTTTGGACAGGGAAACCGACTCATCCATTTTCACATAAACTTCCACGTCTGGACTGTTATAGCGAACCTCAGGAAACCTCAACGTTTGTACTTCGAAGAAAAAAATCACCCGACAATAACAGAGCAAATACTACTACCCTGATTCTTCGCTTCCTTGGGTAGAACCACTTCCAGTGGTTAAATCACCATACCCAAAAACCATTTGAGATGGAAGAAATTAAATTAAAATTATAAAATTTGGCCAAATATGAAAAGCTTACATTATTACATTGATTATGGAGTTCATTCCAAAGTCTGCGTTTTGGGCTAAGAAGGTTTGCTATTAAATAGGTTAAATTTCGTTCTTTAATACTAACACAAAATGTCTTGGAGTATCAAAAGGACAGTTTTAGTTGCAGTAATTTCACAGAATTTATTCTAATGATTTATTGGAGTTAACCATCTGACATTAATTATTGTTTTGGCTTCCAGTCTATGAATGTTTATTTTTCAGTTTAAAGCCTTCTCACTCTTTGATATCATATGGAAATGAGAATTTTTAATGGAAAATTGAAACCATGTGCATCTAAGTACTTAATGAAGTACAGGGAGAAACAGAGGGTGTACTTTAGGAGAATTCAGATATTCCGCTTTAGATACTTTTGATTTGTTTGGATGAGTTACACGCATATATCTGTTCACAAACATAAGTTTATACATCCTCAAAGTATCTCACAAGTACAGTGTTTAAAGATCTGAATACTATGAAAAGGCTTGTTGTTTGGTTGCTTTTTTTGAACTAAATACACTGCTATAAATTTTTCTTCATCGTATACCACTTAATCTGTTCCCTCCTCCACAAAGCAAATATTTATCCCATCTAGAGCTCCCAATGACATGCTAAATGCTGTACTTCCTCAACAGCGGATTCCCACCGTATGTCTACCACGTTAGGACTGGATCTTCATCCAGTTCACTGAATGTCTGATAGATTGATTTTGTAACCATCGTGTACTTAAGTCATAATATTGATGTCAGGAGTACTTCACTAAAACCTGCGCCGTTCATGGCACTAAAGCCCATCAAAACAGGCCCGTAAACCGTAAGCAAAGTGCAAGCAGTGGCAAGGAAGCCAGGCACCCAACTGCAAACAGTAAAGTACTGTTAAAATGTGCAATTTCGCCACAGTTTGAAAGACTTCTGTGCAACTCACATAGCTTTAGTCCTCTGGCATTCAATTCATTCCTTTGGAATGAAAAAGATGTTGTTCAGACAATCAGCATTATATGACATGATAAAACTGTATGTTTATTGAAATCAGTACTTCTAAATCAAATCTATTTTCTTCACACTTAATGGATTCATGGAAAAATGTAAGAGAAGAAAGCATATTCTTTTCTATTTGCACTTTCTTTCAGGGTTTCGCCATATGCATTGTACTCAAGCAGCATGTCAATGGGAGCATAACAAGTAACAAAAGTGCAACATTAGTTTTTATTCCTATTTTAATTAATATCCTTGGTGATCTCAATGCGCAAGGAATTATTCAACATTGAAAAATGTGAAACAGAAACATAAATTTAGATATTTAACCTGAACACACTCACCACTTGTTTTTCTTTCTAATGTAGTCTTTTTCAGAGAGGTTAACCAAGTAGATCATCGGTTTTGAAGTAAAAAACAAATGTTTGTTCAAAACATCAATCTAGAAGTGAAAATACAGGAGGAGAATTTTAAAAACAAGTTATAGCAACTTGAGTTAATTTTATGACCATTTTCCTCATGGCATGTCTGAGAAGGCAACAGAATTGAAGTGTAATATTTAGATCACTGAGAAACACAACTGTTGATAAATTTAACACTTAATACACTATGAATATGAAATAAAATTGAAGAAAACTTTAAAAAAAAAAAGACAGTAACAGGTAGCAAAATCAGAAGTCAATTCATGGGATAATATTTACAGCCTACCTCTTTGTCATTCCAATCATGATAGAAGCGGACAGCTTTCTTTTCATCTATTACCCATGTCTTGATTTTGCACATTACGTCCTACACAAGATCAAGAAAAAACAAAGTCAAAACCCCAGCTGGATATCAGACCATTCTCTTCCAAGGCATGTATACATTAAGATTCAAAACATACACACAAATTAAAAATTAGATAATACCTTTTAAAAACAAATCTTTACTCTCCCAGAAAAACAGAAATTGCTGCTTTAAAAGTCACTGAAGAGCAATATTGATTCTTAAAGCGATACAAATCCCATAATTAGGAAGTTAAATACACAATCCTCAAGTATCATCTCTCGCCACCATGAAAATTAGCAGAGCTCATAAAATGTAAAAATCAGTACATTTTAGATTGCTTTTCAAACTCAGTAAGACGCGACATTTCAGCATCCAGCGGGAGAGACCACGTACAACATAAACATGCCATTAAGAAAAAGGAACGGGTGGGAAAAAAACCACAGCAAATATCTTTTCTTTTTTCTTTTTTTTTTAGATTGTGAGCAAAAGAAATTGAGCCTATTATTGATGATCCACCCTTCAAGAAATTAATTCAAATGGCCAAAGCCCTTTTTATTCCGCATTAATTTTTCGCCAACACCTTCTCCCTCCCCCCCAAAATGAAACCTGCCAAAGCCTCCATTACACAATGGCAAGAGCCTTGCACTGGTGACCTCCAACCAGCTGCATTCACTTTCAGAACATCTCTCTCGGCAGGAAATCTAAAGGCCTTTTAGTTAGCAAGCTAGTGTGCATTCAGAAGGAGTAACTGCAGGAAGAGCCCAATGTGCTTTGTTTCTCTGGCCTTTCTTCACAGAAAGATTAATCATCTGTGAAATGGAAACGGCAAACAGCAAGTGACACAAACTGAACCCTTCAAGCCTTTCCTCATCAGTTTTGTGGTCGTGAATCCGAAAGCTGCGTGTGGCACGGTTCTCCTTACAGGCAGGTGTTAATAAAAGGCTCTTGGGTCTGAAAGGTCAAACTCAGCTCTTCTAGGAGTAGTACATTTTAGAGTCGCCTATTTTTTGTTGTAGATAATTTATGATCACGCTTTAAATAATGCATTTTTGGGGGTTATAATTGACACAACCAAGAATTAAGATCTTGAAAATACAAGGAAACATTCCCTAAACCGTTGAGCACACGGCATTTTTTGTGCTTAATGCTATGCAGTTGAAGTACACTTATAAACAACCACAAATAACATCAGTATTTACTACAGTCTTTTCTAGTCTTGCAGTTGCTTTAGTGAAAAACAAAGAAAAAGCTCTTCTAAATCTTCAGATCCTGATTTGAAACCCTCCAGGAACAGGACTCCCCACAGATTTTAACAAGGAAGGGGCAAGCTAAAACTTTTAATGAAATCTAACATGTTCTGCCTAAGAATAATCACTTTTACTCTCCTATAACTGAATTTCACTCATAAATGTTTAAAAGTGGCTAATATAACACCATTTCCTACAAGGAGAAGATCAAAGTGCTATATTACAAATGCATTATGATTAAAAAAGCACTGTGCAGCTTTGCTATTAACTGTTCTTTAAACCCTAAAAGGCTTCCCATAGATCTCACTTGGCACTGCATATACAACCTTTGACAAGTAATGTAGACCATTTTTATTCATTGCCTAAAATTGTAGGCAATTATGTGCGTCACACTGGCCACCTGCAAATTCTGAATGCCTGCTCCAGTTGTCAGAGCAAAAAACTAATGTCGGAGGGGATTAATCTAGGGGGAGAGAGTCCTCTTTAATGGCTCCAGCAGGTGAAATGGCCCAGCTGGTTACTATGATGAGTGGCCAGAACAGCTTATGTAGAGACATGCAACAAGATTACACATAAAAAAAGAAAACAGTGGTACCGTCTTATCTTTAACCCTATGTGCTTTTTAATTTTTAATTAATCAGTATAAACAAGATAAGGGAAGCAACTCTACCAATAGGTACTTTTAAGATCTTTATCCTCAGCTTTTGTTCAGATTTATAAAAAAATCAACACAATCTCCAAGATTCCCGTTCAGCAGTGAAGGAATTCCGATTACACAGTATTTCGGGTTTTAAACTTAATTCCATAGGCACCTATCGCGTGGTTTTCAGCATTCCAGTTCCCCCCCAATAGCAACACATTATTACGTTTAAATTGGAGTCGATAAAAAATTGTCAGAAAAAAAACATTATAGCACAAGTTATCAAAGCCCATCTTTTAAGCTTAAGCAGCAATTGAATGTTTTTTAATCACACTGTCAGGGTAGCTACGTAATGCTGAACCTCCAGAAAATTTCAAGCATCAACACAGCGAATAAAGTTTGCTGTTTCTAAAGCCTGTCTAAGCACAGAGTTGCCAATCAGAATTTCTCTTCCACGTTCACCTGCTACCTACAATGACCTGTTTTGGCACAGACCTAATTTTTCAGAGTTCTCGTTTAGGTACCTGACTTGATGCTGTTTGCAACTATTGTTCTAAAGGAGTATTACATGGCAAATTTCCACAGGGAAAGCTGACCAACACTGAATACGCCGGAGAGCACCGACAGCTGTATACTTCCAATTTTACTTTGGTTTTACAGAGAAGGTGGCAAAGTATTGGAAAGCTTTCTTTAGAGAAACGGATGGAAACTTCTAAGCAAATACAGCATCTATGCCGGAAGCTGGCAAGGCAGTAAGACACAAAGAAAAAATTTGAAAATAATTATTCAAAGTCTAATTTTCTCTGTTGGACTATCTGGGCAGTCGCACCACGCAGAATCTATGGCAGACAGTCCAGAAACAAAAAGGAGGGACAGATGAACTCAGATTCCCCTGCCTCAATGGTGGTGTCCCATTTAAATGAGATTAAATATGATCCCTTAATACGAAATTATTAAATACTAGTGACAATACACAGAAACACAACTATTTCCACATATTTCTTTTTCACTCGGCTGCCCCAATAATCTAAACACATGCAAAAAGCACATTTCAGCACATGTATCTCATATAGCACCATTTTCAGTTTTATTAATTACTTCTATTTAGGCCTGGTGAAAGAGTATGAACTGACCTTTTTATCTTCACTATCACTGTAACAGTCATTTAAACACATTTAATCACTACTCTAGTTAACTCCGAGATGCTTAATAACAGAATACAGAGCAATGATCCACTTTGTTTCATTAGATCTGGCCTCCCCACTTGCACACTTTGAGGTCAATCTGTCACCAGCAGAATGATCCACTTCTCCTCGTTTGATGAGAGGGGCATTCTTGTTCTCTTTGTCAGCTAGCAACAATATAGCAAGCACTATTTAAAAAGGTACCCAAAACCCCTCCGAAATCCAATTTACTTACAGTTGTCAAGGCATATGAGATACAGCAAACTTCATGAATATCAAATACCACTGCTTTAAACACCAGTTAATTTTTCACTGTGTCTTTGGCGATATATTTAGCACACGTGAACACTAAGTATATTTAGCCATATGCAATACATTGATTTTAATTTATGTCCTGCTTTCATTTCCCAAAGGCAGCAAGTAGTCAACCCAGAAATGCTAAGCAGGACTTTGACAGTAAGTCCCAACAGTATAAAATACTATAAAGAAATACATTTAAATTGCATTTAGGAGATTTATCAAGACATGCTCACGAGACACTACTGTGTAGAAAAATGTGCATACATTAATAAACTCTCTGGATGGATGATAGTAATAATGTGTGCCAATGCCAAATCCTTCTTACAGCACGAGGGACTAAACTGAAGCTTGGAAAACTTACTTGCCTACTTGGCATCAGAGAATTGTGAGGTTTTTATTGTAAATTAGCAGGGCATGTAATTAACTTCCGCAAATTTAATAAAGAAGTAAGCAGTTGTGAGGATTATCACTTCACACTTCAAAGTGCAAGTGAATTCTCCGTGATCCTGCAGGCAGTGCAGAAGTCTCCGCTACTGCAGAGAGTAACTGTGAGTACAGTAGGGCTTTTTTTTCCCCCCTCACCAAGGGAGATGTTTCTGGGAAGTATGGAGTGTTTCTCAGCACCTTATTCATTCCCTTCACAACTACCAAGATGTAATAACTGACCAGCTCCCTGTAAACACTTCAAAAGCAGTTAAATAGCGTTTGTTAAAATGTTTCAATTGTCCAAAATTCTATCATTTTCACTGCTCTGCTCCTCAGAAAAGCTATAAGGAGCATCTAAAACGTTATCTGTAGCTCTTACTTAGCTCCTCTCGTTTCATACGAAAGTCCAACAGCATAGCATATCAATAGCAAAGGTAGTAGTGTATAATTAATATATTTGGGCTTCCCTAAGGAATCTGGCCCAGTGACGTTAAGCATTTAATTCAAAAAACACTGCATACACTAAATGGAGTCAATGCCACCTAACAAGTAGGTCTCAGAACGTAACTGTAAATAGAAAATCCAATGAGTGTGTTTCTGGTGGCACTCCAAACAAATTATTTGCATTTCACTAGTTATCATCTTTCATCAACAGCCTAAAAAAAGGCCACATTAATGACACAGATCCTGAAAATAGTAAATTACTAACAACGTGAATCATCTGTGCAGTGACCAGAACTGCTAGACAGATTTAGTGAAAGCAAACAATGTTTTTCAACACAAGAAACTCAAGTTCATACACTTGTTGGGTGGGGGACAAGGGCGGGTGGATACGGTATTTACAAGGCAGGGGACTTCCCCCTTGTGAGTGGGTTGGAGAAGACTTGAGGGTCGCAAGTAAATGAACTGCACTGTAACTAAAAGACTAACAGAAACTTAGAGTATGTAAATAGGCAAATGTCCAGTGTGAATAATTCTACACTTAATCTGTCGAAATACCAGAAAACTGGAGAAAAATAAGAGGCTTTGAAAAATTGCCTTTACATGAAGGCATGTGCTTAAATCTTACACTTTTATTCTTATTGCATGTCATATATGTAATTAACAAAAAACTCACATAGTACAGGGTTTTTCACACTAGCACGCAGAAGCTTGACAGAAACAGTCTAAAGCTGTATCTTATTTCTACAGTAAAGATCATGAATCACTGGTACAGCTTATGCCAGTTACAGTGCTCTATCTCCAGCTAGAAAATATTTAAATAAAGGTTAATTGTTTTCCGCTAAGAGATATATTCTAACTACCTCTGTGAGAATTAAACTGGGATATGCAAGAGATCAAACCAGACAGTAATTAGTATTCCTTCTGGCCTTCAAAACAGCTATGATGGTTTTTCAGATAGAGAGAACTCTGCTATCTGAGGTAAAAAGTACTCATAACTAGTTAAACTGCGCTGCACCAAGACCAATTTATTGTGTGCACGCCAGTTTCCTTGTTGACAGAAGGTGTACGGTGTGCACCATGCCCGCAGTCCTTCCATTCATGGCTTTCCTTGGAAATCTTTTTCAGTTCTGTTTAGCACCGCCTCAGCTCCCTGCTTTTCCTGGAGGTTTTCTGCCAATTTAAGAGTGACGTTGAAGTGACAAAATAAGAATTTTTGTTCTCCCTTTTATTTTCATTGTAAAAAACAATGTTTAGAAACAACGGTATTTTTAAAGGACAATTAAAGACAAATCGTGCCGTTTAAAAAAAGGCTAGATCTTGTTTTTCAATTGTGTTAAGTGCCTAAATAAGCTGTAGCAGCTGGGTGCAAGAAAGAGAACAAGTCAGGTACTGCATCAACTGGAGTGACAATGAGCTCCTCTGCGGTACAAAACAATGTCTAATCTCTTACAATTCCCTTGCTCACTGACTTTAATAAAAATACAATGGGAGAAGTAATGGATTTAGGACAAGTGTATTATCCTTTCTTCTATTCAATGCCTTCTAACAGAGCCGGTAAAAGCTGTACATGATATAAGATTTACTCAGAGCTAGATACCAATAATGTTTATGAACCACAGCAAGTACTTTCACCCAAAATAACCTACAAACATTCCAGGCAATGAAATTCATGTCAATAATCCTCAAATTCTCCTGCGTGAGTCATCCTTGTGGGTTCTAAGGCGTTATACATAAAGTGATAAAGTCACTTGTAGCTCCTCAAAGAAAAAAGCAGGCAAGAATACAGAAAGCAGACTATCTACAAGGCATTATTTCTAGCAGTTTAGGAATTCAGAACAGGGAAACTGCACTGAAAACCCAAATGAATTATCTTCTGTAGAGTTCCACTAAACTTTTCTTACTGCACTAGTCTACACATACTTATTTCCAAATAAATCCATGTGTGAATGCATTTGTTCTAGATGTGAACTAAGTCAATTGAAAAAGGTGTCTTTTTCAGAATACAACTATTCATATAGTTAGACTTATTTTGGTGTAAGTATATACATTTAAAAATTACACCATGGCCTGGATCTAGACATACCCAGACAAACATTATTTACAAAAGTAATTACTTTAAGCCACTGTTCAAAGCTACAGAGAAAAGATCAGCCTTGACAGAAAGTATTTAAGCATTGACTTCTCTTTGTCTACTGATAATACCAAAAGAAATCCAAACGTGTATTTACACATTATGTACTTTTAAGTCAGGCTTTACTACTGATTAATTCACAAACATCTGCCATGAATATTTTCCTGTTACATTCAAAATGTTCTCCAGAATGAACTTTAATTTCCTCTAAATACCACATTAAGCACAGTAAATGGTCCACTAAAGATTTTAGGCCTAATTATATGCATTAAGAATATAAATATTTTCTCGATTCCCTATGATTTAACATTTAAGTTACTAATTGTAACAGCCATCGGCAGAAAGTATGTCAACAGTGTACACATATGCTGCTCCTTTTCTTCCATCTCCAGTGGAACAAACTGGCCTCTCGAACTCTCCTCACAAAAGGAGACCAAAGAAACTGGTGAAAAAAAAAATACAATTCATTGCTGTATTTATCTTCAACTTGGAAAGAAATAAAGGTGAAAATTCCCAACTGACATCATCAGTTAGAGGAAATAAGAGTTCATCCATCCGTGAGAACTCTGGCGAGCGCTTGCAGCACGAGGTCAGCGAATTCTGCTCGGCACCATCCCATTCATCAGAATATTGCAGGAAGGAAAGATTTTCACCCCATTTTCACCTAGTATATATTGGTAATGAGAAGAAACTGAATCTACCAGCTGTCTACCGTTTGTGAAGTATCTCCCACACCGTATCAGTGATTTTTAATGAATAAAACAAACAAACAAACAAAAAATCTTTCAAACAGTTACTGTATTATCAGGACAGGACTGAAAAACTAATCTTATTTTAAAATTGACAGACTTTAACAATGGAATTTAGGTATCTCGCAGGATTTGTAAAAGCACCCCTTTAAACTGAAAACTGGAAGTTCAAATGCAGTGAACATTGATCCTCACCTATTGTAAAAGCCTCCTTTCAACTGAAAATTGGAAGCTCAAACACTGTGGACATTGATACTGACCTAAAGATTTTGTCTTCATATCACTGACATCAATAATCTGCATGAACTCTACTAGAAATAACATTCTTGTGGTCAGATATATAAACCACAATACCCTTACCACTAAGAATTATTCTGTGCCGGAATTCAGATTCGGCGCGCTAACAAAAGCCCTGAAGGAATCACCACCTACTGCAGAGGGTCAATCTTTAAGGACTAGAACTGAATCATGCAGGAAGGGTAATAGAAGAGAATCCTGCAATAATGTTCACTTAACTATATTATATTGTATTAATGTGAACACTTCTGTCTCCAGGAATGAAAATATCATAAATTTAAAAAAATATATATTTTAAAAACCTGTTTTAAAATTCGTACATTTTGATCTATAAATTCATACATATTTGATTTTTACTTTGAAATCTCCTGCTACCCAAAATGACAGATGAATAATAAGCTAATAATAAAGTTCAACTCAATATCTTTCTCATATCTCTGCAGATACCAGCACCAGTCAGATTTAAAATATGATATCAAAATTACTTTGATTGCTGCCTGAAATTATATTTGCACTGGTTTAATACATGAAATTAACAGGGGTATTTTTATTTTATAATATATCTTTAGAAAGTTATAGCCAAAATAATACTCAAAGATATACTGAGTCTGAAATAGTAGCACCCTTAGTAAAAGCAGTAAGAATACTTGGAAAACAGACAAAAATACACATGTAAAGGAAGCTATTCCAAGCCTATGTCAACATTTTATCTTGCTGATCTTGGACTGTGTTGTGTAATTGATTTTAAAGTAGAACTTGAAAATTATTTCATTGATGGCTCCTAACAGCAGTTGGCTATTTTATTTCTGCTGACAGGGGATTGAGAAACCAATTCACTGAGAGACAGGACAAACAGTTAACACTGTATTCAACTGCAAAGCCAGGTCACTGCACAGACGTGAACTTACCAACTGTATGCAATGTGGGCTTACACCAAGGAAAAATGATAATTACCAAGTTAGAGCACAGGTGTGAGAAGGTGAGCAATCAAATACAAATCTCAGATTTAAGAACTGTTGACTAACACAGGCTGACAATTTTCTATTTTTTCCTCCTCCTCCTAAACCTTTTGGAGATTCCAGACTATCAAGTTACAGTTGTGGAGGCTTACTGATAAAGAGAATCCTCTAAAGCAGACAATTCATATTTATGAAATGAGAAGAACGACTTCTACTTTCAATTAGGTTCCGTGACACACACAGTGAAATCCCCTTTGATGCCAACAATAAGTTTACCCAGGTCACACGGAGATTATAGCCTCTCTGAAATCAGTAACTTTCCCTTAGCTTTCATATTGAGGTTATTTGTTACATTCAGCAAACTACCAAAGGAAAAACGTGCTTGACTAAGATCAATATTATTTCTTTTCTTTCCTCACCTTCTTTTTTCCCTAACCTTACATAGCGTTCTTCCTCAATAGATCTCAAAGTGCTCTCAACAAAAGTGGAAAGAAACGAAAAATGCAGTTCAAGTGCTAGATATTTTTGTTCACCAGAGGAAAGCAAACCAGTGAAAGGTCTGAAAGCACTACAGGTAAGAAAGCTTGAAACATCTTTATCTGAATGAACCACAGAACTTTCACAACTCTGAAGAAATTCTCAAGTGTCTTTACCTTAAATTACTCCCAGAAGGATGGGGAAAGAAAAACAATGAAAAGGAGAGAGACTAAAATTTTAACATTGTGCCTTAAAAATGAAACAAAAACCAAAACAACCTACAAATACCAAGTTTTTTCCTTGTAACCTCCTAGTTTTCCCAAAAGGGAAAACGACTGGGAACACTCAGAGCATAGAGAAGAGCCATTTGTTGCGCACTTCTGCTATGGAATGAGCAGAAAATTAGCCATGGCTATGTATTATACTGGAAAATAACTTAAAAAGGCAAACCCTGAGAAGCTCTCTCCCAGTTCTCCCCTTCCTCTCCACTCCCCCCCCGCCCCTTTTTTTCTTCTTTTTAAGACAACCTCTTTGAAAAAAGTATGAATTCCAGTCTATACTGTCTCTTAATGACTTTTCTGCCCTGGGAAGAAGCAGCTGTGAACAGTACCCGCAAAGCCCCATGGAAACATTGCAAATTGTGCTATACAGGGAAGTCTCTCTGTGCCCAACAAGCGAACCACAAAACACAACAGACTCGGGAAGTGCAGAACAAACAGCCAAAATACACTCCTAACGTTTGGTTACTGCTTTAGGGAGATGTAATCTTTAACTATTTTTTTCACTAATCCCATATGGTTTCTCCTAGACCGATAAGTCATTTACCACGCAGTTAATCTCGCAGTATACCACACAAACGTAAGCCCAGCCCTTCTCTGCAACACAAAGCATTAAAGGAAAAGAGGCAAAGCAAAGTGTACCGGAGTGCCTCACAACCCAGTGGCTGAACATCTAAATAAATCCAACTGGTGGCTGGCGAAACTCAAGAACTGCTGTTACAATCTTAGAACTACTCAAGTCTATTTGTAGAAGCTGTGTGACTAGGCTTAAGGATTGATTTACCAGGAAAAGTAACCAGGCAGAGCTTTCACAGGCCTTTTACAATTAAAAAAAAAGCCCTTTTTACTAAGGTCCACTATCTACCTTACAATTCAAGCATACAATTCACAAAGGAAGGCAAGCAAGAAGATCCAAGATCGGCAGGACTCAAAGACGTGATGCCCCACAGCACTTCCCCGAGGAGATTCCCTAGTGACTGTAGTTCCTACGTGCAGCCTTTGTCTCAAGGGGAGCATTAATTTGTGCCTCTCCACTCTGTTCAGCCACCCCTTTCCATGAAACAAAGGAGTTTAATGCCTTTGAAACCTCTATTGCTGTTGACAAACTCAGCTGAGACTGGCCAAGCGTTAACAGCTGTTACCGAGAACAGAACCGGTGGAGCAACACCAAGAACTTGGTGTTTTCTGTGTGCGTCTTCATAAAGAAAGGATAAAAAAACCTCAAGGAATGACAGGAAGTGTAAGTTACAAACACAAGATGACAAAGTCATTTTGACAGGTGGACCACAGATGAAGGAATAGCTAGGAGATTGAAGGAAGAGGCAAAGAGGAGGACAAGAAACTGAAGCTAGGTAAAGACACATTAATAATGCAGACTGAAAAGTTTTCTTTAATTAAACTCAAATCTAAAAATTTAAATTATTTACTGTCTCCCTCGATTTGAGAATAATCTGACGTTTTCAAACACATACCAACTTCCTGTAGTTAAAATGACTAAGAGCAGCTCTGTCAAACAACAGTAACTGCACCTACCACCCACTACAGTTACATGATGACTATTAAGAATTTTATTTAAAACACACTTTTGTTACGTCTCTTTGCAACCACAAAAAAGTGCTGATTTCTTTCTTAGCACAGGAAGAACACAGAGTATGTGTCCTGGTTTGAGGCAGAACAGAACCGACTTTCTGTTCAGTAATTTACTCCTCAGCTAAGCCTCAAAGCATCCAGAGACTCAAAAACTGGACAAGAACATCTCCATCATGAGGAGCCCAGCAAAGCTGTTTCCAAAGACAGCCGCACAAGAAAGTAGGCGAGAAGAGTTCAAGACTGGGGCATCACAACGCTCCTCATTTTCATCATCTCATACCATGTAAAATTTAGCCTTAGACTGAACTTTGAATTCCCTGTGGACAGGATTTTTGCTTGCCTGCTTCTTTAAGATGATTTAAAAGGTGAAAGACTGTGTGGATGCTACTTGAAACTGTAGGCGTAAGCTGGACTGTTCCTCTAAGCAGGTGCAACCTGTTGTAAAAGATAAAAATCACTGCCCACAAGTACCCAAGGCTGGGTTGACACACGTCAGATAAGACCTTAAAAGAAGCATATCTGCTCCTCTCTCTCTGGGCTTACGTGAAAGCCTTCAAATCATCCAACAAATGGCTTAGAACAATTGGGGAATAAAATACTTTTCAAGCCAGATGAAAACTAGCTCTTCACCAACAGAAGCTACCAAAGGAGTGCTTTTTAACACCACATCAAGAAAATGAACATTTTGGAGAGGGATGTTTACTTTCAGTTCTTACTCACTTCCAAAGACTAGATTGGGCCAACCAGATTTCATTGCACTTCAATGCTGATCAACTGGAACACTGGCACTGGTATGACAATGTTTTTCCTACTACTTGCTATCTAAAAAGCCATAGGAGTAAACAGTATTTTGTACTACTTAATTGTTTAGCATAAATAGTCCATTTCCACACTGCTGTAATAATTAGAGAATGCACTTTATATACCATCTGAAATATTTATAGAAGATTAATGAAATAAAGAAAAATTAATAACTAGACTACTGGCAAAGTGTGGCAGGCTCAAAAGTCAAGTGGCAGTAAAATAATCATTTATAAAAATATACTTTGAAGTTGATAATTATTGTACATTTCTAATTTACAAAGAAACACCACTTCTACCCTGTGATAATTGAGCTCATTTAAGCAGCTTTCCACAACAACATTCTAAATTTAATTTCAGCTAGCAGCCTTTATTTAACATGCACTAAAAGATATAAATTGCAACCACAACAAAAAATATACTCACTTGGTGCCTACAGAAATACTAGTATCAATACCAGACCAGAACTTAACAGCAATAACAATTCAGAAGTGACTACTGTACTTTGAATTACAGCTAAACAGGGATGTGAGTTTGACGAAACATTGGCAATTCTCATATAAAGCTGTGTCGGTAAGAAAATAATTTAAATTAAAAAAATTACGATTAGCTTCATCACTGAAATATTCCACTGTCAACACAGCAAATAATTCATTCTAATAATTTTTCAACTCATAATAATAATTACTTTAAAATACACATAGAAACAGTAGTATTGTTCTGTATTATACGTGTGGGACGTCAGTAACAAAACCCAACCATACAAAAGTTTCAGTTCAATACAGAGAGTACTCAATGACCTACTTTTATAGGTCGTATACTTATACTTACATATTCAGGTTTTAATTTCTTGTCTCCTCCTCTGACAGCTACTTTTTCAAGCTTGTCTATACTCTGCATGATCAGCTCCTCATCTTTAAGTCTAAGTTCCTCATGGATTATTTCAATGTCACGAACAGGATCGACACTTCCTTCAACATGAGTGATATCATCATCTTCAAATGCTCCTAAAACAAAAGAACACTTAAATTACACATTAAGCTAAAAAGACAAGAAGTATATATTTACAACATACTATTAAGAGTCACAAGAGTTTGAGATGAAAGAGTGAAGTCAGTAGGTCTGTCATACTTCCCGTATACGAGATTGACCTGCAATATTTTGTGTCATACTGTTTTAGTCTGTTAATTTACGTATCTACTCCAGAATCCAAAGCTCTGTACAGATACATACAAAGCATAGCACTTTGCCATTTCAGGAGAGCGCTTAACACATCTTTCTTTAAGAGTTTCTTCCGAATAGGAACAAGCTAGAGCACTTTTCCTGAAAATAGGTACCACTGTATTCAACAGCATCTAACCTAGCAGTAGCAAACATAGTAGCTAAATTGAACATTGCAGAACATTTTAATACAAGCAGTAATGACTAAAAGATTCATAGAAAGAAAACCTTACAAATCACCCTGGCAGCCCTCCCTGGCTGACCAATTTTATGCATTAAGAAAAAAAGAAGTTCTAGACAAAGAATTCTGAAGTTCTGAACGACTCTTAGTGTTTCCAAGGGAAACAGGGCTTAGAAAAAAAGGCCTGAAATCATCTGGCAGACCTCGTCCCTGTTTCAATCTACTTTATCACTGTGGTTCTGACGGTGATTAGATAATGAACCACTCAGACACACAATTTACACAGCAGCTAATTTCATCGGCCTGATTTGAGGGTATGGTTTTTAGGGGGCCATCAAAGAAGCAGATGAAGGTGCATTTGTCATATATGAGTGACAACCATTCACACTATCTGAACAAAATGGTGCTGGCCCTTATTAGAAACACATGCTATTATCACATATTTAAAGTGCAGTTGAAGCCATAATTTCAAATTGCCAACTGGAAACATAAGGGTAAAACAACCAGATATTACTGAAGCATGTGTGCTGACTTCATGCCCTTCTGAAGACAATCTGGCAACATAATTCAACTAGGATTTAAATTATCAGATAAACAGCATCACACAAAAAAACCCCACCCCCCCAAAAAAAATTCAATACATATTTTAAAAATAGAAATAATAACAATTAAAAATAGTTTATTACTTATTCCTGGATCAATTTTCAGAGTATTTGCATGCCTATCCTGTAACATTAAAGATATGCCTGAGAAATCAACCACAAAAATAATTTTATTTTAATATTACCAAAATGAAAATAAACTTTTTTTTTTTTAAACACAGGAGAAAACCCTCAAGGCATTTTTGTACTAAATATAAGATAAGAAACAGGGTAAACTACAAGCAGTTCCTTAAATGATATACAGAAAGTTGGGGTTCTTTGTTGTCATGCGCACCTTAAACTTCATCTTTTAACTTACTGAAAACAGTGGGTTTAGCAATAAAGATTTTACATCAAAATACATGGTACACAGGTTTGAAATGCTGTTGACAGTCAAACATCAAAATCATTTTCACATAAACTTATGAAAAGTCTTTAAAACAGTGGTTGCCAGAAGTTCCCTCCTCTCTCATCAGCTGTCTCTCTCCAAAGATCATCGGTGAGCTCCCTTGGTACAAGGAAAATCACCTCGGCAAAAGACCCAACCCTGACGCTGGCCGTGACGGGAGAACAGGCGGCTCTCTCAAATGGAAACTCACTGCACTAACCTGTACCAACGCCAGGCAATTAAGGAAGGGATGCTGTGGCCTTTGCCTTTCATAAATCCGTATCCACACACCTGATTCAATGGGATACGCGTTGTTCAGATGAACAAATACTAGAAAACATAATTTAACAGCTCCGTTCTGATTTACACGGAAAATACTCAATAAAAAGGGAGGAAAAGAAGTAGGAAGATGTCACAATACAGATCAAGGAAAAGTCTACCTGCCCAGCCTTCTCAACAGATGAGTAGTATTTATGCCACTAAAAAAAGTAAGTTTATCTTTCTTCCTTGTATCAAGAAAAAAAAGTGTCCATTGCCACCTAAATAATACATTCTCAAGTCATTTACATCTTCCTTCTGAATTTGGTGTCCATGGGTTTAAAAAAAAAACAAACAAACAAAAAAAACCCCACTGGTAAAGCCAGGAGAAAAGCTCCATGACCACAAAGATCTTGCATTCAGAACATAAAAATAGAGAGTAAAGTAAACATCTTGTTTTGGTCTTAAGGAAGAATGATTTTTTTCTGAAAAAGCAAGTGAAAGGTGAATTAGTCAGTAATAAGAAAACACATCTTATAAATTAGTTATATTTTTCCATTTTCTTCAACAACAGTAAAATGTTTCTCCAGCAATTATATTCGTTTCTTCATATCTTCCCATTGCTTTTCACAAAAAAGTTCAGTTCTTTATCCATCCAAAACCAATCAATTCAGTGTAATTCCACTGTTATAAAACTGAATATATACATTTCACCTCTGCTCTCTTCTCAGTCCACAAAACGCTTTAACCCAT
Source organism: Alca torda (assembly GCA_008658365.1). NCBI lineage: Eukaryota > Metazoa > Chordata > Aves > Charadriiformes > Alcidae > Alca > Alca torda. The sequence goes on along the minus strand of CM018084.1, from coordinate 36,414,369 downwards.
GGACACTTCAACGTTCTGCCAGTTTCCTCAAGCCTCCTCCTCCCATCAGGCATCCCCATGCCTATGTCAGCTGCCATCCTGCAGCCCATCTATGACATAAAACCCACCACCTCTGGCAGCCGGTGGTGGCTTGGTCAGGTAAGGAGCCCCTCCACTGTGCTGATGATTTCCCATTCAAGGCAACAATTTTGCCTTCTCTCCTCCTTGCTTGACTCTTCTCGTGGAAGAAATGAACACTAGTTGCACATTCCTTTAAAACGTTGGATTTGCAGCTTAAATTTTTCAATTCTACATTCAGAGGAAAAGTGTGTTTTCCTAACTTGGGAAGAAGAAAACCTATCAACAGGTGTGCTGACACAGGTCATAAAATTCCCCTCTAAATATATAGGAAATCCATTAAATCGATTGTGACAGATTATTTTTTTCCCTTAAGTTATCAGCAACACTCAGAGGACAGAAACTTAAACTTCTTCCCACTGAGACAGCCACAGTCCATAAGGAAATAGTAGGTATAAGATTTTGTATAAACAAAAGATCAAACTAGCCATAACGTCCAGGTTTTGGCATAAACTGAGAGACTCTTCTTGATAAGCTGCAGGCATCGAGCTTTATTCGTGAATCTCTTATTCAGGGTTTGTCAATACAGACTTCAGTCATCAACCTAAAGCAGATCAGCCTCTGACTGACAGCCTAGCCAGAAGCGAGACAGTGGGATAATCAAGGAAGAAGGAAAGGAAAAGGGAGAGAGACACTGCTATGATGAGAGCGCCTTAGTTATAACTTTGTCTCGGTATCTGTATGGTATGTACCTTGGGCACTCCATTATGCCAGCCTCAAGCCTGCTGTGTACCAAAGGCGTACCACAAACCACTCTGAGCACTGCAGGGAATTCAGTTCTGGGCTGCAGAGCAGAACGCTGACTTAGCAAGTAAGAACTGGTGGTAACCTTAGGAATTAGGCTCTGGGCGACAGATGAGATCTCTTGGAAAAAGTACAACTGTGAGAAATTAACGAAGTTAAACTATTAGAATGAGGTTATACCCAGACCCTGGTTTAAAAAAAAACAGCCTTTATAAAAAGGGAAAAGAGCAGGAAAAAACAGAGTTGCAAAACTGATTCAAGAAATAGGACACACCAGAAAACGTGTATCTTATTTGCAACTTACAAAGATGAAAACAGGAACTATAATATTAATCTAGAAATGTTACCTGATGTAGATTGTTAACAGTATATTGCTAGTTATTAATATGTCTCTCTGCCTTTGCTTTACTAGTGAGCGAAATTCCTCTGTCAAGCAAAGCCTTTAACTCTCTTTTGTTAGGGACGACGATAGGATAACCCCTCCTTCCCTCCAGCATACACAGCAGCAAACCAGAAAGTTCAAAGGCTCTATTTCCAAATATAACAGACAGGGGACCAAGAATGACATCACTGCACAATTAAAGATAGTGCAACACCCATACGATGAACAAGATGCAGGAGGTGGACACAGGCCATGAACCTTGAGTAAGCCGTACTGTAAGTAGTTGATATCGAGCAGTATGTAGAAAAGCAGCCTGTTGAAAATAAAAAGGACCCACTAAAATATGAACTGGAAGAAGCAGGGAGGATGGGAGGTAGGTCTTGAGATGCAAGATGACAAGAAACACATAAGAATTTCAGTTTTCTGAAGGAACAGGTAAGACTATCTTGGCTATCACAGAGAAAAATAGTACCAATTAGTTTATGGGCATGTAGCTCTCTGACGAAGGCAAATGAAAAATAAATATTGAGAAAGAAATGCTGATATTGGCTTGGCTGATACTGATCATTGATTACAACAGAATCAGTGAGTAAAAATAAAGGGGAGAGGGAGAAAAGGAGATCTGGTAGTCTTACTTTGATCTCAAGCTGATTACTAGCTTGAGAGAGCTTGGTAGGAAAAATGAGGGTGGAAAGGTTCCCTGAGATCAAACTAACAAGGCATCCAGGCAAGGAAGAACAGAAGTATCTGTGCATCAACAACTAAGCTAAGCACACAGCAATACAGGACGGTCAACTGGGAAACCCTAATCGGTAATTTCATTATTTAAAAAAACTGATTACGACTACTCTGGTGTCTTGTGTATCTCACCAGTGGTAAAGTACATTTTTATCAGAAGTTGGTCAAAAAAAGGTCAAATGGAATCCATCTCTTTCCTGCCTTTTTTCAAATAATCTCCCAGAAAACACTGATGGATTTGCACTCTAGCTTGAAAAATAGACCCCTGCCCCTTCCTTTAGGGTAAAAGAACAAAGACTACAGAGTTAGAAAGATCAAGCTTGCTGTAAGTAAACAAATTCACTGTGCTAAATTGCCATAGTGTTTTAGCAGCATGCAGATACGCTATTAAAACAAGGCAAGTATTTAGATAGGAAAATCGTAAAGCGTAACACAGCAGCTGAATTCATTTTGCCATCTAACAGCACCAAAAGTAATCACTTAACCTGACGTTACCAGAAATGAAGAGCCTGGAAATGATGGCTGCCGCATCCAGCTCCCTCTCCTGTTGCCACTGGGCCCAAACCTAAAGGATTCTTCAGTTCAGGGAAGGATTTACCTTCGACTGAGCACTTTATCTGGGCCATTTGGGTCCAAGTGGGGTGGGCCCAAAAATATTTTAAAAGGGGCAATAAAGAAGTAACGTGGTGATAGCTGGTTCTGCACTTTGCTTTCAAGTGATACTAGATAAAAAAGATCCAGAAAACAGAACAACTGGCTGGAGAAGATGTGAAACCTGACTCTGTTTTTTCCCGGAGGAAGAACAGGAGCTGCCTGTTTGTCGGGTCTCGGTGGCAGCCAGGACACACAGACTACATCTTTTCTTCACGTGCAAAAGTAATAGCAGATAAATATGTATACGGCACAGCAATAACAAATGCCACATTTTAAACGGTATCATCTAATGGCATGCACGTTTCTTTCCATTTCTTTCAAGAATCAGCTTCAAAATTCTTTGACAAAATTTACCTCTCAGCCTCCAGAGATTTTTGCATTGCTTATGTTATACCTGTCAAGATCTGATGACTGTATGTTATGTATTCATCTGAACAGAACCACTACACTTAGTTACAGGCTATCATCAACCAATTCATTCTCTTGCTAAAATCAAGTCATCCAATTACTCCTTGACTAATCAAGGCTGTTTTGGCTTTTTCTTTTTTCAAAAGGTACTCAACAGCATAAACAGTTCACTTACAAGAAATGGAAAGGGGCTAATCAGCAGAATTATTGTTTTGCTGCCACAATTTGCAGTATTTAAATGTAGTTGCTGATTGGACTGAAAGTTTTATGATATAGCATATAAAACTAGTTTGACACAAAAACGAAGCTGCCTATAGCCTAAACTTTATTGTTTCTAGCTGCTCCAAGCTGCCACCGAGACACTAAAAACCAGATCAAAATAATACTATTAGACTTATCTTATTCCGCTCCTAATTGCAATTATGGAAATTAATATCTTCAAGATTAATTTATATTTGATTTATCATTTTTTAATTATCCTTACCTTAAAGTAAAATGGAACAACATATTTGGCTACTATTAAGCTCCACATAACAGCATTTCAGCGTCTTGTATTCATTTACAAAAGGTAACCAACTGGGTTGGTACATGTTATGCTGTAATTAAGAGGGATATTTACAATTTGATCAAAATCTGAACTGCATCACAAGCCGAAACTCCCATCAGTATTTAGGGTAATGACCAGTCTTTTTTGTCAATAAGCTATAAGAGAATGTTTAATAACACCACCAAAACCCAGACCTAGAAAATAATTGATACTTGCACTTCCTCTCCAGCATATATTCAACGACTATTATAAAAAAGAGCTGCTCGTCACAGACTGATATGGCACATCACAATACACATACATACCCTGTTATAAGCCCTGAAATAAATGAGCAATAGTATCTATCTGGCCACTTACTGGGGTGGGAATGGGGGAGAGAACAAAAAGAAATAAAATAGGGTAACTTGGGGAGGGGGCTAGAAGCACGGTATTTCTTTGAGCTTTCAAAAGAAACATGACTACAAGTGTCAGAAAAACATTAAATTATAAATAATATCTGTACTTAGACTGGTTTGACATGCTATCATCAGTCTTATAAAGATTCAAATGGTAAAAGATACTGCTATTTCTGACTGAGGTACAAGTACATTTAACATTACAGAATGTATTAAACTTTGATGAACGTACAGTTTACTATGCATACTCATGATTAGAAGGGCAAGAATACTGTCAGAGTCAACATTTTACAGCTTCTTAAACATAGCATGTGTTAACAAAAAAAACAACAAATAAAGTAGGTTCAGCATGTTTTCCCTTGCAAGCTAATTTCAAGTGAAATTAATCACCTGTAACACAAACCTAATATTCTTTAAGCAGAGTAATTTTCAGTTGAAGAAGGTGCACCTGCCTACATCTTCAACATAAGCAAAATCAAGTACAAAAAACATTAAATAAAATGCTGTAGTAAACCTTGACTTCTGAAGAAAGAATTTTTTCAGACATCTTTTGTGGCTTTGTTTTGTGCTCCAGCCCTTTAAGTTTTGTCTTCATAAAGCCCTAACTAGTTGTAATCACTCGCAGTCTAATTGTGGACATTTATCTGCTTTTCTTATGCATAGAACATAGCTATTAAAGCTGAATGGTGATGGTGTGAAGTATAGGTTAAATTGGGTGAAATTAAAGCAAATTACTCTGGGATGTGGAACTCTGAAAATAGAAACCGCCAATGATTTGCAACCCTCTTGATGATCAGCTTCACAGAACCCTAAATGACAAGAAAACTTACATATTTTAAAGTTAACTAGATTTTTTTTAAATAATATGTATAAATTTATTTAAAATGCAAGCAGTCACTGTGGCAATAATTATTTTGTTTTACCTGCATGGTAGAAATATAAGAAAAGGTTTTAATTCCCATTAAAAACACTTGTTTTTATTCTCAAGTTTAGCTGATTTTTAGCAACAGAAAAACAGTTCAGAATATTAGTTGCAGCATTAATTACTTTGAACACAACATTACAGTTCACGCGTACCATACGGCAGTAGAGGCACGGGATGGTAAAAGCAGCTGCTTTGGGCTCTCTTGACTGGTGCGGTATTAGGACTCAAATTCATTACTTACCTATATAAAAGATAAGCTGCTACATTTACCCTGCTGAGCCCTAATACGGCATCAGTCAAGAGAGCACAAATCAAGCACCCCTCCCCAAAAGTCTGAAATAGCGGCTGAATGGCGGTCCTTTCAATATCAAATCTATTGGGAGTATTTGACAAAAAAAGGGCAAGTCTATTTCTGCACCAGCAGACACACAATGAGAGCATGCAGCAGCAATACCAGATTTTAAATGACTGTAGTATCAACTTCTTGAGCATACAAAGAATTTACATTTGCATAAAAGTACTCATCGAGCGAGTACTGCACAAGGTCAGAGACGAGAATTATAACCTCCTCAGGAAACACCGAGGGAAAGCAATTCACTGCAGGACACGTAAGTTGGCAGAAGAAACCACGATTCTGTTCCTGGTGGAAGCAGTTTTAGCAGAGAAAAGTTGTTACCAAGGCAGTCACTCCAATGAGCTTATCCGTAAAATCCTGTTCCAGAGCCCTTACTCGTGAGTCTGTCTGACAAATATTAGTGATTTATTTCAGATGTAAAATGTGTTTACTTGCCATTGCTCTTTCATCCTAGCACCACTGGGATGTAGTCAACGCTCCGCAGGCAAAACCTTCTACCTGCTGAGATTTGCTATCAAGTCGGTCACACGGGGTAAAGGACATTATTTGACAGCTGAAGAAATAAATCTGTGAGCCCTTCATGCCTCCATTTGCAGAGGGCTCACTCTGACTGTCCTTGATCATATAGTTGACGTATCACTGCAGTGCCCACCAAACAGCGCTTGGGACAAACTCCTCAGTCGCTCTTCTTGCGCCACACTTTATCCAGGATCACAGCGCACGGTAATTTGCAGGACTCGCTATCAGAAGACACTAGGAAGGGCAGCACTCAATGTAAAACTTTTTGAGATGGCTGACATACCACATAAATTCTTTAAAATAAGAATCCCCTAGGAAAAACTAGCCTCTCTGTTCAGCTTTTTCCAAAATACAACTATGTTAATTGGAACAAGAAAGGGCATTTGGAACCTAGCCTGGACCACTGCAAAACGTCCAAAAGCCAAAAAGGCTGAAGAATGCAAACTTTGCTTCAGAGACAAGTGCTCCTGTCAACCTGAGCTCAGCCATGCTCTGCTTTCTATTGCTTTCTGTTCTAATGACTGAAAACCTTCCTTTAAGTTGTGAAAAGAGAAGCAAACAGGAAGAAGGGAGAGTTTCTGCAGCATCACCCTCCCTGGCGAGCGCCCCCAGGGCAGCGCCGCCTGCATAAAGGATAGTGCACGCAGGAAGGTCCGGCCACAAACATCAGCGGATAACTTTTAACGTGCCTCTGCGTACCACATACCCAGACTGTTCACAGAAGACAATGTTCCTACTCAAAAGTAGACTGGAACTCATGTATTTGCAATCTGATGGCATTGTACAAAAACATGGTTCCTAAGCAAAAACCATTTGGAAAGCGGGAATATGCCTACACGTATAACATATATATTCATATTACTTCCACCACCACCATCTCCATGGTGTATTTTACCCCTTCTTTCTGAAGATCAGTCATCACGGTCTTCTCTTTAGGAATACTCACTGCCAAGTTTTATGGTATCAGTCTTAATGGGAACCTCTCAGGGTCACCATAAGAAAATATAATTGCTAACAATAACTGCGTTTTTAAGATAATATACTTACACATGAATGGCAACTAGCAGCCACCAGCAGAAACCCTCAGGGCAGTTCTATCTGGCCTTGAATGACCACATGTACAGGAAACATTTTACTTATTCAAGGACAATTTAATCTGGGTCGCAGATTGACTATACCAAAGATGCAGAAATATCAAGAAAACCACTTGAGCCCTGAGGTTTTTACTGGGGCTGGCATAGCACTGCATAGCGGTTACCACGACTGTACTCCTACTGAACCGCTGTGGATGCCTAACGCTGCAGCAACGTCCAAGCCATTAAACCCTGCTGACCCCACCTTGGCTCTCTGTTCTGCATTCTTCAACACCTCGGAAGGTTATTAGTCTCTGTAAAATAATGAACAGCACAGTTCAGCACAGAATGCAAAATCGCAACCCTTCCAGAACCCACAATAAAGGGTGTAAAATTGTTTCAATGAGGCAACTTCTCTTCAAAAAAAAAAACCCACACTTAAAGCAATGTCTTAAGCTATATAAATACCGAGACAAAACTCAGTAATGACAAGTTTTCAGCTTCAAGAGGTTAGTTATCTAAGCAGTTCCCAAATATTCTGAAACTTAAAATCATATCGTTGTGACAAAACAAGTGCACTACAAAACTGTCAAACTTCTTGCAGTGCCTTATAAAAATGCTATAAAAAATGGATTGTGTAATTTGGCAGAGTGGAAAATAAAATGTTATGTTTACAGATCATTGTTTACAAAAAGAGTGACTGAGTTTTTTAGAAGGGAGTTGTAAACTCAGCTCATCACTTGTTAACAAAGAACCTTATCCTCCACATCTGAGTGTTTCTCCTTTGAGGATCTATTTTGTTGCACAATGAAGGTGAGGAGGAATGAGCATACTTGAGGAAAGACTAGCCAACCTATAACAAAAATTAGAGTTGATGAAGACTTAAAACAATCAAAAATTGTTTGATAAGTGCCATTATGTATGTATATGGCCTACATAAGTTTGCAATGAAGTGCTGCGTTGCTAAGTGAATAAAATATCTTAAAAAACAAAAGCAAAAAGCCTCTCAGTAAATTTACCTTATAAAAATGTGCCTCATGATAAAACTTTCCCTCTAGACATTCTGGCCCACATTCATAACATAATACATAAATTTAATGCAAATGTAGAAATAAAGTTCATCCAGATATATCCTTTGCAAATCAATTCAAATTTTAGGAGTGCTGCCTATCTGGTTTCTATTAATAGAAATCCTGTTAATAAAAATTAAATCGTTAGCTGGTTAACAGACAGTTTATTCTTCATACGTGATTTTTCACATGCAATGATTACTTTTCAACAAACTAAAGATGACTTCACAGTTCTTAGAACCTCACATAATGGTACAGGCTTGGAATCACGAGAAATAGCAAAAGAACTTCTTAGAATAGCACCTGAAATACCAAAAACAAAAGGTAATATATAATTCACATCTTATTTGAGATGCTAGACCTGATAAAGAGGGTTTGCAATATTTCCTGTTAAATGTTCAAATCTTAACAGTTAACCAGAAAAAATTCAATACTAATATTTTACTTCAGATGTTAGTCCCTCCCTCTTCCTTATAAGACTCAAAACAGCATCCCAACAGAAAACTAAGCATATTACTTGCTATAGATTGGCTGAACGTTTAAATGGGAAAGAACTCACTACTTTGTACATTATTTCAGTGAAGGAATCCCTAGCACTCAGGGATTTGCTTTTCTTTCAAGTAACATTTTACTTCAATGACAACTACATCCTGGAACATGTCAGTTGTGTTCTGTAACTATCTGGCACCATCTAGTAGCCAGTGGCGTCTTCTTTACTAAATTCCATTAATAGAACCTGTGACAAGGGTGATACTGATCACCTTTGCAAGAAATAGTAACACAAACAACTTTATTTGAATCTCATATGGTCAAACAAATGTTTTAGGTTGAATTAGGTACAGACAGTTATAGTCAGTAGCTCCTTGTACACTAAGCAAATACATTCTGCCTTCCTTGAAAAGGCACATTAAATACTTCTGTGTACGTTCAAGTTTCCAAGTAATTTAAGAATCTGCTGGCAAATTTTAGCAATAGTTGACAAAACTCATTGCTTTATGCATGTGTCCAAACGGTTTCCATTTCTTCCCTTTCACTACCCTGAAAACGCACAACTAAGTTAGAAACTAAGAAAGAAAACATATGCTTTGATTCACTTGAATCCTAGATATACAGGGTGGCGTTTTTCCATGGTTGTCAAAGCACAGCGTCTGGCAGGCCTTAAAATTGGGGGGGTGGGGGGGTGGAGGAGGGGGGCAGGCAGCAATATGAATCGAGGCTACTTCGTTATGCTCCTGAGGTGTGACTGGGTAGAAATCTTCATTTCCAACAGTTCTAACTCCTTTAGCCTGCAAGCAAACACAAATACACAGCCCTGCTGTTCTGCTCCTTGCAAAATAAATATATAAATGCGATACTTTTGCAACATCTAACCACAGCTTTTTAAGCTGAAACAGTTCTTCTCCTTTTACTTTAGATGTCAAATCCATCACAGAAAAGAATTTTGTTTTAAAAAGACTTCCTCGATGAAGCAGTTCATTTCTCTGCCATTTAGCTCACTGTATTTTTACAAGCACCAGGCTGAGCAAACTATGATTGAGAGAAGCCATCTTATGCACATTGCTGTTGTCCCACATCATTCAGAACAAACCTTTTTAGATCGTTAACTACCACAGGAGTGCTGATTACACAGGCACCAGCAATTTCCTAACCAATGACCACCTGAACAATGATGTGTTCAGCTTCTCAGACCCTGAAGCCTTTCAGAGGTGAATCATTTCACAGTTTGGAACTAGATCTCCATAGCAACTTCCCTTTGAGGGTTTTAGAATCACCATCCCGTAATTCTATGATCATCAAGCTCAACCATTCCCAATGGTTCTTTTCACAGCAGATGGAAAAGGAAGCCTTGAAATTTTACAGTCTATTTCAAGCAATTCATCTGGCAGCCTATTAGAATTCAAAATATTTCGACCTTCAATCACAAAGCATGTTATCTGAAGCTGTGGTGATCTCAAGTCAAGACAAGCAGACGTTTTAGTCTAATCATCCATGATGAGAAGAGACTGACAAAAACTCTTAATTCAACCACCATCAAAATGCTTATTTTAACTGCATGAAAGTCTTTCAACAGGCAATGAAAACACACCATGTACCATTTTATCACAACCTTCCATTCAAGGGAAATATGAATTCTGAATATTGGCATGGATCTTTGCACTCCCTGACTGCTTTTGAACAAATATCTGCTTCCTAAAAGTCAGTATAAATCCAATTCTACCACATTATTTTCAACAGCTGTCAAGAAAAATGACGGAAGCAAACTGCAATTAAACTTCTCACGATTGAGTACAATAATGCTGTAAATGAGTTATTTATTGATGGATCCAGTTTGTTACAGGCATCCTCTAAGAAATCCAAATCAGTTACGTCTGAGAAAATAAATACCAATTAAATTACGAAAACATAGCATTGGTAAAAATCTCGAAGCAAAGCTCAGTTTCACGATAATCATAATCAGAGGGGGGTTTTAAGTTTTTTTCTTCTGTTCCCAATTCCCAACTCAATTCCCTCTGTTTAGAGTTAAAGAAACGTTTTCCTTCTCTTAAATGTTTCAGTCAACCACCGAAATAATCCCATCAGGGGCACAAAAGCTTTAAATTTGAAAACCTTTTCACCTAAAGTCCAGGTTGATTCATTCATATTTTTTAGCAACATTAAATACAAGTAAAATTGAAATGTTTTAAAATCTCAGCTATACACTATTATATTAATAATGGTGGTTCATTAAATTCCCACTCCTCAAAAAAAAATAAAAAATATACTTCCCCACCCCAAACAACTCTGTAAGGTTAACTCTAAAAATACTTTATTTTTGTTACTACATTTTCTTCAAAGTACAAAGCATCAAAACGCGGTAAAGAATAATCATTTACTACATAAACACAAGTTATCTGGTGACTAAAGAATCCAGAAACTTCCAACTTTCCATTCAGAAGTGCCACCAATAGTATTTAACAGGATCAGCAGTAAGTTTAGTTAAAAAAAAAAAAAAAAAAAGAAAAAATATTACCATTTGGTGACCTGACAGTGAGACTTTGATACTTCAACCAACAACTGCTGTAAAATGTATCAAACGTAAAAGAAACAACAGAAAGACCCATCTGTAGGAAAGCCTCAGTGTCCACTACAAATAGTGAAATAAGGGAAATTAACAGGTATGTTATGTTTTCTAACATTTGTAGAGGGAGGAACACTTAATCGTTTTATTTTCTTTGAATGAAAAAATGTGTCTCCAGTGTTCCTAAGCAGTTACTTGACTGTGAGAGCAGCCACAACTGAGACCCCCCCTACCGCATTTAAAATGCCACATTTTATTAGGCTACAGGGAAAAAACAACCAACCCAGCCCCCAGCTGACCTTACCCTCCTGTCAACGCTGTTGAGCCATACTCTTACTCTACTTCAAAGATTAAGAAGAGAAACTTATTAAAAAAAAAAACAACCCAAACTAAAAGATCTTGAATACAATGGCTTATTGGCTGGAGGTTTATTGAGAGTCAATATTTTTGGCAAAGACATTTTGAAAATATTTCTGTAAAAGAAATGATGACAAAAATCTTTGGGGGAATAAACTGGCACAATACAGTATTTATCTTCAAATATTTTGCATCATTTGCAAAGTCAGCTCATGATCAGAGCTATACAGCTGCTTACACTGAACTCCTCGAAGATCTGAGGGGAGGTATGTGAACATAACCACAAAATTTAACTAGGGATGAAGCTAGAATTTAAGATATAGTAAAGCAAATGAAAAAGTTATGCATCAACTGAAAATGTCAATTGTTTATTTCTATGTACAATTGACTGAAACAAATGCAGATTTTGTTCTGGCAATCTGAGAAAGAAACACCATGGAAAAAACCCCTTGAGTATTTAAAGCACCATCTCCTGCAAAGACCAGAGATGAAGGCAATTATACATGAACAATATTAAAATTCTTAGTGGTTTCCAGTGTTAGATCAGTTACGTCAATAGCTAATATAAAAACTAATGCAAATGTCTTCCTAAAGGAGACAAAGAAGTCATGGGATACGTTCTACAATACTCAAAAATTTTGCTCAAAATTTTTTTTCAACTTTTTTATTTTCATATGGAAGGTAATCAAACGTATCTGTTATCAGAAGTTAACTCATCTATAAAGCTTAGCTTGCTTTTTTGTCTGTTGACCAAACACAACATTACCATTAAGTATAACCTTTTATTTAGCATTGTTCTATCTGAAATTGAGCATAAAACTGTCCACAAGCACCAAGTTATTTAAACATTTTGCTAATTAAAAAGTACAATTGTCATTGCAGCAATACTCACATGCCCAGACAGAACTACGTACATGTAATTTATCTACTAGCAATGTAGCTATTACTAAATGTAATTTGAACAGGAGCTTTTTTTAAAAAGTCTTAAGTGATAGTAAATGATAAGTATCTTGCATTGTACAATTAGACTGTCAGCAAAGGATGCCTATTAGTAACACATACGCAAATCATCTGAGAGTTACATCTTTACAATCTATTCTATGATTATGCACAGTTATGATTCAAAGTATTTTCATGGTATTTTACCAGATATTTCTCGTAAATAGTAATTTTAAAAATCGAGGAGGCGATTCTTAAAATTGTCTTCCTATACTAAGAATGAAACCGCATTTTTAGCTTTTCCTCCTGCCAATATCCCCACCACCGTATCTTAAAAGCCTCATCTTAAGCACAGTAGTTATATATTAGCTCACCGTTTAACAATCTAGAATAACCTTAAGTTTATTTCATAACATATAATCAAGCAACATATGGTAATTAAAGCACACTGAAAACAGCACTTACTAGCTAATTAACATTACAGAAACACTCTTCTTAATGATAGAAAAAGACAAGACAAAGATGTTATAAAGTACCATGGCATAAGGAACAGTTTGTCATAAACCTTTTTGTTTAAAACATTAAAAACTTCAACTTAGGAATTTGAAATTACAGTGCTTTATGAATTAAAAATGTCAATGCAAGTGATGCACGGTTAGGTGAGTGGTTTAGGGACTAACCTTTCACCACGTGGTCCATGGAGGGGAAGCACCATTAATACAAATTGTCGCACCCCTCAGGACGGCTCAGCATTTGCAAACACACCCAACCTCTGTATTATCCTTATTCACACACAGTTAAACAAATAATACAGTTTCGCTATTTTCATGGCAATAAGATGTATTTTACCATCACCACAGCACCTGAACTGCAGCTAGGGACAAGCAGCGAAGAACAACTGGAGCTGTGATGATGGCACCCTGGGCTGGAGTTAGGGGACGGCTGCCAAGGCAGCCGCTGTGTTCTTTTAAATGCACTGGTTTGCAACGTCATTTCAGCAGCATAATTCGTTAGATAATTGTTTTGCATTTTGCAATTAAATTACCACTTTAAAACAGTGGCAGTATTTTACCTTTGCATGCTATTTTTAAACCCAACTTCTATTTATTACATCATATTTTATATTTCGTATTTGTCTGCGTTAACACCTAAAAATGCTTGCTAGCCCTAGCAAGTAGTCTCTTTGGAGACCAACACTTTCATATGAAAATATCTTCTGATATTTTTTCCCCCACTTTTTGTATCCCACCATCATTCACCAGCTTCTATATACGCTTATCTCTTATTATTTTTGTTTATTATTTAATATAGTTTTTCAACATCAGGAATTATTTTGTATCACTCACATTCTTTGCTAAGCTTTCCAAACACAGCACATATGAAGGTGTGTTAGCTTTCCCCACAGTTTCATCATTACTAGGGTGGGCAAACACAAGGATTACAGCTGCAAATTAGTTGTTGTTAGCAATAAACAATATCAGGCCTTCCATAAAGTCTGGCACACAACCACAATTAATTTCGTGCTCGCGTACAGGCACAGGACAGTGCACAAGCGAAAACACGTGGCCACCACCAAATGGAGAGCAGACTGGAGACATTGTCTCTGGAGACATTCCAAACCCGCCTGGACGCGTTCCTGTGCAACCTGCTCTGGGTGACCCTGCTCTGGAGGGGGATGGACTGGATGATCTCCAGAGGAACCTTCCAACCCCTGCCATTCTGTGACTCTGGGACTGCCTGTCTCAGGGGTACTGCCTTAGTTTCCTAGTCACCGTAAGCTGGCAATAGTATGTACGTCTTTGCAGGCATTTTTTAATTTTGAAACCCAAAAGAAGTGCATATATAAAGGTACGCTCAAATTCTCAAAGTAAACATCCAGTTCCCTACATACGAATGTCAGTATGAACATTCGTATCATGCAGCAAAAGGAGTCAGGCGGGCCACCAGAAATTGCCTTTTTGCATGAGGAAACATGTATCGTAAAACATTACCTCTGATTAAAAAGAAGTATTTGAAATCAAAATGTTTCAGAATGAGAAGTAATCAATGTTGTCATCCTTCACTTGACCACTGCCTTTTTGAACATCACCGCTACCACAACTTTTTTAACAGGTTGTGATATAAACTGTATAAACTGTCAAACTCACGGGCAGTCAGAAAGGACCCTGAAAAAGACAATCTCGGTTGCTAATTCCAGCATGCAACACCTTTTGTTCAAGGTGTAGTTTGACATTGGTCTTATTTTCCTGATAAAATAAGCCTAAAAATCATTCTTAGACAGAATGAAGATCCTCTCCATCTCAAAACACTCTGGCTTTCAAAGAAACGCTCCAGAAGAAAAGGACCATAGGGGCCATCATGCTTCTGGCAATTTTTGAAGTCCCTGAAGAAAGTTCTTGTTCATCAGCACTTCAATCTATATAAAAAAAAAATAATCTTCATCCAATTATCGTAGCAAGGTTCCTTGCAATTTTTTCCCCAAAAGCTATCATGTAGCATTTGTCTTGGACCTTGTCTATCCTGAAGAGGCTATCATTTTTATAAAAATATAGGGAATTATTTTAGGGTTTCTAAAACCAGTAGACTCTCAGTAGATGCTGAGCCACAATACTTACACTTTTTCACATTAGATGAAAGATGACAAAAAGAAAAACCAACCCAGATTTCAAAGGACAGGAAATAGGCATATACAGTATTTAAGCATTTCCACAGACACCTCTAACACTGCTGCTATAGATGGCTCCCCAGAACAGCAAGTCAAGCACCACCATCACTTCATGAAGTTTCACTCATCTTGCAGCCTGCTCGCCATTTGCCTGTGGCAAAGAGGACTATCAGGAGCAAACTGCACAGCACCTGTTAGTTGAAAGAGAAGAAGCTGACAGAAAGAAAGACCTCTTAAGAGCTAAATCCTATTTTTCAGTAACTTCACAACTTCAAACCAGTTTGTTATGAAGGCACAATTCACTGCTCAATTTTCCCCTTTTTGTAACAACCCTGCCAGAGTACTAGACATACCTTTTTACATAATGAAATGTTCTAACCCTAACTGGATCAGGAATAAAAAAAGTCCATATCACATAACACAGAAAGAAAATGTTACCCATCTAAGACTCTTTCCCTTTCATTTGGCAGTAAAACCCTGATGTTCAGAGCTTATGAAAATATCACGCAGAAACTTCAAAAACGTCAGAAACACACCACAAATCAACAAGAGGCTTTTCTGCTGCAAAAAAAAATTTTTGAAGAAAGCACAGCTGCCGCAATGGTATGAAAACAGGCCACATTTTACTATTAGCAAGCCAGTGTTTACTCAATGCTGATTTTTCAAACAATTTGTTTGTACGAAATAATTTTCTGAAGTTCTACGAGATATTGTTGCAGAAGAGAGGAACTTCCAAAAAGCTATAAAGCTGTTAAGTTTCTGTTCCATCATTTATTTAATAGTACATACATATATAAAATCTTTTTATTTAAATAAATTGGTAGGCAGTATAGCTAAGAAAAAACATGGTAAGTGAACAGAAGATGGATTACCTTTGACTAGGGTCTTGATCTTGGTGAAAAATCAGAACTCTGATCACAAGATCATTTTCTTTGTGGTTTGCTGATTACTAACCTTAAAAATGTTCTCCGAGTCATTAAAATCATCTGTTTCTTTACAATGTGCTTTCAGTTACTGATTTTCAACACGACGTTGCTGATAATATTACAATATCCCCTCCTCCTGAGAGAGGCCTTTAGAGCCTGTTTGCATTCCACGGGAAGACACCGCCTTGCTCTCGGATGCGGCTCCATCTGCCTTCCTCCCCCACACTGCCATCCACAAGCCCAGCTTACCCATATACTCACTCCACCATATTAACACTGGTGGCATTCCATACATATGAGACTAATTTATGCATTCAGACTGCATCATGCGAGTAATCTTTTCCCTTACCAAAGATTTCCACAAGGCTCTTTCTTCTTAAACATGCTGAATATTTCATTCTGGTTATGTGGAAATATTTCTATGCAGTGCTTGTATAATACAAAAATAATGCACTTCCGCATAATTATGCTTGTTCTGAAACAAAGAACAGCTACTCACTCTCCAAGGCAAAGTTTAAAACACGGGGGGGGGAAGTAATTCCACACTGGTTTTATGGGTGAGATTTTAAGTTTCTGTGTTAAACTGAGGCTTAACCTACCAAATTCCACCACATTTAACATTTCAATTTGAAACAATTTTCCTATAGCTGCAGTGGTCCCAAAGATATCTTCCTAATCCAGAAACTTTTAGCTCTCTAAGACTGCAAATTATTGTTTCTCATATTTTCCCTACTCTAGTACAATAAATTAACAACATTCTAGTAAATAGCACCGCTGACGTACAAAATCCTGTTAACCAACATCACCCTGCTGTTACATAGCAAGAAAACAAAAAGTAGGAAGGCAAAAAAAACCCCAAACCAGCAACTACTACCACGTGCAGAGGAATTCTGCAAAGAAAAAATATTCCATAAACAGAAAGACAAGAGAGAAAAGCATAACTTGAGGTTTTTAGCTGACAAAGGCAGCATTTCTCTCCAGCAGGGAGGGAATTTGGATGTTGCTTATGAGAACCAGATGAAGGGACACGAAGAAGGAAGGGCTTCTTGTGTGACTGAGACACACAAGCTGGAAACAATGGTGGTCCCCAACAACCTGCCGGTACGCAGGCGGCTCGGCAGCCCAAAGGCGCTTTTCCAGGCAGGTAGTGCCTGCCACCCCTGCGGGCTCCCGGCATCACCTTCCTGGGAATCCCACGCTCCCTCTCCCGAATATGGCCTGACATGCTCCTGACACGTGACAACGGAGCAGAAATCGAGTAAGCTTCGAGTAAGCTGTGCAGCCTGCGATAGCGAGGACGAAGCGCAGGGCAGACAAGAACAGGTTTGTATGGCATAAGCTAATCAGTCTTGCCATCAGGGATACAGACACACCTGTGCGGCACGAGTATGAGAACCACAGGTTACATGTTCAGACCCCTCTGGTATACACTGTGCTCCTGAACTTAATGGGTTCCCTTAGCTCATTAAACAGCAAGCTGTACGTTCCCATCTACAGCAAGACTAGGAAAAGCTGTGAAATATCTTTCTGAAGCAGCAGCCGATTAGGAAGATCAGAATTACGACGTATTTACCTTCTGAAGTGTCTAGTCCATCATATTATTGAACAACAATGCTCAAATGAGGTAGTCAAAATATCTTAGCATGACAACATTACACTGACCGCACAGGACAAAAATGAAAACTTAATAATATCTAACACTCAAAAAAAAAAAAGTATAGCGCTTTAAAAATTATTAAATAATTCTGGATGTTTTCTTCTTCTATTAATAACAAACCCTGATGAGGTTTAGTGAGCAAGACACCTGAAAAGCTGAGTAGCCGATCCGAGTGGTAAGTACCTTTGCTCTGCTAGGCGTATTCACGCCGCACTCTCCAGTCCTACCAACGGCTACGGCAAGCCCACCAGCGACACTGTAACGCCTTCTGCATAAAGGAAAATATACGCACATAACAGAACTCCCCAATTATTTACTCAAAGAATGCCACTGCATTCATTAATGCTCAAAACCACTCACAGTGAAGACATACAGAGAGGGGAAAAAATTAATTTAAACAAGCATATCAATGTTGTTATTTTATTTCAGTATGGGACAAATTGACTACAAAGAAAGCATCCTCTGTCTTTCCACACAAGAATGTGTATTTGTAAATGATCAATTAACTCATACACTAAATTATTCATTCTATGTGGCACAGACACGTTAATGTCAGTCTGCAAATGTAATCAATACAGGAGAGGGGAGGGTGTTTATTTTTGTTTTTTATAAATATACGCTGATTAGTTTAGGTTCAGACCAAGCCATCTTTATTCACACTGAGCAAAACTTAGCTGCAATTCAAAATCAAAATACAGTATGACTAAATAGAAGAACTGTGCCCTTGGAAAGGATAAAGAAGTATTTAAAAAAGTCACTTCTCTTCGTACTTGCTTACATACACAATAAAAGAAAAACAACAACAGGAAAACACGTAAACGGAGGAGAGCAAGAATCAGTTACTTACCAGTTACCAGCTTAGAATGGTATTGGAAAATAAAAAATATTATCCTGGTAAAGTCAGTGTTGTTAACAGTTTATCAGTTTAAACGTAACTGGGAAACGCAAGCATTAAAATAGCCATATTCTTATCAAAGCCACTGCACAGGAAAAGACACTATATGAGTACAGCTGCATTTTTCAACACTGTTCTGCATAGTCTTTAGCTTGTGTTTATATCCTTTTCATTTCCCATCACTACAGGATTACTGTTGGAACAGCGCTGTAATTGTTATTCAACTGTAAGCTACTTTTAACTTTATTTTTATTTGTGGATTGGGGAATTACCTTGAAATACCATTGCATATTTTTTCCTCTTCCCTTGTAAAAGCTTTAACTAGTAAAACAAGAAACCTGCCAACATCGTGATACCTGGTTTTAAGAAATTCAGTATCAAGCTTAATTAATCAAGTAATTTTTGTCCCAGTTGTAACCAGTACAAACTCACTCCTTCCTCCAGCGGGGCCATACAAAATGGTTGGAACACATGAGCAAATGGAGTTGAATTTATTTCACTTCACCATCAGCATGAAGGGAAGGAGGTTTGAGAAAAAATTGGAGCTGCTAGGGCAAGAGGTCCCTCATTTGCAGTATTCCTCAGAAGGACAAGTTACTAGATGAACATTATGTGAAAGAACAGGAAAGCTGAGCTTCTATGCTCCTGTCTCAGTTCTTCTGGCCCAAGGAGGAGGGGGGACTGCTAAAGGCAGCCTTTAATGCTCCAGGACTAATACGCAGCCACAGAGATTTTATCGCAGATTCAGTAGAGCCAGTAACTCCTGCATGCAAATTACCACAGAATTACACAGTCGTCATGTATTCCCTACAAAAATAAAGCAATTTAATATAAAAATCAGTAATTATGTAGCTTTGTTATAGTTTAATTTCTACAAAGGGGAACTATGCCTCAGACAATTTTACGTATACGGAAATTTTGAAGAGATGTTATTCCTTTACTAAGGTTATGTTGAACAAGACAGGCCTACTGCATTCTTAACACAACCAACATAGAAAAAACTATACTAATTTTACCTGCTTTATTGAACTTTCCACAAAAATCATCCTTTACTCAAGACTACAGAATTCGAGGAGGACACAGCAGTATTTTCACTAATTTCTATAGCACTGAATACTTGTTTTAATACAAGGAAAACAACTTAATATTAAGAAATCATAACCTAGTCACATGCAAATTCTTCCCATTCACTTTGAAGTGGAAAGACACGCAAATAAAAGAAAAATAGAACAATACCATAAGAACAGAACATCACAGATTACAACAGAGAAAGCCATTCAGTAGGTATCTGTACAGTCATTAGTACGGTTGGGTCAGAATCAGAAAACCCTGTGTGTGTTATCAAAACCAGGGTTTGCTTTTCAGTTTTATTTTAAACCATGCAAACTAAAACTATTCCGCTTATGCCAAAAACGTGTTCATATGGAACAAAACATCTCCTGCAGTCCAGATCACTTTACTGCAAGGCTTTTGTCTCTGTTGCAATATCATCATGTGTTGTTAATTTGTTAGTTGAAAAAAAAGAAAATACTGAAGCCTAACATGTATTTCTATCTACTTGTTAAAAAATAGTACGAGAAAAGCCTTCCATAATAGAGAAGGGAGGAGGAATGGAGGGGGTGGGAGACAAGAACAGGACACAAAAACCCCACCTTTTCCAAAGACTGTTCAAGGCAAAAGGGACATGTCATGTTAAACAGTAGTCAATAGCTGTATACAACCAGTAAACAAATTCAGCTCTATGAAAAAAGAACTACATCCCCATTTAGTGGTTGCAATTTAGATTATTCTAGCGTGTAATACTTTAATTGTATAAAACAAAGCTGATGTCACAAACACAAAAGAACTTCTTGCAAAGCAAGCACCACAAGTAATTTTTATGCTGCCACTGATGGCTGACAAGTGATGAGCACTTTGTTCAAATTTATATACTTACGCATCTAAGGCAACAGGTGGCTTATAAAAAGAAAACACTAAGAGATTTTTAACTCTTCATTATCAAAATTTTTATAATATGTTTTATCATAATGACTAAACAATCTCTACAAATAAAAGCTCAACATCCTAACTGCAAAGATGAACTATGGCTCAGAGAAAATTATCCATTATTTTGATAAAAGCAGAAACTGAGGAAAGGTTCTGGATCCCATTGACTGGAGCTCTCCCTGCACTCACAATGTTTTGTAATGGCACAAAGCGCTCAATATTTAAACAGGAACTTGTAATATATAAATTATGTCTATTTAAGACAAGAAATTTTATATTTTCTTGCTGACTGTCTTTTCTATATCCATCTCAAACAATAGCTGAATACTGTAGCACAGTTGGAAGGAAATTTTTACTTTCAGGTCTTTAAACCAAGTGGGAAAGTGATGTTTCAGTTGTTGCCTGGTGTAGTTTTGGGCCAAGAGTGGCATTACAGAAACACATTGGGTTTTTTCTAAATACTGCACAGTCCAATGAACAGTTTTGTTTTCTTTAAGCACATAGAGAGTTATAAAAAATAAATGTCTACACTACACAGATTGCAAGATAATACTTCACACTTGCATTTAAGAGCAAAAGACTTTCAGGCAAAATAAAAAACACCGTAAACACACAGATAATTCAGATTAATTTTTTTTAAAAGGAATTTAGAGTGGTATTGACTGATTTAGTTACATTAAAAAAAAAAACTGGAAGATAAGTTGAGAAGGCAAAAATGCAATAAGCATACCAAAACAATCTTTATATTCTGCCTTGTAATTAAAGTATGAAATAACCATCTGTTTATGATTAAAAGATTTTAGTGTTTGCTGTTTTGGATAGATTAAACACACATACCAAGATATTAGACTTTTTCCTCTGCATGGCAATTTTACCATACCATCCCTAACAATTAAAAAATATAACACGTGAACATTTTTATCTTGTATGCTACATATATATATAAACACACAATTTCTATGGTGATGTTCACTGGATTAATCTTTCTGCTTTATGACACTTCAGCGCAGAGAAGCTCAACCCAGAGTCTTAGACTGCCCGTCTTTCAGATTCCCTCTGCTTCTTTCCGTATTTTCTCTGAAAGCAAGCAATCCCTCTCAGGTAGCCTACAATCTGGTAACTATACATTTCCCCCCTTTTGCAACTCTTTCACACACTTGACTTCCCATTCCTACTGCTATTTAGTTTTGAGACATCAATTTTCACATCAAATTACTAAAGCTTGGTGCATAAAAATATTCAGTAAGTCTCCAGGAACCGTTATCTCAGTAACAGCTATCTCAGTAAGTGCTGAAATGCAAACCTACGCTGAAAAATATTTTAAAAGTTTAAGTAGTAAAGTGAGCTTGAGGTACAGAAGTTTATCTGCCATCGCGGTTATGGGGAGAAAAACCTGTATGATGGGGTGGAGGGTGGGGAGAGAAGGAATAAGGTAGAGAGAGGGAAGGAAGAAGGAGTGTTGTTTGATGTTATAAAGAAAGCCTTTTAACCTAACTTTAACAGAAAAGAAATTAACCATGTAATGCTTGAATACTCAGAAAATTCATTACATATCTAAGGATAAACACTGAGGTTCTGAAAAGTCTTGTTGCTATTGTATCTAACAAGAGATGAAGCCCCACTTTAACTACAAAACTCAAAATAAGAACTAAAAGTAGCATTTCTGAGCTATTCCACAAGAACAAATGGTTGGGTTGGTAATTAATGCATTTTGTTAATTGCCTCCAGGCACCGAGGCTTCAGGATGTCATTTGAGGCTAGAGACACCTTGGCATCAATATTAAAACAACAGCTTTCAAAGCATCTCTAGCAACTACCACTGACATAAACATCCAGCACTTAAATCCAGCCCAGCACTACTTTTGCTCTTCCGTGTAAGATTTCAGGATAAAAATACATCCTGAAATACGCTAAAAAATAGCTGGGAGAAACCTGAGAATAGCAAATGCAAGAGTGACAACTTCCTAAGAGGAAAAAAAAACCCAGACCATCAGAACTTCTGCTGAGACGCCGTTGATAACTGATTAATAAATGATCACCTGTAAACCCAAGCAGTAAAGTAAAACTTCACCCTTAGCCACTGTGAAGCTGGACTTCATCGGGATGGAAGAGAAGTTTTGGAAAGCATACTGGAAAAATACCAACTATCTTTGTTGAAGGCTCACCAGAAGTCGTCAGCAGATTTCCACATCAATACTTTATCATTACAACAGCATAAAGGCACATCTGCAACCAAACCCCGCATGTCACTAACACCTCCAGCATACATAACAGCCATTCAAAAGTCAGTTTTCCTCAGACTCAGGAGGCCAACATGCAAGGTTTGAAAGAAAATATCTCTAAGCCTTACAGACTTGGAAGAAAAAAAAAAAAAGGGGGAAAAAAAAAAAAAAAACACGATGCAATTTGCATTACATGTTTCCTACGGCTGCCTTTTTACATTTTTCAACTTACCCTATCAGCTTAATGCTCCCTGAGCTAGAACAGCACGACTGTTTGCTGGATTACATGTTAAATCTGATTAGAGAAATGACCTATTTTTAAAATAACCCAGCAAGAAGAATATGGTTATTTTTAAAAACCAAAAGCCCTGTTACTACATGGTTCTACAATCAGTTCCAAGAGCACAGGAGAAAGTGGCAGCATATAGATGAGAAAAGGTGTTGGAATAGGCAGCTGCTTCAGCTACCAAAAGACATACTTATCCAGCGTATAAGTCTGGCACAAAGTATGGCTTCAGAAGGAGCAGACACCTATTCTTCTAGAGGCGGCATTTTGATCATTGTGGAAATCAGGCCTGGTCTGATAAATAGCAATTCTGAAAGAAAACAGGACCAAAGGTTTTCCTGTCAGTTTATTAAACAGTCTCACAGACTGAAAAAGGTTGCATCTAAATTGGATTACTGGAAAGAGCTTTTGCTTGGGTATGACTCCTAAAGCCATTCCTTCGCTACAGGTAAGATACACTCTTTGGCTTTCTAACGTGCAGTAACTGCCACCAGTGACTTTTAAGCACTTGTGGGACTATGGGTAAAGAAAAAGGAAGCACTCTAAACTGACACCCCAAGGATCTCAGACAGATTTGCTTGACACACACAAAAAAGGAATTATATTTTAATTAAGTCTTACAATTACATGTCTTAACCAAGCTAGGAACCTTGTTTAGTTTGTCTAGGATAAGTAACTTCGAGCCAGAATAAGAAAACCAGAGCCAGCTTCCTCCTGGTCTTCATTTGCAGTATTTATTCACTGTTCAGAACACAGCAGTATCACATATGTACATCATGGAAATACCAATACCAGAAATCCAGACCATTAGGGAGAACTTAATTCATACATTTTGAGAGCCAGAAGACCTAGCAGAGCATAAAGTGTATTCAAATAACTTGCAAGCATAAAGCTTACTATAAATGTAAATACAATGAACATATGCCAACGATGTGCACGCATTTGTTTTAGGAATATGAATTGAATACAAGCCCGTGACAGGGCAAAGTTCTTTTTAATAAAATAAAATAGGCAAGCATAAAAGAGCACTCACAGTGCTCACCATTGTTCTTCTACACAAGTGCTTCAAATATATTTTATCCCTTCTTCAACTAAATTACTGTCATTCCAGATTTTTTTTTACTTAAAATTCTGAGACTTTAGTTTCTATTTAAAGAAAAATCTTCAAAGTAACTTGGTTTTTTGCCTCAAGACACTACAAGTTATACTACTTGTACCTCTAGCAGGAGCTGAAGCGTTGATTCCCCTCACCTAGAGACCACCACTCCCCCAGATGATGCACCACAATCATGTTTGCGAGTGCTCCATGTCTATTTTAATATGAAGTCACCTAATTTCACATCAGCCTCAGCAATAATTAAATCAGCTCACTTGATACCGACACACCTGCATACTCTCTTGCCATACTCAATTCTGGAACAATGAGGGACAGTGAGGAAGAGCCTGTGAGCATCAACACTTAACTCCTACTGCTGTTTCCAAACCCAGCGCAGGCCTATGCTCTCAGCTGTGTTAGCATGGCCATCTGTGTATATAATTAGGAAACAGAGAAGTGCTTCTAAGAGCCTATTTCAAAGTTTTCATTGAAACTCTGCATTAAAAAACGCCACCACCACCACACCCTAACTCCCTGTCTCTTGAGGAATGCACTTTTGAGAAAGCAAGTTTCTGAAAAAGAGGCTATAATATTCTCAGTCTACAGACCAGTCACTTTTCTGATGCAATCACTGAACCTAATTAAAGTGATGCTGACAAACAGTCATCCACTTATCTTTTTTTTGTTCCCAAATTCTTGCAAAGAATCGTTGATTTTACCTTTTCTGAGGTGGCCTTCCCTCCTACCAAAGGAAAACAGGCTTTCACATTTATGTTAGAAGCAGAAAAAAAAAAAAGCAGCATTTTTCCCTTCAAGCTGTCAAGAAAGTCCATAGCACAGCAAAAAAGAAATTACTTAAAAAGTATTAAGCAATCACTGTCTTAAAGCCAGGATACCCTATACCATCAGTAAAGACACCCACTCAAACAGGTAAACATGTTTCAAAAATAGTCACCTGAACAGCCTCTAACACTATCGCATATTGATAATTTCTTTAAAGTATTACAGAGGAAAAACTTGTTTCATCTGTATTGTCTAAATAGCAATTATACACTGCCATATGACATACCGAACCATAATAAAAGCAGCTGTAGGTCCAATAATAGCAATGACTCAGTAAAGATAACCTGCCTGGTCTTTATTCTCAGGGGAGGGGTGGGGGGGGTTTACTGGTCAAGTACTTTATGACTCACAGTACAGTATATTAGAAATTTTCTATGTATTCTTTAGAATTGAGAGATTGCCCTTGTAGCTCAGTAGGTAGCTCTCCTGCTTCTGGCCTGCGAGGTCATAGCTTTAAGTCCCTGCTGAGGAAACTTAACAAGTTCCATCTATAAATGGAATGGCATTAGATGCTGCTACTCTAGCAAGGGTGGTGGCCTTTAGACAAGAAATTTTTGTGTTTTCATCTGTTCTGATATGAAAAAGAAATTGTATATAGAGAGGCACAGGATATTAGGCCAAAGATGAATGACAAAATGGGCTCCAAAATCCATTGTAACTTCAATTAGCATAAGACTTAAAATTCTAGCATTATCAAACTACAATAAAGGCTAGAGACGAATGCAAGAACAGTAACTTACCTTCCCAATGAGCACAAGTAATTAACTAAAATTAAGACTTTACAATATTTGAGACTGAAAAGAAACCTCCTAGGTACTCTACAATCAAAATTCAACCTGTGACATCAAGAGGCAACAAACTTTGAAGTTTTTGATTAGTAACAAAAATGTTTGAACATTCACAGCTCTCGTCTTACTCTTTCTGAAGAAGTAAAGTATATACTCGAGAGACATTTATTTAATTATCAGGGATTAAAATGAAAACACTCTGCAATGTTTAAGTTTTTACTCCTCGTACCTATATATTTGGAGAGGCTTATTCGGCTTTCAAAATAACAATTACTTGTGACAAATTTAGGAATAAAGCCTATTTAAACCCTTATCTGAGTTTATTTGTGCTTTAAACTGTAGTTACATGGCCCTAGAGAAAAATGGATTAAAGCTCAGGTATCACTTTCACTCAGCCTGGCGATGCAATTTACTGTTCAATAAAGACAAAGGCTAACGCACTGGAGTGCTGACAATTTTCCAACACCTTTCCCACAATCTGCACCCACATGCCCAGGAAAACAAATCCACCCCTCTGTGGGAGACAAAGCTGCAAACAACATACTGCAAACGGTTTTGAGGTACAAACCCTTAAGTTTTGTTCATATATGCCTACCAAAAGGAAACAAACACCAGCAATAAAACAGGAGATTAGGGTGATTTTACAAAGTGACTTCTGAGATCTCAGAGTCACTAATACTATGCTCAAGTAAGAACAATGAGAGGTCTTGCAAAATTCTTCTGCAATAGTTTAGCTTAGGAGGTTATTGTCCTTCCTGTATTAATCTTATTTGTCTAAGTGAAAAATTTGATTAGTTAAAAAAGTTTTCCACAGCTGGTCAAATTAAACTGGTTGATCCTGCACTGACACTGATCTACTGGACAGGACGTGGGTGTACAAAACGTCTCCCACTTGCAGGTTTAGGTTTAGTGGTAGCACTAATTGAAGCTGCATATCAGAAGATTCACAAGAATCCCACCCTGGTCCTTTAATTCCACTACCAACATTTTGGTCAATCCCGTATCATAGTATTGAAGAGCAGGCACAAGAGAAAGATAACAGCCATTGTAACACAACAGGATGCCTGGTCTCACCCCTAATCTACTCCCAATCTCACTTACATCCACTGTCTCCACTGCTGAATGCTACCCAAATGCTTACTCCAACCCTGCAGGGTTATTTCTCAAGAAGCTTCTTTGAGCAGGTGTCTGCATGAACATTTCTTCTCTCTACCAACACTTTTTCTGAGCAAAAAGACTGCTGTGCTTCCATCCATGGATCCAGAGAGAAAAATCCAACAGCACTAGCTCTCCCAGATGGCTTAAGGCTAGTACATGACAATAACGATGACTGCATGTGTTTCCCTGCACCAAATCTTTTGTCAAGGCAATACTTCTTGAAAATTGGTCTTCCATGACTTATTGCCTCTTTATTGGCTTTTTTATTGGAATTTTGTGGGTGTTTTTTTTTTTTTTACCTCAAACTGACTTCTGTGCCCAAAAGAAAAAAATTAAAAATTCAAGTACGCTCCCCTTTTAGCTGTTTCACCTTATTTAAAAGGGGAAGGAAGACCTGTAGGCATCTAGAATTCCTCCATACAACATTGTTGTTTGCTTAACTTTATCTGTTTTCAGAAGGCCCTTTCCCCACTCTTGTTCATTACCACACAGAATGCGGTACAGTATCAAGAGGGTTGCAAAGGCCTGATTAGATTCAGCTACTGGCTGTTACACGTGCGTTCTGTTTTCTGCTTGCAGGTACAACACCGCTGTAAGGAAGAGAGGAGAAATCTGGTACTCCACTGCTTCTGCTCGCATCATCTACACAAACAGTAGGTCTAAAATAAGATAATGCTAAGCGGCCCCTGAAAAATTCCCCTCTCCTGCAACAAAAGCATTTTCTTTTTATATGAGGAAAAACTAATGATAAGCAAATATGTATGCATCTCCAGGAATACCTTTATTAGCTTCCCATCCCTTTCAAGGTGGTGCGCTAAGTATGTGAATGCTGAGAGGTAAAATTCAAAGACAGATAACACATGGCCTCAGACGAATTACCCCCGTTTGGGTTTTTTTTGTGATCTGGTATTCTGGAATTGCAACATAAAATGCAAAAATACTCTCGCTAATAAAAATTATTTCCGTTTTGGTGATCACTGTGCCAGAAAGGGTAGAGGAGTGTAATTTTCCACAACTTTAGGTAAGACTTTGCATAGGAGACTGTTTTAGTCACAGAATCAAAACACTTTACAATATTTTACCAAAAAAAAAAGAAGAAAGAAAACCACCAATAAAACAAGCATTAGTTAATACAAAGAAATGTTTCACATAGCCACAACTGCCACTTTCATTTGAAAACTTGCACAATTTTTGGTTTTAATACGGAGAAGTCACTGAAACCTAATTGAAAGTGTAGCTGAACTGTGAGCTACTCCAAGTATTTTATTATACACTAATTTAGTTATACTAACAACAAATTAAGAAGAGAAAAATCTCAATAAGAACCATTATCTACTCAACAGCATGCAAAAATACATCTTGATTGCATAACACTAACAAATTAAATACATGCAAACTACTTTTAAACTTATATAGCTTAGCAGTGAAAGGTTTGTATTTGTAAATGAGGAACCCTAAGTTTTTTCTTTTTTAACAGGCGGCAATTACGTTTAGTAATATCAAACAAAACCAAGGCATCTTCAAAAAATTGAACCAAAATATGCTGAAGACAATAAAATTTTGTAAGACAGCTATGTTTACATCATTTCGAGGTGAATTTTGACACATTACGAAGATGAAAAAACAGGTTCAGGCATTAGAAATGACACAGCCGAGCTACAGCTGCATAAACAGAGCCACTATGATTCCCAACACACAGAATACACGTGCTGAAGGGATGAGATGCAACTCATAGTTTGTTCACTGAAATGCTAGTGCAGTGGAGTGTGGCTAAGTGATATCATCATATGCCTCCTCCCTGTAGCAGCCAGCTTCCAGGAGCAGCAATCAGCAGATATGATTCCTTAGAGAACATGGGTGGAAAAAAAAAAAATGAAATGCACCTCCAGTATATACAAGGCACAGAATGATTACCATCTTTATACAGAATCCACACACTTTTTTTAGAAAGTCAAAAAATGAAGTCAGAACAGAGGATGCATCTTATTCAGTTTAATAACTTTGTTATCATCACTTTGATTTTTACAGGCAAATCAAAACACTGGCAGTATCACCGCGAGTTCCCAATAACCCTCATGATGATAAAAAACAAAGCCAGGTCAACTTGATTTTAAATGCTAAGCAAAAATCAGTATGAATATTGCCAAACTCAGTTTTGACTAGTGTTTACCTTCAATAAGAATAAACTACACTAAGCTTACGTGATTCATATCTATCCAAGTTTTAAATGATAGCAAATTGGTTTAGGAGTTACCTAAAACCCCAAAGGAGGCAGAACCAGGGGATGTACTGAACATTTCCAGTTATAACAGACATAAAACTGGAGTGAAAGCAATTAAAGCTTTTTAGGAACCAATTCACATTGGTCACACCAGTCACTTCTGTAAGACCGCAGGGGATGTTTACCTAGCTTCACGGTTCTTTCACTCTTGTCACAAAGAACAACATTTCACGGATTATCAGTTACCAAACTCCCCATCCTGCCCCTAAAAGGCAGCTACAGCTTCTCTGCTGTGGAGTCGGAGCACTTCCAGGACACAGAGCAAAGCAGCAGCTCCCCACCCCTACCTGCCTCTGCTCCCCCAGCACCGTGGCACCGCAGGCAGCTCACAAGTTCCTCTGCAGGACTGGAAGACCAGGAGATGGCATGCAGGTGAGCTCTCAAGTTCTTCCACAAAAGCCAATGTTGCCCGTCCTACTTCAAACATTGGGCATTAAACCTGAAGGTTTTTTTATTTATTAAAAAGGAGCATTTGATAGCAAAGTACTTTTACAGACAAATTTCCTTCCAGTTTCTATAACTTTGAAGAGAAAGACTGGAGTTCATTTAAAAAAACCCTAAAAATAAGAGAAAAATGTGGAACGTATTTTCTAAAAAACTAGGCCTGCGGGATATCAGTGGGAAAAGAAACTAAAAAACATGAAGAGTTCTGGCTGTTTAACATCCAGTACTTTCAAAAACTTGACAGAGCTGTAGCAGGGACTAAACACTGACATCTACCATTTTCTTCACCAAAGCATTATTTAGGAGCAATTTGTAAATTTACACTTGTAACAAGGTTGCCATTTTTAGTCCACCATACAAAGAAAGTAATTTTCTACAAGTACTTGTGACTGATCTGCCATAAAAGTTGAAAGGTGGTTAAAGCCATGCAACCTTGGAAGAAACACTATTACAATCTTCAAACAGCCTGCCTTCTGCCATCACAAAAACATTGCTGCCTCAGTTAAAACCATAATACATCTGAAACACGGAAAATAGAACTGTCAGAAATGTTTCAAATTAAACAGTGGAACTCGGAAGACGAACAAAGCTGTAACTACTTTAAAGCATGTGTCAGGTTACTATGGTACTAATGCTGTAGATGCCACTATACAGGGCAGAAAACAGTTTAAAATTAAATTCCCCGTTCACTCAGCCGATAAGTAAGCAAGTATATGTGGTTCAGGTTTTTATAATTAGATTTGGCCAAAAATAAAAAAATACCCCTGCCCCAAGAAACAGGGACAACCTCTGGAAAAAAGAAAATTTTAAAAATGTATTGAGATCAAATGGCTTATTATAAATATCAGTAATTCATTTTCAGTTTAATTAATGAATGTGTACTTTAATAGAAGAAAAATCTGTAGGAAGTATCAAAACCCAAGAATGTATTCTGTATAGGAAAATCTATTCACCTCGTTTGCTGAGCTAAGAGACTCTACTTCACACTGTTACAATCATGTACAAGAATACAGTGGTGTGAGCTCAACACAAACTTACCTCTCCTTTTACTTCTCCTATTACCCTACCATGTGCTGTTCACACATGTTGCTGTTTCTTTACATATATTAAAACGTACCTTAGACATAAAAACAATATTTTATTGATTTAATGAACACTGCCTCCCCCAGGGAAAGTAACAGTGTATCTAGGATAAGGAAATTTGAAGGCTGAAATTCCATAACCATTTCAAGGTGCTTCAAGGTACTTTCCTTTTTTAAACGAAGTAAGGAATGTGAAGAATTAGTCAGACAGAAATAAATCTTGTTTCTCCCCAGCTTTATGCCATGCAAAAAACAGTCTAGGTAAATACCACACAGAACTTCCACAGTTCCAACAGAAATGTAATTATAATTACTTAGAGTACTACTGCTGCAGCTCACCTACGTGCCCTGTGGTGGATAAACTGACAGGCAACAACGTCCTTCAAAAACCATCTCATAACACAAAGAGGTAACAACAGTGAGTTCTTTTATGGCAGCTAAAAAACCACAAACAAACCTTTTGTCCTAAAGAACACAGTTCAATGCATTCTCAACGAATAAAGAAAACAAGATCAAAACCTTTAGCCGAGGACTATAAAATACCTTCAGCGACATTCCCAAAGTTTGGCTCATTGTATTCAACAAAATCTCGCCACTCCTAGCTAGCCACTTCCTCGCCTATCATTACCTTAATAAAACTTGAACGAGATAATTCTCAAAGTGCTTTTTGCAAAAATACCAACTGAACCAAGCTAAGTCGAAGCCTAATAAGCCTTTCTTCAATATACTCAGGCATGCAGACCTTGAGTCTGCAGCACAAACCCCACAACGACCTGCTTCTGACTTTCTGCCTGGCATCCAGAAATCAGAAAAGACCAGTTCTCCAAAGGGCTCCGCTCCACATGCTAGCAATTAACATGGGGAGCAGTAGTGCATGCTACAACAGCGTCAAGACAGGGAGCAACGGTTTCAGAGCTCAAAAGGTGAAAATTTGTTCCAGATCAACTCAAAACCTTAGTGAACACAAGCGCTAAATTTTTCATGCTTTGAAAAAGCATGGACCCCAGATCACTTCCTAGTGCATCTCTTCTTAAGAACTTTTTATCATTCTCATCTTTTCTTCATCTTCAGCAACACCTCCTTTCCAGGCATACAAAGCCTTACCTTCCAGCCCACTGCCTATGCCTCTTTAAAAGAAACCCAGACAGGTTGCTCCTATTAAGTCAGCTTCTATGCGACTGCAATAGACCCAGTGTCTACCCGGCAGGCTGAAAACCGATAGCCGGTCTCAGGGCTTTAGGGTTCCTAAAGACACACCGTCATTAAGAATTTCGACCAAACCCTGGTAAAGGGCAACAAAGCAGCTTCATCCTCTCTGGATCTGGAAAGTCTAAGGACTTACAAAAACAGTTTAGGTAGTTTCTACAACCTGATAGAAACCCTGCAAACTCCACCTTTGCCACAGACTCACGAAAAGGGATTTTTAGATTAGAAATAATTCCGACAGGTGGGTGGGTGTAAAAACATTACAGTATATAAAAAAGTTTTATACATTTTTATGATGTAAGTTGGCACGGTATGTTGAAAACTTCAGTGAGTTACGGGTTTTAACTAGAGTTTGTGCTAATAGAATTTATTTTTTTTTTTTTTTAAATTTCCTAGAGGGCTATTACTAGCCTTTAGTGCCAAATCTTCGTTTTTATTGTACTGTGGGGAAAGGAAAGTAGAACTAATATGCACTTTGCAGGGAAAGGAAAGAAAAAAAAAAAAGTAGTTTTACATCTCTCAACCACAAAATTTTCCATTAGCTTTTTATTATTATTATTATTATCCTCAAGTAATATTTTGAAAGATCTTTGTGTTTATTGGGCAATCAACACAGAATTTCCACTTCAGTTCATCACTAGCTTGTGTTCTAGCTAAAACATCTAACAAGAGCAGCATAAAAAGCAGGGTTAAGATTTTAAAAAGAAAAAAGGAAAAAGTGCTGTTTAAAAAGTGATTCCATTGTCTTTTTTGCTCCCAAAGAAGAAAAACAGCAACAATCATTTCACAACCATTACATTTCAGAAACCTTGAAAGAAACCAAAACATAACAAGTAAATGCAAGACTAGATTAGCAGTAATAGATGTTAATACAAACTAAGTATCCAAATGGTTTAAAAACCCACAACGATAGTCTCATACCTCTTTCAGTCCTCAAAGAGAAATACAAATGGTGTTAACCCTTATAATGGCTACCTGAAACAAATGCCTAGGATTATTCAATACATAAATTAAAAAGCGTCTTCTCCACTGGCTATTATATCAACCTATTCCTTAACAAGTATTTATGATACAAGCATCAAAACGCAGCAAGTGTAAAGAGTTTATCACTTGTTCTCAGTTGACACCAGGCAAAACAGTAATTACAATCCCAGGAGAGCAATATATTTGGGGAAACTGATCCCCCCTTTTTTCTAGGGATGGTTCTTGGGTAGTTAAAAATATTTAAAATATACCAATGTATCAGTACAGCCTTCACATATCGAACTATTTCCTAAAATGACACACAGGTTCAAAAAGACTTCCCTCTACCCAGTAAGGATCTGGCCTTGCCTTTTCAAAATCTCTTTGTTTTAAATACTATTAAATGCTTAGCTACGATCAATAGCCCATAGCTGTCTATTCTACTGAAAGTATGTGTCAGACAACTTTAACAGAAAATAGTAGTACTAGATATAAAATACAAATAGGGCCAAGTATTCAAAGGAGAAGTAATGCTCCACACACAAACAGTTATAGCTGGCTTAAGGTACTAGAAGACCATAAAAAAGGCCAGTGTTTCCAAAAGCATGTCCTGGTTTTCAGCAGTATAAGCTTAAGAACATAATACCTCTACCCACAAAGTCTGTCTCACATGACTGAAAACACAGCACCAGCACTCTGCACCAAATCGGTGTCTATGTATTCTTGATGCATAATAAACTGCCTTCAACTGAGGCAGCATACTTACCTATTCACCGAGCACGCAGGCACTAGAGCCACACCAGTTCACTGCTCTGTATAAATGTGTTTCAAAAAACACGCTCATGGGAACAATGGTTCTAAGCATCTAAATCAGTACTATAAGACAGTAATACTTTGGGTTTTGTTTTAGAAACACCCTGCCCACAAAAAAATTTTGCTCCAATCACCAAATAAAAAGTATTTCTATGGTTTACTATTGTTTCATCACTCACTGTATAATAATAGCAAACCAAAAAACAGCAACAAAGGTGTCCAGTTTCCTCAAATCTGCACAAACATTAAGCTCAGTCTTTTCAGACAGAAGCCTTTTTCAATAATCAAGTGTATTGCAAACCAACACATGCTTTCAACAAGTTTTTACGAGCCAAGTTTGTAAGTGCTGTTAATGTGACTCTGAAGGCCAGTTCTGTATTGTGGTAACAGGTGATGAAAGAAAGAATTAAAGCCCTTGGTCTAACTGAGAAATGTTCAGAATTCACAGAGATGGGAAGTTGGGATGGCGGGGCTGTTCAAGACTCAATGTAAGTCACACAGAAATTAGGAAAAGGAAAGAAGTGAGGCTTGCCCTGTGAGGAACAGAATCCCAGAGTCTGCTACTAACTCTGTATTTTCATTTTCTAATTCCATTTCATCCTTTTATTATCACATTCCATTCCTCCCATTATATAGCAGAGAATGGGGATTTTCTTGTTTGTAAAAACCCAAAACCTGATGACTTTGAATTGAATGGTAAAATTAAAATTGTAATGGATATTTGTTCCACAGTTCTTAATTTGAGTATGACAATGCTATCCTTAAGCTATAGAGAGAACATATAAATAAGTTTACATACGCATCAGATGAAAGATCCCATCACAGGCATTAATATGAGACAAGAAGGAATTTCCTAAGCCTTGGCCAGTGTGGGCTCCTTTCACAAGGCCAGCGATATCCACCACATTCAGAAAGGCTGGAATTTTGCTGAAACAGAAAAGTTGAAAGTTTCATTACTGAAGCATATTAGCCAAAACTTTTGGCACAGAAATAAATTCAGAACATGAAAATCTGACATTTCTTTTTCCTAGAATGAGCTATACACGACAGTAGCTTTCTTCCTTATTTAATGTGCAATGTATAAAAGACAAGATCCCCCCTCCCATGTAAAACATCAACCATTCTTCAATTTCTCTGTCATTATTCATGTAAAATGAAGTAAACTAATTTCTAAGTGTGGAACCATACTGACAACTATACGAATAATCAACCAGGCCTGGAAGAGTGAGGCATGAAGTCAGTCACCTGTAATGAGCAGTTTTCATAGTACCAAAGGGCTAAGACACATAAATGGCTATTATGCTCTGCTATTGCACACCTCTAAGGTTACCATTTAGTTCAGTTAAGTTAAGCAACTTTCTCAGAAGACAGGGGCATTTCTTTAATACAGTGGTGATTAAAACTAGCAGTGATCAGGGTTATGCAAACAACTCGAAAGAAAGCAGAAAACAAGCTAACATGAAGCTGGAATTATAATGTAAAAAAACAGCTATGATGTTTTTGACCACAGTTAACAGCAACGGGTTAGCAGACGTGTCCACATGACATTTCATATAGCAACAACAGAATAGTCAGAATGGAAAAAAAAAACCTTTTAGAGCTATGGGAAATGCCTATAGCAATTTATAAAATGCAAGCCTTTTACACTGCAGATTCTCAAGTTGTTTTAAAATAAGCAAATAATGAGCATTAATCTTCTCAGGTATATTGTACACCAAATTAATTCTCAAAATCCAGCTGAGTCAGGAAAAAAAACCCTAAATTTTGTGATAAGGTGTTGACTAAAAGCACCTTCATAAGGTCTGTGCAAATGACAACACCATTGCAAACAGTGGCAGACAGAACCACACTGAAATGCTGCAAATTCCTCACTTGCAAAAGACCAGAAACCACACACAATAGTCATCAAGATCTCCAACTTGATGGCTTCAAAATAAATAACTGGAACACTACTTAATTTCCATCAAACACTTTAAATTATCACCATTATATATCATTAGCACTCTGCTAAGATTAATAAACAGTTCACTGATTTACTGACAGTAAACATAATGGAAAACAGCCAAATCCATAGCTTTAATAACAACGATGAAAAGGATGTGGCTTACACTATGAAGTCTGCATGAGCATACAGTGCCAATTTGTAAAGTGGTGAAGAGCTTTCTTTAAGGGTGAGTGTTCTTCAACATGAGATTCAAATCTAAAGATATGAATTCTATCTTACGATGTCTTTTCCAAAGACCTACCATGGCAGTGCTGCTCACAGATGGAAGGAACCACATAGGTGCGAAGGAACCACATAGGTGTGAATGAGTGCTAGGGATGCCCTAGCCAGTGACCTCCTAGCCAACCCTATACAGAAACCTGCTCTGAACAGCGTTACACTTCTGAAGTCTTTATCATCCACAGCCTAAACTGAGCTTTATTTTCATTAGCGCAACAGCTTGCTGATATATATATATACACGCACACACTCAGTTTTGCAAGCAAATCCATAACAGCAGAAAACCCCACTACAATCAGAAAACCACTCTTCTCTTCTTATCCTGATGCCTGTTACGGCAGCTATGGCCCAGACAGAAAAAAGCTGTAGTTAAAGAAATCTACGGATCATTGTCTCTGCTCAGAGTACTGGGTTTAGGTAGAACAAAACAAGTTCCCAACTTTTTTTTTCCTAGTGCAATCCCATTTCCATTTGACTGCAAATAACACAACACATAGTTTAATATTAGCAGATGTGCTGCCCCACTTGAAATGAGCTCCTGAATTTGGGAGGAGATGATCCATTAGAGTATCATAGTATGCAACATCAATATTTCTGGAAGTGCGGTGACCTAAAAGCAGAAGGTCTTACCCTGGTTTTATTTTTGATCTTCCTCTAACACTTCCCAAGAAAAATTATTTCTTTCAAATAAATTAATTTCACATACAAGATCTGGATAAAATCTTTTTCTTTACCAAGGTGAAGTTCAAAGTCTCACTAAACCTGTCAGGTGTAATAAATTAGGAACTTAATGCATGTTTCATGTCATTAATACCTTTGTGATGTGCTTAGAAACAAGCATGAATAGAACATAATACCTAGAAGGGCAAGTTTAAAAAAAATGCACAAAATTATTTACAGTATAGCATGAGTTACTTAGATTCAGGTACACAATATGTTGACTTCTGGCTTTAAACTTCACTAGGCCCATGAAATGAAGGGGAAGACAGATGTAGCGTACTGCAAGTTAATGCTGTTGAACGCAGTAGAAAGAACATGAGTATAAATACATTTTGAAGTAAACAAACTTTGAAAACATTACATTTTTGTCCCACTGTGGTTTCTTTGCAAACTACCTTGGGGTTTTTTTTGGTTTTTTTTTTTGTTTTTGTTTTTGTTTTTTTTTTTTAAACTACCAGTACACAAACTCAACCAGAAACAGCAAATCCTTAAGTTCAACACATTACCAAGAGTAATGTACATTCTGAAGACAGAAACCAGTAACTCTATTAATGCATTAAACCAATAAACTCCTCTTGCCTGACAGAACCACAGAGCTAATGCGTACCTCAGAAGAAACAGCAGCAACTTCCCAGTCAGAATTGTTATAATTCCTTGCTTTTCAACACATAACTAAGTCAACAGCAAGGCAGAAAAATGCCACTCTTTAAAGCCCTTCTCCATTATCATTTTAAACTGTGTTTTAAGAAAAAAAAAAGGTGGTGGTGTTCTTCTTCTATGCTCCCCTCTCCTCATTCTGGTAGGATTAACTTCCTGGCCAGCCATCAGAAGAATTCACACTTTCACTACAAAGATGCCACATTACAGCAAGACAGATACCTTCATATGCAGATGGACCACTCCATCACCAGAATCAACCTCATTTGCTAGACAATGGAAAGAAAACCCAAGCACATTTATTTCCCAATTGACAAATACGAGCAAGAGACCTTTGAAGACGAGTATCCGGGTTTCCAGGATGTTTTCTCACCTTCACCTTGGGTACCACAAAGTTAACATTCCAAGCAAAATAAAACCCTCCCCGTTCTTGGCAACCCCTTTCCTAAGCTTAGATTTCTCTTTCATCCTAGAAAGACGAACACAGAGAAAAGCTGAAGAAGGCACAAACTAGTCACACTTGCCTATGCTCTAAAGGACAAACAGTAGACATTATGAAACTAAACTGAAAACACTGCAAAGAATAGGGGAAAAGTACCATGTATCTCGAGTGTGTTTTAGTTCTTTTAAATGTAGAAGACCTAGCTGGATTGTTCTTTTTTTTTCTCTCCTCCTCTAAACAGATTAATTTCCATTTCTTAAGATTCGTTAGTCAGCATTAGCATAATGTCACTGAGCCTCAAATGATCATCAGGAACAGGTGGCATCAACTGATCATTTGTACAAATCACTGCAACACCAGTCTACCATAAAGCATGTCACAAGAATTCATAATATGAAACCATTACCAAATCCAGAAGTATCTCCATATTTTAAGCAAAGGTGTAATCCTCGAGCAAGGATTTTTTACCTCACTTAGAAAACAGCAACAGTGGGTTTGCGTTAGTGCACTACCTTCCCTGTACGAGCTACTGTGCAAAGATCACAAGACTCACTGGGCCAAAGAAAGTACAGTTTTGTAGTCCAGTGGTTAAGGTATTTATTCAGGAATAAGAGACTTACGCATCCATAAGGCTATGCATTTTGCAGGGGAGGAGATCTATTTCTCACCAGCTTTGTTTCAAACTTCCGTCCAAAACAGCTATTTAAACAGGAAAGAGGAGTTTCTTTACCTGACCTGTTTGTTCAGTACAGTAGTCCTGAACAGTACAATGCAACCAGTTATCTTTTTTCTCTTTTAAAATCCACACACATACGCCATCTGCAATTTGTTGTGCACATATTTTTTTTCTCCAAAATTTGAGGGGAAGAGGCATATAGTTATTTCTCGAGTTTCCACAATTAATTCTTAGTTGAGAGACCTCACAGGCAGCACACACCTGAGGTTTTGACTTAAGACTGAAACATCAGAACCAAAATGCTGTTTCTCTACCTGGATTTTTATTCTTCTAGGTTTCCACACGTCTCTTCTCCCATGAAAATAATGCCCCAATAATTTCTCTGCAGCATTTACTGAGATCTCACATTCACCAGCAGACCCTGGAACGCCACATAACAGCTTCAACTAAGTTCAAAACGCAGCAATTTTCCAGTAAGCCTGATTGATAATTCTCATAACACACTCCCCTTTTATTCATTTCTTAAATAGTTTGAGAAATTTCTCTCAACTCAAACTCTACCTGATCCTAGGTCCCACACACCAAAAAGGCCAGATTCTTCAGTATTAGGGCAAAAATGTCCAGCTCCCCTTTTCTCTTCCGTAAAGCCAAATGTGCTACTCATGCCCTGGTCCCAGCACAGGCTCTTCTGCCTTTAAAAGCTGTTAATTGAAGTCTGTTAGAAAAGGGAAACTCTTCTTCCTTCACAAAAATCCACATAACTTAAGTAGGAGTCATCCGTTAAGAGTTCACAAACGACCTGAAGTAAAAGTAGCAACATAGAAGGAGAACATGTGTATTGTGACAACTGCTTAGAAAGCCATTCAACTCATCAGTCTGTCCTCACCACTATTTTTGGCTCATTTCCAAACAGAAGAGAACAGCTCATAGTTCCTCCTGCTTCCAGGAGACTGTACTCCCTATTACAGCTTCTGCAGTCAATCTTGCAAGCAGTTTTGACCAGTGTAAGCCAAATAACTCATAGGGTAATTAAAGGAATCTGCTTCTGAAGAACTAGGTACTGCAGATGAACCCTGGTCATTTCTATGCAAGAACAATTTCATTAATAGCATTTTATCCATGGTACTGACAAAAAAGACTTGAACCTAATAGCACATGAACCAGAAGTGAAAAATCTGCTAATTAAGTTTCACTTACAGGAATTGTAAAAAGGTAAAATATTCATTGTGGATTAAGGCACATACTTGGTGTCCCGTGCATATCAAATGCCTGCATTCTCAAACTATTCAGTAAGTTGTTATACCAACAAAATACAACTAATTAAATTTTGCCTTCTCCCACCAGGCAGAAAAGATGGCTCAAGTCACCACTAGTTAAAGTCTTTCATTAACTTCTGGCAAATTATTCATTTGCAATGCTAGAACAAGCATCACAGCCAAGCTGATTTACACAGGCTCAGAACTAACTGAAGAGCAGGCAAACTGGGTAACACCAAAGGAAGAAGCACTTTAACAACAGGATATACTTGCCAATTTTCAGTTGTCTTCCGTAAAAAATAGGACTGTCTTACAGATGCTGATATGCCAGAGTTACATCCAGATTTGTGGTTGCAATAAGCATTGTGTTTTGTGAACACATATGGGCAAGGCAACGCACTCACAGGTGCAAACAAACAAGGAATTAAACGAATACTGATAACTTGAGAAAGGATGAATCAAACTACTTACATTTTACTCATTCCTGCTTATAGTCTCATTTGTTTTTAAACAGAGGAGGAAGCAGAAACATAGACTTTAAAATCACTTTTTTTTAAATTAATGTTTTCACACAGGTTGATTACTATCAGCCAATACAGTGCTCCAGTTAAAACATATCTACAGTTAAAACATATCTTAGGCTTGTATTGCTTCTACCTAAGTATTTCTTTTAGTTAATCATATAATTTAAAGTAAAGAAGAAAGAATGAAAATTATTGTAGCAAGGAGATTATTTGAGGCACTAAATAAATAAATAAATAAATAAAAAGAGGAAATAGCAGTTTCCTCCACCCCTTTTGAGGCTTGAACCAAATGTCACTACTGAGACACATCTCCTGGTCAGGAACAGTACGCCACAGCTGTAGTAGTAGGTAGGACCGTATGGGCTAAGCCTGGTGGGTATGTATACTCAGAAGCTTTCAAGTTACTTGTGAGTTATGACACAGATCACTTGTCCAAATGACATCAGTTTGACATTCTTACACTAAAAAAATATTTCAAGGCTTAAGGTGATTAAGCAGCATCTTAATGACATTTAGAACAAAAAATGCACAATAGCAGCTTTATTAAAGCTTGTATTAAGTTACTAAATTTTCTTTAGATGTGCTACACGCAGAGCTCTTTTTTTGTGTAAGAAACCAATCACTTCTAAACACAAAATGTCCAGTTAAAATATTAACTGCAGTTAACAGATCAACTGTTGTGGCTTCCAAGTCCCAATTTTCAAGGCAGGAGCTACCTGCTGAGATGAAGAACCTCTTTCCAACTACTAAACTGGAACTAACTCAATCATTAGTCCATCAAACCTTGCCTGAAAGTACCCGTGTTGGGGGAACAGGGGTAGGAGGACAACAAAATGAAAAGCTAACTGTCTTTCCTTCTGAAAAAGCTACATGTTAGGGCAATGTAACAAATATGAGTTTTCACTGAATATTGTACAAAATTTAAAACAAACAAATAAGTAGTTTAAATACCTAAGTTAGTAACAGACTATAAATTAAGACCTTAAAATAACAAGCATTCACAATTATTTTTAATATATTAAGGTCTCTCCTTCTTTTAGGATCTACAATTTCATTCACACCAGAAAGCGAGCAACAGGTAACAGCTCAAGGAAATTTCCTCAGCTAATTCATTTGGCAGCAGCTTAGCAGTTTTTACTGGAAGTTCTCGGAGCCCACCTTCTGTGTACAGCCTGTATCACTGAACTTATTTATTGTAAACAGTCATATACTAAACATCATCCACTGCTGCAGAAAGAAAAAAAGCACAGGTTATAAATTCTGGCAGCATACCTTAATCTATTAAGTACAGATTTACCTCTACATAATAGTCTCTGAATTGTTGCCTACATTATTTCATTTACAAACATTCACATTTCCAGTTAAGTAATACCAGTCAGCTTTCAGCATGGGCGAGCAAGAAACTGCACACCAGTCCCATCCAAGCTGATACTTTCTTCTTTTGGGGATAGGAAGAGATCTTCAAGCAAAAGATGGTACCTGAAGAGCCTAACGCTTCCTCTGATGGCAGAATGGCCACAAACTTGTACTAGCAATATTCTCAGCAATAGAGTTTGTCTATCTGTAGCAGCAGCAATCTCAGCTCAGCATGACAGACAGCGACTGCCAGCCCAGCCCAGTCTCACTCTTCCCTTCCCTCACTCACAGCAGCCATCAAGGCAAGATTACTTTGGCCTGTCATACATTTTAGTTAAGACAAAGTCCCCCTTCTTTTTTTTCCCACCTCCCAACAATGACTGCAGTTATGTGATGACTAAGTATAACATATGGGAAATAAAAACCTGAATGCTTTAGATTTTAAAAGACAAAATCTTGAGGCTAGACAAGAGTCTAATTTAAAGAGAACTCACTGTTTAGAAAACATTCTGCGTGCATAGATTGATTACATCTACTAATCCAAACAAGTAGAAAATTAGCACAGAACATATTACATAAAGATGAAGCACAAAATCAAGACTATACAAGAGAAATTAAGGAATTTAAATTACAATTCAGTTCTATATCTTCACAAACGTAGCCTTCTTTTCTTGAGTTAAGTCTCAGACAGACAAGCACAAACAGCCTAACACAACTTACCTCAGTCTACTGTGCTACTCAGTTGTCACTAATTGTCACTGCTTTATTACTGTTACAGTAAAATATTAAAATCATAAAAGCAGCACACATGAACTCAGGAGCTATAATTACCCACCAATCTCCACATCCATTGATTTTAAGTAACAAATACTCTCTCAAAGTCAAAAGACCATTCAAATGAAAACTGATTTACTATTTATATCCAGATTATTATCCAATTCAGTGTATTTACTGAATACAGATTCAGTAAATATTAACAAAAATAGTATATTTAAGGGTGATTTTTATCGAGAGAGAGTTTGCGAGTCGGAGAACATGTATACAGGTATTTACAATCTTGGCATTCCTTGTAAGGATAGATAGCTGAAGGTAGGATGAGGGGAGAGGTAATAATCTCTTTGCCACTTCAACAATTAATTTACAAGTAGCCAGTCATAGAGATGTCATGAGAAGAGATTCTTCATGTGGCCAAAGCAGCAATAACACTACAATTTAGAACAAATTTGTCAACAACACTTAAAAGCCACACCATTATCCCTGCACAATCTACAGCCAGAAAGTTTTGTCCTAGATTGAGTAGTTTTGTTTTATGATCCATACAGTAACAAGTATGTGTAATACTCACTTAAGCAGGAAAAACAAGATAACCTGTTATAATAATCCACCCAAAACAAACAGCTCCATATTAATACATTTTTCAGTATTTAAAAAGTGCACAGGAATTACAGACGGAAGCAACTTGTTTGGACCTGAAAATAAAGTTACATGGATTTTTGATCAGTGACTAATCAACCTTTTTTAATTGTGGGTGTGATCTGGCTCTAAAACCAAGGCCCAAGTGTTGAACAAAAACACAGATGTGCATGCTAATCTGCCCTATGATTTATGCACACTCACTTTAGTGAAGATACCTCTGCAAGAAACTGCGAACTGGAATTAACAAGTGTCTTTTTAAGTTTCTGTTTTCTGAAAGCACTTTAAATTGAGCTGTTCAAGCAAAAACCCAGTTCCCACACTGAATATATAGAGCAGATTACAGAAACAGTCAATAGCAAAAACCATTGATGTGACAAAATTAATATGCTCCTAGAATACGAAAACAATTAGAAGTGACATATTGTAGGAGTATCTGAATATACCAGGTAACAAGTAGCAGAGCCTATAAAAAGGAGAGAAAGAGTCAGGGGAAAAAAGGCTGCCCATAAAGCTTACTGTCAAAAGACTAAGGACAAAGGTATGTTGACAGATATTTGTTTGGCTGCCTACAGTATCTACAATATTCTGAATGACACAAAATACAGGGTGGAAACTTTACAAATGAGCAACCTCGTGACACGTTAGGTATGTCCACTATTGTTCATTTTCCAAGATCCTCCAAATCTCCTGGGAAACACTACCTTCAAAGACAGGAACACCAAGCACCAAACGGTCCTGAGCAATGACCAGCAGCTCCCAGCTTTCTCATTCTTGCACCACAAAGGT
Organism: Alca torda; assembly: GCA_008658365.1. NCBI lineage: Eukaryota > Metazoa > Chordata > Aves > Charadriiformes > Alcidae > Alca > Alca torda. Next base: position 36,370,720 of record CM018084.1, on the reverse strand, counting down.
CACATTGGGGGGAAAAAGGAAAAGGTATAATCCAGGTACATATATAATTTCACATTCTAGAACAGATGTCAGTAAAAGTTTAATTAAAGACATTATAGTTGCATTAAACTTCTACGAAAACTTTTTGGTTCAGTAATACTGTTTCAGCTGCTTAACTGAAGAAAAATAGTAAGAATTTGAGTTACCTTGGAGGTTTGTGATACTGGCATAGGAAGTCAAATCTGTCATCTGGCACAGGTACTCGACTCTCATTTGGATCAATAGTACAGAAAGGAAAATTTTCTGCTGCTGCTTGACTCTTTGTTAACACGTTGAAAAATGTTGATTTCCTATAAATGAAATACACACATTCATAAAGACGTTCAAATTAGAAGCATTTAAAAGGGCTAAATAGAAACATACCTTGTTCCAACCCAAATACTGGACTTTCCTTCAACAACAGTGACCATGGCCCTGATTCTAGTACAAGACACTTTCAAATACGCATACAGAGTGTCCCACTGAAACCCCGTGATGTTTCCCTGCCCTTGAAAATTCCCCTAGATGACTATATTGCTCATGTCAGTTAGCAAAGAAACTTTAAATCAAAAGCAAAGCATAGCTCTACCAGACATTACTCATTTTCCTCGAGCACATAGTGAGAAACCAATTAGGACACTTGAAACTTATTCTGAGTGAACTAGTTTTGCCACACTCACCAGCTCTTTCCACAACTGTATTGTTTCTTCAGACTTATTTACGTATTAACACAATTTCACTATCTAAGCAATAAAAGTCAACAATCAAAAGAGGAAAAAAAAAGGGGCACAGAATGCAAACCACATCAGTTAATCAGTTACAAGTTATCAAGTAAACTTTTGTGCATGTGAAGGTACAGTTCCACCTTACCAAACATTTTTCATCTTTACTAAATATCAATGGAAAAAACCTGCAAAAGGCATCAGAGAGAAAAAGCACTTTCACTTAAACCAAGTAGCAGATTATTTTGTTAGTTGGCATTTATTTAACCAAAAGAGAGTAATTCTTGAGTTATTGCTAAGAGAAAGTTCTTAATCCTCCTGAATCTTCTACCATAAATATTCTTTTTTTTTTTTATTTTTAAGTTTCACATAACTCCTCAGTCACTGGGAAAAAAAAAATAATCAGGAAGCTGCCCTGCGTACAGCCAACATGCTCAAAAATCAGTCACAATTTTCTCTGGAAGTTACGTCATAACATAACTGCAAATGCTACTTTTCTCCATTGACACGTTGTACAACGTTACTGCTAATTATTTCCTTTCTGGCGTGCAATTTGCCTACACCCTAAAAAATAACATGAATTATAATGAAAAGACAAGAAAGCAGTACTTATGGCTCTGAAACATGCTCAAAGACTTTTCCTCTAATTTTTTAAATTTTTAAAGCTTGAGAATGCTGAGAACTTCTTTTAGTAAATATGATACACAAAACCAACAGTTTCACACAGACACTCTCCAGGCAATTCATCACTCTTTTTAAGTGCCTTAAGTATAGCTCCTTTCAGGAGCCATAACAACTTCAGATGAGAAGCATGACAGAGAACAAGGATTCATTTTGAATCTTCTCTCCCAAACTGTAACTGACACAACTTTTTTTCATTACAAACTCTGAAGAAGTTTCAAGAAAAGAAGTCCTCTTCACTGCAAATGCCATTTATTGTACCATTAACTCCTTCCTGTGCACATCATCCTCTCCAAAAAAATGAGATCTAAAAAAATATAAAAGGAATTTGTACGCATGTGCGCATGTACATATGTATTTTCACAAAAATGTGCATTACACATATACAACAATGTAAATAAGGAAATGCAAATCACACAGTATTTCACAAGACTCAGCAATTGCTAACACTTTTTTTAATAGGTGACTATTATCTTGTCCAGACTTGAACATACACACTAGCTCACACCCCAAACATTTTACATCGCTCCACCTACGTGTGGTTCAAGCTAAAGATGCAAGTCCAATACTAAGCAAAAAGACTTAAGATTGTACCCCTCAGCTCGTATACGCATCTACAGGCACCTGTCTTCTCCCGGAAACGGTGTCAGGTCCCTCGACCCGGAGCAGAAGCGAACTCAGGGAGAGGGGGCAGCCCCGGCCTGCTCCCCCGACCACCTACCCGACGTTTGGCAGCCCGACGATCCCGATCTTCAGGGACGTCCCAAACCTCCCGATGATCGGGTGCGATTTAATCCCGTCCCCTCCCTTTTTCGGGGGCATCTGAAAATAAAAAAAAAAAAAAAGAGCACAGAGCGGAGCACGCTGAAGGCCCGGCTACAACCCCCGGGGCCCCCCCTTCCCGGCAGAGCGCGGCGGCCTCCGCCTTCAGCAGGCCGGGAAGAAACACCCTCCCCGCGCTTCCAGCCAGAGGCGCCTCCCAGGCTCCGGCAGCCCCTCAGGCCGGCTCCCCCCGCTCCCTCCCCGGCTGCAGCCCGACGGAGCGGCCCGAGGGGAGGCAGAGCGGCCGGGCGAACTCACCTCAGCTGGCGGCGCGGCCCCCCCCCGACCTGAGAGGAAGAGGCGCGAGCGAGCCCTCGCACGCGGACACGCCGGCGGAAGAGGCGGACCCGAGGCCGCTCATTGGGCGACGGCGGCGCGAGGGGAAAGGTCGGACCTGAGGAGGGCGGCGGTGGCGAGAGGCCCCGTCGCTCCCCACCGCCGCCCTGCCAGGAGAATCATAGAACGGTTCGGGTTGGAAGGGACCTTAAAGATCATCTCCTTCCGACCCCCCTGCCATGGGCAGGGACACCTCCCACCAGACCAGGCTGCTCAAAGCCCCATCCAGCCTGGCCTTGAACACCTCCAGGGATGGGGCAGCCACAACCTCCCTGGGCAACCTGTTCCAGTGTCTCACCACCCTCCCAGGAAAGAATTTCTTCCTAATATCCAATCTGAATCTCCCCTCTTTCAGTTTAAAACCGTTACCCCTCGTCCTATCGCTCCACTCCCTCATAAAGAGTCCCTTCCCACCTCTCTTATAAGCCCTCTTTAAATACTAAAAGGCCGCTCTCAGGTTTCCCCGGAGCCTTCTCTTCTCCAGGCTGAACAACCCCAACTCTCTCAGCCTGTCCTCACAGCAGAGGTGCTCCAGCCCTCTGAGCATCTTTGTGGCTCTTTGGACTGGCTCCAACAGGTCCTCATCCTTTTTATGTTGGGGGCTCCAGGGCTGGACGCAGTACTCCAGGTGGGGTCCCACAAGAGCAGAGCGGACAGGCAGAATTACCTCCCTCGCCCTGCTGGCCATGCTTCTCTTGATGCAGCCCAGAATACAGTTGGCCTCTGGGCTGCGAGTGCACATTGCCAGCTCATGTCCAGCTTTTCACCTACCAGTACCCCCAAGTCCTTCTCAGCAGGGCTGCTCTCAATCCCTTCATCCCCCAGCCTGTATTGATACTGAGGGGTGCTCCCAACCAGATGCAGGACCCTGCACTTGGCCTTGTTGAACCTCACGAGGTTCACATGGGCCCACTTCTCAAGCTTGTCCAGGTCCCTCTGGATGGCACCCCGTCCCTCAGGCGTGTCAACTGCACCACTCAGCTTGGTGTTGTCCGCAAACTTGCTGAGGGTGTGCTCAATGCCACTGTCTATGTCATTGATGATGATATTAAACAGTACTGGTCCCAATACAGACCCCTGAGGGACACCACCTGTCACCAATCTCCATCGGGACATTGAGCTATTGACCACTACCCTTTGGATGTGACCATCCAACCAATTTGTCATCCACCAAACACTCCACCCATCAAATCCACAGCTCTCCAATTTAGAGAGAAGGATGTCGTGGGGGACTGTGTCAAAGACCTTACAGAAATCCAGAGAGATAACAGCAGTAGCTCTTCCCTTGTCCACTGATGTAGTCACTCCACCGTAGAAGGCCCCTGGGCTGGTCAGGCAGGACCTGCCCTTGGTGAAGCCATGATGGCTGTCTCAAATCACCTCCCCGTCCCCCATGTGCTTTAGCATAGCTTCTAGGAGGATCTGTTCCATGATCTTCTCAGGCACAGAGCTGAGGCTGACAGGTCGGTAGTTCCCAGGGTCCTCCCTTCTACCCTTTTTTACAATGGGTGCAATGTTTCCCGTTTTCCAGTCACTGGGGGCTTCACCTGCCTGCCATGACTTTTCAAATATCATGGAGAGTGACTTGGCAACTACATCAGCCAATTTCCTCAGGACTCTGGGATGCATCTCATCAGGTCCCATAGATTTACGTATGTTCAGATTCCTCAGGTGGTCGTGAACCTGATCTTCTCTTACAGCAGGGGGGACTTTTCTCCCCCAGTCCCTGCCTTGCGGTCCATCCACTCGAGAGGTGTGGGGAGAGAGGTTGCCAGTGAAGACTGAGGCAAAAAAGTTGTTGAGTACCTCAGCCTTCTCCTCGTCTGTTGTTACCAGTTTGCCAGTCTTGCTGAATATTTGCATCCCTTCTGTACAGAAAACTGCGACGTACGAAAAAGTCATTTAATTTCCCCAGCCCAGTGATTCAGAGCTGGAGGGAAGAGCAGAACCCCAGGGACAGTTGCTGCAGATGAGCAGGAGTCCAATCTCCAGCTCCAGAAGAGGAGCGCTAAACCCTGCTGTGGTTCTTCTGTCCATCAGAATCCGCCAAAACAGGCAGGTGGAAGTAAAAGGGGTCTGCAAGAGTTTACAGTTGTGCTAGAAAAATTATCTCCACACAGGAGTTCCATTTAACCTGTAAATAGGAATTTAGCGTAACGAGCAATCATTATTATAATAACCTGCATTTCTGCCGCTTCAGCAATGGCTCTACAAAATCAATTTTGCTGTCCCTAAGAAGAAGAACGCAGGAATGCAAAGCCTGTTTATTCAGTCTTCGGATGCAAGGCTAGATTTGACCCTCGGGTCAGTTCTGAGAAGAAGTGACCGGTTTCAGAAGTCAGTATTTCTAGGAGGTATGAGGTAACACAGCATGTAAATTTAGGGCTACACTGACAGTCCTCAGAATAAAGATTTTTTTTTTTTCCATTTTCTGCTTCAAACCAACAAGTATGTAATTTTAATCTGTAAACAGAATTAAGATAGTTAACCAGCTGTAAGAGTCATTAAGATCACCAATTCCCCTGCATAGCATTATTTTGATTATATAATTCGTACATTTAAAAAAAAGACTTTAAATTAATACAAGTTAATAATGATTACACCTTGTCTGCGTTCTGCGTCTAGATCAATTTTTAATTCTGTCGTAAATCTGTGGTAACATCATCTTCAGAAACTACCAGGAATGTAAATATTTACCTTAGTTGTGTGTGCAATTTTCTTTTGTGAGTCTTTTAAAATATTTTAACTGAAAAAGAATTCCTTTTTTGTCTAACTTCATATAAGTTCTGTTAAAAGAATTTGCCAAAATAAATAAATAAATAAGTCTTCAGCCAGTAAACAACAATTCTCTCAACCTAAATTGGCCCTGTCAAAATATGGGATGCTGTTATTTAGGATGTCCTTCTCTATAGGCTTTTTTAGTGAACATGAGCTCCAAAAGCTTTCCGAGATGATTATGGCTTGCAAGGAAACTGTGAGCAGGAACCTGGACCCTTGTGGAAATAATAACATAAATGAAAGGGAAACATCAAGGCACAAAGAGTTACGCTGTTTGCTGCAAGTAGAGATGTGGGCTTAGATTCCCTGGTCTTCTCTTGCCCGGCCCAACAATCCTGCACCGGAGTGGGAAGCACTGGAAAGGTGAAATACCCAGCACCCAGAGAAGTGCACTGAGCATCCGTGTGCTTTTGGGATTCAAAGGAGTGCTGGTGGTTGGGCACGCTACTAGGTTTTTGTTCGTGCTTATCTAGATATTTATAAAGGTGGCGTATGGTCAAGAGGAGCCCATTGCAAACACATTGGGATTTATTTATAACAATTCATTTGGCAACTTAATAATAAAGTAACCATCCTCTTGAGAGGATAATCTGGGAATAAAATAGAGATTTCAAGAAGAAAAGGTGAAACATTTGGAATTTATGAAAAATTAATTCTGGAACGTTATAGAATGCAGACCAGGACTCTTCAAAAAATTAAAGACATTTTCTTTAACTCAGGCTCTGCTTCTCTGAACCATTAAAGACAGGCACCATCAAGTGTTTGCCTGCTAAGAAAATTGAAGGAGAGAAGGCAGTAAAAACTGTTCTTATAGCGTGTCCTATTTTAAGTCCGTAAGATAAAATTCTCAAAACTTGAAAAACACCAGAGTGAAGGACTCAAGGTGAGAGTATCATCAGATTATATATCATCTCTGTCACAATAAAAGGAATATAATAATCTTGAACATTAAAAAATTTTTTTTTCTTTTTTTTTCTGAGAAGGGACACTTTTACTAAGCTTAATTTGAAATTACACATAAAATAATGGCTGTTACAACTTTTTTTTTTCAGTGGCATGAGATTTTTGCAACAATATGGTTGAAGAAAAGAGTGCCGTATCTGTTCGGAGCTTTTCTATTAGTGTACTGATAATCAATGATGGCCAGTTCTTGCTGGTAACATACTTAAGTGGTCTTTCTACTGCCTTAAAACCTACCACTTTATCAACCAACTAATTCAGATTAAAATATAGTTACTTAGATATTGAATGAAGCTAATGGATTACTACAGCAAACATTCAGAAATATTTAAATTAGCCAAAAATATGTATAGAAAACTGCAGGGCAGCCCCTGCACCCTTTGCACCCCTAAATTACAAACTTCAGTAACCAAAATGAGTTTCCTCTACTTCGCTCTACTCTACTCTTTTACCCCTCTACTCTGTGCTGGTGAGACCCCACCTGGAGTACTGCATGAGCTCTGGAGACCTCAGCAGAGGGAGGACATGGACCTGTTGGAGGAGGCCCAGAGGAGGGCCATGAAGATGCTCAGAGGGCTGGAGCCCCTCTGCTGTGAGGACAGGTTGAGAGAGTTGGGGCTGTTCAGCCTGGAGAAGAGAAGGCTCCAGGGAGACCTTAGAGCGGCCTTCCAGTACCTGAAGGGGGCTACAGGAAAGATGGGGAGGGACTCTTTATCAGGGAGTGTAGGGATAGGACACAGGGTAATGGTTTCAAACTGACAGAGGGGAGATTTAGATTGGATATTAGGAAGAAATTCCTTACTGTGAGGGTGGTGAGACACTGGAACAGGTTGCCCAGGGAGGCTGTGGCTGCCCCATCCCTGGAGGTGTTCAAGGCCAGGCTGGATGGGGCTTTGAGCAGCCTGGTCTGGTGGGAGGTGTCCCTGCCCAGGGCAGGGGGGTGGAAAGAGATGATCTTTAAGGTCCCTTCCAACCCGAACCATTCTATGATTACTTTTCAGAAATAGAATAAACATGTCTCAGTTTTCCACCCTCATAAAGTTCAAGACAGCCCACTTTATCCATACTTGTCCTGAAAGTCAGGTTGTGCAAGACTATTTCACAGCAACAAGAAGGAATGTATTTGCCTACCTCTATTAAGATGACCACAAACTTCTGAAGGGCTACTTCTGGGGACCTTTTCCGCTTATTAAACTTTCTCACCATCCTACCATTTTGTCAGACAATTTTCTTGTCCATCTTTTTAGTGCAGACACGATAGCTCTCAGAAGATAAACTTTTTGACTTTCTTCCTAAAATAAAAATATTTAGCTCTGCTGAATATTTGTCTGTGACCAGAAATTTGGTATTTATCTAGCAGCCAGTTCAGTTTAACTTTTTTTTTTTTCTCACCAGTTCATAAGCGTAATACAGGCACAGGCAGTTTGCTACAGGAAGTGAAGGACTGCGTGTGTGTATATATATATGTATATATTTATATATAAATAATAAACCCTACAATAGGTAGAATCCTGATTTTAGCTATCTGGGAAAACAGCTGAAACTCTGGAAAAGAAAAAGAAATTGTTAAGATCCTGACTACTTTTGTTGCTGTACTTCAGCGTGCCTACTTACGGTACAAAAGCCAGTGCTGTGCGTGCAAAAATTTGCGAGTTTGAATATAATTTTTTAATTTACGCTTTTCATACAATACACTGTAATAATGCCTCTCCCCCCCCACCCCCCATTAATCTCTATATCTAATTTACTGTTAGCATGGCCACTGCACTAAATACAGAGAGAGGACTTCCAAGCATTTGACTCCTTCAGCTAGAAATTGTCTCTTGGCAATGTAACACTCCATTTTACATGCTTTTGATTTCAAATTGCTTTTAGAGTCATGCTTTGCCTTACTTGGTTGAACGTTTCTATCCAAATCTGTCACAATGGTGAAAACCTCATTTTAAACTGGCATACATAGTTTAAACCATAATAATCTTAACCGTATTGCATTTAGAGTGCGTTTTATAAGTTTAATGGAAAAAAACCCAAACGCCTAGAGAGCAGTCATCTCAATGTCAACTCTCCAACCCAGAAGTACTGCACAAATACAGCTTATTGTAGAGCTGGAACACCTGCAGAAGTCAAACAGCCCTGGAGCAAGTCTACCTGATTAAAAACAATGTTTAAGGCAGAGTAATAAAACAAACACCTTGTGGTTTGTGCCACCAAGATACTCTTTGCTTTTTGCTTCCCAGAACATATACTTACTGCAAAGTCACCGTTAACTGCAAAAATAAGTGGTTTTGTAGAACTGAAAGAATAAACACCCAGCCCCTGATCCTTGCTGTGACCGGGAGACGTTCAGCGCAACCCAGGGGGTGAGAAGAACGCGGCTGCTTTTGCACAGCACCGCTCCCGAATCGCCCGGTGCCGTGCCGCTTGGAGGGAACCGGGTGACTCCCGGTAATAAACACACCTGGCGCTAGAAAGAAACACTACTCAAGGGCACAGCCCAGACTAAGTGGTGTTCATTGAGTTCTAGGAAGTTTGAAGGTACTCATCGCCCGGCTGAACTGTGCTTTAATACAGTATTTTTAAAGGCTGTGTTTGGCAGGGTTCAAGAGGGCTTGAGTTTGTTTTTTTTAACTGTGGATTCATCCAGTTGCATAGAGAATCTAACCTTATGCATTCTTTATAAGCTTAAATTCATACTATATTTTGCATTTTATGTTTACCCATTTCCATGCTTTCCTTGTATTGTATACCCGCAAAGAAGAAACTTTAGGGAAAACTGTGGATTTTTTTCTATAACTTGTCTCTAACCTCTAGATTTTGTGCGAGGTGTGAATTTGAAGTTAGAACCCAGAAAGCTAAAATTTTAGTCTAGATTTTTTAACTGTTTGCAGTTAAACGTCCATTCAAGAACCGTGGGCTCTTGCTAGCTTTCGAAGACATTTGATGTTCCCCTTCTAAGGCACGAAAATGTTTGTGATGTAGTATTTTTGTGATAGATTCGGTGACTTCACTTTGTTTCATATATTGAACACAGTACAAAAGTATATTGAGAGATCTGCATAATGGCATTCAGAAACACGTTTTTAGAGAAAAAGCCACAAACCTCATTCTAGGCCTTGCCTAAGGCACATTAAGTTATTTTCTAGCCTGATGAGATACCGTCTGTTTTGATGAAAGAACAGACTGATGAGTTGCCTAATAAGCTGCGTAAGTAAAATGAAAACTATACTTTTTATATGCTAGACATATATTAGAAATATGCTAGAAATATACACTATAAATATATATATTGCATAATATAGATATTATAGATATATACACAATAGATATTGCATTTTATATATATATTGCAATATAATATATAATTTGCAAAGTGGCTGTAAAATGAAAAACAAACAAAACTTTGAAGGACATCATGCAACAATTCTTAATTTAAAGCGTTTATTATTTTATAACACTTTATAAAGCGTTCAGATAAAATTGATTAATACTGTTCATCTGCACTTATAAAGCGTTCAGATAAAATTGATTAATACTGTTCATCTGCACTTCTAGAGGCTGGGAAAAGAGTTACTCGTGGGCAATAGCTAGGACACCGTTTACAAAATAGCAAAGAATTCTTTAAGCTCTGGAAAATCTGCAGCTTTCACTGGGTCAGCCGGAGTCCTCGGGGAAAAAATTGGCGATAGCTGCAGGAGGGTAGAGGCAGCACTTGGTACAGGGGGATGGAGAGTAACCGGCTGGATGCGGAGCCCGGCGCGGTGCACGGAAAGGGGCCGTGACCTGTTCCTCTGGGCTTATTCATTAGCGCACCAAAGCACATCACACCTATGCACGTAGGAAGATGATAACAGGGACAGGAATCTACACCTCCAAGACAAGACTGCATGTAAAAACGTACCAAATTTCAAGAGCTGACAACAGCAGTCATCTAGAAGCTTTACCTCATGAAGGTACATTGTTCGGATGGTCAAGAGGGTGCGTATACCTCAGTCCAACTCAGAATTACGGTGTTGGCACCGCACCCCCAGAGAAAGTGGGGTGACAATTTCAGTTTTTCGTTAGGATTACAGCGATTTCTGTAAATACAATGGAGATTTATTTTCTAGAACGCTTCAGTTTCCATGTAAACACTAACTGCAAACCGCTGGTATTCTATTCTTGTATTTATGATAAAAATCCAATTATTACTGCCTAGTAATTCAGTTACTATACTATAAAAAAATTTTAAAAAGGCAATTTAAGCCTTGGATCATATATATATTAATTTTCATTCATTTTATGGTAGTATTCTTGTTTATAAGAATAAGTCACAACACAATTGCGCCTCATTTAAGTGTTCAGGAGAAGACCTCTCAGCTACTTCATAATTCTTAATTAACTTCATAATTCTCCACTTGAAGAAGCGTAGCAGCTCTTCACTCAACACCCATGTTTTCCCCATAATTGACTTACAATGTTGTTCCTAGCTTTCTGTTCTAAACCGTGCAGTACTTTGGTCTGTAACTGTGGGATTTGCCATGTCGTACCTTCGGAAGCAACTTACCTATGCACAGTATTGGTGGTGCCAGCGCAAACCAAGGGTCCACAGCAATTTCAGAGATACTAACGGTCTTCCTCGCTATAGGTGACAGTTGCCCTGCAAGCACCATCATCTGGCAACAACCGTTAAGAAGCCAGTGCCGCTGAATTCAAACCAACGTTTAGCAGTCACCTTCCCACGGCGTCCCATGCCCTGTTTTCCCCAAATGAGAATTACATTCACGTCAACGATAGGCAGAAATCACCGGCCTGCCCTGCTCGGTGCTGGGATGGAGGATGCACACAGCAGGACAGAAGCGCTCCCTCGTCAGCCGACAGCCTGAGAACAGCTCTGGAAAGACAGTGAAATCCTATTACCAAACACTGAGAAGATTATTATCAAGTGGTCAAGTTTGCTATTCCCAGCGTTAAAAAATAAAACGCGATCACAGGAATCCCACTGCCTCGCAATCCTAGTGTTTTTGTGGGTACAACCAAAGTATGACTTAACAGCGTGCACGCTTGCATACGGATTTTACTAATACGGATTTCAGAACCCAAACAAGTTCTGCACAAGAATTTTCAGCCGGAGTATGTAATGCCTGCCCCCCCGAAGAAACACGAGAGCGTGACCTACCACAAATAACTGTTCTTCTGCCAAATCTAATCTACACCTTTATATACATTTATGCCAATATTTTATATCCCAGACTCTTTTTTAAACCAAAACCTGGGCTTACAAGTATTTTTATTCCTCTCAGGAGCTTTACTTGGATCTTCGCTACCGTGAAAAAGAAAGGTTAGCGCATTTACGGCCAGCGCAGTGAGAACCCTGAAGCGAAGGCTACTGCTGGTAAGCTGTGGGAAGGCACCGAAATAACACCAGTGACCTGCTACGAGAGGGAGGAAAAACATCTGGCTACTCTTGTCACATGCAAAACCTTTAATAGTTTAATTCGCTACCTAAGTGAAACAGATCAATCGGTTGTATCTCCACAACACCGAAATTTTGCCTGTCAGGAGGAATTTTCCCAAGGAAGAGCGAGCTTTGTGGGGAAAGGTACTCACTCGCTCTGCTTTCTCGCTAAGGGAGATCTCACGGCGTTTGACACGCCAGTTACAATTTACAGGACTCCTGACAACATCATCTGAGAAATTACACATTTGCGTTGGTCTTTTTTAGAAATCGGGTCCTTAAAGTGTGACCCCTTGTTTCTAACCACAGGCTATCTGCCGAGAAGTGAACACACCTGTCAGCTGGTGGGGCAGAAATTTTTAATGTCAAGAACACGAGAATCTCTGAAAGCTCCGTAGCCTGTAGTCTCGGCTGTCTAATACGAGTGGGCAGCTGAAGTAATTTGGGAAGAAAGGTTTATTCCCTGCCTGCGCAGAGCTCTGACTGCCAACCTATACAGAACATATATTTATTCTTTTTTTCATTTCAAGGTAGGCAATAATATTTCCTTGCACATTATGTGAACTTAAAGTGAAACGTGTCACTGAGAATTCGAGGTGCCTAGCTCTCTTAGGTTACTTGAAAAAAAAGAGGAAAAAAGAAAAAAATCAAAGACTGGTACCTGAAGATATATAAGATGCCTTTAAGACATCTGTGGATCATTGGATATCAGAAAATACTCTTTTCCTCTTACTTTCCTAAATATCTCATCTATAAACCATTGTTTTAAAAATAAATGTATGCATGCGCTGGTAATTAATATTTCTGTAGTCCTTTTTTAAGATTTATGTTGTGTTTGTTTATCACATTTCCCATAATAATGTCTCTTGTGAATTCCGTTCATTTTTGCGAAGGTCTCGTGATCCAATCTCCAGCCTATTTAAAAGAAAATGCTTTGTGTGCCATTTTGTACTCGTGGTCGTTGGGAGCTCTATTTCAGCTTCATTAATATTGATGCAACTTGTCTCTCCAGTCATTCTCAGCAGATCCTTTGAAATTAATCTTCAGCATTTGCTGTTGATTTGTTTCTGTTTTGTGCTTCATCCCCAAGTCCAGCTCTTCTCTAGTTAATTTTGTTTTCTTTATTTTTATCCACTTGCTATGACTGTTCTACTACTTGTGCCGCTGTGGTGTGTCAGTCCTTTATGGGATCCCTGTTTCGTCTCTGCCTTTCACTGTGATTTTCCGTCATTATGGGCCTCTTGAATAAAAATGTAGCCCTTGTTTCTGACAAAGTCCGTGTTCCTTTTCTTTTCTTTCTGTGTGATTTTCCATCATTACAGTTCTTAAATTTCTTGAATAATGATATATACTATGAACAAATGGATGGAGCAGTAATGGCTTCATCAGTGTTTTCTAAAATATATCTGCAGCTTTTAGAGCATACGGGGCTACAGCAGAGTCTGTACCATGTTTGTAAAAGCATGATTTTAAAAGTGTATTTTGTAGCCTATTGATGACTATGCCACCCTGCATTAATAATTCTCCTTCTTTCTAACATTATCTACTTCTCGGGATAGCGGTTCAAGAAATGATATTGAAGTTGAGAAATAAGCATTAGCATTGTGCATCTTTGAATAAAACGGTGAAAACATAATCCCTTTGTGATGTTTCTGGCAATGCCACTATGTTATGAAATAACAGGATTCTTGTTAGGCCTTTTACACACAGGATCTATTAATAGATTTCATAATCCTTATTAAAAGAAGTCAGGTTCCAATTTGAAGCCGTGTATCATAATAAACAAGTAATCAGAATAAAGGCTTTTTTTTTTTAAAAAAAAAATCTATCTGCAAAACTGTGATAAATGGAAAGTCGTACTTTAGTACTCATTAGTTACATTTGAGTTATGTCAAATATGTGATGGAAACAAAAAGCGTGAAAACATTTAGAGTTAAAATCTCAATGAATAATGCCAGTTCACTGATTTGAACAATGAAAATCTTTGATATGCCATAATGTAAATTGGGGTAAAAATAGGCATCAAAATAAGATAAAATATTTCCCACCCTGTTCGATAGTAGTGGCACAGCAACTTAGTCCACAAAGTCCTTTAGTGATTGTAAAGGGGGAAAAAAGTTAACTACAAAACACTAACCAAGTACGTCAATGACATTAGCATTACTTTTTTTTTTTTCCTACATCCTCTGTTAAATGATATCCATTAGTGTTTCGTTTTGGATGACAGATGGAAAGCTCAAAGGACTGTCTCGAAGATCTGGGGTGGCGTGCAGAAGTAAGCTGTTGTTTCAAAAAAACCCATTTGTAATGGTATTTACAATTGGCTGCAGTCTTTACCACCAAAATAAATGGGTCTTTTGGTTGAAATTGGAGAAAACCTGGTTCTTACGCGCCCTATTCTCTTCCATTTGAATTACAAGTCTGCAAACTCCTTGAAGCTCTCTAAGGGAGTGAGTTGGCTCACTCACTTGATGGCTCTGGCTCACAGCCCAAGGGCTGGAGACACTGTCCCCTTCCCACCAGGGCAGCTGGTGGCCTGGAGCAGACGAGCCACCCGCAGAACCCCAGCCAGGCACCCAGCATGACAGCAAGAGCGGCATCCCCGCAACACCCGAGCAAGAAGAGCAAAGCAGGTTTGGTAACAGTAACCAGGATCAGCCAAAAGTACAGTAATGGCCAGAAAAGCCCATAGCGACCAGGCAGGTCCGTGGTCGAGGCAGGTTGCCAAGCCAGCAGGTCACCCAACAAGGGGCGGGCAAGCCTACAACCTCACCCCTGAGTGTAAACCCAGCTCTCCAGCACAGACAAGAAGCCCCCAGCGAGACTCTTGGAGGTCTTTTAAAAGCATCCTCGTCCCAGGCCTCACCCCTGCATCCCATGGGCCAAGCCCCTGGGCAGGCGGGAGGAGGCCGCAGGGCCTTTACGCTTCACTCGGGACCCCGACTCAAACAGCTTTCAATAATGGATGCTCCTTACTTGGGTGCCTCGGTTTAGCCTGAAACATGCAGCTGAGGATGTTTATCTAGCCCATTCAGTTCATCTTCCAAAGAGTCAGCGGCTGTTTAATGATGTTTGTATTAACGATGCTTTCTTACTACGTTCCCTCACAAGGCGAGCGTGGTGCCTCAGTGACAGCTATTGAGCTGCTGGTGCAGCGAAAAGCCTTGGGAAGATCGCTAATTTATGATATGTACCTGCCAAACGATGATGCCACTCCAATTTTCTTCCCTCGCAGCGTTTCGTAGGTTGGGATGTGTAGGTAGGTGGCCAAGTTTGAATAGCTGTGTCATGTTAGTTCAGTAACGATGAAGTGTCATTATTTTTGGCTAATGCTAAAGCGTAACTGGTGTGTGGCCCGACAGACACATCTGAAACATTTACAGCCTCTGCAAAAATAAATCTACACAGTCACTTACAGGGCTGCGTCGAGCCACTCTAACGAGAGGATAGAGATTGTTTTGCAGCACAAAGTGGGAGAAGACTTAATAGAATCAGTCACAGTTTTAGTGGTACCTCTGCTTCAGCAACCAATTTATGTCAATTTGTACCCAATTTTCCTAAGTAGATGGTTGAGGACAATATTACTATTTTTTATCTTCCAGGTAAGTGTATTTCTCTTTTCATTTTAGCTGGGATAAGTTATGAAGTCACTTCTCAAATGCAGGCTTCAGGCCACCACTGAATAACAACTTGAATGATTGCCCCTCTTTTCTTAACCCCTGGATTGGAAACGTACTTGCACAGCCTGAATCTGCAAGTTTCAGTCCTAATCATTCTTTCTTTGAGAAGTACTGCCAAAACTAGTATTTGACCACTGTCCCTATCGATCTCAACACGTATTTCAGCTAAAAAGTTATAAAAGTTTCAAATACATCTAAGCTGTTTTCTCTAACTCAGCAGAATCAGGGATGAAACTTCATGATGAAGGTCTTGATTTTGTTATGCAAAGAGCCAAGCAAAGCCATGTCTTGTTTTCAGAGTAAAACGATAATTAAAACACACAGAAGAGAAAAAGGCTCACAGTATAGAATGATAGAATGGCCAAGGTTGGAAGGGACCTTTCAGATCATCCAGTCCAACCATCAACCCAACTCTGACAAAAACCATCACTAAACCCTATCTCTAAGCGCTGTGTCTGCCCGGCTTTTAAATACCTCCAGGGATGGTGCCTCGACCACTTCCCTGGGCAGCCTCTTCCATTCCTTAATAACCCTTTCAGTGTCACAATTTTTCCTAATATCCAGTCTAAAGCTCCTCCGGCACAACTTGAGGCCATTCCCTCTTGTCCTATCGCCTGTTCCTTGGGAGAAGAGACCGACCCCCACCTCTCTACCCCCTCCTTTCAGGCAGTTGCAGAGAGCAGTTAAAAATGAAGAAAATAAATGATTCAGAGTTTTGCCTCAATAACCACTACACTTTAGAACAAAGATAGGAGCTCACACGTTCATTGCTTATTTCACTTCACAGATGACTTCACAGGTGAATCTTAGGTAGTGAACCACTTTCACAGCAATTATCCGTGATACTTTTTGTGTTGACTGACACTTTCTGCATGATCCCAGCGGAAACACGGGCCTTCAACAACCAGGAAAGATTTCAAGTCATTGAAAGCCCACCCCAATGCAAATCTCAATGCACTTACCAACTCACGACATTTTCTTGGAGTGATGATGATCTGCCTGTATCTTCTGCATGTCGTTGAGCTGTCAATGCGTGGCAATGCAAGCGATCTCCTATCAGCTCACTTGGAATCTCATGGGCCATATATTCAAGGGAATTAGCAACAGCAGCAGCAATATTTGCAAACTGATCTATCTGCAAGGCAGAGGAAGAACTCCTCTTGATTCAGGCCAAAGGTGATCTCAGGCTTCTACTGTTATTTCTTCTGTCATTTCTGGGGTTTTTTTTTTGTTTGGCACTTGATGCATCACTGGAATTAGATGAGACCAAAATACCATTCACCTCAGGATTCTTTTGAGCCTAAGATTCCCACTTCTCTGGAGAGGTGTACTATCAAGCACAAAACGCCTAAGAACAGTATTCAGTCAGAGAAGAGAGGATGGTCACTAGTGCTGGTATTCATCTCATGACGGTGATAACTTGAAGGGTTAGGTGACCTCCACAGCACTGAAACTGAAATTATATCTGCTGTCACATCATCAGCTGTGCTAGCCACAAAAATGTCTTTGATTTGTTAAAGCACTTGGTAAAAAAAAAACACATTGGTTTTATAGATCACATACAAATCCCAGCCAGCTCCCCACTCTACCTGCAAGCATGAACGACAGAGCAGTCATGACGCCGTGTCTACTTCTCAAAGCTAGAAGAGGAATAAGGCAATTAAAAACCTGAACTGGCCTTTTATCATGGAATCACAGAATGGCTCGGGTTGGAAGGGACCTTAAAGATCATCTCCTTCCAACCCCCTGCCCTGGGCAGGGACACCTCCCACCAGACCAGGCTGCTCACAGCCCCATCCAGCCTGGCCTTGAACACCTCCAGGGATAGGGCAGCCACAGCTTCTCTGGGCAACCTGTTCCAGTGCCTCACCACCCTCACAGGAAAGAATTTCTTCCTAATATCCAATCTAAATGTCCCCCCTTTCAGTTTAAAACCATTACCCATCGTCCTATTGCTCCACTCCCTGATAGAGTCCCTCTCCAGCTTTCCTGTAGGCCCCCTTCAGGTACTGGAAGGCCACTATAAGGTCTCCCCGGAGCCTTCTCTTCTCCAGACTGAACAATCCCAACTCTCTCAGCCTGTCCTCACAGCAGAGGGGCTCCAGCCCTCTGAGCATCTTTGTGGCTCTCCTCTAGACCCGCTCCAACAAGTCCATGTCCTTCTGACGTTGGGGAGCCCCAGAGCTGGACACAGCACTCCATCTGGGGTCTCACAAGAGCAGAGTAGAGGGGCAGAACCACCTCTCTGCTCCTGCCGGCCTTTATCTGGCCTCGTTACACTTAGCACTTGCTCAAATGCCTTATGCCCAGCTGAGAAACATCAAGCTCTTTTAGAAACACCCAAACAAGGGTTTTTGGGAAACAGCCGAATCTCAAGGACTCTTTGGCACCCTCAGGGCTCAGAAAAGAAAATCTAGAAAGCTTCTTTAATGTTTCAGGAAACTGAAAGATGCGTTAAAGCTATTAGTTGCACAATTACAGGTGATGTTCTGTGGATGAATTCACCACCTCAGCCCCTTTTCACAGATTCCTTTAGAAATAATCCAAAGGTCCCAGCAGCCTGTGAATCACGAGCACTGTCCGGGAGATGCTGTGTCTAAGAGAATGCTGTGCGCAGATGTAATCATTGCATTTACAAAATAAATATTTTCTGGTTTGTTTATGTTTTTCTTACTTCAGAGGTCAATTTCGTATCAGCCTTACCCAGTACACAACGTAACGTTTTATGCTACGCACTGAGATTTTTTTTATAAAATAGCTTCAAAAGTAGTTTTACTGCTTTTATTTTCTCTACTTAAGGTTGACTAAGTATGTACGTACTCCACCTTTAACTATCACACAATTACAAAAATCCCGCAAAGTTGTGACTTTGACTTGAAAAGAAGAAGAACGTGTAGCATTTTGAAGAAGGGAAGAAAGGCAAACCAATGGCTTCAGTTCTGATTTTTGCATCTCTAAGGAGAGCTGATAACTCCTCTACAAAAATTTCGGCCTTCAGTAGATTTACAGGTGTGTCCGGCCGCAGCTGCAGGTGGGATGCAGAAGCTGCAGGATGCTGGAGCCGCTCCCGCAGCATTTCGGTGAGGGTGTACATCAAACCAGGAGATGCAGAGTAATCCCCTCCTATTAGACACACTTTTCCCGAAAGTGTGACTTCCCCTATTAGCTGCTCAGCCGGAGACTCCATTTACCCCGCAAGCTTCCTGAAGCGGCCTGATGCATGCAAAACGTTTAAATTTTGGGAGAACCACAAACAGCGATATCTCCGGAGCATAAAACATGACCTTTTTCGTTTTTTTTTTTTAATTGCTCACAAAACAAGACACGTCCAAAGTGACATGGATACAAACAGCTCGACTGGAACTTGCCTGGAGCCGGCTCCATAAATGGCACGCTGTAAGAAGGATTCGGTTGCGAAGCTTCGTCCGTTAAGTCGATCCGTCAGGTGAAAAACCGGTGCTCCAGTATCTCAGAGACCAGCCTTCTTGGAAAGAAGGAATTATAACAACATCGAGGCCGGCTCAGGCTTTGATTCCTCTTCCTGCGCCTGACAAAGAGCCCACCGGGAAAAAGCATTTTGTCGGCAACTTCAGCGCTGCAGTTTTATATTCCTGTAATTCCGGGAGACGGCGAGGGTTAAGCATTTTCAAAATACTTCCTACCTTAAGGCTTTAAGGTCTTTCTCCCTTTTCCCTTTCTTCCCTTTTTAACATTATTGACTGGAGAAATAATAGCCCGGTTAATTTTGAGCTGCGGTAGGTACGTGAATCTACGGGTTGGGAATTCAGCCAGGGGAAGCACCTGAACATAAAATTCTCCTGATTTAATTAAATAAATTAATTATATAATTATGTGTATATATATATTAAAAATATACATTATATAATTATATAACTACATAATTATATTATATTTATAAAATGATAAATAAACAATGAAATAAATCAAATAAAAAATAAAAAATGAAAAAAAATTTAAAAAAGATACTGTTTCTTGAGGATACTCACTAAAATGTGTTTGTGATTAAGAAGCTTGAGAGACTCTCTTTTGTTTAGCTGAGATTAAAGACGGCAATCTAAAGTCTCAAAGCTGTGAATCACAAAAATTTGTCACATTCCTGCTTGTAAAAATGTTCTGTTAAAATCTTTGTTACATTATCCCTGTGATGGGGCGAATGGACGTGAAAAAAGCAGTTCTGTAATTGACTCTGAAGCTCTATTCCAGTCATCAGATAATAATTTGGTTAGGTATCAATACATTTGATCATAAGGCTTTTATCTATTATTCACATTCTGTTTTCCCAACATCTAGCTTCAACGCTTCTGAAGGAGATTAAATGGGGACTATTTTTCATTTGGACACCAACAACTGCAAAATAATCCTTGAGATTCAGTAATACCAGCCCAGGAATGATTACGATGAAACGATTTGCAAGTGTGGGCTAGGTATAATTAGTCTGGCTTGCCGAACGAGCTCTTTTCTTTGCATTTTTAACAGTCGTGGCTCTGTTGATGTGAAGATGGCATCCCTTCAGTGTCGATGTCCGTTTTAGATAGTGGTGGGCTGCTGAGAGCATCTTCACGGTGGAAGCACTACATCTCCCATCACTAGATAGAGACCTGCGTTTGGGCGGATTTTCTTCACAGACAGATGAAACGCGACGTTGCCCACAAAGGCAGGTCATGAGTCGTTCCCGTTGTGCGTATCTCTGTGGCTACCTACTACTTCCAGCCATTATAAATGGGGAAAAAAAACTGTCGAAATCACTAGGAATTCCAGGTACGCCTCACCTTCTGCCAGCGCTACGTCTGGACAGTTGCCGCGTCACGCTGGCATGTTAAATGGCAACTCGCGAATTCACAGTGTTAACGGATTCGCAGCAAATAACTCATTAGTTTGCATTTTGCTTCCATCATAGGAAAAATTGGTTTTTAAAAAAAATCAATGCTTTGGGCTTCCCCCCCCCCCCCCCCCCCCCCGCCTTTTGGCTTGTCCCAAAATAGAAATTAAAGTAACGAGTTTTTTTCTGTTTTGAAATTTAAAAGGTGTATATGCAAATGTGGTATAGGCATAGAACGCCAGAGCTGGGTAGGTCTTTTCTCCTTTTCATTTAATAAAATAAATACTTGTATGCAAACATCAGATCTCATCCTAGAGCTAATATATACAGCTAATATATAATTACTATGAGATTAGATGTGATCCTAATCTAGTAGTAATTAGGGTATAAATGAGGTGGGATTTTTAAACGAACCCTTCAGTGTAGGCCAGTTCAGTCCTTTCATTGGAAAGGCTCTAAGTACTGTAGAATTTTACTTCCTTAAACACAGTAAAAATCCTTCTGGCAGAGTAAAGCTTCTTTTATCAGTAAAGTTCCAACTGAGAAGATTTCAATTTGAGAAGATCGTGAAACGACATGGGAATTTAACGACAGTCAAAGGTTCTGAGGCCCTATGACTGATTTCAGTGGGAGCTTTGCTCTTCGCGATGGTTATACACAACTTGTTTCCTTGAGTTCACTTAGGGTTGTTCATATATTACTGTGTTAAGAAACTTGGCCAATATCCCCAAACTGTCCTCCGCTGGGAAGCCAACGTCAACCAAACCCAGGGTCCTGCAGACTCCCACACGATGTGGACGTTTGAAGAACAAAGCGATGGTAACCAGAAGTCCCCATACTGCTGAAAGAGCATCCTTGCCGACCACAAAGTTAGAGGAAAAGTTTTGGCGCGAGTAGAGACAAGAGTTTAATATATTCCTAAAGAAGAGCTGAATTGGCTTTGTGTAGCTATTTCCCTCCTGCTCAGATACTGGTATGCCCCCATTCCTGCTCCCCTAACCATGTGGAACGCATACTCTTCTGCCACATGTTAGATTTCATACTTTGTATTATTTAAATACCACGGCACTGTGTGTTATTAATCAAAATCTAAATATTTTGGAGCTGTTTGTTAAACAATTTTCTAGCATCAAAACCTTACAAAATCACAATCTGAGACGCTCAGCTGCCTTGAAGCTCTCTTCAGAGAACACTTCAAAGAGGGAGCCTTTTGTAGAGGTCGCTTAACTACATTCAACCCCACCAAGGCAATGAAACATTTTTTGTTTGAAAAGTTAGCAAGGCAAAACGTTATGTAATTGTTTTAAATTGTTGGGCTATTTAAAAAGTCACATTAAAACAGTTAAGTTCCATGATGAGACTTGTCTTATAACTTTTGACGTGCGTTGGCTATAAAGCATGCCGATTATTAATTTCAGAAGTAGTTTTGGGTACCTACACTGAATTAAACTGTCACAGACGCTGTAATTATTAAGCGAGATTACAGACCGCGCTCGGAACTTCAACTAGTGCCCATTTCCAAAGTCCCCTTGGCTGTTACGAGTCCTACAGCAACCTACAAAGACCGGCCGCGCCGGAGCAGGGCATGAAAGCTCTTTTTGTTTAAAGCTCGTCTTCTCAATCCCGGTTGCAGCAGAGCGCTGCGAACGCGGGAGATTTCAGCTGTTAATAAATTTAATACATCTCATTAGCATTTTTCACATGCACATACGGCCGACACGGAGGGTACAAAAAGGAGCGTGTAGCGCATGTCGCTTGATTTCCGAACGGCGGATTTGTTGCCCGTATGAAACGATCTCAGACCGAGGGAGCAAAGAAAATCCAGTGGACGGTCGCGTGGATGAACGTCCTTAACATTCTCAATCGAATTGCAGGCCACTTTCATCTTTTTATATCAAGGGATGTGTCACCAAGGAGCGTGAGACCGAGCCCGGCACAGCTCCGCTGCGAAACCGAGGAGGGATGCTCCGGCAGCCGGCCCGGTGCTGAACCTGCTGCATTCTTAAACGCGGAATGAGCGTCCTTAAAAGTGGAAATACATCAGGGCGTGCACGTTTTTGAAATGTGGGGGAAATTAACTTACTTACAGAAATATTTTCAGCTACACATTAGAAAAAAAAAAAAAAAACAACAAAACATCGGAACTACGCGGGAACAAATGGCTAGCTATTCCGAATTTTAAATAAAGAGCGCCAGGATTCGTGAGGCCGTTTTCCATGTTCACCGAAATGTTTGTCGTTCACAAACTAAACGGAAGATTCGCTCTTATGGCAATTAGTCTCACTGAAGCCTTACGTCCAGATAACCGTGTACCAGCGTCATTTACACACGTGCAAATCTGGACTGTCCTCTCTGGAATTAATTTAAACTGAACGCGGATTGAAGGAAAAGAGTATGGAAACTGAAGCACGTTGTCCAGCAACACATTTTACTGTTAAAGGTTTAAAAATATGCTTTTCAGTTAGTCCAAAGGAAACACGGGCACACCCGCACACGTACGGATGGATGCACTCGCACACCCCCCCCCAGAGAAGCAGCACGCCAGCACGGGCCGGGGGGCTGCCGCTCATTTCGACCCAGCTGATCGGCATAGAAATAAAATGCATAAAACAAAATATCTCCTCTGAGAAATCTTAGATAGCAACATCGAAGTAATTCACGGAGCCTTTTCTTATTCTGTGCTGAGCGCTTAAAAAAAAATAAAAAAAAAAAAAAAAAAGAAACAACTTACACTTAAACATGGTTCCGGCTGATTATAAAATTATAAGAAACTGATTATAAAATAAGCCTGGCAAAAATAAACAGTTTTGTCCCTGTTTTCAGAAACAAGATGGTATTAGCAGGCAAATTATTAAACATAACCATCTGGCCGTGTTTGTCAAGTGTGTGGAGGGCCTGGAAAAATGATTATTTCTTAGTCACACAAATTACTTGAATCCAAAATAAAATTGCCAGTGTTTCTAGGGCAGCATCAGTGTTTAAAGGGGATTCCTTTTCCACTTTTCCCAATTGTTTTTATAGCAACTTTTGTTTGATTGCGATAAACCACTCTCATTTACCTTAAGAATTTATCAAAATACGTACTACAGAGGAAGGGAAAAAAAAATACTGGCCTCCTAAAGGATTTTTACCTCCTTTCTTCTTCCTTCTCCTTTTGTGGTGGTGGTGGTGTTACACACAGATCTCTAAGGTCCGTCTCTTGGTGTCTGGTGCACTCTCGCTGCGTTAAAGGAGAATCTTTACGGTTCGGTCTGATCCAGTTTTTCCAGAGTGGGACGAATCCGGCTGGCAGGTATCGAGCGCCTTGTCTGCTGGCAAACGAGCAGTTCTGAATCCCATCCTTACTGGTGTTTGCGCTTTGGGGATGGGAAAAAAACCAACCACAACATGTTTTATAAAGCTCAAGTTGGCCTTATCAAACAAAACACCCGCTAGGTTTGCGAGTGACTCGTGACAGCCGGAGACATCAGCACTGGCCTCCCCAGTAGAAGTCGCTGCAGCTGATGGAAGCTGTTACGGAAGAATCCCGGCAGGAATTTTTTATTTTATTTTTTTCCCAAACAGCTAGAAGAAAAATTAAAAGAAAAAACATGTTACGTTGTTATGGTAACAGCCGTTTGGAAAATACCCTGGCAAAAGGCAATCGAACATCAAACTGCCAAGCTGCTAGTTTGACTATTTGGTTTTCTTTTTAAGCCGTCTATTTGCAAAGATCCCCTCCCTCTTTCTTACGCAGCCACAAGCGCGAGGGCGCGTGCTCGGGTAAGACGCCATCTGCAAATAGATGCGGTTTGTAGAATTTCAGCCTTGGAGCCGCAGAACTCCAGGTACCGCAGGTTTTCATACGTCACCGGAACACCCAGCGTTGGACGTGTGAAATCCCTCCCTCACACAGCAATAAACCCACATTTTGTAGCATTTCCAGCCTGCGCTTTTGGCACAAAGCGGCGTTCCTGCACCCCTCTTGCTTCACGGGATGTGGCTGGTCCCTGTGTGGTACCACATCTACTCCCTGGGAAAGCGCAGTGTCACGTCTCCACGGTCTGGGAGTCGGCACCTTCCCGGCCGCTGGGAAAACGGGGCTCCCAAACAGTCTCAGGCATTACAGCGGAGTGCAGCAATGTACCTTCCCAAAGCCTGCAATTGTATTTCACCCTTCACAACGTCTCGGAACATTTTCTCTGGATGAGCACGAGTTTCCCTATGCACTGACTTCAACACCTTACTTGGAATAGGAGCACGTGGTCCTCACGCGGGTGAAGCTTCTGGTGAAGTCAGTGCGTAACAACTTGGGCAACGTACCGACGTCCGTACCGTGCTAGTACGGAAGAGCTGCAGGCCACCTCTTCCTCTTCAACCTCTGCTTTCAGCCATCACGTTTACAAAAGAAAACGACCAATTTTTGCAGTACTGAACAAACCCAGGAGCTTTGCTGAATTTCCTCCAAACTGCATAATGGAGGATCCAGTTACACCGCGTAAGCACCACGCGGGAACTGTGAACGTCCTTTTTCTTAATACGGAGACGAGATTTTAGAAACGTGAAACTCGCCTTTTGTTTCGCTGCTTTCGTTCCCTCTGCGTTTACGGAGTCCCATTTTAATGAGAGCAACCAACGGGGTTTATCTAACAGGATTACGGACGGGGGACGGGGCAATACAGACGCTGGCTTCCAGTTGTTTTGCGGTAACTGAGAACTCTGTGGTCACGTTGTTTTCTAAATAGACAAATGTTTGTTAGTGTCAACACTGAAAATTAGTCATGTTCGTGTGCAATAAAAGCCACAGGAAATATTAGACAGCAAAAACCCACAGCAGCTTGTTTTACATCATTTTGCAAAAGAGAAAGTGAGCTATCTCTTCTCTGCAACCGCCCAAATTCAGCGACAATGTGCTACGCAGGTCCTGCCGACACTCACGTGTATATATGGGACGGCATTTGGAAACTGAATGCCAATGGTGGCATATTCTAAACCCACCCAAAAACCCCTTGAGCGTTTCAGACATTCCCAACAAAGCGACCCTTTCATGTGGGACCCGCTTCCCGCATTACGTTTTGCATCAGAAAATGCCGTGTAGGTTGTTTACGCTTGGAAAAGTCAGTGGAGAGAGATCTCTGTAAGTGTTCTGAAAGAAAGATTGCACCGTTACTGCAGCGAGGACAATTACGGACGGACACAGGCAATAGCTGTTTAGAAAATGTTAGGAACGTTACCGTGGATAACAGACGTTCTTTTCCCAGCGTTGCCCTTGCCTGGGTTTCATTTTCCATCGGCGTTGTCCGCCCAGATTGCTTAAGGCTGCCGTAGTCTTCTCATTTACATTAAGGTAACAAAAAGTTGGCTGCTGGCTTGTCCCAGACGGAGTTCATCCGTACAAAGGTCTGAAACTGTGAGGGAATACCTAAAATGTCAGACGTGGCCAGTATCTGGTGCTGCCGCAAATTATCACCTCTTCCAGGTCAGAAAGGCCAAAATAATTTCCAGCTCTATTTTCCTAAAAGCCATTTTCATTTAAGCTGTCCTTTTACAAATGGTAAATTTAATGAGAACGTCAGGAATAATTCAAACTAAAATTAAGCAAAAACCTTGATATATACGTATTCAATTCAAATGTATTTCAGTAAGCAACAACCCGGCCACTATTGAAATAGTTCTCGAGTGCTATTGAAATAATGGGTACGTTCGCAAAAGGAAACCCGCTTTCTTTCAAAGTGACTGTATGCATTATTTCAGCTTCTTCTGATAATAGAGCATTTAATACCGAGGCCAAGATGCAATCAATCTTTTTATGTTGGAGGAAGGTGCCATATTGTGCCCGGGCGCGTACGTTCACTGAGCGGCTCCAATCCGCCGGGCAGCCCGAATTCGGGCAGGGCTGCTGCTTCCTCGCCCTCCGCTCTTTGCCTCTTGCCTGCTTTGGGGGGCCATGGGGGCAAGATTGTCCATATTTAGTCACATTGTCCTTTAAAGTCTTTTTTCCTTTTCCAGAATGACAAATATCGTTCTGCCCAGGAGAACTGCTGGGCCAGCCTTCTCAGGACAGGTTCTTGCCTTCCTCTACTTTAAGTTTCTCTACAAAAACTGTCTGCTTGAAGGGTTTTCTGCAGGGGGGGGCCTGGGGGGAGCAAAGGAGGTGAGAGCGGGACCGGGGGAAAAGGAAGAGGTCTGTCTCTAAAGGGACACTGAATTAGACTGGAGCGAACAGCTGACGTCCTCTGTAATCACGCACACATTGAACTCCTTACAGTCGACTTAAGTTACTTCGAACTGCGTTGGCGTGGCCCTCCGTATTGATTAAAAGCAGCATCTATTTACCTTAACAATAAACGTGGAGATTACCAAAAGTTCACTTGATCACAATAAGAAGACCGATAATTAAAGGGCAATGCAACCCAGATGGAATGTTAGTGCCTGAAGCAGCATGTCAGGAAGCACAGGCCGCTTTTGTCCCAGAGAGTATACGTGTGTAGGTTAAGGCTTGCAGAAAACCCTTCAAGCAGACAGTTTTTGTAGAGAAACTTAAAGTAGAGGAAGGCCAGAACCTGTCCTGAGAAGGCTGGCCCAGCAATTCTCCTGGGCAGAATGATATTTGTCGTTCTGGAAAAGGAAAAAAGACTTTAAAGGACAATGCGACTAACTGGACAATCTCTACAAAACCTTTGAAAGAGGCCTCCACATCTTTTATTCTTCTTTCGCGTCTCCTTTGTAAGAAAGAACAAGTTTAAGGTAAGCAGGACACACTGCTGGTTCTATGGGTTAAGCTCTTGATGATGTAGGCTCTATAAGAAAGGGAAGAACTGGATTTAGTATGTGACAGACTCAATAGAAACGCTCCTTCTCTCATTATGGGATCTCCTATAGGGAAGGGGGAGGACAGCTCTTATTCCTGTTGCATCTACCATTTGGTTTACATGGTAGACATTGCGTTTTACTAATCCCTTTGTATCAAGAACACAAGCAGCTGATAACTGGAGAAGTAAGTGAATAGTCTCAATCCCGTACAGACAACTCAGAAAATCAGATTCTGAAGTGCCTGTGTCCGCGCTTTGTAACAAAAGCGTCGTATCTCTTGATAGGACTTGACACCCGTCCCTTGTTTCTTTTCTTTGTGCCGGTATCGATGCACTGCGTGCTTACCTCCGCGCAGAAAACGACCTGATAAAACGGTGACTTTTGACAAGCATTGCGGCGATTTCCGGAGACCAGAATGTAGAAAACAGCAGACCAGACTGTTACTGAAACACAAATGAAAATTGGGATCTTAAATTAATAACATCCTCCCTCGGGTGATATCTCAAATTTCCAGCTGAACTAAGAGTTAAGACTTTTGGGTTTTTTTTTTTTTCTAACAAACACTGTCACCAGTTACGCTGCTCCCATCAAGGTCCCATTTTAAAGAATAGCTTACTTCACAAGTGCGGGGGTTTTTTCTCCATAATTTAAATACAGAACATGTCAGAACTGTTTAACACCAAGCCGAAGATTCGTTCAGTCACTTCATAGCTACAAAGCTGACAGTAATTTTGCAGAGCTGAGTAGCAAGTCGGATAAGGTTAGCAAAAAGGTAAGGAAAACGCGAGAAACAGAGGCTGCCCATTGAATGAATGGCGAAGCATGGTCCTCGTCCTTCCCATCCCAATCTCTGTACCCCTGACAAATTGCTGACACGCGTGAAGTCACCAGCCTCTCCCAGCCCCTCACCTCTGGGCTGCCAGGAGCTGGGAGGAATTCCCCAGGCGTGAGAGCTTCCCTGGGTCTTCCGAAAGGCGACAAATACAAACAGACCCAAGGCCTACAGGGCAGCTGCTCTGCCTTCGATGGCAGCTAATATTTTGTCATTTCTTCGTCGTGGAACGGTTAGAGTAATTCTCCACGGTGAAGAAAGCTGCGTGTACCCCCTTCCTCCATCGCCTGGCGCATCCCAGGCCGTTCCCTGCTCCATAGCTGCCTTGGGACTTCCAGGGCTCTGTGGTTCTGTGTCCCCAATGTCATTAAAAGGCTACAAAAATGCTACCCAAACACTTTGTTAAACACACGTGTAAGCCACTGCTTTCCTCCTCGCCTTGCATACGCACAGCAGATTAGGGGGTTGTTTAGGAAGCAGTCAGGAATCTCTTTGTTTCCTTCTTTCAGGTACAAGGTGAATTAATCTGTTTGGAAACCAGCAAATCCACCTCTCCCCTCCTCCCCCCATAAGCCTGAATTCTTCCAGCCTACATCTCTTGACAATAAAGACAGATAAAGCTCGGATACCCTTCCAGCCGAAGGAATCGAGCCTGTTTCTTTGCCTGTAAGTTTTCTAAATAAATCGCTTTTGTTGTTTAAAGCAGTGATGAATGGAGACGCAGGGCCAGGTTGGTGGCTGGAACAGTACAATGGATGTAAGAAGGTTTTTTTCTTTGCCATATAAATCATTCACATTGTTTAAGGTACATTGATCAATCTAATGGCTTGTAATAGGCTCCTAATTGCCACTAGGAAAGTACTGCAAGCTTGCATTTGAACGTGAAATGGTTCATGATCTGAGCTGAAATTCACCTTAAGCCTGAGCTCCAGTAATTACAGAACACAGAAGGAGCACAATGAGCGGTTCCCCCTCTTTCCTCACCCTAATCCCAGGACAGGGGGAGGGGGGAGAGGGGAACACACGAATGGAGGTGTGTGTGTGTGTGGTGGTGGGGGGGGGATGTTGTCCAGCGTATTTTCCTCTTCCAAACCAGCAATTCATTAACGGGCGAAACCTGCAGGAGGATTTATTGGTCATTGTGGACCGAAGAGAACTTTGTAACGTCAATCATCCTGCCTCTTACGCTCCCACGTATCCCTGTCTGCCCACGGACAGCCCGCTTCATCACAACCAACATTCTGAGTCGCGCCTGCCTAAAAACGCCACGGAGAAAGCTGGGACGGCGTCAGGAGCGGGACACGAGGAGAAACGCGGGGACGGGAATCTCCTGCCGTGAGGATGCTCTGGGGAGGCACCCTCCTGCTCTCCCCCCCCCACCCCGCCCCGGTGCTGCTGCTTCCCCCGCCCCCCCGGGCAGCGGCCGTGGCGCTGGGGAGCCGGGCGGGCAGAGGGACCCGCCGGGTGGCACCGCTGCCGGAGGACCGGCGAGCCAACGCTTGTGGCCACTGCTCCCCCGCTTAAAAGACAGGGCTAATTACCAAGTCATCGGAGCTTCTTTAATAGGCTCGTGTGAAAGGGTGGTTTTACGCTCTATAAACGTGGGTCCGAGCGTTTGCTAATTAAACTCCTTCTATTTAGCAACACCTTCAATTTTAAGCAAGCTCGGCGAGCGCTAGCGCTGGCTGCGTTTCAAACCTGCTGCAGCCTGGGCTGGTCGCGTCTAACCTGTACATCCCAGCAGCGCTGGGAAGCGTGCGAACCAAGAGGGAAAATCCCCCTGCAACGCTCCGCAACGTTCCTCAGGCTCCCCCACCAAGGCACAAAACAAATCTGTGATGCTGCTGAATAATCTTCCAATAATTGTAGCAATTAAATTCATCCTACAGTCTGCAGTCACCTTCCTTCCTTTGACACCGTAGTCTTCCCTCGAATTGTTTAGCGTGGCTTCGGCTGAGATAAACAGAACAAGGGAGGTTTAAAACGCACGGTCCAAATAAATTTAGCGGAAGGGAATTAGTTCCACAGAGGGGTTTTTGACTGCGCTCAGGAGACGAGAGGATTCCTAGAGCTACCGTGCGGATTTCTTTTAAGCGCGGGGTGATATGGGTCGCCCTGTTACTCCTAAATAGTGTCACCTTAAAGATCGAGGGACAGAGGGAAGCCCAGTCCGTTGCTGCACCTCGGGGCTCTGTGTGCAGGGGCAGGAGGCGGGGAGGGGGGGGGCGGGGGGGTGCAGGGGGTGCATTCTGTAACAAACATCGTATGAAAGCTCCAGCAGAAATTGCTGGAGAGTGCCATAATTTTCATTTAATTTCCATGATCCATTTGATCCCAGTGCTCACTCCCTTTTTTATTAAACTGTAAAAGATTTCCTTCTGATCAAAAGCTGCACTTCATCCTTACCCACAAATGAAAAACTCTACAGCAGAAAGAATTCAGTGGACTCAACAGGCGCCAAGGTCTGTATTTTAACACCAGCTCTATACGTCCTTCCCCCTTTCAATATCTACTCTTGAGCAGAATAGTGGGGAAGCCTTTTCTTAACTGAAGTTACTAATTTATCACCAGGTCCCCCTCTGCGTTGCTCTGATAATCAATGGTGGTTTCTAGATCACGTAAATGAAAAGTGTAATTGAGAGAGGAGGGGGGAGGGGAGGGAGGGGGTCGCACGGAAGTCCTGTAGCTAAAAAAAAAAAAATAATTAAAAAAAAAAATCTGGCAGGACGCAATTATTTATCTCGGCGATGAGCAGTTTGCCTGTTTCCTGCCCACGTCCCTTCTGTTTGGCAGAAAATGAGGCTGCTTCCCTTGAACTTGGAAAGGGTTTGCCTCTTTTCCCACCCGCAACATCCATGTGTAAAACTCCGTGCTCCTCCTAGGATTCAGGGGAAATTGTACAGCAGCCTGACATTTTAACTGCTGTTAAATCGATTTATTTGGAAAATATTTGGCAGCTCTTTCCCGGAGCTCTGTTTGAAGAGAAGAGCCATTGCATCTGACGCTCTTGAATATGAACCCAGGAGCCTCCCAATCAGCTTTAATGAACGAATTGTTTCCCAGCTTTACCTCCTAAAGACAGCAACTTTAGTAGTTGCACAGATCAAAAGACACGCGTAAAGAGAAGATGGGAAACAATATTGTTCAAAGGAAGTGAACTGTTGCATTTAATTAGGCTATTCTTCTTTATTAGTATTCATATTGAGATTTTTATTTTTATTTTTTTAAGATTTATGTTGATTTAACCGTAACGTATTTATGATGTAAATATATTCCGAGATGAAAACGTCACGGATCAATTGTAAAGGACCCGGATACATAATTTTAAAAAATCAGTTTCAGTTTATATGAGGTTCTCACCCCACTTTCGCTTCTTAGTCAGATTTGTTTATGCAGAATCGACATTTAATAGTGCTAATTGCACTCCAGTTAAATTGCCCTGATTGCAGAAAGGGAAGCAATTTTCGTGCTCTCTGTCTGGGTTTGGAAGAAATTGTTTTATATTCACCTCTTTATAAAGAAGTGGAGATAAGGCACCGAGCCTTTGCACAAATTGCACTTATGGGCTGACTGGCAGCATTCAGGCGCTATAATAGAGCATTATTTGGCCGTTTTGAATAATGTAAAGCATTTGCTGAAAGCTATTCTCCTGAAAATTGCTTTAACTTTTAAAAGGGTGATGATTCACTCCAAACCAGGCCTTTGTTACATTGTCATTATCCCCCCAAATGTTTTAACAGTCAGCTCAACACTTTAGCATAACACATTGATCTTTGTTTAAAAACTCGATTTGGGGAGTATGAAAAAATCTGTCAGGAAACGCTTGACCCCCTAAAGATTTGAGCAGCCTTCCCCCCCCTTTTCGCCGCCATTCGCTCAGCCTTTCCAACCGCCTGCCTGGTTCCTGCGGATTTTCCTTACTTTTCCGGCTACAAAGGGTAGGGGGGGGGGGGGGATGGGGGGGAAGGAGAGAGGGAGATGCGGGGCCGGCAGAGCCGTCCGCCCGCCTGCAGGCACCGCACAAACCCCACTCCGCTGCCGGAGCCCAAGCGGGCGGCGGATGCCTTTACTCGCTGCCGTAAGAGGCAACATTTCCTAAACGTCACGCTCTGCCTCGGCTTCCAGCCTGATTTTATTTATGACTTTCCCCCAAGGAGAAGGGAAAGACCCTCTACCCTCCCCCCGACTCCATCCCCCCCCGCCCCGGGGTTGGCCAGAAGCGCCTGGCTGCCACTTGACGACCACCTCGGCGGGCTCCTGGGAAGGAGCGGGTTCCCCCCCTGAGGAAGGAAGGAAGGAAGGAGGGAAAGGAAGGAAGGAAGGAGGGAAAGGAAGGAGTCACCTGTTGGGCGATTGCTCCCGGGTGCCCCTGTCGGACTCCTCGCCTCGCCCGCGGGGGGTTTGTGTCGCTTCCCCCCCGCCCCCCCCCCCCCCCTCCCCACCGCCACCGCCTTTCCATCGCCTCCACCCGTCGAAAGCTACAGCCCTCCCCCGGGTAAAGCCGACTCTTATAGTCTGCTCCGGGCAGCCCTTTCGGAGGAGAAAAGGGTTCGCTTCCCCGGACCCCTGCGCTGGCGGCGAGTCAATGTGGAAAGAATTAAGCGGGGAACAGTATTTCCTCCTCCTGCCCCGACTCCTCGCTTTAATACGCGGCGACCGAAACACAAAAAAAAAAAAAAAAAAAAGAAAAAAGAAAAGAAAAGAAAAAAAAAAAAGATAGGCGAGCGCCCTTTGAAAATAGCCTTAGACGTTTAAATAAAAGATAAAACCTCCAGGGACATCCTTCCCCAGCGAGGCAGGCGTCCTGCGGATTGCATACGGCGATGTGCAACACAACGCAACGCCCGCCTTATTTAAGCACCAAAAAAAAAAAAAAGAAAAAAAAAGAAATAACAATAATAAAAATATCAAAACGAGAAAAGCGAAATCCTCTCAAATTCGCGGTCTCTCCCTCTTGCTCCTTAGCGATGCCTGTTTTGCATCTGCTAGGAGGTTTTACACTGGGTGGCTGAGGCGGCACCGAGGGGAAGGAAATATTGACTCAAAGGCAGAGCAAGCACCCGGCGGGGCTCGAACGCACTCCTGTTTCTGGCTGAGAACTGTCCCCAGCCGCGCTGGGGGAAAAACAGGAGCTGGGGGAAAAGCTCCTGTTCCCAGCCTCCCAGAGACGACGGCCACGCTGGAAAGTTGCACGCCTATTGATCTTCCGCCGGCAAGTTCTAGCCAATTACTTAAGAAGCCTCCAATAATTACAAATCAAAGGGACCGGCTTGCAAAGACATCGAGGAGCCGAGGTCTGGACTTACATTTCGCGCAGGCAGAGAGCAGGTAAAGTCTCTGTCGCTCACTTGGGCGAGTGGAGCGCGCAGTGCAGAGGCCACGGGCAAGTGCTGGGGAGGCTTATTCCAGCAGCGCCCGAGCACTGCCAGGAGGGAGCCTTCTGCCATGAGCAGCACCGTTTCCACGGGGTTTTATGAGGCTTGAAAAACGTGCTTGCAGGCTGCGAATTTGACTTTCAAAGTATTTTGTTTTTTTTTTTTTTTGCCGGGGATTACTCCGTAAAATAAAATCCTCTCTCCTAAGCGACAGGATGTCGTACGCCCCTCGTCCCCCCTCCCGCCCCGGTACCAGAGCGAAAGGGATGCCCGTCGGGTCCCTGCTTTTGGAATTTTTTTTTGGCGCTTTATATAACTAAAAAAAAAAACCCCTCGGTTCCTTTTGCAAAGAAAGTAAGAAACACGTTGTGCCCGGCATCACTTCTAGTATTTAGCAACACAAAACAAAACAAAACAAAAACCTAACGTTTTTCCATAAAATGTCATTAGGTGCCGTGAGGTTATCCGTACCCAACACGGCCAGCTGCCCGACGGCCTGGGAAGGGAGGGGAGGGCCTGTGGGACGAAGCGAAGGCAGGTAGGGTTCACGGGAGGCGAGGACCGCAGGTGGCCGAGCGGCCGGCGGGGTCTGCGGCGGCGGGCGGGGCACGACACCGACCCCCGCGTCCGACTCCCGCCCTCGGCGGCTCTGGCGGTGCCCGGGGTGGGCAGTGACACCCCCGGCGGGGACTCACACGCTCGTTAATCGCGGCGCCATCGCCGCGGTGAGTTTTCTTCTGTGTGTGTGTGTGTGTGTCCCCGTGTGTCCCGTCTCCCCC
The DNA here is from genome assembly GCA_008658365.1 of Alca torda. Classification (NCBI taxonomy): domain Eukaryota; kingdom Metazoa; phylum Chordata; class Aves; order Charadriiformes; family Alcidae; genus Alca; species Alca torda. The sequence continues at coordinate 36,336,671 of CM018084.1, read as the reverse complement.
CCCCTTCCGCGCGCGCGCCCGGCTGGCGGGCTGGCACGCGCCCCCGCCGCCGGCAACCTCCGCGCGAGCGGCCCTATGATTGGCTGGCGGCCCGCTCCGTCCCGCGCCGCCCGCGCCCTCATTGGCCCGCCGCCGCCGCCAGCGGTACTTCAAAGCGGGCGCTGCCCGCACTTAGGCAGAGTTTAGCCCCGCCGAGCCGGAGTGTCCTCGGTGCCGCCGGGCAGCGCGGGGCGCACGCCGAGACCCGGTGTGTGTGTCCCCCCTCCCCCCCCCCCTTCCCCCTCCGCCCCACCGACCAGCCCAGGGACGTGCTATGGCTACGTCGATCCTCGGGGTAAGTCGGCACCGCGCGATTCCCGGCGGCGGCGGCTTCGCTGCCCTCTGGGGAAAAAAAAAATTAAACTGTTGCTGTCGCCGCGTCGAGGTTGCCCCTCCCGCACACCGCGCTGGCCCGCGGGCCGGAGGTAACGCCGGCCCGCCTCGGGGGATCGCGCTGCGGGTGCCCGTCGAGTCGTTCGCGAAGAGTTGAGTCTGAAAACTCGCCTGGCCGGAGAGAAGTCGGGCCGCTTGCGCTTTCTTTTCTCTTTTTTAAATTTATTTTTTTCGTAACTCGAGCTGCTACGGTAAATTTCCCCAGATTCTTGCTCTGTAACTCTGCCAGCGGCGCCTGTCGGGAGGCTCCGCACCCCGCTCGCCTTCCTGCCATCTCGTTTTGCCGCCGCTCCGGTACGGTGGCTCCAGGAGACGCCGCGTTTCGTTCCCACGGGATTTTGATTTTCTCTTTTTTTCTTTTTTTCTTTCTTTTTTTTTTTTTTTTTTTCCTTTCGGATTCACGCCGGTAGGCTGGAGCAGCCCGGCACTGCGCGGAGACGTCCCGAGCCGCCCTCTCGGAACACGCGTGTCCCTCGTCCCCGCCGGGATCCGCTTCCGATGTAAATCCCTCGGGCACCGGGAACGGTCCCCGGCGGAAAACGAGTTGTGCCGAGCGGGGCAGGGCTGGAGCCTTCCTCCAAAATAAGAGGGGGGAAAACTTTTCCGCGGTGCCGCTCGTCGCGCCGCGGTTCCACTCGCGTCCCCGCGGGAGCCCGGCGAGGCGAGAGGGGTGAGAAGCTGACGGGCCGGCTTTGTCTCTCCCGCAGGAAGAGCCGAGATTTGGAACGACTCCCCTGGCCATGCTGGCCGCCACCTGCAACAAGATCGGCAACACCAGCCCGCTCACCACCCTGCCCGAGTCCAGCGCCTTCGCCAAAGGGGGCTTCCACCCCTGGAAACGCTCCACCTCCAGCTGCAACCTGGGCTCCAGCCTCTCGGGCTTCACGGTGGCCACAAGCAGGGGCTCCAGCGGACTGGCCAGCAGCACGGGCACAGCCAACAGCGCCTTCTGCCTGGCCTCCACCTCGCCCACCTCCTCGGCCTTCAGCAGCGACTACGGCGGGCTCTTCTCCAACTCGGCGGCGGCGGCGGGCGTGTCCCCGCAGGAGCCCGGCGGGCAGTCGGCCTTCATCTCCAAAGTGCACAGCTCGGCGGCCGAGAGCCTCTACCCGCGGGTGGGCATGGCGCACCCCTACGAGTCCTGGTACAAGTCCGGCTTCCACTCCACGCTCTCGGCGGGCGAGGTGGCCAACGGGGCGGCCTCCTCCTGGTGGGACGTGCACACCAACCCGGGCTCCTGGCTGGAGGTGCAGAACCCGGCGGGGGGGCTGCAGAGCTCGCTGCACTCGGGCGCCCCCCAGGCCTCGCTCCACTCCCAGCTGGGCACCTACAACCCCGACTTCAGCTCCCTCACCCACTCCGCCTTCAGCTCCACCGGCCTGGGCTCCACGGCCGCCTCCCACCTGCTCTCCACCAGCCAGCACCTCCTCACGCAGGAGGGCTTCAAGCCCGTCCTGCCCTCCTACACGGACTCCAGCGCGGCGGTGGCGGCGGCCAGCGCCATGATCTCGGGCGCCGCCGCCGCCGCCGCCGGGGGGGGCTCGGCTCGCTCCGCCCGCCGCTACTCGGGCCGGGCCACCTGCGACTGCCCCAACTGCCAGGAGGCCGAGCGGCTGGGGCCGGCGGGGGCCAGCCTGCGGCGCAAGGGGCTGCACAGCTGCCACATCCCCGGCTGCGGCAAGGTGTACGGCAAGACCTCGCACCTGAAGGCGCACCTGCGCTGGCACACGGGCGAGCGGCCCTTCGTCTGCAACTGGCTCTTCTGCGGGAAGCGCTTCACCCGCTCCGACGAGCTGCAGCGGCACCTGCGGACTCACACGGGCGAGAAGCGCTTCGCCTGCCCCGTCTGCAACAAGCGCTTCATGCGCAGCGACCACCTGAGCAAACACATCAAAACGCACAACGGGGGCGGCGGGGGCAAAAAGGGCAGCGACAGCGACACGGACGCCAGCAACCTGGAGACGCCGCGCTCCGAGTCCCCCGACCTCATCCTGCACGAAGGGGTGGGCGCCGCCGCCCGCGGACCGGGCAAGGAACCTACCGCGGGGCCCGGAGACTCCTAGGGGCAGCCCCGGCTGCCGCCCGGTCCCGTCTCGTCCCCGCCGGTGAGCCCCGGCAGCCGCCCGGACCCTGCCCCGCACCGGCCGGAGGGACGCGGGCCGCCCCGTCGCGGAGGGCGGCCGGGCCGGCGGGTGGCGGGGCCGGAGGGGCGCGACCGCCCCGTCCCGTCCCGTCAGTAGGTACCGAGTGACATTTTGCTTCCGTTTCCTTTTTTTCCTCTTCTCTTTCTGTTGGAAGGAAAGCATCCTAAGAGAGGCGTAAGGTGAGAAATCCCAACTGCAAGTCCGAGACGGTTCCTCTGTATCTCATAAACATCTGTATAAATAGGGTTCAAAAAAAAAAAAATCCGAGAGGAAAAAAAAAAAAAAGAAAACCAGATCGTGTTCGCTTATTTTTCTTGTAAATGTTGATCTGATAGGGGGTTTGGGGATTTATTTTTTTTTTTATTGGTGAATTCCTGAAATTCAGGGAGCTTTTGGGGTTTTGGTTCTTTTTTAATTATTATTATTATTTTAAATTTCTGATGCACTTTGTGGAAGTCAGTATATATGTAAAAGATATTTAAAATGTTGAGTTAACATTTCACTCAAACACACGTAAGTTAAGGTCTCTTAAAGAAATTAAATGCGTTTATCTGTATGGAAAAAAAAAGCAACAACCAACCAACCTTGACATATTTTCATTTTGGTATTATTAAAGGACTCTGAACAATATACTCACGGGTTTGTTCTTCTTCGTGCCCCCTCCTTCCCCCCCGCCCAGCCCTCGCAGGGGTCAGGATTTTAGCGGGATCCCTCGCACCCCTCCCAGTCCTCCTGCCAGTGACTGTGATTAAAAATCCGGGAGGGGAAGGAGCCGGTCGCTCTTTTCAAATCGCCTCAGTTTTGGTTTAATTTTTTTTTTAATATATATTAAAAAAAACCCAAATTTAAACCGAGTCCGAGCCCCGCTACACCCAGCCGGGAACCACGCCGAGCCCTAAGCGCCTTCGGTGAAACCGGCCCCAAAATCGAGTGAAACCGAACTGTGCTGAGGAACTATTTATTTAATTTAAAAAGCCTTTAGCGCCACAAGGCTGCCTGGGTTGGGAGGTGATCTCGGGGGAATAAATCGCTAGAGTCAATACTCCGGAAAAGACATTTCATGCCTAAATGAAAATCTTGTTAAATGTTATTAATTTTGACTTAGAGCACACAGCAGCCCCCTGTGCCTTGTATTCCCTTATTAGGGATTCATGTCTTATCAAATATCTAATTAATCTCCTAGACATCATTTGTTCTGGCCAACTTTATCTCAGCTGGTCCACGGGGAAAACTCCGAATATTCTCGGTGACAAAGCTCCCTTGAAGATCCTTTTAATTGTCCAAATTAACTGCACCAAATTTGCATGTCAAACGGTAAAGGGCAACCTGAGATAAAATGTAAACGTTTTAAAAGCCCCAAACTAAGCACTTGATTTGATAACTAGGCTTTTTAATGTTATGGAAGACAACTGCTCCTTTCCTTTTCAAAGACAGTTGATCTATGCAAATAGTGAATTGGAAATGCTTATGTCCCCATGCAGTCAAATGGTCCTTGCATGTTATTTGAATATCAGTGGCTCTGCTATTGAAAAGGTTCAAGGATGCTCTCTGACTTCTTTGTGATTACTCAGTGCAGCGTCTTATTCTGAAGAAAAAAAACTCAGGAATAATTAAAGGCTGGGCTAAGGCCTGGGAACACATTTGGGACAGGAATCTCATTTAGACAGGCTCTTTCAAAATAAGGCACAGTTAAATTGACCAGAAGGCAATTATTGAAATGAAAATTATTTTCACTCCCTTTGTCTCCTGACCACCAACCTAACAGCCACAGTATTTTTTTTTAAGGCAAATTGTTAAATGAGATAATTGTGTTATTAAAAAAAAAAAGGGGGGGGGTGAAGAGGGAAAAAAAAAAGTTAATTTAGTCTGCCCGATACAGATTGGAGGCATACAAATATTTTAATCCTCCATAAAACAGGGAATGCAAATAACATCGGGAAACGGATTCTGCCGTCGGCCACCAACTGGAATAAAGACGTTGCGTTAAAGAAAATACATCTGCCGTGAATACTAATAACCACGTCCCACCTCCTCCGCGCCGCTCTCGCACAAAAGCCACCGGGCAGCGCCGACGCCGCCTCTGCCCCTGCCCCGGGAGCCCGGCGGGGCCGTTCGGCTCAGGGAGGGGGAGGAGGGGGGGGAAGGAAGGAAACCTGCCGGGAGATGCACCTCGCCTCCGGCTCCCGGGGGCGGGACCCTCCCCGAGAGCCGCTCGGGAATTTTTCTGCCCCAAAGCATCCCGGCAAAGGTCCCTTTTCTCCCGCCCCCGCCTGGGTGAAGCCGGGTTTCCCGGCGGGCAGGGGAGGGGAGGGCGGACACAGGGGGAGCGGACGAGGGGGGGTACACACACAGACGTGCTCGGGCAAAGGTAAAATAAACATGGGTCTGGCTGGTGGGTCGGCGGGACACGGCTCCCCTCGCTGCCGGGCGGTGTCGGGGCAGCGGAGGAATGCACCCGCGCGGGGTGTTGGGCAGAAGTCAGCTTTGTTTTCGATTTATAATAAAACACATCAAAGGAAAACCATCCAGGTCCAGTTTCTGCCAGGCCGGGGTTACAATTCTCAGCTCAATGATCAAGGACCTCTTTGCATTGCCTTTGCCCCTTCGGGTCAGAAAACGTCCATCACTTACAGACTCCCCAGAAACGAAGAAGGGAGCAGCTCTGGGCCGCGGAGCCGGTTCGTTTAACCGGGAAAATAGAAAGCATGTCACCTTTTAAAAAATAAATGACACCATTCTTTCGTACATGTTGGCGATAATTATATGGTCTGGGGAACTTTTACACAAAGAAAAACTACAGAACGAACGAGACGGTGCGAGAACAGGAGAAAAAAAAAATCTGATTTTACTTTTTTGAATCCGTAGTTCAACAGCACTTTTCGAGGGGGGAAGATGTTCACCCGAGAGCAGGAAAGCACCGGGAAAGCGTCCCGGCCTCCGGCGGGGAGGGAGGCGGAGGGGAGAGCTGGGCTCCCCGCCGCACTGGCCCCGCTCGCCCGGGGCTCGCCCGTGAGCTGAGCCCGGCGCCCATTTACATCCCGCTCCAGCAATTCCTTCCCATTGCTACACCCCGCGGACGGCACCTTCACCCCGGCTCCTCGAGCCCCGTTAAAAGGCGGCTAAAAACCAGCCGGCGACAGCGACCACCGACCGACGGGAAAAGGTAAAATACCGGGAGAAATTATTTAGTAAATGTCACTCGATCGCTGGGTTCCCGGCCCGGGGGAAGCGTGTCCCCTGCCACCCGCGGCTAATTACAGCCCAAACGGCTCCTTTTACACTTAAAAGGTAACATTAATGTTTTTGTTCTAATGAGGTAATATATAAACACGCGATCCCGCGCCCGGACAGTTTCTTAATTGCGTCTTTCAATTCTAAACGGAAACTTTATCTGCCTGCGGGAGCTGTAATTTATTTGCAGCCGTTATCTGCCGTTCGCCGAGACCCCCTCCCACCCCTCCCAAGCGCGGACGGAGGGGACCGGCCGCCCAGCCCGCCCCTTCGGGGAACCGGGGCGGGGAGCGTGCGTTTTAAACGGGAATAATTTAGCTACGAATTCCCTCGAGGAATAACATTATTAACGCATTTAAAAAAAAAAAAAAAGAGGAAAATAAAAACATAAAAACCAAACAACCCCCAAACCCCCGAAAGCCGGGGTTTGCGGGGGCGCGCGGCCCGCGCGCGGCTCTGGGGCGCCACCTAGCGGTCCGCGCTGCCTCCCGCGCCCCGGCCGCGGGTTTTTTTTTGGGGGGGGGGGGCGCCTAGAGCCCTCCGCGGGGGCGGCGGCGCTGCGCGGGCCGGGCCGCGGACAGAGCGCGGCGGCGGTTGGACGTTGCGGGGAGGTGGGGGGAGGGAAGGGAGCAGCGGGTGCGGGCCCCCGGGAGCGGGCGGGGGTGAAGTGGTGCGGGATGGGCGGGACGGGACCGCGGCGGCGCGCACCCACCTGCGGCGAGACGGCGGGCGGCCGGCGGGGGGGCCCGGCTCGCCGCTGCAGCTCCTGCGGGGTCACCACCGGAGGGAGGCGGGTGGGCCCTTAAGGGTGAGCGGCGGCGCCCCCGCCGGGGGGAGGGGGGTGTCACCGCTCCCCGCCCGGCTCAGTCGGGCCGGCCCCGCACCTGCGGCCGGGCGGGCACCGGGCGCGGGCGCGGCCCCGCCGCCGCCGCCGCCTTCGCGCCGCTGTTTTAACACAAACCCGCGGCAGTGCCTATTTCCCAGACGTGCTAATTGCTACTTGGATGGCAGGGCGCGAAGTCCTTGTCCGTTCCCTAGTACAAAGTAGGTTTGCTAGAAAATTTGAAATTGCCTTTCAGCCTAAAGCTGCCTTACCTGAATGTCATAATTACAGTAATTATGTACATCCAAATTACATGCTAATTAAATTAGAATCAAATCGTTCTAAATCGAAATCAAATGAGGTAGCGAGAATTAATCAATGACAACATAAATAGAGAGCTTCCTTCAGGGATATTTATTGTAACGATCCAAGCAGGAACCCGATCTGGAAGTCACCTGTTTATTTACTTTCGGAACAGTCATAATTTACGGTTCGGCATTAAACGATGGGTTCCGGGGGAGGGGACGGCAGAGCTACACAGCGGCCCGGGACCCCCCTCACCCTCACCGGAGGACGGGGCCTCTCCGCCGCCCACCGCCAGGCGAAGCCCCGAGGGCTGCCCGACGGGGCCGGGAGCCCGCTCATCGACGGGGCCGGGAGCCCGCTCATCCCCGGGCCCTCAGCGCGGGGCCGGGCCCCCGACCCAGCCCGCCGGAGAGCGGCCTGTAGAGCCACCCGGGAGAGCCGCCGGCCCCGGCTTCTCCCGCTCCGTCCCCTCAGGGAGCCGCGCTGCCAGGCCCCGTCCCTCCCCGCTGGGCTGAGGGAGCCGCCTCACGCCACCGCCGGCCCCGGCGGAGGGTTAACCCTATACCGCGTCTTTTGAGGGAAAAAAAAATAATTAAAAAAAAATAGTAAAAAAAAAAAAAAAAAAAGAGCCGCTCTTACCGTCATCTGTGAACCGACAGCACCTCCTACAGGGCCCCGCCGCGCTCTGCCCAGGCGCCGCGCCGAGGGCCGAGCTCCGGGCCGGGTCCCGCCGCTTGTGCGGGCAGAGCCGCGGAAACACCGCCCGGCGACGCGCTCCCTTCGCCTCCTGACCGGGGTCCGAGCCCACCGCCTGCGGCCCAGGGGGCCCGGCCCTTCCACAGCCGCTCCGTCGGTGGGGAAGGGCCGGTCCCCGTTACCGGCGCGGCGGCGCAAACCGGCCCCAGGGAAGCACCGGGAGCAGCGAGCCCCTTCCTGCAGGGCCGGCCCGACCTTCCCACCGCCCTCAGGGCCTCTCTGAAAGCAGGGAAGGTGTCGCAAGGACGAGCGTTTTGTCTCAAAGCTCTTCAACAGGTAGCCTTTGAGACAGGTACATCCAAAATGTCGTCCTCCTCCTGGTTGAATTTTCACTCGCGGAGGCCGCCCGTCACAAAGGCCAGGAGTACACGGCGTATGGTTTAACTACACGCGAACGAATAGAAGGCAGAGCCCACAAAAATGCTTAGAACTGTAGACATCGAGCTGTCCTTCTCTCTTCAGGTAGAAGTCAGTGGCACTTCAGATGGCAGATTCCCGTACCACACACACAACCATCGGACGGGCCCATGAGCGAGACACCGTTCTTTGGAGTACAGGCACCTTCCAGTACTTATGGGTTATTCCTCGCACCTTTCATGCTGTGCTTAACATGAAAATGTCCTACCAGAATATGCTTTATCCCCTGTCACATCACTCTGTCCTCTCTTACACAGAGGGACAATAAATTCCTCACAAGAGGTTTAGTTTAGATTGTTGTTACGGGCATTTTGGTGGTCTCGTCTAAACCAGAGCTCACACCATATATTAGACTCTGTGTGATACCAAACAAAACTTCTGAGTGACCATTTAAAGAAGTAGAAGTGGACTGGGAATAAACAGTCCGCTTGTCCTGTGAGTGAGGAGGGGAAGAGAGCTGCTTGCCGGAATACCGAGTACGGTGACGCCTTTTCCCCTGTCCCCTAAGTAATGTACTTCCATCTGCACCCTGAAGTGGCAGAGAAGCGTTTCCTCTGCAACAGAAACCTCATGAAGTGCTGCTTTGTGCGTTCATACCGATTCAGAACTCTAGAGAAGGCGGCAATTCTTTCTGTTTTTAAAGAATAAGGTTATTTTATTATGGAAGTTCATCTTCATAACCCTGTGTGCACAAAATGACTGACAATCATTTAAAAAAAAAAGAAGTTTGTTTCATGAAAACAAAAGGATGACTATTTACATTAACTTTCTACCACAAACAATGAAATACCTGAAACAGTCGAGGCAGTAAATATTCTTTTCATGTCTTGAGAGATTATTGAACAATAACTTGACATTGTACTGACACATACCAACGGGGGTTCAAGATGTTTAGACAGCCCTGACCAAGCTGTACACTGCAGGAGGTCAAAAAATGTTGGCTACACACTTACGCGAACTATGTCTCTCTCTCGTTTTAACTCATGAAATTGATCTCTTACAGGGAACTTTAGGAAAAATGCTTCAGTATGAAGAAAACAAACAAACCACTCTCTCCAATACAATGTTTTGATACCCAAAGCAGGGATTTTATCCAGAACTGTCTCAAATGTTTGTTATCATTTAACGTATCCCAGGTCTCTTCCCAAATTACTCTCTGCTTCCCCTCACGGTTGCATCTAAACAGAAATCATCATCGACAAAACCAAGAATATCACATACTGCTCCGAAGTGTTTTAAAACCCTAAAATCAGGTCTATGAATTACTGCATGTATACAAGAGGTATTTGCCAACAAGTATATTTATACAGTAAGAAAAATACCATAACATTTATACCTAATTTACAAATATTCCAGCATTACAGAAATGATGCTGTTGCCTTTATGTAGGAAACGCTAGTTACAGAGGCTGGAAAATGAACAGCAATACATAATTGAGCCCTTGTTAAAGGTATTCATCACAAAATGGAGACATTCTTGTTTGCACCTGTCCCCTACGCTATCTGTTTTTTTTCCTCTCTCTGCTTCTGCTTCTACTGCGTCTGCTCCTTTCTCTGTGTTCTGTTTTACTGCGCTTGTCCCCATAGCTCTCCCTATATTTTTTCTTCTCTCTGTGCACATCCGTGCTGGGGCTTCTGGTTTCATTTCTCCTGTGCCGCTCTTCACCAGGGCTTTGACTTGGACTTTGTCGTGTTTGCCTTTGCCTGGAACGGCCGTGACTTGTGCAAGGACTTCTCCTGCTCCCCTCATCCACGCTTTGGCTTCTACTGTCCCTCTCCTTTCTTTCAGTCTCTCTCTTGCTGGTGCTATGGTATCTGCTTTTGGACTTTCTTTCCCCCTCACAGGAGCTCCATTTGTTGTTCTCCGCAGAACTATCTCGCTTTAAAAGTCTGTACTTCTCCCTATCTTTGTCCTTGTTACCGTGACTACTGGAGAGATCTTCATAAAGTTTTTCCTTCCTAGTCTTTGCCTTTCCTTCTGAATCGCTGCTGCTGCTAGCCTCTGAAAACTTGTCTTTTTTTCTTTTCTTAGAATACCTCTTCTTTTGTGCTGCTTTATCTCTGCTGTCAGTCTCGCTATCGCTGCTGCTTACCGAAGTCTCACTGGAGGATGAGGAAGAGGATCTCGTCTTATGCTTCTTGTGTTTACTTTTGCTTTTTTTCTTTTGTTGCTTTTTCTTCTTTCTGTCTTTCTTTTTCTTTTTCTTCTCCAGACGATCCAGCTTCCTTTTATTTTCAAAACAGAAGAGTAGCGCAATCAGACGAGTTAAGATACTCTAAATTACAAAGTCATTGTCTTTTAAAGTTCACTACTTTTGATGACCTACACAGTAAATACACTATTTTCCATAAAAGCATGTTGAATTCCTCTCCTCTTTCAGCAAAGTATTATTTTTAAACTTCTAACCTGATGTTAAGCATATTAAGAATCCTCCTTTAATGCACAGCTGCTCCCTCAAAATGGGAGGAATAGGAATTTTTAATTCTTTAATTTTAAAAAAGATAAGTAAGATATGTCAAGTTTGGCCTTGTAACTAGGAATAAATACATTCCCTAGGGCTTTTTTTTCCCCTTGAAAGCCTGCTCTGGAGACTTTGGAAAATCATTGTTGCTTTTGTTTGTGCATTTATTTAAGAGATTTTGAAAATGAAAAAAATGCGATTAGCATTCACTTTCTATTAATGATGGAAACTGAGACTCTAAAGCCTACGTCTCTGAATTCTCCAGGCAAATAATATGGGTATTTTCAATAACCTGTCACAACTAGAAATTTACGTTTTCTAGCCGTAAGTACAATATTCCATCATGCACATGCATTCACTGCTATTTGACTGCTTTCACGTAGTTTTTATTTTGATTTCTGTGTTTATTCTTCTCAAAAAATCAGTGACTGAATAGTGAAATTACTTTCAGTGTATTAAAAATAAAATCCCTTCAGACTAGTAAAATCTAAAGGACTCAAATATTTACCGAACTTCAACTTTCAAACTATAATTTCATTGTGTTGGGCCAGCAGAAGTTCAAATAAAATACCGTTTTAAATTACTCAAACTACATACACATTCCTTACTTAAAAGCAACATAAAATATGCCAACTGTTTTCAGAGAATTATTTATTATATATGCAAATACCTCATGTACCTGCTCAGCCACTCACCTTTCGCCCCTCCTCCAACTCCCCATATACAGGACGTCTTTTAACCTAAAAGTCTGTTTTAATTAGTGATACCTCTACTGGGCACTAGTTAATATTTTTCATTTTAAACATTTTCAGGTTATTTCAAGATAACGTTGCAAATTAACAGAGAAAAAAAAAGTCACCTGAAATACGAAATCAGTCAGGCAGAAGGAAAAGAACGAAAACCTCATTAACTTTTTATTCTAACTACAAAGCCACGGGGAGCTCCCTCTGCTGGAGCAGCAAACTCCAAGCCCTGATCCGAGCGCAGCGTGGAGCCACACCAACCTTGGCCCTGGGGTGCAACGTCAGGTCCAGTTTAGCCGCACAGGAGAAGATAAAAAACGTCACCAAATTGTAAACCGGGAAATAAGCACATAGAATTTTTAGCCTGGAAGAACATACTGTGAACACTGGAGTGCAAAATAATATTTTAAAATAGCTACTGACAGCATCTTCAGTGAGCCAGTTGTTATTATTTCAGTATCCCAGCTAAATTGGAAAGCACCAGTGCAAAGGCATCACAAGTAGATGAGAACAGACAGATTAAAACAACTGGATTAAAAAACCATGCTGCAGAATGCCATTTGTGGTCAACTGTACGTTAAACTAAGCTGATTTTCTTCTGTACTGATGGTGCTAAATTCTTCAATGGCATAGGAGAGTTACGGGGACAACCACGGAGTCAGAACCACTGGCGATAGAGATCCCCTCCCTAGGTACCACGCTTACCTTAGAAGTTTCTGTTTTTGTTTGGTTGACAGGGATTTTAAAAATTCAACTTCTGGATCATCCTCTCCTTCGCTTGCAACAAATTCCTAGGAATACGTGGTAAGACATTAAGTAGTTATATATAAAAATAACCTCTTCATTCAGCTTTCTGTATTAAAAGTGATGCCTCTATACACTGTGTTTTTGCACAGGCACAAATACATCTGTATTACTAAGTCAGCTTAAGACTCTTTGGAAAGAGCAGCAAACTCGCTACAAAGCGACCCCCACCCCGCCTTCTGTCTCAAAGCTGAGTAAGTGTTATAACTGGGGGGGTTACCCAACAGGAGTTATTAGTAACATATGAAAAAAAAATCACTGCCAGGGAAAGAAACATTTCTGAAATAGTTAATAAAAACGAGCCAATTTTGGAGCCCACGTGATTCCCCAGGATAAGTCACTCCATTGTTATCATGCTTGGATGAATAGGTAAGATGCTAGTCCTGCTCGAACCCAGAGTAATTTAAGCAAATTACTTTTCTGTCTCGGTTTAGTCATTAGGAAAATGGGTATTAACACGCATCTACCTCACTGTTGTGTTATTAGTCTTTAAACGCTCATAAAGTGTTCTAGCAATGCAAAATACTGTAATCATATAATCTACATACAGTAACGCAATCAGCAAAGCAGAGCTACTTTGAAGACCCTGAATTCTTCCAATTACGTGCATCTGGTACACTACAGTTCTCCACCGTGATGTTTTTAATTTTAGCCACACTCAGGAGGGCAAAGAAGAAATAAAGATTAAAAAATCTCTTCCAAAAAAACCCCACCATACCTAACATAAACCAAACATACTGGTATCACCGCGATTCATTTAACAGTGCCCATATGCTACGGTTCTCTGGGGTACCTAGCTTTTTTAAAATGTACATCCATCTGTGGTGACACAATGCATTGTTGATTTACTCAAGATTTCAAGACCAGCTGAGGGTCGTCGTCCCCTCTTTACTCGTGGTTTGACTACCCTGCCATATGAACAAAGGGTATTTCACGGCGGCTCACTCAAGGAGCGTTTATGAAATTTTCACTTTACATTTTTATTAAAGCACCTGAATTAGAAATGTACCTTCTGCAATCTAAGTAAAGACAATTAAACATTTTCACTCCCAGAAATAATAGATGTAACAATAGTCAATCAAGTAAAAAACTCTTCAGACAGAGCATTCCTGTCAATACTATTGCGCATTATTTGTGCATTATTTGCGCATACTTCCTCAAACTTCATCCAAAGGTTAGCATTGCATCAGAAGTATGTGGCAAATCTCCTAACCATCCCCTTTATGAAAAATTCTATATCTAGTTACCCAGAGGAGGGATTTAATTTATTATACATAGCTTTAAAAGAAGTAATTTATGATTCACCATTCTGACTGAAAATGGGGAGCTGGAAAACGGTAAGTTTTTGGACATTTTTCTACCGGTATAACTATTCAGCTTTCCTATGGATATGCATATTTGAAAACATTAAGTAGCAATTCACAAGCAATCACATTTAGATTTATAGACATTTTCAGCTTACTGGTAAAAAGATCATTACCTGTGATGGATCATTTGCGGTCAAGTTTCTCCCCAGTACATTTTGTTTCAGTGCAAACCCACTGTTTCTCATCTCCGCTATTAGCTCCGAGGGGTGCATTGATGGCCCTGTTCACAAAAATCACAGTTTGAATGTATCATTTATATCTCTCTACCTTTTTTGGACTCCACAGTAGGAATTCAGTTGAAGCTTTGTTAAGTAAAATCACAGCTAAATCAACTCAATAATCTTCTGCTGAGCAAATAATCAGATATGATTTTCTAAAACAGCAGTCTGGAGATTCAGAATAGAAAATAATTGCATTTTTCTTTAAGTACAAGGGGATTCTCTTATGTAACTTTGTCATGTTGAAAACAATATATTTAGGTAAGTCTAGTAATATATTTTTAGTATAGTAAAAAAGCACAGGAAACCTAAAGAAAGCACATTAAGTAAGACTCTTAGGGGCCTCCTCTCCCTTAAAACAATGGGAAAATGCACTTTTAATATGTCGCTAATCCTTATTTTTCCATATGACATTTTTCATATCACATTTTTCATAATGACACAAATTTTGGAACCTAAATGTAAAAAGTAACCATTATTAGAAACTCAATATACATATGGAAAATAAATAAATACATGCAAAAATTATCTATGTCTGTACTTATTCTAGGGACCACCAGATATGCCAGGTCTCTAGGCTGCTATTTCCTCAGAGATTTCTATTTCATCAGTTTAAAAAATATGCTGTATATTGCATTAGGTGTTTGGGATTAGGCACATTTTATCTTTCTTTGTAAACATCTAACAAGGAGTAAAATACAGGATGTATTTTGGATCGTTCAGACTTGACGGCATAATTTGTAAACCCAGTAACTCACTCTTTTGCTTTAATTGAATACCTGTGATCGCCAAAACCTCATGTACTTGTCTGATTAGGTACTTATTCTTCATCCCAAACACCCACTCTTTTGTTGGGTCACTTTCAGTACATTTCCTTACTAGTTCATTCACTAACCTTACTCTCAATGAATTAGCACTACTGTACAAGGTAAATATTAATTAGAAGCGATGTAAAATAACTAACAATTACTATTACTTCAGTAAACTAACCGTAAATGATAAGATTAACTACTCTGGCAAAACATACTGATCCTGCTTTGTGGTTTTAAGATCTTCTTAGTTGTGGAGATGGACAAAACTCACACATTTTTTAACACAGAGAAGTATGGGAAGGGAGATTTTTACTATGGAAAATACATGGAAAGTAAAACAGCACTTTCTCAAAACAATGTCAACTTCAACTTTTTGTCAGTTTTCCTGTATAATAAATACACTGCTCACAGAAACAAACAGGCCTATGGGTAAAGCAGGAAGGAAGGATAAAACTTTGAATATTTACTTTCTTTTCCCAAGTTCCTTATTTTGCCAGGCAAAAGAATTTTCTAATGAGATACCTTTTAGTCTTTCCTTGAGTTTACACTTCTGTTAAGTAGGGGGTTATTCCCCCCTCCCATATATTTTACCAAAAGTGATTTTTCTTTTTACATGTTACAGTGTAAATGTAAGCTCACTGATTGATAATAAATATATACGGGCACCAGTGTTTACATTTTTGCTTATTTCAGACTTAAAACCTTGCTCTGATTGCCCAAATCTACTCTGGCTGGAACAGAAACCAACACGAGACAGAAACCTAACAACAGAATTTGGTACCAGGTGACATCTTGATTTGAAAAGGCCACAAAACCAGCCACGCAATTCAGTCATATACGCTGTAAGAGGAAGCTGAACGGGGACGAAGTGTAGAGTCATGAAAGAAGATTTCACCATCCCAAAGACACCCAAAACATGTGACCAGATTGAAGCCTGGAATCCCCGTTGTTACTGAAAGGCAGTAGGAACCACTCCCTGACAAAGTGACCTAACTAACTTACCAGCTATTCCCCCTCCAGTGTCTCAGCATTGTACGCATTTTGATGTATATGGGATACCTAATTATCCTCATGACTGTGATTAGATAAATAGAGGAATACAACTTATCCAAATCTATACAGGAGATTAGCAAAAGAACTAAGACAGAAGCCCTAACTCTGTTGTTCCATACAGGGACTACAGGCAGAATCGAGACCAGCGAGCCACGAAGGCGAATCCGCCTTCAAAAGCACAGTTCAAAATTAGCTTCCAGAAACAGACCTTTCAGGCATTCTTTGTGCATTACACTGGAAAGAGGTAAGCAAAATCACTTCCTCTTTTACATAAAAAGCTTATAATGAATGCACAATACTATTGATTTTTGTGCATTTGTGCCCAGTGGACGTCAGTTGTGCTGTAACTCACAGCTCAATGCAAGTGAACAAGAGACCTGTAGTGGCTGCTCAAGCTGGGAACGAAGGCAAAAACACATGCAAACTTTTGAGTAGCTTCCATATGCTTTTCAGAGGCAAAATCAGCACTAGGTTTAAAAAATAAAAACACAGGTAAGCTTAGAAGGAAAGCAAACTAAGCTCAAAATAAATTTATATGAGTTCTGTTTCTGTTTGTTAATGACATCAAGGACATGCTCATAGCTCCATCTACAATTTTTTAATTGCAGCATGATATAACCATGACAAGGACAGGTAACAAATCACTGTTATTCCTGTTTTGTGGATGTATACAAATTACATCAAATGCACCTAGAGAACCTTGAGACTAAAGTGGTTTATGAAATAAATTATGCCTGGTTTGGTCTCTCTTCAATAGTAAGGGAAACAGTAATTTAGGTTCATCCTAGCATGTGAGGAGATGCAAGAATCTCCATGAAGCTTTATCCATAAAAGGTTTTAGAAAACCCTAGGAAATGAGATTCAGAAAATAAAACAAGCCCATAAAGGAAAGTACACTCAAAACACAGTCCTGTTTCACAACCCTTCTGTGTGCAGACCCCAGCCAGGCACGCCAGAAGCACGCTGTCCATTACAGTTGATTCTGGAGGACTCTCTTGCAACGTGTGATCTTTGCAGTTTAAAACATATCAACATTTTTGAGGACGACGCAGGCAAACACGCTCGCGCTTTTTTTCTGAACAGCTGATGCCACTGAACTTCTCAGAAGCTCTGCTGCCCAACGACAGCAAGGCTGCATCGCTATGTTTGTTCAAGTAGACCATGACAGGGAGAAAACAGTATCTGACCTGGGAAGTCTAAAGAGAATACTTTCTTTCTGGTTACACGTCCAGGACAAGAAGTTCAATTAAGACATTATATCTGACAATGGCTGCACAACTTAATAGCAAACCTCTATTACTACCTGCTTTCTGCAACACAACAATGAGAATCAAGAAAATTTTTACTCTCGTAATGGCACTCCTTTGCTTGGAATCAAAGGAATCAAATGCTTGGTGACTTTCTTTTCCCATCCATGCCTCAACATGATTAACTTTAATGATTTTGATAGGCAGATCTGATTTTCTTTGAAATATCAGTGACAGTTTGAGGTCTCCTGGGATTCCTCGGCACAGCTATTTTATGTGACAGCACAGAGGGTTGTAACACACTTTTTTTGGGGCTGCTTCTTCACACAGTCTTAAAGAGATGTAGATGCCTAAATGTGTGAGCAAACAATCACGTTCCTATTTCCACACTATAAAATTAAGTAGAGGATTTCTCCTGGGTAATACAAATGAGGGAGATAAAAATGGTAAAAGAAATTGCAAACACTGAACCTCACTTAAGAGAGGTTTGAAGAGAGGTTTTCCTTATTTAGGAGCTAAAGCTTAAACCTTGAAGCCACCAGTATACTGGCTGGTAGAGGGCCTCTTCCTTTGTTTGGTGTGAATTGATTGCGGAGTCCTGCTTGCTGGAGACGTGACTATGCCCAGCGTGATCAAACTTGGTTTGCCTGCTAAGTGTCGTGGTTTGGGCTGGACCAGCCGCTGAACTAATGACAGATGCTCTCTTTAACCTCTCTCCCTTCAGAGGAGGAGAGAGAGAAAGAGGCTTATGAGTTGAAAAGAAATTAAACTAATGAAATATTAATAATAAAATAATAAAAATATAATAATATTAATAAGAAAAAAATATATATACAATATATACAACCCGTATCAAGCTCCCAGGATGATGATCACGTCACCGTCAGGCACTGGGAATGTCCCAGACTGGACTCAGCAATGGATGGGAGCTGAACTCAGGATCTGGATTCAGGAACACACGGACTGGGATCGAAGGCAGACGAACAGACAGAGTCCTCCTTGGACACCGGCCACTGAAGAAAGAGCCTGACCCCTTTGATCCCTCAGCTTTTACACTGAGCCTGATGCCGATGGGATGGAATACCCGGCTGGTCAGTTTTGGGTCACCCGTCCTGTCCGCTCCTCCCTGCACGTGCGACCTCTCTACGCTCTCCCGCTTCTAGCAATAAGTATAAGCAGGAGCCTCTCTGCATATCATTCCTTGGTATTTACTAGCAACATCAGGTCTTATCGCTCTGGTAGCACACACTGTCTAAAAACACGTTGTTAATTTCAGGGAGTTAAAGAGGCTTAACTGAAAAGTAAAATTACTGAAAAGAAATTAGCCAGAGAGGTAAGTCTTTTCAGCCTGTCTGTGGCTTATGACTACACCCTCCAAGATCTTCTGAAAAAATGGTACCAAGTATACCTGATAGCCATATACCTTCATCTGGTTACGTTCTAGTTAAGTCATAAACTGTAAAACAGATGGTAAGTTTGAGCTGAGAGGCTCTCAGTTGGCTAAAATCTTGGGAACTGATGTCAGCCAAGTATTCTTGAACAGCACCCATCAACTTACAAAAAAATCACTCCTACATCAGGCATAGAAAAATACTGTGTGTACTGTGACAACTGATGTCCTCATATGTGCATTCCCTACGGACTTGTGTGACAGTCTGTGAAGGAGGTATCTGTGTGATCTCATGCAGGTGAAACCATCTAGAGATGACATTATGCCATGAGTTGACAGAACATTAGAGATAGGAATCCTGTAAAAATAGCTGATTGCTACGACTTTTAACAACTAGTCTCCCAGCATTCATCCACCAGCAAACTAAAAATAAGTTCAAAGTTACAGTGTTTCATCATCTGCTTCTTATTCTTTCTGAAATAAGTCAAATACAGTACCTTGCTATTTTTGAATATGACTGTCAAGCTTATTTTCTGGAATTTACATTTTGATAGGGGAAAAAAAAAGAAAAGAAAAAAAAACCTTTAAAACTTTTCCAGATGACACTTGTTTTAAACTAAAACATTTATCCGCTTTAAAATTAATTCATAGTCTCAGAAAAGCTTTTTATCATATAGTGGAATTAATTGCATGCTGATATCATACTTTTTTTTGTGCATTAAGACAACTGACAACTTGTTAAGTTTTCTACAGCTACAGGTACTTAAAATTATATTCAGGGCTTGCACAAAAGAGGCTCCATAGTTAAAGACCCACTAAAGGATTTTAAAAATATTTTTTCATTTCATGGTCTTTATAATTCTCAAGAAATAGTGTTGTCAAGCAAATAGGCTACAGTTTCTTCCTGCTTCTTACTTCCCACAGAAGTTCTTGCTGCATTAATTCTCTCCGTTATCTTCTGCTTAAGACACTATTTAAGGAAAAAATCCAGATAGCTCAGTTGACTCAGAGTTGGGGCACAAAATCTGGAAACTCAAACCATTCAATGAAGTGTGAGAAGGATTTTAGTCTTCTCAAAGTACAACCTGAGTGCGACCGTAGCTTGACAGCTAATGGTACATCTTTATAATATTTGTACAATTAAATAAACACAAGAGTGGTAAACAGAATTTTTCTGAAGCCTACGTGAGCATCAATTATACCGGATTGCAGAAGGATATATATCATCCGAGGATTTCTACAACATGTTGTCAAATTGCTTTTTTATAACAAAGAGCACTCCGATTCCTTATCACACTTAACTGAGATGAGTTTAACAGAATCAATTCTGCTTCTATTAAAGAACCTGGGGAGGGAAATATAATTCTGGATTTCAATCACTTAAATGCCCAGCTTACAGCAAGCTCTCCTACCCCACCTTACTACTTATCCCCGCTCCCGGCCCAGAAACAAGAGAGACCTATAGCTGCTATCATTTTTGATTTTGTCTTGTCCTTCTCTTGAAGCTACAAATGCAGAGTGTATGTAACGCTCTGTGGTTGCCAAAATGTTTCCTCTAAGAGGCACGGGCACAGGGCTCCTCTTGGGAGAACAATGCTCGCTGTAACACACCATCTAGCAGGCCTCCATTAAAATGTCTACAGCACATTTTTCAAATTATCCAATATTACAGAACAGTATGCTAAAACCTCTTTTCATAACGACTGTGATTAAATATCACTTTTTCTGCAACGGTTTCAGCGGCAGTAAGGACAGACCATAATGTTATGATTGCCAGTATCACCAAAAATAGCAGTTTTACTTCTATCTACTCATGATGCATAGACTTGACAGTGTCTGCTCAATTTATTGATAAAAGCTTTCACTGCTGGCACCAGTGCAGATGAGCAAACTGAATTATTCTTTGCAATCAATTAAGTTCTAAATGGGTTTTTATTGTGGGATATATACCGAAAGCAAAGAGATGAGAAGCAGTAATAGTGTAACCCCTATTCACACCTGTGGCAGCAGAAATTACAGTAACCAGTTGTACTTTGATAGTGGTTGCTGTTATGTATTGTAATGAAATGGACTACTCAATATAAAAGTTACTGAAGAAGGCAGTAAATTCTTTATGATGTCATTTTAATTACAACTTTTTAATCTTTATTTTAACTAATGCTTATTTTGTGTATCATCAAAACAGATTCCTCAGAATAGGGCTTTTCTAGAGCTTCCCCTTCCTGAGAATGTGTTCTGGTGTGGGACACCTTTTGGTTTATAGATGTGATCTTTTTAATTTAAAAATATCACCGTTATCATACCCTCAGACTTCTCCTGACTTGGTAATAGATAATTTACATGAACGTAAATGAAAACAAAGCACGCTGGTGTATCTGCTACGAATTCGTCAGCATGCATCACACTCAGTATACTCCACTCCCACGTTTAAAAATTAATTTATGAATCAAAGACAAGATACTTTCAAGGCTTATCCTTTATTACTACGTATGTTTTATTAGCAAAATAGGCCTAAAGCATGTTGTCTTCATTCTGTCTTATATACATCTTGGATAACATGAGGCCGTAACTCTTCCAAACTGAAATTTGATTGTCTAAGTAGCAGGGAGGCTAAAGCTACGCTCCACTGTGAAAAAATAAACACATACGCACACACATACATACTCCAGGGAGTATGCAAACAGCTCTTTCACATTAACTAGTTTTTAGAAAACCATTCTGCTGGTGGGTTTCAGTTTAGCACGCAATCACACGAAGGATGAATATACTTGGAATTCAGAACTCTGCCTTCTCTGGGTGGTAGCAGAGGCATAACATGAGATACGAGGCTTTTTAGGTTTTGCTTTAAAAGAGAAACTAACTTTGAAACTGGCAGACAGTTTCATCAATACATCCATATACTTTTTTTTGTGCTTTCCATAGAGTTTCATATTTTTTTTAAATATGGCTTCAAAGGAAATTGAACAAAAATGGAAAAAAATTACAGACTGAGCCTAATCACACTGTATCGTCTGTGAACTTTTATTACAGTTGTGACAGAGATAAGAGTGGACACCTATTTATCTACAGGACAAAGAGCTATTATCAAAATTATGTGATCATGATCCTGGTCATGAAGAACGTAGCAAATTTATGCTGCCTCCACTAATTCAGAATTGATCATTTTTTACTGATAATTTTCCCATCTATTTCAGACGACTGCATTCAGACCATATTTACACTTCAAAGCAACTGCTGCAGTTGGCATTGAGAGAAATCAATGAATAAAAAAACCTCTGGCTTTTAATTAGCTCTTCTTCAGAGGGTCTGTAGTTCAACTGAATTTAACACTTTAGCACAGAATTTCAGTATAATTTGCCAGGCCTTTGTCATAGGGCGTTTCAGAGAAAACTGAGTTTCCTTTTTACTTTTTTTTTGAGTAGTAAAAACCATTTAACATTATCAAACTGCTACAGGAATCCCTACTTATCTTATTGCTCAAATGCTAAGCACAAAACTTCTAATAGAAATCTGTATTTTATGCATTCACACCAAATATAGAGGCTTCTGAAACATAAATGGAGGATTATTCTAAAATGTGACAGTTCCTAAACTATGTGAAGATTTAGTTAAGGATCCTACTGTTCACCATCAAAGGTCTCAGCTGCAGATCATAAAGGAAGGCTTCATACACTGTATGTTTCTTCAGGTGACCGTTTATACAAATATTCACAGTTAACATATTCAAATACCTTTTCTTTGTTATTATAGATTCAGGAGAACGCTTAAATCATTTCTGCATTCCTGATACTATACAGATTTTTATCCGTTGGGGAACAAAAAAGTACCATATTTGTCACTGAAAAAATGCAGTGAGATACAGACATAATATAACATAGATACAGATTTCCTTCTTTGCTGTCTCCATATGACTGATAATTTCAATGATTACTATGGAAAGGAATTTCACCCAAAAGCTAAAGAAGAGTCGAACACACTACGTGACAGACTGATGGAAACCACAACCACAATTAGTTTATGGGCACTCAAGCAATGAAAAGAGAGGGCACAAACTCCAGGAGCTGATACTGTGTTTTTAGAAGGCTGCATTTGCATAGACCTACCTAGAATTTATCTCTGTAGACTATAAGACACTAGATACATGTTGCTCAATTACATTTTTACCATTATTTGCCTGAATTTTCCACATCATGCTCACCATTTTACACTACCTACTCTCTTCTTGGTAATTTCTCTGGATGGATCGCACATGGAGCCAGCTGGTTGCAAAACATTTGAAGCAGAAGGATGCCCAGCACTCTCTAGGCTTGGGTTTCACAGGCCAAGAGCACAAGAACCTTTTTTAATCTCAACATCCCACGTCAAACTATACCATTCATAAAACTACCTCCCCATTTGAGACACTAGTCTGATTTCGTAAGATAGTAATAGATTCCTAGCAGGTTATTCATTCTAAAAACATAAGATACCAGTTGTAAGCATTCATAGCTTTTTAGTAATCCCCCCTCCCCGCTTCAACCCTCATTGAGCAAGGCAGTTTGCTTGCAGGGAAAAAAAAAAAGAAAGAAAAAAAAAAAAAGAGGTATTTAGTTTGTCCTAACTTCACCTGACCAAGAAAGTTGCAGGCAATTTTGAAGCAAAATAACAGTATTAGTTCAAAACATTTTGCACAGAAAACCCACCAGACTCTGTTCTAATAAAGTCAAAGGCTTTTCAGGCTTCACAAAAAAAGCACAGAAAAGCACAAAAATCAACAGATGCTGCTAGTTAATGATAAAAAAGCATTGTAAAAAACGGGCAAGCTTTTAGATGCTAGTGACCTGGGTTTTTTTGCTGGTATGTATTACATATTTTATACATGCATATATACACAGTGGCACATAAAGTCAGAACCACAACTGATATTTTCATCTTGTTTGAACTTTGAAAGTTTGGATTTTATCAGTAAAAACCCCTGTAAATCAGTTTAGCCCAAAGAAGCATTTTGATTGCCTAATTTAGCTTTGTAAAGGAGAAGTAAATCTTGTAAGTTGGTCTCTGTAAGCCTCACAGCTGGAACATTCTATCACTACTTTGCAGTTTCCAGTGATCAAAGTAAGTTACTTTATATTTAAAACTAAGAATTTCATAATGGAAATAATGCAACACCAGGGGGTGCAGTTATCATGAAATAATTACACTCCTGGGAGATTACAGACAAGACTGTACCCCAGGGGTGTGATTATCCCATGATAACCACATCCACTGAAATTGCCTTATTGCAAAAATAATCTCTATTCACTGGTGAGATATTATTCAATAGGCGCTTTTTTAATGGTAAGATTATTATTTTTTTTTTGGTATGAATTACCAGCTAGATTAGCAAAACGGTCCCAGAAGTAAAATAACCAAGCCACCATGCCTAAGTTAAGGTACTGATTGTCATTATTTTTGTTTGCTGGATTGCTGCAGTGCGTGTCAGATCCTGAAAGACAGCCGCCTTTTCTCACAGAACACAGTTCTGTGCCACAGACACGCTTTCACCCTGCGGCAGTTGCACTGGAGTAAACTGAAGTCCATGACTGGTCTTTGCATACAAGATATCCAACACTGAATCCAAATCAGCAATTGTCAATCAGTTTAGGTGCAAAGAGGAAGATTACAATGCAGTCTTCACGTAAGATTCAAAGACCAGTATCCTTCTGCTGAAATAAGAGCATCACATCTTATAGAATTTATAGGAAAGAAAGAAAAAAACCTATATTGGTGGTTATTTTGTGACGTGAAAAAAAATTGTACAAAGGCCATCAATAGCTCTTCCTTTTTCCTCATAGAGAAACAGAGCAAGAACTTTAGATAATGCAACTAAATCAGACATAGGAGTTTCATTTTAATTCAAACATTTCCTCTGAGGCTGAAAAAATAGTCTGAGCCCAAATAAGGCCCTCTTTCTGAAGGAGCAAAAAATTAGAACAAAACACGTACTTAATTTGTATCAAGTGATCTTGAATATTTTCTTTGTGTGCTGAGAGACATCATTTATGTAGTGTCAAAGGAAACAATGACAATTAAAAGTCAAGTGTATGGTTCTCAAACATCTGAAGAATAAAGCAGGATTACTACATATGTATTTTTTTAAGCACCTTCTAATAGCTGACTACTCCGGAAAATTTCTGCCAAGAAAATATCAAAAAATGTTGAAATGCAACACCTTTGCTTTTTGGTGGAACACAAGATGAAGCACTAATTCACTGTTCTGTTCACGTGCTATTTTTCTTTAGCATGACCTACTCATTTGGGTAACACTGCATCTGCGTTACTTAAACTTTTTTTTTTTTCATTCAAATAAGGAGTCTAAATGGTACTGAAAGTCACTGATTTGGACATTTAAAAAAAATGCATTATCCCCATGGCTTTTGTTAAATTGAAGTCACCATTCAACTAAGACCTTTGAAGGCCCAGTTTTTGGAGGAAGAAAGGGAAGGATGGGGAAAGGCTGCTCTTAACTCAATAATTCTGTTATCCTAATAGAACAATTTTTTACCCTCTTTTTCTGTCAAAAGCTTTCGCTTTTGACCAAGGAGAAAGACGAAAATGTCCCTCAAATTAGGTAAGTGCCAATCCTTTACACAAGCATACAGATTTGTTAGCAATACTGTGGCTACCACTGTTCGCACTGGCTTTGGTTGGGATAGAGTTAATTTTCTTCACAGCAACTTCTATGGGGGGGTATGTTTTGGGTTTATGACCAAAACAGTGTTGATAACACAGGGATATTTTAGCTATTGCTGAGCAGCGCTTGCACAGCATCAATGCATCTTCCGCACCCCACACCGCCCCACCAGCGCATGGGCTGGGGGTGCACGAGAAGCTGGGAGGGGACACAGCCGGGACAGCTGACCCCAGCTGACCAAAGGAATATCCCAGACCATATGGCATCATGCTCAGTGTATAAAGCTGAGGAGGAAGAAGGAGGAAGGGGAGGATGTTCGGAGTTATGGTGTATGTCTTCCCAAGTAACCCTTACATGTGACAAAGCCCTGTTGTCCTGGGGGTGGCTGAACACCTGCCTGCCCATGGGAAGCAGTGAATGAATCCCTTGTTCCGCTTTGCTTGCGTGTGCAGCTTTTGCTTTACTTATTTAACTGTTTTAACCCACGACTTTTCTCACTTTCACCCACCTGATTCTCTCCCCCATCCCACTGGTGGGGAGTGAGCAAGCGCTGTGTGGGGTTGAGCTGCCCACCTGGGCTAAACCACTCTGTTTCCTTTCCAGGTTAATTCACTCTGTTCAGTAATTTTCCTGAAAGCAGTCACCCTTCTACACTAGGGATTTTTAAAGACTTCAAAGTTATTACATGGTGGAATTCAGTCATGAGTCAAATTAGTATAAAATAAACTTCTCCTGTGGTTCCTCAACTTGTATGTGCAAAATGTTTCAGTCCTTTACAGCAGAGCACCCGAAGCTTCTACCATTACTGTTCTGTGGACAGAAACACATTTGAGTAAATGCATAAAGACAGCAGTGACCAAAACAAAGTCATCTATTTCCCTGTGTGTTAAGTGTGCTTCTCTAAAGCAGAAGAACAACAAGGTTCAGAAGAACAAGGCCTGTTAGAAGTCTCCTACAGGGAAGCCAGACCATTTCTTAAAAGCTACTTCTGCAGAAATTAGTGATGCCAACGTCCTTAGAATATCAGATTCACAACCATGAGGCTGAGGGTTCCCAAGCACCGATTGCTCAGATTCATTACCAGCCAGGATGCTGCACAGCACAGGGATTAGCGTCTTCCAACACCGTGCTGAAGCATGGTGTGCTCTAACAAGGGAGAGTATTTTCAAAGTTTGAAGAATCCTAACTGAAATGTAGGCAGCGTAACTACCATGCACTGCCCAGAAAAAAAAATTATTCAGTTCAGTTTGCAAGAAAAGGATGTGAGATCATCTTTTACTAGGATGAAAAGACTATAAATCAGAGGAAATAAAGTGCTACCAAGTAAATAACTTCAAAGCAATAGAGCTCTTTTCAAAGACTTTACCCAAACATTCCAAAGATTTGCTCTTTAAAAAAAAAAAATTTCAATGACTTATAGCCCCAATTTGGTCCTCCTAATACCATTCGTTTCATAAACTAATTGGAGCCCTGGTATATTCACTGTTGCCCTGAAATTTTATTGTGGTTTCACCTTTTTTCCTTATTGTATCTGTATTTCTCAGATGTACCCTTTAATTTATGGGACAATATTTATATTTCAATTTCCTGACACACAAGCTAGGAACAAGCTTTCAGGGATGACTTTCCACATATGGAATTACCTCCTGACCTTTAAAAGTATTATTTGATCTCATTAATTTTTAATTAATATTTTAGCCCAACATTTTTCAAATCTTTCTGAAGAGCTGGTTGCAAATGTGTTTTTACACATTTAGCTATTAAAAAAAATAGTTAAATAAATTAAATACACATTCCAGACTTGCTATACACTATAAGCAATCATTCCCTGCCCTTGAAATCCCTATTCATTGTTCTCTTCAGAGGCGCATATTTTCTTCTACATTGTAGAAACAGACAGCTTCTGAAAACTGTACTTTTGAGTTCAGACCTTGGAAGTCAAGTGGGTTTATACTTTTTTTTTTTTATGCTGTTAATCACAATAAATGAAAACTCTGGACTATTTACATGTTTTTTACGTGTTTTCTAAGCATGAGGAGACACTTAACTTGTGATACACGGAGAGGTGTGTGTGGAAAGCAATGCAAGCGCTTTGGGAATTTTTTTAAAAATTAATAATCAAGTTCATGAACCATAGAAAGGTTTCACAAAAAGATGATCTCATAAAAAAATCTCTGTTCCTTACAAAGCAGTATTTTCTGCAGTTCTAGCCAATCTAAATAAGAACAGTGTGGCAACAGACATTTTTGCAGTATTATAATATAATCAGAAAATAATGACGAAATTTGTCTAGAGACATAAAAGCAGCTTAGGAGTGCATGCAATTACCGATAAAGAGACACAGGAAGAAGCAGAGCTTGAGATGTGTTGTACAGAGAAACAGAAAAAGGCTCTTTGAGATGGACACAGATTCAGCATTAGGGCTAGTAACAAAGCATTAAGTAGAAGCAATGAAAGGAAACAAAGAGCAATAAAGAGAAACGGTCAAGGCAAGACTTTCTTGGGAGGTGTTGATGAGAACATGATAGAATTTGTATTTTTAATGTTGCAGTGTCTTGTTAGGAAATGTAAAAACACTGTTTTACTCTCAGTGCAGGTTAATTTTACAGAGCTAACTGCAGATCTGCAGCACTGTAGTAACTGGGTAGAACTCTCAGCAGTACAAAGATAATTAGTTACTCCAATCCCAGACAACACAGGATGACTGGTGTCAGTGTTTAGTTAAAGCAAATCAGTTGTGGTGGTTTTGTCTGTTTTTTTTTTTTTATTTTTAATGCGTGATGTAAGCTTTAACACGCACGCAGATGAATTATGAGCCTTAAGAGAATCAGTGAATTCAATAACTTGTGTTCTCACTTAACTGTAGCACTTCATTTACATACATGGAATTTCCAGAAGTCGTCAGTGGAGTGTAATGTAGCTTGTTATTAAATTAGATGAAGTTTTAGAAAAGTTGATGAAAGGATTGTATTCCTGAGGTTAGAAAAAGCAGACAACCTTTTATCTGATGATCTAATTAATTATATCACCACTTCCTATAAGCCTTGTATCTGCTATTAAATCAAGAACTTTAAACTGTTTTAAACTTTACCTACAGTGTTTTTACATACAGTTTCCCTGAAAGAAAAAGTAGCAATATCATTACAGCTGACTATTCAATTCCAAGAAGTGTCATACAAATTATATATACAAACCCTGATCTGTCACCCACCCCTACTCCCTGAAATCCTTCCTCAACCTATAAAAAAAGTCTATGCTCGGCATAGCACGCTGTCTTCTAAGTTCCAGAGTTGAAAATGAGAGGGCATTGGCGCGGTCTGAGAACATCTAAGTAGTTTTACAGCACTTTCCTTCATGCAAAATTCACAGCATGTGCTAAATCTCTCTCTTTAGGCTTATAAAGACGATTTGGAAAGCTACCCGAAGAACATCTCTCTGACTAGGAAACACCCACAGCAGTCAAACGCTGCCTACACCTACATAGTTAGCTCAGTTAGGTTTGAAACAAGCAGTTAATCTTGTATTGACACTGCAAAGTGTCCATATTACACTGTTACGAATAATGAGGAGTCCATTTTCAAGTTTGTGCAAGCATGTACAAATACTTTCCGTGTTCCCAGCCACACACCCCTAAAATCTACTCACATCATTTGAACAGGGGCGGGGGCGTGTGGAAGCAAGTTCTTCAGCACAAAAGCATACCTGACATGTAAAAGCTGCACAATATAATTCTACCACTACCAAACGCTCAAGCACTATTTCTCCTAAGGTAAGGAAGAGGCAAGAAAATGATTTAATGTTATAACCTACTGAATAGAAAGGCTGAGAGTGTCAACTACAGGACGGCTAATACAATGGTATAATCATCAGACAGTGCCTAAAAGCAGCAGAATGTAAGAGGCACTATTTTCTTTAGCTTCCAGGCCTCATTTCAAAGAAATGACATATCTAAGTGATCTAATTCTGAAAAGCAAAGTTGTTGGTAGGCTAAATGTGTAATAAAACTAAGAGCTACTACATAAAATAGGTAACCTGAGGAAAGACAGAAGAAAACCAGATGTTATCAAGTGCACAACTGTAATAGTATCCCTGCAAAATTGAATACGCAACACGGCACTTGACCTTAAAGCGCAGTACAGCAAGTCTGAAGACTCACCCACGTTACCAGGTGCTTCTTTAACATGCCAGAATTTCAAGAATCGTAAGCGTTACAAACTTGGGTCAACTTACAGAAAACAAAGTATTGTAGGCAAAAAATTATTCAATTTGAATGTTTATATCCACTTCTTCAAACCTCATCTAACACTAAATGTTGTAGTAACAGGAAAGCTAATAGAGGAAAAAAATTGTAGTTCGAGAAGCAACAAGAAGCCAGCTGAAAGAAAACCAGGCATTCGGAAATCTAGGTTTCAACTGCTTGTCCACTTATAGAAGCACAATTACATACATTTGAAAAACCCAAACCTCTCCTTTTTTCCAAGTGATTAACTTGGATATACTGATATATTCCAGCTTTTCCAAGCAGTTTGCCTGAATCTGAACTGGGACAGTCTTTAACAATCTATTATGTTAATTATTTTTTTTTGTGACACAAATATTGTCATTCTGATGTGCCATTGCGTCTTCTGCATTTTTGCCACAGACAGAATCAAAGCAACAGTCACTACAGAATTTTCATCAATAATTAGAAAATTAGGTCCCCGTAATTTGAAATAATTAACTGAAATTGTGGGTCCTATATTTGGAGTAAAGAAGCGTTTTCCCCGTTTCATCAGCTCTTTGAAATATAATTAAACGTGATGAGCTCCCCAAAAATATTAACCAGCACCTTCAAGAGATGTTCACTGCCTACCTGAACCATCACTGGAGACTGAACTCGCATTAATTCCAGAAAGGCCAAATAAGGGACATTCTCGATCAGTATTCACATGTCCCCACTTGTGGCATTTAATACATCTCACATTCCGCACCTAAAAGGAAAAAAAAAAAAATTGACCTAATTTAGTTAACAATACAGCTTACCATTTACAGGCGTGTCTATGTTATTAGGCATAAGAGAAGCTTTTAAACTCACTGAGAAGCAGATGATAAAATTAAGATAGTCCATGTGAATGTTCTGCAGTTAGATAATATTTGAAATATACCCAAGACATCCACAGAGTGAAATTTATGTAACTTGCCTGGATACCAAACGGCTGATCTCTGATATTCATATCATCCTTAGCATATCTGTTACACAAACACAAAAGAGAACAAATACTCAATTCACTATTTTCCTAAAAACCATAATATAAAACTACCTTTTATTGTTAAGCGTGTGTCCATTTCAGAGTTATACTTCTGGTAAACATTAGTTTTAACAGTGTTTTAAATATGGATGTAAAATTGAAACAAAAACTAAGCTGGTCAAGGAAATAGTTCCAGTTTACAAGTTTTACTAATTAAGTCCCAGGACATGACAGGATTACACAAGTGACCTGCTCAAAAATAAAACAGGAAAAGAAAAGGAAAAAAAAAAAAAAAAAAGAAAAGATTTGAAAGAAGTAAGTAGAAAAAAATATTTTATTTGGATAAAATCCAGACATCTTACTTTTCTCGAGGGGCGACTTTTTGCCATTCAAATTTGTATTCAGTCTCTCCTTCTTGCTATAAAACAGAAAACATGGCAAGTTTGAAATCTTTTTTTAATACATTTTAAGTAGGAGGAAAACATAAAGAAATGATGTAATGAAATACCTCTTTAGTTTCCTCTGAAGTTTCAGAAAGCATGGAAAGAAAAGAAATGATACATTAATTATACATGTAAAATACAGCTTGTGTCTAAGCTGGAGACAAAACATTTTACGCTGTATACTGATACAATACTGCAAATACTCAGAAAGTAGCTTTGTTTAAATAGAGTGTACATATAAATAATCAGCCTCTAGCACATGGTTACAAATTCTGTAAAACCAGAATAATCTTTTAAACTACATTGATTTGATATACCAATACAAAAAACTTCAAACTTTTTTTTTGCAAAAGTAACAAAAATACTTAATTTTAAAAGCTTAAAAAATATTTTAGCAAAACTTACTACTTTAAAATTGCAGTTTCTTTAAGCTTAAAGGATTAAGAGCTTTAAAAGTTAAATAATTGCAAAATTTGCTCTACAAGAATGAGCCCATCCAAGTACTTCCAAGGGTTTTCATGTAAATGGGAAAGATGCATTTTAAAGGGAACACATTTTCTTTTAAAGGACATACGTTTTCTTAGTTCTGCACCTACCTTCAGATTTTGCTAAAATTAAGTGACTGATACGAGTATCCACTAGGTACTTAGTAACTTTTATCTGTCTGTCCCTTCACATTGAACTATTGTTTAAAAAAAAAAAAAAACAACAAACAACCTTAACCATTCTCAGTTTGAAAGAAATTAAAATAGTGCGAGATCAAAATTATTACATACTATAAATCTCTGCATATTTGCACAGGAAGAATGAAAAGTCATACCTTCTAGCATTTCCTCGCTATTCTAGCTTCTATCCACCAAGTACTTCTAGCATTATCACACATTATTTTAAAATAAAAGACACTATGCTTATTTCTTCTGAGGGTTTTTAGCTTTGCTTTACTGTCTGCTCACGATCAGGAAAACAGAATACCTTTCTTTGCTCCAGGTGGGGCCTCATACATGAAATTAAGACCATTCTTCACACGCTCATCACCCATAAGTAACCTAAATAAAAAGGACAGAGTTTGGAGTGTTACATACAAAACATTGACTTTGGTATTACTTATTAAAAAGAAAAAAAAAAAAAGAAATATGTGGCAGGAAATTGTGATAATAACTGGCATTTTTGTTATTTGTTAATTTGAGTACTAGAAGCTGAATATCAAAAAACCTGACAGACCAGTCAATACTTTTGTGCACTCCATTGTGTATGAAAAATCACACATTTCAGTCAACACTGAAACATAACTCTGTGTCCACAGAATTATGGAGGACAGATTTCTGTGTGATTCAAATACGTTGCTATAGAAGGTTACCTGCTGTTCTGTGCAACATAACATATTTTGAAATTAATTACATGACACACACACAAGCCATTTTAAAGAAGTTATTGTGACCTCTGCTTAATCAGACATCAACGTATGAGTCACTGTGCTCTCCTACTACTACAGTCAGTGGGAGACAATATTTCAAATACATCACAATGAGATGTCCTTCACTGCCATGACAATAAGAGACAGCAAGTATGTGATCTTACGCCAATTCTCACCTATTATCATAGGATTCCTGTTCTTTAAGATACTGTTGCATTAATTCTTCTTGTTTCTTCTTATCATATGATATTTTCTGCTCCGCCATCCACACCTAGTTAAAACAAGTAAGTTCCTACTTTAAACAAACATAAAAACTACCACAAAATGTATTAATGTAGAAATACTTAATTGGCTTAATCTATTGAAAATACTTAACAAGGGAAAATTCCCATTCTAATCATGTAAGATATAGCATATGAAGTATGGCCAGCAGGTCAAGGGAGGTGGTTCTACCCCTCTACTCCACTCTGGTGAGAGACCACCTGCAGTACTGCGTCCAGCTCTGGAGTCCTCAACACAAGAAGGACATGGACCTGCTGGAGCGAGTCCAGAGGAGGGCCACGAAGATGCTCAGAGGGCTGGAGCACCTCTGCTGTGAGGACAGGCTGAGAGAGTTGGGGCTGTTCAGCCTGGAGAAGAGAAGGCTCTGGGGAGACCTTAGAGCGGCCTTCCAGTACCTGAAGGGGGCCTACAGGAGAGATGGGGAGGGACTCTTTATGACGGAGTGGAGCAATAGGACGATGGGTAATGGTTTTAAACTGAAAGAGGGGAGATTTAGGTTAGAGTTTGGGAAGAAATTCTTTCCTGTGAGGGTGGTGAGGCACTGGAACAGGTTGCCCAGAGAGGCTGTGGATGCCCCATCCCTGGAGGTGTTCAAGGCCAGGCTGGACGGGGCTTTGAGCAGCCTGGTCTGGTGGGAGGTGTCCCTGCCCATGGCAGGGGGTTGGAAGGAGATGATCTTTAAGGTCCCTTCCAACCCAAACCATTCTATGATTTTCATAGATTGTGTCAACAAACGAACTTCACACAAGCAGTAATTTTGATAAGCCAGAACTCCAACAACGTTTAAGAACTAAAAAGACAGGGGAAAGTTTAGTAATGCAAAGGGAGGAGCAGGCTCAGAAAACACCCTGGGTGTGCCACTGTCCTCCCCGCCACCACTCTTCCTCACCCAAGTCCCACCGGACCCCAAACCCCGGGTTCTCTCGGGAGCTCCTGGCATGGGGAAGGAAGACCTGGAGCCAGGCCAAGGCAGGTGTGAAATATCGGGAAATCACACCACGACAGGTGGGGGCTTTCCTGGACGGCGTATGGTGCCCGTTTATCCAGAAAACCAGGTGTTGAAAAGCTGAAGTCAGGAAAAGGCGTCAGTTTACACACACCTACCAAACCTGAAGCTCCAACTATTTCTTAACCTTTTTCCTGCCTCTCCCCCGGCTTGCCCCGGCCCCGGTCGCCCCACAGGGCGGCGGACATGCTCCTTACACACGCCGCTGCGGTGCCGGGACCCCGTCACCTCCCCCCCAACCCCGGGTTGTCACCAGGCCCCGTCCCAGCCCCGGGCTCCCCCGGTGGGCGGCGGACGCGGCCTGACAGACCGGCCGGGCGTCTGAGGGGACGCGGCGCCTCAGCCCCGACCAACGGCTCCCGCCGCCGGTCCCCCCTCACCTTTTTGATGTTGGACTTGGAGGCGGGGTGGAAATCCTTCTTGCACATGAAGTTAGCGAACGACTTCCCCATGGCGGCAGCGAGGAGGAGGGAGCCGCTGCGCTCCCCTCACCGACCGGGTCCCTCAGCCGGCCGCCTCCGCCGGGCCTTCCGGGTCGGCGGGCGGGCCTTCCTGCGGGGCGAGGCACCGCCGCCGCTCAGCCGCGTCGCCACCGGGCCCGGAGGAGCCGCAGCCGCCACCAGAATGTCCCCCCGGCCGCCCCCCAGCTCCTGTGACACCTTCGTAGCGCTGCCGCCCGCCACGGCGGGGGGTCGCGTCGTCTTCGGGAAGAACTCGGACCGGCCGGCGGATGAGGTGCAGGAGGTGGTGTATTTCCCGGCCGCCGTCCACCCGCCGGGCGCCGAGCTGGAGGCGAGTTGAAAAAAAAAAAAACCACCACCCTTTCGCCCTATTTTCTGTGTATTTTTGAGCCGGGGGGTCGGGGGGGAAGATAGTAACTGTGTTGCGCGGGCCGGCTTCTTGCAGTGCACCTACGTGAGGATCGCGCAGGCGGAGAGGACGCACGGCGTGGTGCTGAGCCGGCCCGCCTGGCTGTGGGGCGCCGAGATGGGCGCCAACGAGCACGGCCTCTGCATCGGGAACGAAGCGGTGTGGGGCAGGGAGGAGGCGGGCGGCGAGGAGGCCCTCCTCGGCATGGACCTCGTCAGGTGTGCACGGGCCGTGCCGGTACGCGGTACCGAATTCGCGGTTGGGTTTCGAAGGATTTGCTTTGAGTTATAACGGGGTGGGGGGGGGGGGGGGGGGGGGCGGTGGGGCTGGGGAATACGCGCTTTCACTCTTGGGAAGACGCGGCCGTCTCTTCTGCTGTTCTAGCCGTGGTTAAAAATAACTATTTCTTGGCACAGGCGTTAGCCCTCTGCCCATGAGAGGTATCAGGGGCTAGAACAGAATCTGTCAAGGAAATCATCAAACCTTTTCCTCTACTAGCGTTTGGGCCTTTTCCTAGGGTCGGTTCTCATTTCCCGTTTCCCCCATCTTTCACACGCATACTTTGAAGTTTCAGCCTTAGCTGCGCATCTCCACGTAAATGACAACACCTTCTTGTGGCTGCCCTGCTGGGTGCCAGTGTAACTCATTAACCTGCGGAAGGCAGTCAGTTCTTGGTAGTGTTTCCTGTGCCCACACCGGACTTGCAGACCTTTCCTAGGAGCCCTCTCCCTGCCTTTCTGTATTTCCATTGGGTTGTTTTTCCCCTGTGTCAAGGACACAGAGGACCCACTTCAAACAACACCTTTGAGTGACTTGCTCCTTTCTCTTACCAGATCATACCAGCATCAGGTACAGAAATAGCACTCCCAGTTCAATTTGAATAGCCAGGCTGAATGTTTGTATGTAAAGTTTACAATTCCAAAGTTAACATCTTCCTTTTGTTTTAGGCTTGGACTCGAGAGAGCGGACACAGCTGAAAAGGCTGTTACTGTCATAGTTGATTTGCTAGAAAAATATGGACAGGGAGGAAACTGTATGGAGAGCCAGATGGCATTTACATACCATAACAGTTTTCTGATAGCCGACCGAAAGGAGGCATGGGTGCTGGAAACATCAGGAAAATACTGGGCAGCAGAAAAAGTAGAAGGTATGGGTGATGCTCTTTGTTTTAAACATTTCAAATTGCAATGACAATTAGCAGTTTTCTGCTTTTCTTTTACCGTTTCATTAAGGCATCAAACTAGCCGCTAGACGTGTACAGGAGTTGCTTCCTAGGGCATCAGTGTGGAGTGGCTAGCAGTTTCACAGCGGAGCTGAGTCACGGGGGGCCTTTTCAAACTCAGAGATGACCACTTCTGCACTTGTAAAACAGAGGGCTGCAGGAAGGTCAGTGTGAGAATGACAGCAGTATGTATGGTCTTAACGACGGTGGCAATCGACGGCGATTTCGTTTGGTGGCAGGGTAGTACTGACAGGATGGGTGTATTGGGCCCTGAAGTGGCTGATTCTTCCAGTGGACTTAGAAGGACAAGCTTATGTCTTTGGAGGTCTACGAGGAAGAATATAAATATGGGAATAATCACGGCAGAACCTGAAATATGATGTTGGCAATAGAAGTAAATGAGTCAGAACTGAGTGGCAGTGGAATTTCAATCAGAAGGATACATATAGCCAGCAAGAGAGAACCAAAAATAAACCACAGGACTCACAGATCTTCTAGGAAACTCTTCAGCGCATAATTTGCTTTAGCAAGCTAATTGTAAACAAAATACCAAGCAAAAGCATTCCATGCATTAAAATGATTCTTTCCTCGCCATACAAACAGGTGGTGTACGGAATATTTCCAACCAGCTCTCTATCACAACCAAGATTGACAGAGAACACCCAGAACTGAAGGAATATGCCAAAAGCAAGGGCTGGTGGGATGGGGAAAAGGAATTTGATTTCGCTGCCACATATTCTTATGTAAATACTGCCAGAATGACCACAACAAGAGGCCGATATTGTGAAGGCTATAAACTTCTGAACAAACACAAAGGTATCATTTTTTATATTTTAAGATAAGCAAGCATTTAGTGAGCTGCATTAATTTAAATCATAAATTATTAGACATCTGATGCAGGCAGTCATTCACGTGATTTGGTGAACCAGAACTTACTAGAATAACTTTTTGCCTAAAGGAGAAACACTGAACTTGAACTCTTCTATCCATTTTTGCCAATTTGTTGATAAGGAAAAATTAAAACAAGGTCCAAATATCAATCACACAGAGCTAAACTAACAACACTGAGAGGTCACACTATGATCATACCACTAAATACTCTGTAAGACCTAGCTCTGAAACATTTTGGTAGGCTATATATTATTACTGTACTTCTAAGAAACAAACGCCAAAGCAGAGGCTAAACCAGACTCCCAGTGGTTTGCAGCCACAGACAGAACCTTATGAACAACTTCACTCTGGTACCCTCCATATAGACCTAAGACAACAGCACAGCATTCAGATACCTATCTTGCATTTATTTTTTGAGATTGGTTTTTAAATCTTTGTAGTTTCACTATAACTGCTCCTCTAACCTTGCGTAGTCTAATAAAACACACTGAGAGCAGAACAAAATAATTTTCTGTACTCTAAGCAGGTGCTCCCAATCACTAACTTGTTCACTTATTTTTCAGACCTCTATAGAAAGAAGCTATTATTTCTCTTCTAACTGCATCCACCTGGCAGGTTTTTGCTGCATCTGTATTCACTTGCTCATTTGAAGTAATTAATCTGAACTAAAATTACATTGCACCCCTGTATTTTTTTATTTATTTGGCTGAGCTCTGCCAGGCCAGGTTTGGCATTTAGTTAATGCGTCAGAATGAATTACCTCTTGCTATCCTGCTCTAGCGATCATGTAAATCCTGCATTCATTTTGTGAATTGCAGGTTCTGAATACCGAAAGCATTTTCATAATACCTGTATTTACTTGTATTATAACAATGCTGAGATTCTATCAGTGTTTTCATCCTAAATCCCCATTTTCAGGCATTTACCTGAGCCATTTTACAAATCACACTAGGTGTTCAGGTTATCAGCCTCATATGGTTTCAGTTTATTTACACTTACTTTAAATAGGTGCCCTAACTAAAAGCTATTTGGTTTACAGCATCAGTAAAATCACTGCTTTTTTAGTCTACCCTTCCTACCTTTTTCACTCAGTGGCATTGCAGTTTTTTTTCCAGGCTGCCTACCATGTGAAGATAAACATTATTTATATTTCAAAAAACAGGGAATGTGTTTCAGGAATACAAAATAATGAAAAAGTCTAGTGGAAAATATGCAATGCCTTCTTCCCTGCTGGACAAGTTGCCAACTTGCAGTTGACAAACTGACTGTTTCTTCTTTTAATTTCTTTTATTCACCTAGCTTGCTGATTTCTTGAATTCTCTGACTTTCCCAGGCAACCGTGGAAACATTTAAGAGCGTTTCCTTGCTGAAATATAGTGCTGCCTGTCTACATGCAACTTGAATTGTGTATAAAAAATAATATTGGAGACATCTGAATTAGCAGCAGAGTGACTATTTTAAGAGGAAACAGCAAGGCCATTTAAAAAAAAAAAGATTCTTTATGCAGCTAGAAGTTCAGTGAGGGAAACACTAAAAGATTAAATGGTAAAAGATAAGCTTCAAGTAAAAAAAAAAAAAAAAACAAAACAAAAAACATTGAATGAACTAATGTTTTTCTGCCATGGGCATATGTTAAACTGGTACACCAAATTTGAAAAGAAAACCACTGCAAGTGCTGCCTGTTAGAATATTGGATTGCCTAGTGATACCATACCAGTACTTAAGCTTCAGTGTACACTACATGAACAGCAAGATCATTTGAACACTAGATGCAGAGGCATATGTAGAAAGGGTTTTGTTTCATCTAAGTGAGAAGAAAGAGTTATTTTCACAGAGACATTTGGCACTGTACCCCCCACAGGTAGTTGATTAAGACTTTTTTACAAATGGATGTACTATTGTAGTTCCTGTTGATTCTTAGTATAGGACAAGTTGTTACTCTAGTGCATCCTTTCAATTGTCAACTTGAAGCCTAAGTGCTTTGGAAGGTCAGATTCTTAAACAAAAAAAAAAGTGACAGTCTTGGCATTTTGTTTTCAAAGTTACACGCTAAATCCATGCACAGTTGTTGTTATTTTTACATTTCCAAAGCAACCTAGTGGTATTAGCTGTGTACAAATACCAATAACTATTATAGTGATTTATCTTAACTTCCACACAGTGCTCACAAAGTTCAGCCTTTAATCCACGCTACTAATTTTCATCTGAAAAGTTACTGCGTGAACGACCATTTGCTAGCCATATGTATTTTACCTTTCTGGAAAGCATCATGTGTTGTCATCCTCCCCCTTTTCTAAGTCATAAATGTTACAGCTCATTATCACGTACTTTTTGAAATAAATACTTTGGGGAAAGCAATAATATTTTTAAGTGTGTTACATATTAAGGTATGCTGTTAGGATGATTTTTTTTTCCTGCCAACATGGACAAACTAAAATTGGCATTGCCTATTAAAGGAAAAGCACCCAGTTGTAGAGAACATGCCGTTTAGTTGGTATTATAATTAGCGCTGCGTGCAAATAATTGTATTGTATCTTAAATAGGATCTATCACTTCTGAAATAATGATGGAAATTCTTCGTGACAAGGAGAGTGGCATTAATATGGAAGGTGGATTTATGACAACTGGAAGCATGGTGTCTGTATTGCCTCAGCAGCCCAATCTCCCCTGTATTCACTACTTCACTGGAACTCCCGATCCTGCGAGGTGATGTAGCAGCAAGTAATTAGGATAAAAAGTTGCAAATATCTAAATGAAAAGATACGTAATTTGTCTGGTTATAGTCCTTTTTGCTTTGGTTTTTTTTTCCTCCCTCTGAAAAAACACAATCAAAAAGTAGGAGGATCATAATGTACGTTAATGCCATCTACCAACCTACTTAGTGAAACATTGCTATGACACTGAGTTAAACATCATTTAGGAGGTTTTTTGGGTTGGTTTGTTTGGGGTTTTTTAATACTCTTTCTCTTCAGATCGCATAAATCTTTCGCCTTTTACTAAAGATTTCCGTGGAGAGGAACACAATTTTTTGAGGGTGGCAGAGCACTGGAACAGGCTGCCCAGAGAGGTGGTGGAATCTCCAGCTCTGGAGACATTCAAAACCCACCTGGACGTGTTCCTGTGTAACCTGCTGTAGGTGACCCTGCTGTGGCAGGGGGGTTGGACTAGATGATCTCCAGAGGTCCCTTCCAACCCTATGATTCTATGATTCTGTGATTCTATGAAGAGAAGGAATTAGAAGAATGGGGGAAGACACAGCAATGTACTGACTCAACAGTTTTAACAAAACCGTATCAGTAAAGGATCTCTGTTCTATTTTCTCTTTCTAGGTCTGTATTCAAGCCTTTCATTTTTGTGCCCAATATTACTCAGTTATTAAAAACTATCTCCCCTACATTTGGGCATGATGATCCAGTTAAGAAGCAACCACGTTTTCAGAGTAAGCCAGATCGAAGACATGAGCTCTATAAAAAACATGAAAGTGCTGCTGTAGTTATGGAAACTATCGAGGTACGTTGATTAAATTAGATTTCAGTGCAAGCAGGTGGTTTATATAAGCTCCTTGCTCACATTTTGTTAATGTGATACCATTTAATGCCCTTTGATGGATTGTGAAGAACACTGTAGTGCACCAGAAGCCCATCATCTTGCATCTGGCAGGCACATGTTTCAAACACTAAAAACTGCAACTAGCACTTTGCCGTACTCCCAGGTTTAGCCCCAGACAACTTACGGGTACT
Organism: Alca torda; assembly: GCA_008658365.1. Lineage (NCBI taxonomy): Eukaryota > Metazoa > Chordata > Aves > Charadriiformes > Alcidae > Alca > Alca torda. The sequence continues at coordinate 36,296,719 of CM018084.1, read as the reverse complement.
GCTCGCCTTGCAAAGAAGCAGGCCACACGGACTCCTGCACTAGTCAGATAATGCGAAAATGCTTGAGCAGCCACAGGCAAATATACAGCTCCTGGTAAACCAACTTCTACCAACACAAACTTGCACCCTAGAAACTATTAAGAGGTTAAAACAAGCACAGTGGAACAGAATTTTGTTAGGTTGAACACTACACACTCTGTATAGTTTTTAGTGAAATACGTTTCTTTTTGCAGGGCAAAGGTAAAGAGATGCTGAAAGAGATACAGAAGTTGGAGAAGCAAAAGATAAGTGAAATGGAATCAGTCCTGCAAAACGGATGTCTTGACGCTGACCAAGTGGTTAACCTTTTTTCACAGTGTGTAGAAGAAGAACTCAAGATATATAGCTAAAAGTACTATTTGAATGTAAAATTAAGTTTTATGATTAACTTTCCTAATGAAGCGGCTATATAGATTACATCCTATTTTCAATGTACCAGTTAGTATGGACGGTTTTAAAGATGCAGATTCATATTCAGGCCCAACAGCTTTTGGTTGTATAAAGCAACGCTGAAAAGGCTCTTAAGAGCTAGGCAGTGGCTTTGTCTGTAGGTGGCACGAAGCTGGCAGCAGAGATTGATTTTGCTAGTAGACAGATGCAATCAGAATGTAATAGCTTGACTAAATTGTGGAACCACCCCATCTCTGGGTGAAGAACACGAAGATTTGGAGAAATCGGTTCTAGCGTACACACATGTAGCTTCTATAGTCAAGATAATTGTAGCAGAATTCCACAGTCTGAATTAAAATGGCCACGCTGAAGGACTTCTCTAATCTTGCACTGAATAAAAAGGAAAGCGATACGCAAGTCAAGTAAGGTTGATATTCCCGTTAGATAAAACCATTCTAAGATACCTTTCATATATGAACCTTCTACTCCTTCAGTGTAAAATGAGGCTAAGAGTTCAAGGTATATTAAAACCACATCACAGATACAATTTTACCATGATTTGTTGTGAAATCTGATTACACGGAATTCAACAATGCAAGCGTCCTGCAAGCTACCACACAATTCTCATTTCCCTATTTTCCCCACCCTGCTACTGAAAAATAAATTAACTTATTTACATACCAATATGATTATTGTCAAATTAATTCTCCAATGCGCTCTCTAACATCACATGGGAGTTTTTTAGTGTTTCTTGAATTGTTACTTTTTTTATATCAGGCAACTAGAAAGGAAGAGGTTGGGGTACACAAGTATATACATGTTCTCAGCAGGACACTTAAAAGTCCTTTTAAATTTTTTCACTTCATATAAAGCATTTTAACCATGACTTGTATTGCCAAAGTTACCAGACTATGGAGTTAATTTAAGCAAGCTTTTTGCCCTGCCAGGAACTCTTTCTCCCTGATCCTGTTTAAAAGTAATGATTAGTATGTGACACTATTTTTATTATCTGTGGCAAGGGACAAACTGAGCAAACACCAAAGAAAGAAGATTCTGGCTTTACTACATGATCAAGCAGGATAAAAGGTATGACTGGAAGGAGAAAAAAAAACCCAAACCAACACAAAACCCAGGACTTTTGCAAGCGTTTGTAAGTGAACATGTTACATGAAATGGAGCATTAGAGCTGCAGTAGCAGTATGTGAGATGACACAGCATCCCCACAGAAAGATCATGCTTTCATGATTTTTCTGTATTTAGTCAGTTTCTAGAATCATCTCAGATGCTAAAGCTGGGGCTACACACATACAGTTTTCTCATTTTGTAAACTGTTCTGTCCCCCTACTGGTAAAAAAACTATAAGCAAACAAACAAAAGAAATACATATACAGTAAAGTCTGCAGCATGAGTATGGCAATTAAAAGTTCGGCAGAATTTGTTCTTCCTGATCCTGCAGTGAAAGCAGAAGTTAATTTGGGATACTGTGTTCAGATCCACAGGAAGAAACTGATGGGTCAGGAAAGGTTCTTGAACTTGCTAGTTCGAGTGATCCTGTGTGTACCAAGTAGCAGTAGCCAGACTGAGCAGCAGGTAAGACTGAAAGTAAGCTTGAGTTGACTGTGAACCTTTTCTGCCTGCTTTACCAAAAGAATTTCTGTGAACTTCAATAGTACTGTGGATGTTTGTGAACTGGAAGGTATATTTAGAAAAATTTTGCTGTAGTTACCTGTTTTCCTCATGGATGTCTGTATCTGACAACTGTGTGTATCTTTGTCCCATTTTTGATCATCAGCTGTTCCACACTAGCTCCTTGATAACTTCAAACCATCACTAAATGCTGGGTAAAACTGTGCTGGAAACCAAGGTACGAGTCAAGTTTACAGGCAGCATAAGGAAACAAACAATTTTTTGCTACAATGCAAATGTAGGGAAGTTACACAGGAATGAAAGCAGCGAAGGTGGTGGAGCAGGCCTTTAAGTGAACTTCTTGCCCACTTAATCATGGGGCGGCAATTAACCAGGTTAAGCGTATCGGTCTGGTTGTAATATAGGTAGATATAGTCCAGCTGTTCCTCTAGTTTCTGTGCTGTTTTTTATTTACTGGTCTACAGGATGCGGAGTAAAAACAATGTGATGTGTGGAGACAGATCAAGTGATGGCCAACAGAGTACAGGACATTTTGGTACCTTTTTTCCCCTGGGATTTCATCCTCCTAGAACACATGCAGTGTAAAACCAGAAAATGAATGTGAGATCAGGAGGAAAATAGAACCCTCCCTCTCACAACCATAAGGTTTTTTTTTAAAAAATAAATCAGAATGTCCTCTAGAGGGCAATCTTTGCATGTATTTCACCTAGGAATACATCTTATGACAGTGTATTTTAAAAGGTCTAGAGCTTTATGAAGGATCATTATTAATAAAAAAAGTACTAAAATTGCTACCTAGAAAACAAAAAGTTGTATATCCACCCTTGCCCATTATCACAGTTATTTTGAGATTAGTGCTAGAAAAATGATCCATTGTTTTACTGGGGACGACTCTGGACTTACTTCTTCAGTGGATGTTTTCATGGAACTGTAACTTCCAAGTTAACTGGGATTTATCCCAAACTAATGCACCTTCACAATAAAAGAACTCATTGCACCACTGACCACATCTTTAAAGCAAAGCTATTTCTAGCCACCAAAAATTCACACATCAGTCGATGAACTATTGACATACATCAAATTGTCACTATTTTAAAACTTGCCAGTGCGCCTCCGTGGAAGCAAATATTTATCAGAAGAGAAGAGTTATTTACCTTTGTAAAGGTATTCCAAGTCTATTCTTAGCTTCCAGAAGTACCCAGTGATTTAGAAATAGATTATCATATCCTGTATTTCATTCCTAATTTCTTTAGTCTATTTAATAACCGTTGTAGACTCTCACCAGACTAACAGGTATGATAGCAGCAGTCACAATGTTGTAACAGTTAATCTAACAGAATGTGGTTTCAGTCATTAAAGGTGTTCTCTTCATTAGATTTTTAACAGGGAGCCTTTTCTAAGCAGAATTTTTGAGCGATTTCTTACTTAAAACAGGTATGTTGTGTTTAGATCTAGGGAACAGCAGAGCCGTTATAAGAAGGGAGGCAAGGGCAGGACTTTATGATGAAAATGAGAAAGAAAGGAGTGCAAGAACAATGACTGTGCATAGAACCGTAAAACTTACCTAAGATCAACTTCTTAAACGTTTGAAGAATTTTCCAAAAAATAAAATAAAATTGCATTTGTTAAGCAGATAATTGAAATGTTCCTAAAGATCTGTTTAGGCTGTTAGACAAAAACAGGTATCTTTGTGTGAACACCCATTAGCAAGTCCTCTGCCTACTTAAAAAGCATCAAAAGTGGATTTAAGAAATACCAAATCTGAAATGCCAGAGCCACTTTAACAAATCTGTCAGAAAAAACACATTTGTCGTAAATCTTGACATGCACACATAACCCTCCCACACCTCACATTACATCAAAGCTCAGAACTCTGAAATGAAGTAACGGATTTATTGACAAGTTACAGTATTTAGAAGCTCACAGCTTCTGCTTTTAAGTCACATAATGTCTAATTATTCCAAAATACTTGATGTAGCCGTCTTCAGCAGCTGTAATGGAAATAGCCTATTGTTTTCCTTTGTGGCCACAGCCCGATACAAATGTCAATTACTTTGTTGCTAGAAAACTTTAAAATATATCCATTTGTATAGCATACATATGCAGAGGATGCAGTTATGTTTCTGTGCACACTGCAGACGTGCAATAAGACTGACAGTAAAAGGAATTATTTTTCCAATATAAGTCTTGCATGGAGTTATAGCTACCATAAAACAACTGTTTCTTGAACAGTGGTTTATGCTGCTAAAATCACTTTTAATTCTTAATACAAAGTAGATGCATAAGTAGTTATGATAAAAAAAAAATAAATCCATGTGCTAAAAAAGAAAAAAAGGGAACGACTTTTTTTTAAAAAAGGATGACATTCATATGCTTGAGCAAATAATTTTTTTTTTTTTAATACCTGGGTTCCTTTCCCTCACTATATAAAATTTTCATATAGACATATAAATGCTGTTCTTGCAGTTTTAAAAGGGCAGCATAATGGCTATCAGACACTACAATTTGTCTTTAACCTTTTCAACATACTGGAGAAGACACGCAGATTCTAAGATTCTGCCTTCAGTGCACAGGAATCCGAATGACACTACAGTAACTACATCGTAGGAAGATACCTGAGGCTCATTAGAAACCTGTGTTACACAACCAGTACTAAAATTTTAGGATCTTTAGCTACTCTAAACCATAACTTTGATGTTCAGTTAGAATTCTTTAAATAATTGATTTAAAAGTCACTGTATTTCATTTAAAAGGTTTTATGAGTTGATAAAATTTTTCATCTTGACTTGCCCAGGTATCCAAGGCTTCCATAACATCTTTATTTGAGGCTGGCACTTCTGAATTAAACTGGAAAGGCTAATTTCAGAAAGTAAAAATCTACTCTTGACAAAGCTCTTACTACCACCATGAGGCAAAACTTCAGAACCAATTGTTTGTATGAAATTCCATTATATCATTTCCTAATTTGGGGGAGTGGTGGGTATTTTTCTATGTTTTTAAGATTTGGTAAGTTTGTACAAAACCATTATTTATTCCACACAATATTTCCTCAGCTTTAATCCTCTGACATCGGAATCATTTTCATAACAATTCTTTAAGGGAGAAACAAACCACCTCATCTGAGGTGTCAACAGCTAGAAAAAGACAAGAGTAGAGTTGTAAAAAATGGGATATGATAGAAGAAATCGTACTTCTATGAACTCAGGGGGAAGCCTGACTGTAAACAGGAATTAATATTTCATCACACTAAAGTATGGAAAACATACAGCAATGTGAAAAATACCTCTCATTCACGTTTTTTTTCCATTGTGGCACCAGTCGGTAAAGCTGCTGTTATAATGCCTCTATAATATGATGGTGACACACATCATTTTACTATTTGTTTTCCTCAAAATGGAGAAGAATGCTCTAAGTGCAGAGCATCTTCTTTTGTTCTAGTTGCATTCTGGTTGGAACACTCATTAAATATTACTTGCTACTATTTCCTTCAGAATAGACACAAGTAGAACCACATCTCTTAACTTTACAAGAGAGAATAATGCAAATATCTGAGAGCCCTGAGAAAGAAATACTTCCAATTTCAGTGGTGAAGGCAGAGGAGGTGGTCACATTCACCACTAACCGCCTGTCCGCTGCCTGTATGCTCAGGTCAATGGCTCTCAACTGCAACTGATCTCTTCGGAATAAAGCGGTAATACAGATATTCATCCCGAAATTCAAATTCATTTGTAATATGCTGGACGACGCCTCCTTTCATCAGTCTGTCTCCATACATCACGGCTTCCCCACGGTCAGAGGCAAGGCCAACTTGCATGAGCCAGTTCACCAGGTCACAGCCAAAGAAGATGCCAGTGGAGATCTTCGCACCACACCTGTATGTCAAAGGAATGATTCACCCACATGTTCTGTAAATCTGGTACCACCACTGCACGACGGGGAAAGGCAAGGAAAAATAGCAGGAAACAAGGAAAGACATCATGATAGTTAAGAGCACGTTAGAAGAGAATTTGCAAGTTTTGTATATTAGGGACATGCCAATGTTCACTACCTCTTCCTACAGACACTTCAATGAGAAGCAAAATGTACCTACAAAGTTATTTTAGGCTTGTGCAAATAACCTTCTGTGGACAAAAGTAGCAATTTTCCTGAAAACACACACAATGTAATTCTATTTCTTGGATACTTACTTCCCATGTGCTCATTAGCATGACCATGTCTGCAACAAAATACCTGATCTGAGTGCAGCGTGCTCCCAGCAACAGGGACTCAATCTGCACTTTAATTCCATTTTATAATTTCTCTACAGCTTTAAACAGACACTAACTGCTTACATATACCGCAAACGAAAACCATTTAACTTGCATATCCGGTTAAATATTTACCATACAGGCAGTACTAAGAATAAACAAAACCTTTACAACAAGACTAACCTAATTTTCTTTTACATATTTATGAGGCTATGCCACTAACATCTACATAGCTGCAGTAAAAATACCATTCAGAAATTTACCTGCAGCAATAAATGGTTCTGGTTATCTAAAATCTGCTCTATGGAACCCAAGTGCAGAGTTTCTGAAGATGATTAACAGCTACACAGAGACAGCAAAAACCAAACTTCTTTCTCTATTTTTTTTTTTTAAGTTAAAAGCAGCAGTAACACAGAGCAAGTGTTAACATATATTAGCAGGGAAGCAAAAAGTAAAATAAATAAAAATCCACGATTACAAGGTCTCAGTTACAGTGTGACTAAATCAAAAGAGGAGAGCATCAAGTTAGATGAATATTTAAAATGAGAAGATAAATGCTTTCTTTTAACTCACAAGGAGAAAAAAAAGACATGAAACTAGTTCCGCACAAACATAGTATTAAAACAATGAAGCAACAAATGTCAAATTTCGATGTATTCTCAGGTGGATATATGATTACTAAAAACCACAAAACCCAACCAAAGGGCCCAAGTAACCACAATAGCAGCAGAGTCACAGGAAACACAACAGTAAAACCTGTCCTCTTTCAAAACAAACATTTTCTGATACATCCTTTACTATCTGGCATGGAAAAAAGCAAGTCCTTGAACTGCCCTAGTTCAGTTTTCCTAAATGGGTAACTTTATTACTTTATTTCTTATGGAACATGACTGACTTCTGAGGAGACTGTACGAAATCATGATGGCGTCAAATACAGTTCTGCAATGTGGCTTCAGACTATCTGACCATTAAAAGACCACCCCAAATTACTCCTACTTAAAAGCTCACATGACAAGAAAAGTGTTAAGTGTCCTGTTAGAACAAGTTTTCATGACTCCATTTCATACAGTAAATTTTTAAATAAAGGCAAAACCTTTTTCTTGTTCCTGCTGCTTCTGTCTGCATTCTCTTCTCATCCACCTACGCGTATCTGAATACATAATCCTTGATTTGGGTATCATAATTTGCCTCTGAAATCTTTGCTGATCTCATAAATTGAGGTTTAGGCCTCACGAGAGGAATGAGCAAGAGAAATCGTATGAGCTCAAAAGGCGTAAAGATCCTAAAACCACTATAATCTCACATACTGAGTGGCCTCTGAGTACATACTGACATCAGTTCCAACAGTTTTGCCTCCTGTAAAAACTATTTATTAGAAAACATTCAGTTGCATAAGTACTGATATCTTCTTAATCTCCAAACAAAGCAAATAAAGGGTCTCAAGTCTGACAAAACTCAGACACACGCACTCTATTACAGGCATTATCATAGTCATTTCTTCAGAGAGATCTTCTCTCCTGAACTCCAGGTAAATGCAAAACCTGGGGCAACGCCTTAATGATACAAAACTTTCTATCATTTATATAAAACCTAGATGGGATAATGTGATAACTTGCACCTCAATGTTTCAGGGTGAGACTAGAAACATTTCTCTGTTACTGCTAAATTCTTAATCCTCATCTTGAGGTTTGAATGCCACAACAGGAATCGCCCACGGACTGATTAAACTGCATTTCATTATTTCCAAAAGGTGAACTATGACCTTTGGAACAGGTTATACGTGCAGGGAGGAACCTTACCTTCTGCCTCTGACAATACTTTTGACGCAGTGATCTCTATGATAACGAACAAACTGTTGACAGGTCATCCTGATTTCCTCAGGTACAGAGGGATCTGTATGCCCTGCTGCTTCTCTTCCTCCCCAGAGAAATTCAAGTCTTAAAACAAAAAAGAAAAACAAACAAAAAAAAAGAAAAACAGCAAATCAACCAGAGGCATTTTTAAGGAAACTGCAAATAATAGAACGGAACTCATAGGAAGCTTATCACAACTGTTTTACTGTTTTTGTGCCCAATACTTTATATATAATCTTCCTAATATACTTGTATGGCCTTTGAACACTGAGAGGTTTTATTCTAGGCTCAGGCAGAGGGAAAGACAGACCGCAGCTGGGAGTTCGCTTTAGCTGCTGGAGTCCCATCGCAGCCAGCTAGCTCTAAGTTAAAGATGGCTTGTACAACTTACGCCTCCACAGTGAAAGTGTCCATCCACACAAAGTACTTGCATGGGGTTATGAATACAGGACTTCAAAAGAGTGACGAAAAGAATTTGGTTCAGCATTCACATCTAAATTTTAATTTATCAGCTGAAATTATTTTTGAAGATCCGTCATCTCACCAATCCAATCACATACTTCACCATCATTTGCCAAAGATTTTGTCTATAGGGAGTCTGTGGGATTTTTGTCATTGGAAGTGTTTTAGGACGGCAGTAAAAAAAATCATGCACAGTTAATGCAGTTAGCTCTCCACAACTGCGAGAGAAAATAAATTTGGAAGATCACACAAAGAGGAAATGGAATGCAATGGCACTGAACACTCAATACCCTTTTAAAATTATTATTGTTAATAATTAAGTTTATAGGTGTAAGTGTAAAGAGTCTACTTACCTTCGCTTGAATGGTAGAATGATTAAATGCTTATCTAAGCCAAAAATACCAAAGCAAATGAAGCCCTGGAGGTAAAAATACAGAAAAAGCAACATTAAGCAAAACCTTTGGTTTCTAAAGGACAGAAATAAAATGTTAAAAACTTATTGCCAAAACACACGTGAAAAGTATCCCTCTTCTCTAGATATTATTCAAAATGCATTTTGTTTCTGCTTTGATTTTTCATTCAGGCCTTAAAAAGACAGATTAATACATAACAGTCCATCAAAGAAACTCTTCAAGAAACAGTCTGGTAAACTTAACGCTGGGACATGCCACCTGACACTTCAGGATAACTGACTATCCTTACATAGCCAGTTATTTAAATCTGTCTTTGTGAACAGCAAGAAAAGAACTGATTTACTGTAACTTGAATGCTAGAATGCTCTCCAATTAATTCATTTTACTGTGCCATTTTTGTATCAAAACTACTATCATTACTTGATACTGCAGTGCATCTCGTAGGCACACCTGCCCATGGATCTGTAAAACGTTCCTCTGTGTTCCTGAACGCTGCCTTGTGTCAGTTTGCACTGAAATGGGCCATGTGCAGCTGGAACAATTACACATCTGACTGTCAGCTACTAGTTAACGATGCTGTTACTGAAACTGGAGAGAGAACAACTTAAAGCCTTATAGTGGAAGCATCCTTGTAGCCATCTTACACCTATTAGTTATACTGGTGTAACTCCACAGAATCGACATTGGTGAAGCTTTCTGCTACAAATAGGGCTAAAATCCTACTCAATTTCCATAGGAGTCTGGCATTTAGTTATCATTTGTACCTTTGAAAGTGTTCATGCACATAAGAGACATGCATTATGGTAAGAAAGCTATAAAAGCAAAAGAATAAGCTTGAGGGGAGAAAAAAAAAAAAAGGCCGAACAACATAAGGAGCTGGTGACTTCAGCATTGTTTGAGGACTTCAGCTTACAGTGCTTGTAACAGCATCTGCTGCAACACCCATTAACAAAGTCATGTTCAGAACAAACACTGATAAGTACCTGACCAAAATTAAACACGGCACAGAAGAACTGCAATTCCACATATAGTCGTCCAGGCTCTTGGTTGAACAGCCACCACAAACAACTGGAAAGATTCTGTTAAGAAAAAAAAACAAACACAAAACAAAATCCACAAACCTGACCTGACTGTTAAAAATCAAAAACATTTTTTTATTCTTTGCATGCTAATAGATTCTGGCACAATTTTCACCGTCTATATTTAACAAATGATTCAGATAAAGGCAAATAACAGGGAATAAACACCTTAAAACATCATTTCCGTTAGGCTTAATAGCTGGGGGCTGGGGGGGAGAGCTTGTTTGTTTTTTTAAAAAAAAATAATGCAAAACATACCAGTGTAGAGATCCTGCCCCTATACATGTTTACATAAGGAACTTGCCTTAAGCATACTTAGGTATTCAACCTAACAGATAATATTAGCCCAGAGAGATTTGCAGTATTTGTCTTCAGGCCTGTTTAGCCGAGACCAGTGCTTTCTACATATTTTCTCCATAGTTAAGATTGCGCAAAGCTGAAGCACGTACCACTTCAGCTATTTTAGATGCCTAACAGAGGGAAAAAACCTCCAAAGTTAACCTCTTTGGGTGTAAAGGCTCATTCGTTAACGTAACCGGTCTCATTTCATAGTATCTATGTAATCATTCAGACACAACTGAAATAAAGACTAACATTTGGGACACCTCTTAAATGTAAAAAAAAAAGTTATTAACACGGAATATTTGACACAGGAAGTTTGAGAGAGGGAAAACTTCCATTTCGTAATTTCACAGAACCTGAAAGGCAACAGCAGTAGCTGTTACACTACATAGTTGTGCCACACTGTCCTGCTTTTCAGTACTACGCATTTGCGCCACAGTATTTTCCATTTCAAATAAAAATACCTGCCCCCTAATTGTCATCCACAAGAAGCTCAACTTTGAGCATCACATTCAAGCAGAGAGAGTTGTTTCTCGTCTTTGCCACATTTAAAAATTTAAGTTATATCCCTAATGCATTACATTCTGGTATTTCACTCTTTTACACAGGAGCAGCCACCTTTGCAGCTGGGATCTAGTCAGTAATGAAGTTTGGCAACACCAACTTAGCTTTGTTGTGTCCAAACCGCGACTAAAAGCAACAAAATTGCATTTTCCCATTTCAAATAGTGTCTTACATTATTCTTCATTACTAAAGCACCTCAGAGAAATCCCAGTTCCAAATATAAGCACGATCAGATGGAACAATTTTTGTACAGTCTCCTTCAGAAGTAGAATTCAGTTTATATTTTAATTCAGTTTATATTTCTATATTTTTAATTTAATTCCCTATTTAATTATTGTCTAGGGAAGAAGACTAGCTCTTGAGGAAAATGGGAAGAGGGGCAACAGTGGTGTATTAATTACCAAATGATACAATTCCTTTTTTTTTTTTTTCCCTTTAGGGTTCTCCAGTGTGGCTTGCTCATTAACATCATCAGTCTTAACTTGCCTTTAATTTATGCTGTGGCACAGAAAAAATAATTTTATGATATCCCGCTTCCAATAAGGGGCCAAAATAAAGCCTCTAATTAATGAATTGTTACATGAGTAATGGGAAGATTTTTGCTGGACTGCCTACATAGCTTTCCTAAAAATCATCCCACCTCAATGAGTTAAACAGCATGAGGAGAAAAAAAAAAAAAGATATTTACAGCAAAGAGGCCAACAATAAGAAGTAAGCAGAGCAGCACGTGTCTGGCCAGCTGTTTGTCCCCAGTCTGTAGAAGCTGTTCTTCCTGAGCCAACACGCAGGTCTGAGCACTGCAACGACTCACACACTGATCAGCTGAAAAACACACCAGAATTTTTCATTAGGCTTCTCACTTACGAATTCCATGAGCAAACTTGTTAATGCAACTTGCTCAGCTAAATTACCTTGTAAGTATCTGTACTGAAGTCACACACACAAAAATGTAACATTGGCTTTGACAATAACCTGTTCAAACATCTATTCTCAAATGAAACAGGAGTTTATGTGTGCTCCTAAAATAAAGAAACTTTTTGCAACAGAACTCTTCTTCAAAAGGTTTAATATAAACTTAAGTTGTGGTTAACGTTTAGAAAACACTACTAGAACTAATGAAAAAAACAGCGATTTCTCAGAACAGTTTTTAAACTTGGAACTAATTTCTGGAATAAGCATTTCAAATATACTGTCGGCTTTAGTGTTTTTACTCTGTATATCAGCATTGTTGAGCTCCAGATCAACCAACCATATTTATTTCAGTTCTATGACTGTATTTTTAACATGGTATATCAGAACACTGTCATAACTCTATCAAAAGAGCCAGACATACAGAGAATGGATGTCTGTCTTCCAGCTACAGAGTTCTGAGGAATTCTGAGTATCTTCCTCTAGATGGCAGTGAAAAACTTCCTGGCAAGGACATAGACCTAGGAATTTGCACCAGATACCTGTCATAGCAGTTCAATGGAATAGCAGAAGGATTAGTAATTTCTGCAGCCAGTTACACAAGTGTATCCATTACGATTTCCTTTTACTGATTTATAGTTTTGAATTGTTCACTCAGAAGGTCGAAAAAATTTCCACTCAATCGTAAGACATTTTCTACCTTATCTTTTAGGATAACAAAATTTAAGTGGCCTTCCTCTATCATTGGAAAACATAATGCTTGTCTGAATTACTTAATAGATAAAATAGTTGGCAATAGGTAGAAAGCTAGCATTTTGCGAGAGGAGACGTAACTAAGTATGTTTCAGTGTGAAATATTTAGATTTGTTGGAAGTTATGTTGCATCCAAACAAAGCATAAGGATATGAACTTCCTTGCTACGGATGAAAAAAAAAAAAAAAACCAAGAAAAAGAAAACAGGAAAAAGAGAAAGGCTGGACCACAGCTAGCTTTGATTATTGAAAGTGATGTACGATGAGATTGGGCTGAGCATGCGGTTTTCCACCAGGTGCTTAACAGTCACTTTGATCCATGTTTTCCTATTTCAGTGACTTCTAAGGTCCCCTCAGTCAATTTTCTCTGTATCTCTCCCCCTAGACATGAACAGTACAGCAGCATGGGCATTTGATCTAATCTGCAGTGAGTGCTTGCTCTTCTAGATCTCATTCAGGTTTCTCATCCAAAACTTGTGCATGATTACAACAAAGGCTTCAAAGGCCTTTTTAGAAGACACAAGATGTGACCATGAGAATGTAAAAAAGTGTGTTTAAGTTGAAAACTTGAGGCAAAGGAGGGTTATGTATTCAACTTCCCAGTGTCCAAACAAGGCAATGATGGAGAGGTAAAGTCTGAATGCTCAGAAGGACGTGTTAAAGTAGCTTAGTGGTAAAAATACAACCCAAAACAACTGTCCATCTTGAGCACTGAAAGATTACTAATAACTATCAGGCAGAAGAGAACAAACACCTAACATATTGCCTAATACTTGAATTTAATATGAAATGTAAGTTATCCCAGTAGAGTTGACAGAACAACAGCCCAAAAAGTTTCTTTGCGAGAAAAACACATATAAGTGTCGTGGAAGAGTTTGTAGTGTTAAAACAAGGAGACACTACTGCTTTACCTGTCTCAATTGGAGGAACCTTGCTTTCAACAGCATTTGACACTGCTTTGCTCTCTCTAGTACAGGATAATTCACCATTTGTTGTTTGACAAGAACAGCAACCTATTAGACGTATAAAGTAATAGGATAGTTATCTTTCTTAACTACCGTAACTTAGTTTCCAAGTATAACAATATATTCTACACAGCTTTAACTACTGTGTTCAAAAATAACCCAAAAGGAGAAAGCAGACTTAATTTTTCCAATTTGCTGAGAAAGTAAATGGGTTACACTACTAATATATAGAAATATTAAACATAGCACTACCACCATGGAAGCAACACAAATACTTTTAGCCAGAGGGAAAACATACAGGAAAAGGCTATGTACAAACAAGGAGGATTAGAGACACATTGAATAGCAACGCTGCTGGCACATAACTCATTCTCAGAGAGACCGTTTAGTGGGTAAACAATCTAAGACGCCTAGTGGACTGCATTTATCAAATCCTTATCAAGATACCACTACTTACATAAAAACCATACACATGCTTTTTCCCCTGTTCACTTCCCCCACCTTTACAGTGATAACCATCAAACTTTCCTTAGAAACATAAACACAAATCCTTGGGCAGTTATATCTAGATTTTCTTCTGTCCTAGTGTAACGCTTGAAGGTGTAAACAACTGTCTTTCCCAGGTCAAAATTAAATTTGGAACATCATTTCGTCGTACCCTGAGCCATTTATTCTTTTAGAAATCAACTTTCTCTACCTCTTTCTGCAGGTGGCTGTGCAGAAGAACCTGGAGAAGGCTGTGCAGAAGAGCCTGGAGAAGGCACAGTGGCTGAAACTCGACTCCCCTCTCTCCCTTCCACTTCAACCTCCTCCACTTGGCTCCGCGGTGAATATGGGTTCAATACCTCATAGCTTGACTCTTGCCTATTTCTGTTCATACACATAAGTGAAATACCTGACATCAATATACTGATGAACAGGATGACTGCTGTGGTAATTATCTGTTAAGAGAGCAAAGAAAATACACTTAAATACAAAATAAAGGAAAACAGTTGCATATATCTGTCTTTCTAACTTCTGTACTTTCCTAAATACACTAAGAAATGCATTTGAACAAGACAGAGTTTTCTACATCTACTGCTCTTGCACCCTGTGGCACTGAAAAAGCAATGAGTACATGAGACTAATTTTCCTTGCCTGAGTAACTGTTTTTTTTTGTTGTTGTTTTGTTTTGGGTTTTTTTGGGGGTTGTTTTTTTTGTTTGTTTGTTTGTTTTGGGGGTTTTTTGGGGTGGGTTTTTTTTTTTTTTTTTTTGTTTTTAAGTGGGGACCCATATTTCCCATGCAATCCAAAACCATCCTCTCATCGTCATCATCATCGTTCCCCTCAGGATCATTAGTGCTCTAGTTTAAGTTCTGTTCAGGTACCTTTTAATTCCAAAGAGGAATGTGCTCTTGTCACCCTCTGCCACAGCTCTGATTTCCACGTTTTTGCCAATGAGGAGCATCCCATTAATTAACCTTTCCTTTTAATCACCTGCTACCAATACCCAGCATCCACTCTGAGGCTATTTAATACTTGTGAAAGTGCCACATGAATAATCCTGAGACACTCTCATCCTCTCTATCCATAAGAAAGAGAGAGGGAAAACATGACAAATATCTATGCTAGCGCACTTTACATCCTCTCGTAAGAGGAACTATTTATTGGTAAAAACAGTAGTTCAGGCTCAGGGACTTTCAATCCGCGGCTGTGCAGGAAAGTCTCCCATAGTGCAAGCAGTTACTGCTACACAGGTTATGTAGATCCTATCTATTACAGGCCGAAAGCCATTAATTAGCTACTGGACAGTAACTATTTTAGATAACTATCAAGCGAGACTACAAATTAGTCACCAGGAAAAGGGCTCTGCAACTCATTACCACTCCTAAACCTTTTCTTTGGGAAGCCTACTCCCTCTTTTTCTTAGTCATAGTTGCCTAAATGTGAAGGTCCTTGTTCAAACAAGTTTTCCCAATGGTTCATTACAGAAATACGTTTTTCGATCAATCTATAAGCATTCTATAATGATACTGTTATTATGGTAGCCTGTACTTTGACTGAGAGCTACTTACATAAGAAGCAAAAAGAGAAACACAATTTCTCAATAATGTATTGGACGTGGCAGAAGTCTGAAGTGATGAGGACAGAACACGTTCATACCTGGTGTTTTCCATAGAAAAAGGCAGAGTCAATACTAGCAGTGTTATGTTCACCAACAATTAGTAAGATTCCCACCAGAAGTGCCGGGACTCTGAAAAAGCAAAATATGAATAAAGTAACATGTTTAGCATGCTCCTACTAATTCTACAGGGAAAAATCTGAATTAACTTACCCCCATCCAGCTATGATAATAAACCCAATCGGAATCTTTACTGTTTCTCTCTTCCTTAAGAGAAACAAAGAGAAAGACAGAAAACCTACAAAAAACCCAAAAGAAATGCCTTGTTTATTATTTAAAAGGGAACTGATAATTACAGAATCTAAATGCTCTATGATGTGACACTGCTCAATAACTAAGATATTCTTCTCAGACCTTCAAATAGTCCAAAATTCTTTTCCTAGTTGTATTGTGAGAAAGTAAAATAGAAACACCTATTATCTTAAAAAAATATTATTAATAATGAAGCATTGAAGAAATTCCCGCACAGTTTATATTAAATATATACTTATAAATGCTTACGAAGGTTCACACAAGAACATAAGAATATCATAAGAACATTTAAGACGCAAGTAACTATTTGTTAAGGTATCAACAGCAGTTGATCTAGACTGACAATCTTAAATAACCAACAAATAATGCTGTATTCTGATATGACCTTTCTTTAAAAACCGACTAGTCCTTTATGAAGTCAATGATAAATTTCACAAAAAAAGTTTCACATGTTTTTATATATAACTACATATGGGAGTATGCTCTGGGAATGCCTACTCTATTCACAACAGAAGCTCAGCAACATTTCCCACGCTGAAGCAAAGCTTGTATTTATTTTAGGCTACACTAATCATGAGCTACCCATTTCAGCTAAACACAGCTTAACTCCACAAAAACATCACAGGAATTAAAATCTTAAACTTCTGGACTCAAGAATGGTATATAAGGTTTCCTGAATACCCAAAGTCTCTTTTTTATCATACATGTAAGATCCTCCCAAGTTTCTTGAGGCACCTTTCAAATCTGCCTACTTTGAGTAATGCCTTCATTGATCACCTACACCTGCAGAACACACATGTTGCTTTTAGAAATTACAATTGCCAGGGGAAAGAAATGTTAAAGCCACTTTGGTGCTTCCCTTCATTCTGCATTTCCTACTTTTCTGAGGCACAAGGTTTTTCAACCTTCTTAATGCTGAATAATTTAAAATCCTAAATTCTACAATAATTTAAAACTGTCAATAAGCTTTGGACTAGCTGAAGGGCAACCCACCGCATTTACTCTATTTGTAATTGCTTCTGCCTTGAGAGCGCGTTCTTGTCTTTGGTTACAAGCTGGCAAGGCTGCTGTATCTAGCAAAGACAAACAAGATCTGCCAGCTTAAAAGTATGCATATCTGTAGGATCACATACAAGCAAAAGAAACAATTACTGTGAAGAATATAATCAAATTATTTCAGTATATCAATCTTTTATTATGGTACCTAGGTTCTGCCTAGAAAAATCGTACCTGTCCACAGGTAGGTGCTGTAAAGTGAGCTGTAGAGGAATATAAATACTAGGATCTGCATGGTGATGTCTTTCTCCTTAACAATGAAATTCCATACCACCATTCCAATGCAAGCAATAAACTGGAAAGAAAGGTAAGATTCCATAATTTAAACTGCGAAAGTAGGATGACAAGAAAAACTGAACACAGTGTAGTATTGCTACAATAAGCTTCGAAACTCCAGCCCCAGATTCACTGGAGTATGATTTTATGAATTGGATAGTTCTCATAGCAGTAAAGCAGCACAGCAGTAAACTCATTATTACAGTGATGTCACTGACTAGGGTATCCCATTTCCAGGGTTTTTTTTCTTTTTTGACAGCAAATATAAAGCTCAGATAAACTGGGAGTAAGACAAGTCAGGAAAAAAATATATAATCTTTATATATCTTATTATAAGTAAAATGTAAAGCTTTTGCTAAGTACAAACTATTCATCTAAAATGATCTGGAGGTCAACAGATGTTTGTTCAGTCAAGAATTATACAAGTTTTCACCCAGAGATACCTCATATATGACAGTTTTAGTATTGAAGGAATCTGAAAAAATAGGCTGAAATATTATGGAAATAGTAATACAAAAGCTCAATTTTTTTTTTAAATGAAAGCTAACTTTGCTGTTACAGACAAGAAGCATCTGCAGCTCTTATAGGTGACTTTTTTAAAACATGACTCCATGAAACTCTCCTCAGAGAGTTCACTCTCTCCCTTCCCTCCCACCCAAAAAAAAAAAAGAAAGGTAGAAAACACTTCAGAGAGCACTACTGCACAGATGCGTTACAAGCACAGGCTGCTCTCACTGAATTTAACAGCAGTTGCGCAGTTGACTTCAAGGGAAAAAGGAACACATACTCTAGTTTTCTCTTAGTTTAAACAATTAATATTAATCCAGAGCTATTTGGCTTTGCCCTTCCCTAGCCACTAGCCATGCATTCCCACACCCCTCCCTTGCATCAGCGCTGGCACCTGGCCGATCCCTCAGCGAGCCACTCCAGGGAACGGAACACACATGGGCAGTAGTTTCCTGTTCAGCTCCCTGAATCCGGTCACCAGAGTCAAACACACGCTGCTGCGGATCCTGGCATTGCTGACTTCAGAGTGGCATAAACTGACATGGAAGAGCACTCAATGCTATTAGGCAGTAACTGATAGTGCTAAAAATGTATTTCAGAAGCCACTCTACACTCTGATGGCTTATAGTTCTGCTTGAGAACCGTGCCACCAGCATCAACTCTCATTTCCTTCAAGGGTGTGTTTTAAGGCATAGAAATCATTTAGACATGTCACACATTAGATTCCCCTGCCCTTCTTAGATGACTACAAAGATACAACTATATAAACCAAACTTGTAAAAATGTTAAAAATAAGACCTAGCCCCTCCCCCCTAAGACCGTTCTTACTACTGACCTGAGCAACAAGTAGATTTGTTGTAATCATATGAGGGAGCTGTTTGTATTTCTTACTCAGAAGAACAACAGTAAGAGACCAGATCTAGAACACACGAGATAACATTGAATTTAAGACAGAACCCAGAAGAACAAGATGAGTATTCTGGCAGACTATGGTGAAGTTAAATATACAACAAATCTTCTTCACAAGTTTCTTAGCAACATGACTACAGTAGTCAGCTCCGCACGATCTCCTGCCAGTCCCTATGCCTCAGAAAATATGTCCAGAGAAAGCAATGCATCTTTGTGTTTTCTTGATGGTGAAATATTTCCACGGAGTACCAAAGGCTTGCCTCTAGCGCACAGAAGCCTGGTTGTTCCTCAGAACATAAATGACTACAGAATAGCCTGGCAATTTAGCATTTAAAAGCTTCCACTCCCACTATCTTTACTGAATCTCCCAAGATTATTTGTGACAGCAAGTGGCAGCGTGCACTTGTGGCTTCACTTGAAGCAGTTTCAAGACAACAGGACCTCCTCAGTGAGACACCAACTTAAGAAAACTCCAACTTCCTCCAACATGGGTGGTTTTATTTTAAAAAAGCAAACAAAATAAACAAAGTATCTGTAATTCCTATAAAAACAAAACACAATTCACATTGGACTTCTGGGATATCAAGCCCCTTTTTAAGAACTGCGCATGCAGGATTTCTAGGAAAGGAATTTGATACAGCTAAATTAAAATTTCCAAGTTAAACATTTTCAGTAATACTTATTAATACTTCATTAAATAAATATTCACTGATGTTTCCAGAGCTGAAGTTTTTACACAGCCTCCATTACTTTCATATCCAAGCACCTCACAAAGTTTGAGGTAAGTATTCCTTGTGAAGTAAGCTAGTACTGTTATTCCCCCACACCCCGTTATTTTTTAAAAAACAAAGAGGGACTAAGGACAAGTAGCTGATATAGCTCATTCACACACACATTTTATGTAACAGGCAGCCAAACTCTCAAGCCCTGCACCTGTGCTCTAATTCACTTAGCCATCTTCCTCTACAGTACAGCTTTCCAGCTGACCCATTCCTAAATCAAGAAGATTTTTAACTTCTTCCTCATCCTTCTGCAACAGGATACGATGATGAAATGCGAGTCTCATCGTATCATGACTCAACTTGCTGCTTATGCATTAACACTACCCAGACATGACAGCGTGCTTTTATATTTCGCTTCACCAACACCTACCAGAGAAACGAGGCTGACAATACTTATGTCAAAGCTAACATTTTGGAGCGCAGACGCCAGCGGGTTGGGGTCCATAGATGGAATGGTCAACAGCCACGCAGAAACGTACATAATAGGTGCAGACACAAAAGTGCTTATCACCATGCCTGAGGTAATCTGCAGAAAGTGTCAAACAGAAACAAGAACAGAGTTAATCAGATCTCAAGCTAAATAATCTGCTTTCAGGAATACAACCGCTGGCCAAATTGCACCTTTGACTTAAACTTACATAGACCTTTAACAAATCACCGAGTTGCATCTATGACAAATTTCTTAGAACTTGAGCCAGAAAGTGTCTGTTTTATACATACGGTCAGGCTGCAAATTTTAACAAGCTTCTGAAATAGTAGGAATAGAGAGTTCCATACTGCAAATTCTTACAGAGCTTTTTCATGAGTGCCAAATACACTGATGACTGCAGTCTAGGCATGGACTTACAATGTCACAATTTACTTTGGGATGCAAAGATTCACACCGCAAACAAATAAGCAAACTTGTAGTTACACAAATCCTAATACCACCAATTCGTGAGAAGAAGCCATGTATATTTACATCTAAGTGATGTATATTTGGCTTCTCATTGTCTTTCTGCTTTCTAGAATTTGCACAGTGATGGAAGTGTGAATTTTTACTCATACTACAGATCTCTGTTTAAAAGAGATGTCCTCAGTTTGCTGGGTACGAAAGTCTATCTTGTAAGGTTTACTTTTAGTGTCCTTTTTCCTCCCCCTTTTCGTTTTTAAAAAAAAACAACTAACAAACAAACCAAAAAGAGATAACATTAAAAACAATGGACATCAACGGGAATGTTTTAATGGCACTTCAAGTGGAAGAAAAGAAACAGTTAGAAAATCTTTATCTTAAGTTGAAGAGATAATTCACTGCTATGAAAAAAAATTAAAATGCATTTCTATGTCAAGATTTAACCGAAAAGCCACACGGAAGAATCAGTTAATGCACAAGTTCTTCTGTAAGATTTCAGTATTAAGCTAGCACTGTTCTTACTGAAGTCAGTAACATCATTTCTGGTTTTTTTTTCATACAAAACAGTAGCTCAAAGATAAGGTCTTTGGAAAAAAAAACAACACCAAAACTAACCGAACAACAAAACCACACAAACCTACAACAAAGATGCAAGTTCTTTAAAGTTATCCTAGTTCTTCCTACTAGAGTCAAGAATAAGAAAAATATGAGGAGTTATTTATGAACGTGTGCTATCAAGACACTTGAGACATCAGGAAAGATTCCTTTGCTTAATTAGTAATCTGAAATATAAATTATATTTGAGACCTAGGGAGTACAAGTAAATCTAAGGAATCTATACTACAGAAAAGCCAATTCATCAAGCCTATTTATTTATTTAAATATTTCATCAAAGTTAAGCTCAAAATTAGTATATGTTTGGAAAAAGCTAACTACGTACAATTCCTACTTCCATATTAAATTGACTTGCAAATATTGCGACACCAGGCGCTGCTGGAAAAACTCCATAAAGAAATGCATAGTTTGATAAACTGGTGTGGTTGACTACGCTGTCGCTCTTGTCCAAGAGTTCCACCATTTCTCTACACAGAAATGGCATCATAAGTCTGAAAAGAGAGGGGAAAAAAGTAATTAAAAAAAAAATATTACTCAAGCTATAGCAATAGACTCTTCTCTACTCAGAAAATGAACAAAAAGAAAACTTATGGCCTGATTGAATGCCATTAATGAAAAGCAAAATACTGACATCACTTCGAATGATTCCCTTTATTTTTACCATGACATTTACCAGCTGCTTAAAAATTTTGTGTCACAAGTTAAACCAAAAAAACCCCATACACAAAAAAACCAAAAAATAATGGTAAAAATACATCAATCTCTGGTATATAAGCACATTCTCTGATTGTACAGACACGTTCTTTGCATAAACCTCAGATTTAGAAAGGTAAAATATAAAACCCCCCTCATTTTTCAATTGTTAAAGTAATAGTAGTTATAAGCAGCCAGCAGCTTTGAAACTTAGATCACCTTTCTGTAAGCTGTCTGAAATATAACAAGGGTTCAAGATTAAGTATTCCATTCAGAAAGTTTTGGCCAGCAAAACCCCCTGCATCAATGCTATTCTGTTCACCTGCAGCAGCACCCAAGATCTCACATAGACTCGCTGTATAAGACTTACACAGGCTAATTACATAAACTCACCAGTAAAGCAAAGTGGTAACATGAAAAACCATTTTTTCCTCACGTTTTTACAAAATTTGTCACTGAGCTGGTTTACAAACTAGGTCTTTAAGATTGCTAGTTAGTTGTAGCTTCAAATTTTACAGTATAAACTTGATCACCAGTCATTCTATTATGTTAATTGTAGCTCTGTAGCACATAAAATATTTAGTTCACCAGTAACTGAGATATATTCAAGGCAATATAATGATGGCATAAGTTCTAAATGCAAGCTGTCATTCATTCGTGCTTAAAAGTCAGACAGTTTAAGAGCACAGAGTGATCATTCTTAAGCTCTTCCAATATAGGTTTACAGACAAAGCAAGCAAAACCAACTAATTTAGAGATGTATTGTTTAATACAAAGAAAATGCAACTAATAATCAAGTAATACTTGAACTAACTGTTTAAATAGTAAATTTTAATTTAATTTTAATTTAAGTGAGTAATTCCCCATACACCCAACTCATGACAGATGGCCTGCAGGCAGTCCAAGAAGCCACAGCACCCCTGAATTTTTTTTCTCTGCAGAGCTGGACACCAAGTTTGTGTTGTGCAAAATTTCTTTCAAAGGTTAACAGTTGTATACTATGAGAGTTTGGGAAGCACTCACCCAAAATACTGCAAGTGAAACACACTATCTCTATAACGATTTTGAGAGAAAAGCCACCTGACCACCATATTCAGAGTTTACAACATCTAGAGAACAAAATTATAAAAGTACATAAATCAAACTTACAGTTTAGCTGTGATGAGAAGGATCAGTGCAACAAACATACCCTTTGTCAGTTTTTTTGTTTGTCCCACCATAGTTAATCCAAGGTAAAAAAGTGCGGAGCCAGAAAATGAACTGCCCAGTCCGTCAAGGAAGTTTTCAAGGTATTCGGGAATTTTCTGGCCGAGAATAAAGTTTGAGGCAATTCCTATGAAGACCATGAATACAATTGGGTTCTGCAAAACTCGCAGGAGTGCTAGGCCCACTATTTTGATTTTGCTTTGTGACACAGTGCGATTATCCCTCCACTTCTGGATTTCACAGAAGATAAACCCCAGAGGGTTTAGCATCATAAGAGATATTGGAGCCACTAGGTAAATGTACTGGAGATATTCTGGGTAAGTAGTTTGATACAAAGCTTCAACTAGAAGACAGGAAACGAAAAGTGATGAGTGATAACATTTCAGTACAAAAATACATTAATATTGAAATTCAGTTTTGTTGTCTGAAAACTAGAGAAAAATTATTTCATTATCTTTCAGAGGTAACTGCATTTGCAATGGATAAGATGATGTATTAAGAGAAGTATGCCCAATCACTATTAGACCACAGTCACCTAATGAACACATTAAAGACCGAAGATTAACTATCAAACACTATTTAACAATTCTATGAATAATCAACATTTACAGGAATAAAAAAGAAATACTATAACAATCCCACATGCCCTTTGAGTCATCCCAAACGCTGAAAAAACATTGGGGTTTTGCTGAATTGCTTTTCCTCCCCAGAAACCAGAGAGTCATGGAGAATTAGCTGCACCTTTGCAGGACACAAGTTGCTTCTCATCTCATGGGAGTTTCACATCTCTGGAATTTGACCAGTTCTCAGTGGGTAAATCAGGTGTAATCTTTCTACACTGATTCCGTCCAGCAAAGCACGTTAGCCATAATTATTAGTTCAAATAAAAACACATTAGCACATAATTACTAGTTAATTTTCTGGGACTACTCAGGACAGGAGTTATCGCTATAGTTCTGGTCCTTCAAGGAACTTTAAATCATGAGCATTTGTGTTCATTGCTACTACATACTTGTGAGGCAAGGTAGAACTGCCTCTTATTTCAAGTTTGTGCTAACAGCACTTCAAAAATCATGACAAGACTCTGGAATGATATACAAGATTCTATCCTAGGGTGAATTAAAAAAAATCCCAACAAACAATATTTTTAAAGAAGGATTTTGTTTTCTTTTAATTATAATACCCTATATTAAGGCCACTTGTAAAGCTGCAAGGTCTTGAATCCTGCACAATGCAGATGTTTTTGGTCTCCCTGTCACAATTTCATTAGTCCATATTGAAAAATGGAAAAGGAGAAAATTATGCATATGAAGCACTTCCTCACAAAAGCGGTAAAATAATGTTTAAATTGTCATCACTGCTTCGTGTTTGCATTTAATATGTGTTTTATAAACAAAGAGTTCAAGTGAAATTACTTTCTTTCAGAACTTCTAGGTCTACACTATTGTATTTCCTGTATATATATTAATGATGAATTAAATCTACCAAAACTGCTGTTTATCTGGCTAACAGTCCAGAGCTCATCTGTGTAAGCATGCCATGTTAATTTTCCAAACTTCTTTGGAAAGATAAATGGTATCTTTCAGCTGCCTTATAATGTTATTTCCAATAATTTTCAGAAGTATGCAAAGTGATGCTTTCCATTTTAGTTTTTCCTACCCAAGTTAGACAGAAAGACATTCTTCCCCAGGCAGAAGTATCTTAACATGCAGGTGTGATTCTATTTGTACTACAAAGAACATTAAAAAAAAAAAGAAAAGGAAGCACTATTGCATAAATACACCTACTAGACTTTTCTATGGGATGGCTTAGCACTCTTAAAGTACTAAATAAAGTTTAAGATTACTAAGCAGCCAACCGTTGCAGATATTTCCATTTTCCCATAAACTAAACCTGTTCTTTTTCAGGAAATGTTTTCCCTTGTGACTGTTTTTCAAAATCCAAATTTTTACCTTCATATTAGTTAAGCGACTGGAACGACAGAATCTACTAAGTGCTAAATCAGCATTTACTATAAACAGCCTCCTCTTTAGACTGAATAAACTGACATTCTCAATTAGTTGATTTCCAATATATAAGAAAAAGCACTAAAAGGGTCTTTTCCTCTTACAAGCCATGATTAGAGTACAAGAGCTACCTGTCCTAAAATCCCGAATAAACTGCTGAACAGAACTATCAAGTTTGTGGTTAGTTACTGCATTTAACAAGACAGTTTCAAACACTGCATATATTCTGATAAATAAAACCCCTTTAAACATGCTGAACACTTTTTATGTAAGTCAAAATTTTCCAAAACCCCAAACCTTAGCTTTTATGCTGCTTTATACAGAATGCCCATTTCAATCTAATGCAACTCAAGACAAGTCACATGTAAATAACGCCTGAGTGAAAAATATAATAAATCATTTTTTGGCAAAGTTAAACTGTATACATAATACAATATATTAAGCTCTGTAAGTAATTTAACCAATTTATGAAGTCACAATGCATTTTCCTGGGTAGCATAAAGTGGAACCAATGTAGACTGCTGAGTCAGTGGGGAAAAAAATATGAAATCACTCTTAAGGAATCATTAAGACAGTGAAAATAATCCACAACTATCTCCAATGAAAAATTTTCTTTTTATTTAAATCAAGGTGCTTGCTCACTGATCATAACAAAAAATTCAAATTAAAGATATTTTAATACTTTTTTTTTTTTTAAATCGATTTTGCACATCCCAGCTGCTCAAAATTACATGTGAATCACACACTAGTTGTTCATGGTTAATACAGTTAGCACCATTAAAGTCATGATAACTGAGCCATCGTCCACGCAACACTTCTGCTATACCCGTGCTTTAACAATATGGTACTGGAGAGTAGGTGAAGCTGTTCTGTCAGAGTTGTATCATCTCACCTAGTGATAAAACCCAAACAGACAAAGCTTTCTATCAGAGTAATTCTATCTATATTGGGGGATCTGCTGGCAAACCTCTGTATCAGTTGTTTTTCCACTCCAAACCAACATCAGTTTGTAGTGTAGAACTGTCATAACAGTGATCAGAGAAAAACAGAGTGGTGAGCTTTGAAAATATAATCTGTATTTCAATTTTCCGATGTGCAAATCTTTGCTCAACAGCAAAAAATAGCATAGTGGCTATTAAAGAGTTACATGGGATGAAAACGCAGGACGGTATGTATCTATTCAAGAGTTCAATCTGCCTTTTAAAATACCATTATTATAATGCACAGATTTGTCAATACTCATTTTCTTCCTTTACAAATTTCAACTGAAGCAGCCTTTAAAAATATATTTCCATTAAAAGATCAAGTTTTGCTCAAAACACTACTTATCCTCATCATACATCAAAAGAATTAAGCAAGGCATTCTTTGTTGCCTGGTCCTGCAAACACTTCAGAGAAGCTACTACCAGTAAAAAGTCTGCACACCTGACAGCATGAACCAAACCCTGCTGAAAGTTTGGGGATGGGAGAAAGGAAAAGACAGGAAAGGAAACAAACAGCTCTAAGAAATTAACAACCTTTAAGCACCTAAAGAATTACTGTTGCATTAAGTATTCCAGTAAAGCTCCTAATGAACTAAATGTTGTGCACTTGGCTAGACTGTACATAGAAGAACTACGAATCATACTTTATAAATTATTAAATACTTGAAGAAAAATGCAATCTGACAAGAAAGTCATTGAAAGTAGAAAGAATGTTTTAACCAGAAGGATACAATGGAAATATGTCCAGACAACCTCAAAATAGAAAAAAAGAGAAACCCTAACTGGCATTTTAATCCATTACCAAGAAACAAAGACGTAATCCTTATGTCTTGCGATATATTTCTCATTTATCTCAAGAGGAATAAATCTCAGGAAATGCACCTGAGGGAAACAAGGTGTTTTCATCTAGGGAAGAAAAAAGTTTGCAGTTGCATTTGTCTATATTTTATACACATCCAGCAAATTTTCAGAGAGTAAGAAAGACTCAAGATTCTCCTGAGCCCTGGAATAGGGAGAATAAAGTTGCCTGCTCCTCAGGTAATCTAAAATATGGAGCTGCTTGTTACGTATAATCTGGAATTGCATGTTTAAGCTTCTCTTTTGTAACTGTATTTTCAATTTGGTAATGAAATATCTTTTTGTTTTGTTTTGCTATAACAAACTTACTTTTTTTTTTTGTTCTTAGCCTTGTCTGGATGCTAAGTGATCTCAAGAGAATTTGAGAGGCACAAAGTACTTTCTCTTCAGGGAGCAGCAAACAAATAAAACTTAGTCCAGGCATCCTCTCCAAATGCCTTCCACTCGAGGTGTATTTTCAAGATCCTGATACCTGCAGTGTGCATTCCCACACCAGCCACATGGCTCAGCCTGGGCAGAGGCAGCACTGAAAGTTATACTGGCACAAAAGAGCCTCCCAAAACAGGTAAAAAGCACCACAATTCAGATAGTAGCAGAAGGGAGAAGCCTGCTACAACTTCAGATCACTTCCTAAGTATCATAGTATGTATGGCTAAAATATAGCAACATACCATTAAGATAACCAATAAAAAGGAAAAAAAATCTGCCTTAACAAAAGGAACAAAAATAATTGTCTTGTAGATCGGGATAAAATTAAGTTTAACAACTGATATTGCTTGGAATTCAGAATATAGGCTTACCAGAACAAGAGTACAGAACTATACAAGTTATACTCTGAATGCCTCTTTGTTTTTTGTTTGCTTGTCTTTTAGCTCCACTGGACTAGTGGTTAGTTACACATCTCAAGAACAGCACCGCAGCCGCATAAAATTCCAATTTGAGATACACAAATGCAAGTTACCACAAATCATGCAGCAATCTTGCTTTTAAAAGACAGACTTCTTCCAAGACTATATCCTAAAGCACATCTACTGGCCACAATAGAGTAAAGATTAAGGGATAAAACACAATTGGCAACATAAATTACATTAAGCAGCACAAAAGTTAGAAGTTTCTTCTGAACAGATTTAAAGTGTGTCACACACACTCCACAACCAGTAAGCACCAACTTTATGGCTAGATACTTTCTTTGAGCTAAACCCAGTGGTAATGCCAAATTAGTATAAAATCCACTGCAGCTATTTCAGAGGCCATAGGTACATACTTTGCAAAGCAAGAAATTTTGGTCTTGAGGGAATCTCTGGCAATTTCCTATAAGGGTATTCTTAACCTGCAGTAAGTGTAAGGTAATTTATACCAATTTTGAAATTATATTTTAATTTTTTTCCCCCATCTGATATACTTTAACATGACAAGACCACATAGACAACAGTAGATAGATTGTATTAAATTCTGTCTCATTCATACCAGCTGACAGTTTTCTTCCCTTGCACAGTCCAAGGTCAAGAAATGTGACTTGAGAAATGGCTGGGTTAGCTCATAACTTCAGTTCAGAAGTCAATTTCAAATTATGGCAAAATAAAAGCAAACACATCTGGAACACTGAAAATAGTTTTAAAGAAGAAAACATAAGGAACTACTTACCTATTGGATATCCCAGTGCAAAATCATTGCTTTGTGTAGCAAAAATAGGGAACAAACCTGCTTTGCTAAATCTGTTCTCAGGACTGGCTACCAACAATGTTAAAACGCAGACTAAGAAAAACACAGCAGCTTTGGCAACTAAAATACTGTACAGGAAGGACCAATTCACATTAGAAAAGTTAAGTACCACCATGTTTTTGAACAGCAGAGCTGGGAGTGCAAAACGGGATACAAAATTTCCCAGTCCTTTGGCCTGAGTTGTTGTGATAATGTTGGCTCTTCCAGCTATGTAGCCACAAAGAATTATTCCAAAGCATTCTAACAGGGCTGGAAAAAGTCTGCTTATTGACATAGAAGGAGTACCACCGGTGGTATTGAGTCCAACTTCTCCAGGCAAAGAAACAGACATATTAGCTGAATACGAGAGGTTACTTGTATTGAAGTCTAGATAGTTATCCATTTCCTTTGACCACCTCTTCCAAAAAAAGAGCTTGAAATGATCTCATCTGTAAAAGAAACAAAAGTATTTATTCATTAACTTCCAAAACTGTGTTTGTAAGTATTTATGGTATCAGGCTTGCTGACAGAAGAGTTTACACTTACAAGTGCATTACAAATACATGATGAAACAAATAATAAGTAGCTACACAGAGACAACTCTGAAAAAGAAGAATGCTGAAAAATCATTCCATACGCACACCATCTTCACACAAGTCCACGCAATTCAACAAGGCAATTGATAGAGGCTAAAAATTCCTAAAGAAATTTGAGGGTAACATTGAAATATTAAAACTAAATGTAGATTGGGCATTCTAAAAGGCAACAGAAAATTGGTTCTGTTTTACCTCAAACCACAACAAAGGAAAGGAGATATCGAATCACAGAATCATAGAATCTTCATGGTTGGAAAGGATCTTTGAGATCGAGTCCAACCATACACACACAAAAAAACAAACAAAAAAAAAAAACCCAACCCCTACAATCTGTCACTAGAGCATGCAAGGATTTTTTTTTTTGTTATTATTCTAGGATCTAAACATCATTTAGAATAAATTACAGCTCTTCAGCACTTTCCAGTCATTGTTTCAGAAAACAGTAATTGCTAAATTCTCAGTGTACATGCCTTGTTTTCTTGGACTACCATTATAAGCCTAGTTAACTCTCTAACAGGAAAGCACAGGACTCTTTACATACTTGGTTTTTACCTAAAAAAAGGTAACTCTTCTTACCTCCTCCTCTCACTGTCAATTCCCAACTACACATATTCTTTGCTTTCAACTATCAAATTGTTAGTTTTCTAACTCCTCTTCTTTGCCCCAGGACATCTTATCTCAGGTCCTCTCGAAATCATGTGCTACTTGTTTCTTTTTCCTTCACAATAAAAATACATTTCAAACTCCCAATATTAAAATCCCATCCTTGACCTCCCTAACTACTGCTGTTCACCTCTGCTTCCATGTGCTCAGCTTTATGCATGGTCGTGAGTCCTCCTTCATCTCCATCTTTAGATCCTATTTCATCCAGGTTCTGCCCCTGAAACAGCTCTTACCAAAATTCTGAGAGGCCAAAATCTTCTTAAGCTCTCCGAAGCAGTGCTCCATTTTCATCCTTTGTGACACCATCATACACCTTTATCATAATCATCCTCTGCTTGAAATTTTGCCCTTCCCATATCTTTTGTAATTACAGCTCCTCCTAATTCTTCTTGTTCCTATAACATTTACATGGGAGGATCCCTCTAAATTTCTGTGGGTGCTCATAGTGCTCCCTCCTTGTTCCTCTTGTCTCCCTAGATCCTCTGCCTTTGTATTTTTATAAGCACTTATTCAACTATAAATAGATCTCTCTTTCTAATCCAGACCTATCTTCTGATAAAACTATCATTTCAGCCTGTCTCCAAGATCTCGTTTGTGAGCATCCTCCCGTCAATTCAAGTCCAGTGAGCCTGAAAGTGTTTCCCCTCCTATTCTCCCAAAAATGCTCCCTCAGTTACTCTGTGCTGTGTATCTATTTTGCTAGAGGCGAGTAAGAGATTACAAAATCCTCTAATTTAAGGGAAATGCAAGTTTACCGAACTCACATTCATTTATAACTCTGTTGCAAGGAAAATCTTCACAGTCTATTAGCATCAATTCTTTTTTTGTACATCCTGTTACAGACTTATTCTCCACACATCAAAAAAAAACCCAACTTGCTTTCATACTATTTTACAGTCTAAGCTTATGCCCTCTTAATCTATCACAGAAAATCCAAAGGAAAAGAACATGAGTACCAGACAAGGAAGATAAATTCGACCCAGGATTGTAGGTTCTCCACCCTGGCACAAAAAAACATTTGGCAAGGCCCTCGCTACCTTCGAGAAAGATTTAGAGACCAAATCACGTTATCACCCTTCAAGCTTGTATCTTGCTTTGTGCAACTTTGAGACCTCTCCCAATGTTTCAGTATCACGT
This sequence comes from Alca torda, assembly GCA_008658365.1. Classification (NCBI taxonomy): domain Eukaryota; kingdom Metazoa; phylum Chordata; class Aves; order Charadriiformes; family Alcidae; genus Alca; species Alca torda. Next base: position 36,265,764 of record CM018084.1, on the reverse strand, counting down.
GCTATTAATACACTTTCCAGTTAGCAAGGGATCCATATATGACACAGTGGCCAATGATCTAATTCATCACGCTATTGCTTAGGCATACATACAATTCTTTAGGCCCGTAACAGACGTTTAAGTATGCATTTAATTTATGTACGTCAGATATGTGCTGTGACTCCTGATCTTCACTTGTTACCGGCGATCCCCTTTGAGAGGGCTGACAATAACACAGCAGGTTCTATATGCAAGTAGACATGTAAATTCTGCAAATCGGATGAAGAGAGAGGACAAACACCAATACTCAGTGGTTAATAGCAAGGTCTTGCCAGAAACAGGTATGGGTTTGGTGACACAGCTCTGAAACGTGCAGTCCACCAGCTAACTCTACATATAAAATTTTGACAGGACTAAATCCTAAAGTAGTCTGGAAAGGAAGTCAAAATAACTCACCCCATTTTGCAGAGGTAGAAACTAAGGCAAAGGCAGGCTGACTTGCCGTAAACCATTTAACAGATCAGTGGTAAAGCCGAGATTCTCAATTCCCAAACCAGCGCTTTGTACAGCACAATGGCTAGATCTGTGCAAATTAATGACTGGTTTAAAAGACTTCCCAGCCTCTTTGTATCCTATCCTCAGGGACCAGAGAGCTCGTAACAGCCAGGTAAATAAGCAAGTAAATCAAGTCAGAGCAAAGGTGAGATCTTGTACCCTCTATTTCACACCCTGGCATCCAGCATGCACATATTCACATGTAGCATAAACTCTTTGACTCCTGACTTTTATTTATGCCTGAGGCATTTAGTAAGCAATCCTACAATGCTGTTGTAATTTATCTGGACTGAGCAGCTGCATCATCTAAATCTGTCCAGTAGCCTTGGCTATCTCTTCTCCCAAGGAAAATGAGTCTCACTCCAAACAGGGCTTATTTTAAAGGTTGTATTTTTTCTTATGTTATAGATGATACATTCACCTAGATGCATATGAACTAGGAGCTCAAAGCATTATCTACTACAGAACAATGGGAAAACTTGCAATAAATGAAGCAGACAACAAACCATTTCTTCTACTAGCAGAGCTTCAAGATGTTGAGATTTGCAAAATGTCCGAAAGAGTATCAGGGACAGATTTCCAACACTGAATTCTTGAAAGAAGCCGGCCACATTTTACACCAGCTGCAAGGTGAAAAGCAGGTTTTCGGCACAGCCCCACCTCAAATTCTTCAAGCTTGCAGCACTGCATAAAGGTAAGGCTCCTGGCAACACAACGTGTTCAACCTACTCTCTGCTCTGTTGAGATTTTTTTTTCAGCAATAAGATAAACATGAAACTTTTTTAACCAAATACAACATTTGGTATGTAGCAGAAGTGTACCCTGGCTGTATCTATCCCTAAAATCTACCATTCCTTCTCATCGCCTGTCCCTTCCAATCCCAGGCTGTAGCTTTTACCACCATGTCAATACTAAATTTGTTTTCTGATATTCTTACTCACAACTGCCACAGTCTATATACAGTTACATAGTGGGAAGGACTTTTACCGCTATAACACGTCCTTCCTCTCTCCCCTGAAAAGTGGTTTGAGCTTTTTGCTTGCACAGACTAAGCCTTCACAGGTGAGTGTATCAATATAGCTACACAAGCCCATACTTTTACACAAAAATTGTGCCTAAATTAAACACCTCTCTTCCCTCTGTATTAAAATTATTATTTCTCCTCATAAAATCGCTATAAAATATAGAAGTGCCCTTGTCCCCATTTTATAAATCAGGACTTAAATAAATATGCAGAAGACCGACTCTGTAGTTCTATCAGTCAGTAGCACATGATAATCCTGTATCTTCCTCACTAGATCAAAACTGACATCGATACACACCCACACGTCCTACAACCATCTTTTGTAAAGGGCCACAAACATTCCCGCAGCCTTCTTTCAGGCCATCTTCACTTTGAACTTCATTACAAGGGACTCTGCAAAGTCAGTCAGGGGCAATTTTTGGTGAACCACACGAGTTTCAGACAGAGAAACTGCATCACAGTAAAAGCTGCTATTGGCACCCCTCAGAGGGCTTTGAGTGTGAATCATCTCTTCGGCTCCAGAGATGCACACATCCCAAAACGTTCACATTTAACACAGATTATCTGTTGCAGAACAGTGGGTATTTTCCGGAAATGCAAGCTCTTGCACAACATGCTGCTTAACACAGTGAATACATCCCTCGGCCCCTTTTGCTCTATAGGATACAAGCATTTACATAACTGTTGTGAGATTAGGTAATTACTAATCGCAGATTTAACATAGAGCCTCATCACACCTGGATCTTAACTCAAACTAGCATCTCACATGAGCAAAAATGTTCTTCAATTCACAGTTCTTGATGAAATCAAAGATACTGATCTGATGCAAAACCAAAACCTTATTATGCTACGCAGAAACTAATCTGTTCTTACAGCAGATATAACAAATTAACTAGTCAAATGACACTAAATTAAGGAAATTTAACACAGCCCCAAAGGAAAGCACTTAGCTTTGACTCCATGAGACATATGATTTGTGGTTATCCTTTCAGGGATTGAGGATTGAGATTTGAATCCTTGAAAACTCAGCCACAACTGCATTGTTGGGAACTGCAGGCCAATAAGGACAAAGCTTTTAGGAATAACGCTGCCTTATCTGCTGTCGACTGTGTCAAGCATACCTGCTTGCAGCCAGACTGTCAGCTTGCATTTATACAGCTAGCACGAGAGGAAACCTCGTATGAAGGCCAACAATAGACAGAGAGCAAGGAACAAATGCAGTTTACAATTCCTTTGAAACAAACCGGAGCACTGATATTTGCCCACTTCTCTCGTAGGCTGTCAATATTTGTAAAGTGTTAAAATTCACCAGACCAGAAACTCAATTCTCCAACAGCTGTGAGTTAGGCAATGTCAGGTTCCTCTCCGAGTACCAAAATAGAGACGTTGTCTCCTTTTCCGGCAGGAAAATCCCTTTCATCTTCTTTTTTAATTAAAGTCGAAGATGGTATGAGAGAATAGAAGAGATACCTCAACGTACATCTTCCCTCTGGCCTCTCACTCTCTAGCTTTCAGCTGATAATCACAATTAGAATAATTCTGGTGACACTGGCAAGGCTGTGCACATTGTTCATAAATTATGCCCCACAACGTGACCTCATTTGCTACTTTAATGCAATGTAGAAACATCCCAAGGACGACACATTATTTTATTCAGGAGGCTGAAAGTGGAATCGGGGCAGCGAGAGTTACCACCCGTGTCAGCTCTAGCATCTCAACCCTCAGCTAAGAATGTAGCATATGCATTTTCATGTAAAAGTTTTCACAGTAAGTGAAAGAGGAAGCAACTTTCAAGAATTACAATGACAAAATTAAGTGAGAAGAAGTGATTACCGCAGTTCCTATTCTTCCTAGTCAACCGCAATTTTTACTCTTCTCTTTACTGGGCTAAGAATCATAGAATGGTTCAGGTTAGAAGGGACCTTAAAGACCATCTAGTTCCAACCCCCCTGCCATGCAATATTGTAAAAACAATTAACCCAAGAAGTGGGCCGCCCCTAGCTTGAAATACAGATTTCAAGCCACAACAAATATCAGACCTCAAATGTTGTTTGTCAAGATCACAGTTCCTTTTTCAGTTTTTTTCTTTTTTTTTTTCTTTTCTGTCATCGCAGGAAAGCACCTGGAGAGCCGAGAATTGTGGAAGCCGTGTGTGCGGGGTGCCCGCCGAAGCCGAGGCCTGCCCCGAGCACGCCACTGGCAGGGCTCACGACGGCAACACTTACAGCTACACCAAAATTTGTCAGTGCGGGTGTTCGGACAAGACCAACTGAAGCAACAGCTGCCAACAACACAAAATACCAAGCCACAAAACCAAATGGAAAACATACCTCCCCTTAATTTTCAGTTAGGCTCACCTTGGAGCTCGTCAACAGACAGATGCATACTTTTGAAGCAAACAGCAAAACAATTGTCAAAGGACAGACTATATTTTATTGTCAGCACCCCTTACGAAGCGCCTGGCTCGCCCCACTTGCCAAGCAGAGATGAAACATCCCGAGAATCACAGCGAGAAAGCCACAAACACCTTGTGTGCCCCCTCCTTGCCCACCACCGCCCTCCCTTCCGTGGTCACCCCGGCGACGAGCACACAGCATTTTCCCTCAGAAACACCCGAGAGGCGATGAAAAAAAAACCCAGCACTCTCCCGTGTGACAGGTGCCTCATAAGAAAATAACGCTACAAGTCGGGGGAAGGAGCGGGCAGCTTACCTACTTCGCTTTCGGTAGGCGCCTCCGCACACGGGTACGCATAGAGGATTTGTACCCTGCCAAGGTGAGAACCTCTCCAAGGCCGAGGCCGCCGGTACCGAGGCCCAGGAGGGGCAGGGCCGCCCCGGCCTGGCCCGCCCCGGCCCGCCCCGCCGGCGGCGGCAGCTCAGCGCTGGCGGCCGCCCGAGCATCCGGCGGGGCCGGCCCCGGCGGGAAGCGCCGCGGCTGCGCACCGCCCTCCGCCGCCGCTCGCCCGGGGCCCAGCCGCGCCGTGCAGGGCCCGCGGGGGCGCAGGGCTGTGCGGCGGGTGGGAGGGATCAGCCGCAAGATGGCGGCGGCCGGGCCCCTCAGCCACCGGGTGGAGCGGGCGGCCCGGCTGCGGCCTGTCCCCGCCGCCGCCTTTACTCCGAGGGCTTCTCCCACTGCGGGGAGCCGCCTTCCTTTGGGGAGCGGAACAAGCCCCTGCCGCCTCCGGCTTCTCCCCCCGGGGCAGACCGAGCTCCCTGCCGCCACCTGCCCTTAGACCGGGCCCCGGTCTGGCGGCGAGGCGCTGCCCCCCCGCGGGGCTGAGGAGACGCGGGGCTGAGGCACCGCTCGCAGATGCGAAGTAAAACACAGCCCCCGACTTCAGCAGGGGTCGGGTTTTTATTTATCTGCCACCGACATTTATCTGCCCGAGGCAGGGCTGCCGCCCTCGGCTCGACATGGGCCGATAGTGGGGCTGGCCCCCGGCCTTTCCTCCTGCTGCGAGGGCAGCCCTGATCCCTGACCTGGCTGCACCCATTTCAATTTTTTTAGCAGTTAAGAGCGCTTAGAAACAAAACGCCGTGTTTTCCACACAGCATCAGTGCCCCAAGGCTGGGCAGGCAGTCAGTGATTTCCCCAGTAAAAACTAAAAGCTGGTGATTGCCAAAGATCTTCGTGCTGAAAAAGAGGATCCAACTCTCTCACGGCTTCCCATTTTTGATGCAGTTGAGAGGACAGCGGTTTGAGCTGCTCCATTTTCTAGGAACTAAGCCAGGTATTGCTGCCGCAAAGAGAGCAAGTGTGAAATCTTGCCTGTTGCACGTTTTCTTCCATAGTTTATTTGACCCAGACCAGCTTGTCTGAGTTGTTAAGCGTGGCGGATGTATGGCAATCCGTGTCCTAACTGGTGTGAGCGAGCTTCCCTGGCAGAGGTGATGCCATGCAGGGTCTGTGTGCTCGGTAGTTTCCCCCTCCACACGGGGAACTTCCAAGGAAAAAAGAAGTGTGCCTCTTCCCCTTCCGTGTAACATCCAGAAGAGACCAAAACAGAGGGGAAGGGAGAACTCTCTTAACTAAAAAAGACGTATGTGGTTGACAAGTTATGAAGTGCCGTCTCAGATACGACCTAATAAATTTTTCCATAGTCGGTTCAGTTTACACGGTCTGCTGTCAAAATACCTACAGGAAGCTTACCAAAACCAAATCAGGTACTATATATTAAGAAGAGCAATATCAGTAGTGGCAACAAAAATAACACTTAAGGGAATTAAATGAGAGGCCAGAAAAGGATTAAGAAAATCCCATAAAGAATGCAGCCAGGCATAGAAGCCTGTGGGGATAAAAATGACTGTTGGAAGCTTTTAGAAGGTACTATATTGTTGATACTGTATGTCTGCTTTCATTTTAATTTAAATGTACTGATGTGTAATGAGTTAATTTTTGTGCTGTGCATTAAAAGCGAAGACCCTTAATACAGGCCACAATAGCCCAACTGAAAGATCGGCAAGGGGCTGTACCAAAGCCGTGCCAAGAAATGTACGTTTATCGCCGGAAGGTGGTACAGCCTCTTGGGTAACACTCGCCTGATGTAACATTAGGGTGAGACTTTTTTTGCTGCAAACGCTAATAAAGGCAACTCTTTTGTCAGTTTATTCAATGTTGACGTTTCTCTGTTTGCCATCTGACAAAAGCCACTTTGAAACTGATTTGGATTAGTTTTTGGAAGTACAGTATAATGGGATCTTTCGGATTTTTTGGCTTTCTGCCTCATACACTTCCCTATGAAAATGACATGCCTCAGTGGAACATGCTCTGGGGAGGAGCAAGGCAGGTGTCCCGGACTGTACTAAGAAATCTTGGTAAGAATTTATGCCTTCCCTTCTCTTCAACTCCTTTCTTCCTCGTAAAAAGATCACTAGTGATTCAGTATTTAATAAAGTATTTAAAATACGATCAGCCTTCAGTGCATTATTTTACAAGAGCGTAGACTTGGCTGGATAGGCTGCTCGTTGATTACCGTTGATATCCACGCACCAACAGCATGATGTTCCAGGGGATGAGCAGTTACGGGAGAGGGCTGTATTTCCATCTCAGCTCCCGCACATACACACTCCTAGACCAGGAAAGTGCGCTTGACCTGCGTCTTGTGGTTTTTTTTTTTTTTTTTTTTTGGGGGGGGGGGGGGGGGGAGGGAGGGAGGGGTGACGGGGACATTGAGGAATGCAAATACTCAAAAGTATGAAATTGTAGTACCAAAGGCACATGATGAGATAAAAAGTTAGAAAAAACACAATAAAATTCTAATTAGAATTTAGATTAATTATTTAAGTTGTGTGAATTATAGCTGCTGTCTAAGAAAAAATAAGGGAAAATGATATGCAAGGAAATAAATAATTAGGACTAATATAGCATATTTCCTCTTGAAGATTTTAATTTCCTAAATATAGTATGAGCAGCCTAGGAACTATCTGTCATTGACACGCAGCCATTTCCGAGATGAATGGAAAAAAGCAGCAGAGTTTGACCGCGTACCCTGTTAAGAAACACGAAACCTTTATTGACCAGAATTGTACCACCAGAACAGCACCAAGAGTAACTGAAACACTGGATTGCGGGACCGGTTCTCCGCTTGGTTGGGAACTGGTAGGAAGAGAATTTGTTAGCATCTTTTAACCTGGGTAATTAGCAATGATAACTCCATGTTGGAGTCAAGAATTCTTTCTAATGGAGTACTGAATACACCAGGATACTCCTGCGTATTCCCAAAGACTGTACAAAGTCCTGCTTCCCAGAACAGCAAAGGACAGTATCTTCTCACTGGTCGACACCTCCTCCCCACTCACCCAATACTTAATCAAAGCTCTGTAGGCTTTTTCTTTGAGCCACATGTTCTTCTCTGGCCTGGAATGTACCTTTGTTTTGGGTGGAGCCTCCTTGTGTTCCAGCACCCTGGGTTTATAATACTTTCCCATTCCTTTCAATATAGAACAGTGTTTACTTTCCTTTTAAGCTCTTTGTAAACTAAGGGTGACAGTCATGGACACCAGTTCTCAGGGAGTTTCACCCAACCCACCGAAATATCAAAAAGCCCCCTTGCATTAATTAAAAAACCCCAACATTTGGGCTGGCACTGACCATAGCCATAAGAGTGCAACTAATGTACGGAAGAGGCAAGTTTTTTGTCTACAGACTACTGAGAGGACAGATCTATGCAGTCCAGCAGCTCTTGATCACAGCTGCCCTCCACCACTGGCAGCTCAGCTTCGGCAGTTTAACGGTAGATCACAGAAAACACCGTTACCGGTGTTGCAAAGCCAAGCTTCCCAATAGCTACTAAATAAACACAAAACTGAAAGTTGTCCCCAAAGTCTTAATTTGATCCTCTTGAGCATTCCCATACCACCCATTACACAATCCTGAACCGCTTTCCCCCTTCGTTTTTGTTCTGTTTTCACTCAAAGCGGGTATTTCCATCCATTTGTTTGCCACCAAAGTAGTCAACTGAGTGTGTGGGAGAGACAGTTCCTGTTTTTTGATCTGGGCAACAGCTCAACCAGTGAAAAGCAGCTGGAGCAACCATTCCATGAGTCGTCCTGCTGAGCTGGGGCTTTCATCACACTCGTTTACCTACAACAATTACACGTATAGAGGCTGGTCCCACACGGGAGCTGCAAGAGGCTTAACCCTCTCAATGAGAGCAGGCTTCAGACAATTTAGCTTTTAAGATCTAGCAGTGATCACATTCAAATGTATTATTCAAAGGCATGCAACTGAGCCAATTTGGACTGATTTCCAGAGGATCACAAACGCGTCTCTGTACTTGATGTGAAGGCTACTCGTAAACTGCAAGCGCTTGGTGCAAAGCCTGAAATGCTGGAGTATTCTGAAGAAAAGCCCTCAAGCATTTACTGTAAGCACGTACGTTTCTCCAGTTTGTTTCTGAAAATACTAAAAGCGACGGTGCTTTTTTTCTAGAAAGGGTCAGAAAGCTGGCATGGAAGTTGTAGCCAAATTGTTAGGGTATGGTGATAACTGAAAGACAACGCTGCCTTACAATAGGAAGCGTCAGGTGAGCTTCAAAGCAGCACTGTCGACTGCAAATGTAGCACCAACATCTCTCTAAATAACCTCTCAGTAGGATATTACAAAAAAGTGACTTTTCCAAGAGCAGACGGAAATAAGAATACAGAGGATGAGCAGACAGCAAGAACGGTGGCAAATGCATCGGGACGAATACTGTCCGGAAATCTATGGGTAAAATCGCAGTGTGATTTCCAGACAGCTGCGCACCTAGTTTTCAACAGCACGGAAAAATCTAAATATCTTCCTAACACAATAATTACCACAATGGGTGGAGAGACTAGCACTTCTTAGGTAATTGCCTTGTATTCAATTACAGGAAAGATACTTACTCAATGCACCTCAGTTATTGACAACCAGCCAAATTTTACATGAAAACTGGAATTATGCCTACAGCCAACATGACCTTTGTAACTCCAGTGCTGGAAGAAGTACTGCTCTCATAGGGCTTACCAGGTAAATGGACGATATAATGCACAAGGCAGGGACCTGTGCTTACCCCCTATTAAATTTTCTTAGCCGATTCCATCTGAAAACGCATGTCTAACTCGGGTTACCTAATGTAGTTCAGGATTCAGAAAGTTTGTTGTTTTCTAATGTCTGTTCTCTGGCAATTGCGCGTAGGATGTTCAGGAAGAAGGCAAACTGCTTATCTGTATCTAGATGCATCTGCTCGCTGACACTGACTCACATGGTTACTGGAAAATAAACTATAGCTTACAATATAGCTACGTTCGATGAGGCAATTAAGCAATGAGAAAAACCTAAGGAGAATTAATCTGTAGACAGGCAGTAGGCCGCTGGATTTCTTCTCTGGAGGGGAGTGTCAAAGGGAAAGTGCTTAACAGTCCCATGAAGCAATTTCCCAAACTTTGGAGGGTTAAACACCATGAAAAGTCTGGCATACGTGTCCCTGAGAGCAATCTAACCCGGAGGCCAGGAGAATGCCTACCCGGATGCTGTTACCCGTAAGCCTGAAGCTTGTTAACACAGAAATGATGAGGGATGCGCTGGATGATTACATTCACTTCAATTACCTTGGAACACCTTTGTGAAACGTCTTCCTTCTCAAGAAAGCTATTTATCTGCTCATCTACAATTTCGCAGGAGTAGCCCTCATTACGTGCCTTGGTTACGAGAACTTAATTGGTATTTTTGGTAGAGTGTCTTTTGTAAGACGATGTGTACGTTCAGGCTGGTTTTGCAAAGCCCGTGTTTACTGCCCCGCACTCACTCACTTCCACTTTGCTCTGCGGCTGAGACGTGGGCATGTCTTACTGGTGTGTCACAGAGCTCTCGGGGCAATTACAGTCTTCAAAATATTGTATCCGCCAAAAGAAAATACGTGAAGCTAATGCCGTCGGCCCGCGGAAAGTGAAATGAAAGCTTCAGCAATATTTATGTATGTTCAGGTGTGTTGCAACAGCAGTAAATGTTGTGCGTGGTGAAATCCATCTCTCTAAAGCAACAAGTAAAGAAAAAAAAAATCAGATTGCGCTGAATTCAGTAAAGTTCAGAATAGCCCCATATTATTTCAATACTATGAGGTTTTTTTTTTTTTTCTTAAATTGCTTTCAGGAGAGACGAAACGACGTTGCAGAGACCTCCTAAACGTACGAACTCCATCACCGGTGCTGGGGTATCGACCTGTTGCGTGGCTCAGCAAGAAGGTAAGTCTGCTGAAGTCAAATACGAGTACTCAGAGGTGAGTTAACAAGTTAACCAGTCGGGGGGGGGGGGGGGGGGGGGGAAGCATGCAAACTTTATGCAAAGAAATCACTATTTTAACGTAGCGGTTTTGAATGCTTCATCTCGAAAATCACTATCAAGTCTTGTCCAGTTGTCTCATGTTATGGTTAGAGCTGATTCTACTGTATGTAGACACTTAAAATGGTGTTTTTGGGGTTTTTTTTATGCTTTCACATACCCACATGACTAACAGTATGTGGGGAAATTATTCAGACCAGCACATAAGAGTTACAGCTCTTTCTTGACCTAAGAAAACCCATTAATTCATTCTGCCATGGGCAGCTTATTACATGTTCCCAGCACTCTTAACTGCTCAGTCACTGTAAGGCTACTCAAATGCAGCCTGATTCCTCTAAAACAAACAAACAAACAAACAAACAAACAAAAAAAAAAAAAAGAAAGGCAGACTTACCAATATTGCACACAAGTTAGTAAATGCTGCTTTGCTCAGGAAAACTATGTTCAAGCAAGCTGCGTTGCTTAAATAAGCTGTTTCTGGTGTGTGATCTGCTGCACCTGTTGCTTATTCAGCAAGCAATTGATTAGTAAAGAAACGCAAACAAACAAACAAACAAACAAACACCACCCCCACCACCAAACAAACAAATAAACCGCAAAACCAATTTTTGGCATCACAAACGAAAAGCTTTGGAAATATTTTCAGAATATTACCCAAACCCCTGTAAACTCTCTCTGCTTACTAAGTTCCTGGTTTTGATCACGCCATATCCCTCCCCTTTTCAAGACACTATTTCTTATGTGACCACAGTTTAAACGTAATCCAGCAAATGTACTGATTGCAGTGTATTGTCTCCTTTAGCAGAAATCCAGTAGTTTTTTGTTCATTTATTTCTTGTTCATGTCGCCGCTGCTGTAGCGTTCAATCCTTTCTGTCGCTTTGTCACAGGGGAGTGTCAATATACCCTCTTCTTCCTGAATTCTTCCGCATGCAGCTACCGTACCGATACCTTTTGCAGCCTTCTCCCTCTGGAGGCTACAGGTTCTTCCCTGACATCGTTTCTTCCTCACACCTTTCCCTGATTATGTTCAGCAATTTGGCGTTTAGTTTAAATTCACGGCCAGTATTTTAATCTCATATGGATAGCCAGACTGATTGTGTTTTCTGTTTCTTTGACTCACAATACAAATGAATTTCTTTCTTCTGTTAAATATTTGGGTAAATACTGGTTTTAAGGCTGCAATATTGTCAGAGTGGCTTTTTTAAAATTAGCTGTTACTTCCACTTGACATTTTCAATAAATAGATGTTTTAATTCTTACCTTCTTCTCCAGCTGCAGTTAAACTTTATTTGTTAAAGATCTTATTCATTTAGGTCTAATAGCATGCTGCTTTCGGTTGAACCGAAACAGAGTAGAGTCAGATGTGTGATTCTGTTGCATCATTTTTATGCCAATACCGGAATTTTACTTGCCTAAGAGTTGTGCAACTGCGTGGAGGCTCAGGCCGTATAGCTCTGGAGCGAGCGCGCTGCTGTACCAACAGCCAAACTGCACGTAGTGTTCCTGAAGCGATGAACTATGCATCGCCGTGTGCTCATAACCAAACCCATACAATCAAAACCGTCAGTAGTTAAATACCAGGAGCACAGTTTATGAATTGCTTGTCATGCAAGCAACGAAATGGACCTGTTGGAGTGAGTCCAGCGGAGGGCCATGAAGATGCTCAGGGGGCTGGAGCCCCTCTGCTGTGAGGACAGGCTGAGAGAGCTGGGGTTGTTCAGCCTGGAGAAGAGAAGGCTCCGGGGAGACCTTATAGCGGCATTTTAGTATTTAAAGGGGGCCTACGGAAAGCTGGGGAGGGACTCTTTATGAGGGAGTGGAGCAATAGGACGATGGGTAACGGTTTTAAACTGAAAGAGGGGAGATTTAGATTAGAGTTTGGGAAGAAGTTCTTTACTGTGAGGGTGGTGAGGCACTGGAACAGGTTGCCCAGGGAGGTTGTGGCTGCCCCATCCCTGGAGGTGTTCAAGGCCAGGCTGGACGGGGCTGTGAGCAGCCTGGTCTGGTGGGAGGTGTCCCTGCCCAGGGCAGGGGGGTGGAAAGAGATGATCTTTAAGGTCCCTTCCAACCCGAACCATTCTGTGATTCTATAATCCCCAAATTTTGACACCGACGCTCGCTCTCCGGGCTGGGCAGCGCAGCAAGGACCAAGGCAGCCAAGGGCGCCCCCTCGCGGCCCGCCCGGGCGCAGCCGCTCCGCGAAGACACCCGGCATCTTCCCGGGGGGGCGGTCCGGGGCGCGGAGCCGGGCGTGGGCGGGGAGGGGGAGACGCGGCGGGGGGTTCTCCGGGCGGGCAGCTCGGGGAGCCTTCAGGCTGCCCCGGCAGCGAGCAAAGGTGGGTTTGAAATGAGCGCCCGCAGCCCTGTGCCCACCCCCGCCCCGGGGCCGCCCCCGGCACCAGCGACCCCCTCGTTTCCCCCGTTGGCCTCAGCAGGGCTCGGCAAACCCTGCCATTTGGACTCGTAATTGTCATCTGCTGTGGAAACTAGAGCCTGTCATAAAAACAAATAATTGCCATGAATATGGGAAGGGGGCAATAAGAGCTAGGTAAAAAAATAAAACCAAAAAGCCACAAAAAAAACCCAACCCAACAACCCCAACCAAGAGGGCTCTCAAAGTGAGCATTTAAAATAAAATTCCCTGGTGATGATTGCAGGGAATATTCTTCCTCTTAAGTCTTAACATGCTCTTCCGTAAGGTATGGAGCCTCTGCTGGCTTAGAATGCCAAGTTTAGATCGGTTACAGGGCACGAAGCTTCTCCTGCCCCAGAGGAGTATTCCTCAGCACAAAGAGAAATTCCTGGGCTGGAGGTGGATCATCCCTTATTCCCACCTGCTTAGTTAAAAGCAAACACCACGTTTCTCATTTTATGATGTGTGCTTGTACTTACATCAGAAACGTTTGCAGGGAAAAAAATGGGTTTACAGTTTCCCCCCTCCCCGCTACACAAATGGCCGGTATGTGTATGAGGGAGGAGTGAGGGCCCTGCCGTGCAGGGTACGTGGTGATTCCCTCTCTTAAAGCACACAGCAGGGTTTTTGGTTTTAAACCGGCACTAATCCGGAGCAAACACAGCTACCCCGCAGCTGAGGGGCATTTGGAGGCAGGTGCGGCAGCACTCCTGCAGGCGCAGCTGAGCAGGGCAAACCGCGTTTAGAGGAACCAAACAGGAGAGCTGAACGTTTTCCAGCAAAGGTCCCAGACTTTCCTAAGTAACCCAAGCTACCGGCCAAACAGCAGAAGTGAAAGTTCCTATTTTAAATAGGGAGGGGGAAAAAAAAAAACAAACCAGTCAGGAGAAGGATGTGAGCAGTCTGCAGCAAGAGCTGCAGAAAGGCCTGGTGGGCTCTGCTGGCTCTGACAAGCAGCACAACGGACATTATTTACGAGGGACACCAGTTCCAGTGTCAACGTACATATGACAGAGGCTGGGATTCAAGCCAAGCCTTTCACCCCAGCCTTCACCTGGCTCAGGGTGATCCACGTGGCCAACATGATCCTGGCCTGTATCAGGAACAGCGTGGTGAGCAGGACGAGGGCAGTGACCGTCCCCCGTACTTGGCACTGGTGAGGCTGTGTCGTTCGAGTGCTGTGTCCAGTTTTGGGGCCCTCACCACAAAAAAAGACATTGAGGTGCTGGAGCGGGTCCAGAGAAGGGCAACGGAGCTGGTGAGGGGTCTGGAGCACAAGTCTTGTGAGGAGCGGCTGAGGGAGCTGGGGGTGTTCAGCCTGGAGAAAAGGAGGCTGAGGGGAGACCTTCTCGCTCTCTGCAACTGCCTGAAAGGAGGGGGTGGAGAGGTGGGGGTCGGTCTCTTCTCCCAAGGGACAGGCGATAGGACAAGAGGAAACGGCCTCAAGTTGTGCCAGGGGAGGTTTAGGCTGGATATTAGGAAAAATTTTGGCACTGAAAGGGTTATTAAGGACTGGAACAGGCTGCCCAGGGAAGTGGTTGAGGCACCATCCCTGGAGGTATTTAAAAGCCGGGCAGACACAGTGCTTAGAGACAGGGTTTAGTGATGGTTTTTGTCAGAGTTGGGTTGGTGGTTGGACTGGATGATCTGAAAGGTCCCTTCCAGCCCAGGCGGTGCTGTGATTCCATGATTCTATGATTCTCTTCACCTCCGAGCGCTTCAGCCGCCTCGTGCTCTCACGGCTCGGGAGCGCTCGGCCTTCAGCCTCATGGGCTTCCCTGTGCTCGCTGCCGCTCAGCCGGGCACACGCAGGCCCACCCCCAGCTCGGGAGTCACTAAACTTTCTGCTAGAATAGAGGGTATTTTCATTTTTCACATGCTTACTTCAAGTCAGGTAGGATGGGAGACAAAGAACTACCTAAACGCCCATCTTTGCGTGAACACAAAAGCGGTTGCAGAGGGAAGGCAGGGTGTTCGCGCAAGCTTGGAGCCAACCGATTGTACAGACAAGTAAATGTAAAAGGTAGCCAAAGCGGTCCCTTTTGGGAAGGGGACGGCTTTGAAAAGGGAGTAAAGCCCTGCCCTGGCTGCGGGGAGGGAGCAGCGGTTCCTGTTCCAGCGAGAGGAAGGATGACCAGCGACCAACAGCCCGCCCGTCCTCAGCCCCTCTGCCTGCCTTTGCCCGAGCGGTGCTTAGGCAGAGGTTTCGGCTGTATTCTAGCAAAAAATTAAATAGCATATTCAAAATGAGAATGGTATTTATGGAGGCTAAACCCTAGCATTCTTGAAGAAATAACTCTTTTATTTGAGAAAGAAAAAAAAGAGTGGTAAGACCAGAGAGGAAAAATTATGAAAATTAAAAAGTGCCCTATTGCCGTGGAGCAGAAAGTTTGACAGTATCATATGGGCAGCATTTATGATAGATTTCTATTTTACATTTTGAAGGTAGCTTCTGCAGAAGCTGTATCTTAAGCCATAAATACGTGTTTTAAGATTGACGTAGTGATTATCTGCTGGTTTTGTTCGGTAGACAGATTGATGTTGGACACGGGTGGCATTAGCAGCAGCCACCCAATTTATTCTCTGTGTTTTAATCGAAGTATTTTTGTGTCAGTCATCCTTTCCTCAGGGTTATCTCTGTACCTGGGCTGCTGTTGAAATTTCTAGGTAGGTTAAGAGCCTGATGGACCATGCAGGAAATAACGAAGGTGTGCAGGCTTGTAACTCTTTCGAAGATCGTGTGCTAATTCTGTTGAAATAAAGATCCAGGGGTATAAAAATTTTAACGTATAAATATCTGTCTCCCTTACCTATGAAAGAACAGAATAAACCAGTAGCTTTTTTTTTTTTTAAAAATTTAACAATTGAAAAATCCACTACAGAAGGAATCCATTACGCAGTCTTTCCCAGAGAGTTTTGACCATTGAAACGGGAAGTTTAATGCAATGGAGACATTGGCTTTTCCATTAAGCTGCCACCTTACAGCCTTTGGGGGCTGTTTTGCATCCTTTTGGGAAGTGACAGCAGGGCTGCTTACCACGGGTCTGCGACACAAGCAGAGCGCGCTTACATTGCTGGGATGGAAATGACTGGCCTAACGAAGCTTGCGTTGGGAGATTTCCTCGGCACAAGAAAGGCGATGGGAGGGAGTCGTCAGATGAGCATCTTCGGAGACTTATGGCAGCATTAATTAATTCTCAGAGGAACGCTTTTGGGAGTTACCGAAAAGACAAGTTGTTATTGATGAAGTCAGGTACGTCATCCTACAACGTGAAACAATCATTCTGCTCAGAGGTGTCTTTATAAGAACTGTAAGTCTTTTACAAGACCTGTACATTAGTCAGTGGATGTAACCCGCGTGTCCAGAGGCTTTTACCAGCTCACATTAGCAATTATTCCTATTGCTTTTTATTCCCAGCGCTGCTGCAGTATCTACAGTGTGGAGACAAAGTGCCATCCAGTTTACTTTTATGCTTCACCAAAGTTTTTGATAAGCAGCCTGGATCTGCGTAAACAAACGCAGGCAGACCCGGCAGCACCGACACCCCGAAGACAAAACAACCAGCAGGGCGCAGAAAAGGCTACCGAAAATTCTTATTGTGATACAACCGAAAGGGCGAGCGGAGCCCAGGCCCAGCTCTGTTTGTAGATAGAAGCTAACGTGTATGGGGAGAAACATTTTCGCTTAGCAAAAAAAAGTCGCTTTGATTTTAAAGCTGGCATGCCCCTGTACGCACCAGGCCCTCGCAGCTTGGAAGAGTAAGGATGAACTTTTTAGGAGGATTACAGAGAAGTCCTATTCGAGGAGTGAAAAGGATGAGCTCTTTTAAAAAGTGTAAACCACGCACTTTCATTATGCATGAACTAAAACGTGGAGGAACTCGAAGAGTGTAACAGAAAATGAAACTTGGAATCGCGCTTACGTCACGTTACATGTTTGGGTGATTCTCAAAGAAGCACAAGACAGCAGAAACAGCTGTTAAGAATTGCTGGTTATACTTGCTGTTAGCCGGAGAAAAACAAACCCTGAAGGCTCCTGATCTATTTCGTTAGTTAACCTAAATAACACATTAATTGCTGTACAGAGATGTATGGGACAACATTTAGCTCCCAAACCGATAATTGGCTAGGACCAATGTACTATTTTCAACGCGAAATGGAGCCCGGCGTGGTGAGAGGGCAGGAGGGAGCAGCCTGGGCGCACAAGGCAGGAAGGTCATTGGGAACTGTTGAACCACGATCAAAGGAGCTGGGTGTTTTTGTGTTCCTGCGTGCAACACGTGAGCCTTCCTGCAACGGCAGGCAGCAGTCAGAACTGCTTTACAGTGCAGTCTCCGGGTTTATTTTAAAGGAAAAGCATCTTTTGAGTTAAACGGAGGAAGGACTATGTTGTGGTTATGACTAGGTCACAGCGTGCCGAGTTCAGTGCCCTCTTCCCCAAGTCAAGCAAGCAATTTAATTTCTTGAAAACCAGAAAGAAACACGTTTCCTTCGGTAAAACATGAGGCAGACAGTCCTACTAGCTGATGGTTAGGTTCGTACCTCCGGGCTCTCGTTCAAGGCTACTGCCACCAAGGTCTGCAAGCAAAGGTCCCTCAGCCTGCTGAGCCAGCTCCTTTACAGCTCCCACGCTCCCAGCCTCCGGCCTCCCTCGGGGCTCTTCTCTTTATACAGCCCGGGCTCCAGGACCAGCGGGCTTCTAGGCCACAGCTCAGCCATCGCTGCCTGTGGACTTTTACGAAAGTCAAGGTCTCTGTCCCAGTCAGTCCGTAAAATGAAGGTATCAACAAGCAGTCCCCGGAGATGTCAAAGGATCCACCATCTGTGTCAGAGTAAACCTGCTGCTCAAGTTCTTTGCAAGACCGATGAGTTACAGCACAGAGCTTTTTAGTTCTCTTGGGGTTTCAAATGACCTTCAAGAAGAGAAGGTGGAAGCGCAGCCCCAATTTGAGCCTCCTTTGGACTTTTATCAAAGGGTCCTGCTGTGATAAACCCGGTCCGAATTATCTGAAAAGGTTAACATCCAAGGGCTCCACAGCCGCAAGGAGGGTTTCTTTTGTTTGATATTCTCTGGCAGCCTTTTGCCCGGTGAGTGGAGATAAGAGGAACAAAAATCTGTGCTCAACTAGGGGGACTGCTTGCCTTGCCAGGAGGCAATGCCCAGAGCCCACACGACAGCCACCGACAAGAACACCCCCGCTGACCACAGCTTTTCAATCGTTCTTTATCCTAAACTAAACTCATTATTTCTCCTTATCTGCAGGTGTCTAATCGCCACTGTACGGAGGTCCAAAGTCCCCTGAGCATTAGTGCTGTGCCGCTGCGCAATGGCAGGCAGGAGAGGAGGAGAACAACCCACCCCGGCTCCCGCCAGGCTCGCTCCGACGCTCCTGCTGAAGCCGACAGCGTTTCTGTCCAGGCAGCAGCCGCGGCTGTCCCCAAGGCAGCAGTCCGCACCACCAAGTAAATAAAAGTAAAATTTATTTGGCATAGGACAGAAAAATAAGGAGAACAAAATCACATACAAAATAAATGTTAAGCAAAAAAAAAATATTCACAGAACTAGATTAATATTTTATAAAAAGCTCAAACTTTAAGCATCTGATAAAAACACGTTACTTTCTGCTCAGCCCATGCTTTAAGTTATGTTTCTCTTTCATAGTCTTGTGTGGCTTTGGAAGTCCAAATTTAGAGGTCTTCCTTTTGCGTGCATTAGTTTACACTAAAGAATATTTATCACAAACTGTATTTCCAAATGGCACCACACTGAAGGGCTGCTCCCTGTTTTAAGACGTGCGGTTTCCATTTGTTTCTTTTCGTCTGCCTCCCCAACCGCCGCACGCTCGCTCACCGAGAACACACACACGTGCCCTGCTCCTGCCGAGTCTCTCCAACACTCCTCCTTTTGCCAGTGCTCCAGGTTCACATTTTAACCGAATGGTCCAGACGTTTCCCCCTTACAGGCTACAAGATCCCCGCTTTCTCCCAATGCACGTGACAAACCTAATGCGTTACTGGATATCTTAAGAGATTCTCCTTATGTTTGAAAAGCTGAAGTTCATACAACACAGGTTATACAGAGTCAATGTACCGCCATAACAGGTTGTTCGCACCTGACTGTGAGACAACGGTGTGCACGCTATTGCGACGGGGTATTACACACGTGCGCATTTTATATCCTCATCTGTGCTCCAGTACTGACAGCAACATTCAGCCAGTTGGGTTTTATTTCCTTGAGCAACCTTCTCCTTCCCAGCGTCCTGGCGCTGAGGGGGCCCTCTCTCGGTCTCTTGACATTTGACATTCTGCTTGAAATAATCCCAGTTTGGTCATTCACCTCCATGCTTTGCTTCCAAGGGAAAAAGCACCCTTTCCATTTCCATACTTCTGCACAGAAAATCGTTGTGTTACAATCTGTGCGAAGCGCGACAGCAGTTTAGTTCCCTCACCCTCCGCTCCAACGGAGACCTGCTTCTACAAGTGACGTGTAAACAGTTATTGCTGCAAGGAGAAACTACCATCCAGTTTTTTAAGTGACAATTTAAGGAACTTCTTTAATAGTTCAGTCTTGCAGAAAAAAAAAAAAAAATCATTCTTATGATTCTTTTAGTGTTGGGAAATGCTGGCTTCTAAACAACAACTTTGCGACCTTATTAAAGAAGCCATTCATTTACAGAAATACATGCTTCCTGAATCACAAGCTGAGTTTCCTTTAACAGCTCTGAACATCAATCACTGTGACCTCTTCTCCCAACGGCTGGCGCAGAAAGTCGTAACAGACGTTAACAAGTGCTTTTCTTCCAAAAAATATTGAGCAGAAATTATTGTCACGTGGTACAAAAGTCATTCCCATTTTATTTACTGACTTGAATTAAACAAAAATGAACATCCGTGGCCGCTGTCACGCAATGCGGGCCTCAGTGATGATGTAAAAAGGTAGTTTGAGGTGTGAAGGTTTATAATACAATGCCGTCGAAACAAACCCAGTCGATCTTACAAGCAAACAGTCAATCAAATTTAGTCCTCTAATAACCCATGCAACCACGCTGCAGGCAGCCGGGCTGTACGGACCGCAGTGCGGGGCGCTGCTTTTAGGAAAGGGTTGAATTTCCAGGGCAATACCAACAATCGACTGTGAGGCTAATCAGTGAGGTTAATCCTTGCCCACTTACACCTCACCTAAAGGCTGACCCAACAGTCTCTCCTTAACACCGAGCTCAATCGGAATTTAGCAGACCGAGCACACCGCAACAACAGCGGGGCTTGGCTCGACCACCATAGTGCTACCGTCGGCCGTATTTACATTAGGACTCGGGAGGAGCACCGGCTACTCATTTTTCTAGTGAGGCACGGAAAAGTCAACTCAAAAAAAAGTCATAAGGCACCATTGATTCAATCTGGCCTATATTCTTCTTTTTTTAACACTCCATAGCGAAATAAATACTTTAATACTGATCATACTGTAAATAGCTACTGATACACGAAGCAATATATTGAATGATAAAACGCTGCATTGTTCTGGAATATATCTAGGGACTTTTACTGCAAAAGATATAAATAGTAAAGTTGCTGTTAGGTGAAAAAAATACCTCTTTCTGCACTGTTGAGCTATTTTACATATACGCCAAACATCCATTCTGAAGAGGTTTCTATAGTACAAAGAAGCGCTAAAACCCAAGCAGCTCAGGTTTCTTGGCTTGTTGGCTTGAGGGCCTTTTACACAGCACTTTAAAGTGAGACGGAAGCTGGTCGGCCAAGTCTTTGGTAGTGGTCCAGAATTTCTGGTCAGGAAACCTTGCTCAAAAGATCACATATAGGGTGTTTTGAATGATGCGGAGAGTTGGCAGAACAACGTGCAGCATTTTCATTGACTTAAAGTAAAACAGTCATGCTGGAAGCAGGTAAGTTACAAAAAGGGTATAGTTTCTGGACGTCTGGGGTTTTTTTTGGCTGCATAGCTATTTGGATATTAATAGGGATTTGGCAGGTCAAGGTACTGAAAATATTGTATTCTTAAATTCAAAATGTCGTTTCTTAGAAAGTTATAAGTGCTTCAGTTTAAAAACATGAATACAATAATTTATCCTTTAAGTTATTATCCTAAAAATCTCATTTGGACTTCTATTCACATCATAGTATCCCAAAGAGAAAGGCACTTTAAGTGACATCCATAAAATACATTTACAAATCCAGCACTGTGTTGGCTTTGATCCCAAGGTGCACCTGTCACATGGCGGTCCCGCTAATGTCCGTTTAAGAAACTCTTACAGCCATGATCCTGCAAGCAGATGTAGATACATCCCTGCGCCTGCGCATTTAATTGCAGGTTCAAGACCATAAACAGTAACTTAAAATAGGTCATTAGATACAAAAATGTAAAAACCAGGTACGTAGGCAAATGCTATCAGAGCCAACAAGATTTTGTAAACAAACACTGAAAAGGGCAAATTAAATTTGATCTGGCCCAATCCAACCCTGTCTCATCCCCTTCGCTGTGGGGCAGAAATGGGATCTGCCCCCCCCACCCACCCCGACAGAGCAAAAAGCCCTACGCACCGACGCTTCAGTGGGGTCCACGCTCTCTTTGGCTAAACCCCTAGACTTTCAAGGACTGACCTATTCTATTCTAGCCACAGAGCGTACTTAGGGTCATGTCTCCCACGCTAGAGAAACAATTTCTTAACCTATATGACTACTTTTTCTATTTGTTTTTTTTTTTTTTTTTTTTTTGAGCTAAACCCCGTGAAGCATGACTGCTGATACAGGCCTGGTGGGGATCCCAAGGAGTACGTTGAAGAAACAGAAACTGTTGAGGAGACAGAGGAGAAATTTTTCAGCGCTAACCTTCAGAAGTCCAAGTAACAAAGAGCTATCATTCAGCGATGAATTCAGCAAATCCAGAATTACCATCTTCAATTTCCAAAGGCATTTTATATACATTTAGATCCGTTTGTAAAAGGCACTCGTACAATGAGCTCTTTTCTCATATACAAAATTCCAAAGCCATTAAACATATGAACCAAATGTCACAATGTTGAAATGCTTCACTCCCTCTTCCATTAACGTAAGCCTTGCAGCTCTCTGCAGAGAACTCCCTTCAGCAAAGTTCGAAAGGACAGGCTTCATGGTAAACTCGGGAGGCCAAATCTTCCCATTTCTCTCGAACCGGTGCAGACAGCAAATTTTGGAGCTACTGCTCCCACTGGAACGCACAAACCCCAGACCTCCTTCACTACATCAAAGGGCTTTCACTTAGGCACATTTTTGACCTCAGCTGCTCTACTGGAACGCAAGTCAAATACAATCTCTCTGAGAGTTGTGACCTAAACCCCAGGAAGCTTTTTAAGTCAAAACCCATCATTTAATTGTACCAAAGAAACAACTGGGAAGCAGTCTGTGGAGCACCGGTGTTAGCGATGCTTTGCAGGAGGAGGCTGCAACTACAATAACTGTCGCGTTTGCAGCCAGACTACTTTCTGAGGACTCTTGGCATGTAGTCTTAGGTAGAGGGCATTAATCCAGGACACAGATGACTGTGGGTTGGTCCACGTCAGAGCAGGAAACAATTAGGTGACTAAAAGCATAACACTATTAAAAAACCAGGAAAGAGGGATAAAAAAAAAAAAAAGATATTTTTATGCTGCTGGATTCTTCACTTGTGCTTTTCTTTGGAAGATTCTCCGCAGATAAAAACAAGGCCAGACACACTCCATCCTCGGGGCAGGATGTGCTATCTATCGTTTAAAATAAGGTTTGTTTGGCTAAGCTGAGGTGAAAAGGTTTAGGATGAACTCTTGGTCACCATGTAGTAGGTCTGTGGCTTGCAGAAGCAGATGGGCCAAGTTAGGCATGCAAAGAAGGATCCAGGGGACTCCTGGCTACACAGATTTCCCCAGCAACTGTTTTTTTAAACAGAAAACAGAGTGTACTTTACCATTCAAATAATACAGCCACTGTACCCAAAGTGAACGAAACAGCTTTGTTCCAGCTCTCATTCAATTCAAAGCCAGACCTCCCGTGGAGCTCTCAAGGGGACAGGGCTGGACACGGTAAGATGATGCACGTATGTTGTGTATGGTCCACAAAATGCCTTTCATGACAGCCTGCAGTATAAGCAAATAAAATTTATAGCTTTGAGCAACTATAGTTCATAAGCTGTGTCTATTACTTCTGTAATAGAGACTGAAGTTTGTTCCAGCTGACAAGCCAAAAGTGGAAATAAAGCAAAACAGACAACTTTCCAATGATGTGGACAGGAGAGCTGACCCGAAGGAAACTTGAAAACAGACGTTGCCCAAAGATGGGCCAGAACCCATTTCACCTTGGTATCGGCGGAAGCGGGGGGGCACCTCTTTCTTTTCGGCCAGAGCCACCTAAAAGAGAAGGAAAGTTTTTTGTGTTACTCCGCCAGCTTTCTTTTAAAGTGGGAGTTTACATCCAAGCCATTCAGAAACTGGTGAAGATCTACTCATTTTCTTGCCTAGCCATCTTACTAAAAAATCTTCGTAGAGTTCCCGGTTAGCTTATTAAAGGTCCATCAGGACTTCAAACAGTGTAAAACAAAGTTTTTAACTGACGCTATCCCTAAATGTCAGGAAAGCGTATGTATTTTAGTCCGTTGTCCCCTTCTCAAAACAGATTGATGGCTCTTGTTAGCCATACTATTTCATGTGAACACATACCTTCTGCAACACATGCACATTTCAATGAAAGTGGCAAGCTCTAAATACAGTAACATTTCGAAGTTCTTCATGTTTTTCCCCTATATGAAGATTTTAATTGCAAACTCATGAAAGGAAACATCAAAAATGCACATATTACTTTCTTTGTGGAGTAACACGAATGGGCTGAAAGCTAACAGGGCAAAGTGAAGGGTCAGAGACTAACAGGAATTTCAGCTCCAAACAAAAACCTCATCATTTGGCAACAGGAGAGAGAGAGAAACATCTGAGTGTACAGATGATCACAGGATAACTATGAGCCACCGATGTCATTGGTTGTGAAAGAAGTAAATTGATCCTTGGGTGTATCGGGGAAAATATCACTAATGAAGATAGATAGGAAACATTTATGCCGCTGTAGAAGACGTGGTTGAGACCTGAACTGGAACAGCATGTAACGCTGATTGGAGAAGTCAAAGTGAAATGTATACAGAGGCAATCCCGATGATCAGAGAACACACCTTGGAAGCAGAGCGTAGCACATCCTGATTTAATCAGCCCAGCAAAACAAAAGCTGAGAGGAGGATACGACTGTTGTCTTAAAAAAATATTAGGAGTTTAACCCACCAAGGAGGGAGGATAACTAAACTCAAGGATGATGTTGGCACAAGAATAAATGAGTTGGGCATGACTTTAGATGGGAAATGAGGAGGAAGTCCTAAGGGATTTTGTGGTTCTGGCTGCCTGTAGCAGAAGGGCTGACAATAATGGCAGAGGTGGACTCTTACAATGCATGTTCCAACTTAAAAAACAAATAATTCCCCCCTCAAATACAAGTTTAAGAGGGCTTGTGACTGCGAACCTGCATTTAGCTTTTTTGCTGTGGTAGGGAAAGGTGACCAGGCTGTTAGTCTGGGAAGTTTTGAAACCTCAGCATCCAGTCTCTTCCCCATTCACATTGCTTTTAGGATGATACGCTGAAATTCCAACAGCGGAGGTGGAACAAACTTACCTCTACTTTCATTTCTTGCTAGTTTACTGGGATAACTTCTGTTCACGGGTACATAAGGCTCTGGAGGCGGCAAATCAGATATAGGATGGAAAGAAAATCTGCTTTCCCATTCATCTGAAAAAAACCCCACACAATTTACTCGTTAGTTTTGTGACACAGCTTCAGGAAAGTAAATGGACATTAGCATCAGGTTTAATGCATGTTTTATATTGCAAAATGCTTACATAGCTGAGTATTGAACCGACACCCTACTAGGAAGTGAGGGAAGAAGATGCTTTAGGTTAGTTTGAGAATGAAAATTATTGTTAACTTTAACTGATCACTTAGCCAATTTAACGCAAAATCACAGATCAGGAAAATGGCCATAATTCCACTGAAATAAGCGCTATGTTCCCTTCCATGTATAATAGATGTGCTTTTTTAACACACACATGCATACATATATACATGTTATCACACAGTGTCTCCTACTTCAGAACAGTATTCTGTTCCTGGATATAGAGTTTTCAGATATTCATCCTTTGTTGATACACAGAGCGCAAAAGCATCATTAAAAGCACGCTGACCTATAAGCGGTGTTTTTTCTTTCTTAATTTTTATACAGGAAAAAGAACATTTGGGGCCATTATGATAAAATTTATGGTGACAGAGAAACCTGTATGTAACTAACGTCAAAAATGGAGAAATATGTCAGTTGAAACTACATCTCTCGAGACTAACTACAAGGGCCCTATTACAAAGCCTATGTGAGCCTAAAGAACAAAGCAAGCTGTTCAGTTTCCTTATTGAAATAATAGGAAACGTTTACGGAGCTCTGTTCTGCACTTGAATTTGGAGGCCCAAGGAAGAAAGCGTGGGCTATCTTAAACTTGGTCATTTCTTCACTTAGTTGCTTCAGGACTTTGCAACCATAACTTTCTTGCAATATTGTTACATTTTATTGCATAACGTAATGAACAGCTGAGTAAGTTTTCCCCAGAAGTCGTACATATGGTCATTTGCTGGGATCCAGTTTTTCTATGTTTACTCCCAATGGTTGCAATTAGAAACCAGTGTGTAAATGAGCTGCAGGTTCTGAACCCTGCAAATGACTTGTGTAGGAAAAAATGTGTCTGCGACCCACCTGCCTTATCTGACGTGTGAAGACGCTTCAAAAGTGTGAGTTACAGTTCTATTTTCTGCTTGCTTTTCCTAACCTTATAAACATCAGAAATACCAATTTGGCCTCCCATAATTAGCTGAGAGATTTACCTGTCCCTTGCAAACAGAGAACAATTAAAAAGAAAACCATGATGAATCTTTAAAACACAGTGATCTCAGACCTCACCTTTTCAATAAACACTAGCAAAAAGAGAGAGACTTGAGATTTTCAGCAGTGTTCTGACAATCTCTTCCCTCATCTGTTCGTCAGCTTTCAGCTTCTGAGCCGTCATCTAACTAGTTCTGTCTTCCAAAGACTCTTAGTGTAGTTTGCATTCGTAGTAGTGTCAGAACAATCCCCTTAAGCCTTGTTTCCGTATTGTAGCAAAGCACGGTGAATACGTTTCTTTTTTTCAGGCTATTTTTCAAAGGGTTATTTTGGAGACTGTATTGATGACTTTGCAGTTCTGCTCTGCGTATGGCATATTTACTCCATTCTTACTTGGCAGGGTTAATTGAGACCCAAATGACACCTCTGTTGGTCAGAAATCAAAGGTCTGCACTAGAAACAAAGCCTCTATCCCAAACTTTTTTTGACGTATTAAGGCCAAAAGCTGCTACACAGTCTCTGCCAAAGGCAAACAGCTGGGAGGATGGCTTACCGTCACCTGGATCCTGGAAGCCGTTTCTGACAGCCGATGAAGGCGGTGGCGGCGGCGGCGGCGCTGCCGAGCCCGGCCGGTCGGGGGGAAGCGGCGGTCGTGGTCCACCTCTCTGGTTCTCCAGCCCTGCCCGGGAGGGCAGCTGGGGGGTAGCGGGCAAAGCTCTTGAAGTGCTTCCATTCCTGCTTATGGGAGGAGGCGGTGGGAGGGGGCCTGCAGCAAGACAAGGGGCAAGCACACAAACGCCGTTTGCACCAGAGGTTATTCTGCTGGTGGTAAGATGCTGCCTGTGTCCCACGGCCTCCCGTTAACAAACCAGAGAGGGTGGACTGGCTTGGGACCCTCAGCCCCAGAGGGAATCGTCCTCAGCACCCGCTTCCCTGATCCCCAGGGCTCTCTAGGGAATTGGTGCTTATCTGAAGAGCAGAGATCAGGGAAGCAGGGTATATCTAAGCATAAATACACCTCAGTGCCCATATTCCCATTTCCCTCAGCTACAGAATCCTCTGTAGAGGTGCCAGTCCTTGAAGCCACTTTCAAACCACTCTAAATTACGTTGGCCACTACGAGCAGAAGTTACAGCTGGAATTCGGGGTCTTGCAGAGGTCCAAACCATAGCCCATTTCCTTTCCACGTACCATTGCAAAGCAAGAGAACGTGTAGGAGAAGAGCTCTGCTACCCTCAGAGGCTCTTTGCCCGTAGGGATGGTCCCCTCTGGGTGTCACAGCCAGGGTCTGTGGTGGTGCACAGGGGAATTCAGCCCAGGAGGGGCAGCGTTAAGCAGCACAGCATCAGTTTGCTCATTTATAAATGTATGTGCTACACGCCAGGTTTTTTGGATAGTTGGAGCATATCCACCTCCCGCTAAACTGGAAACAGACCTCACACGTAGACCTGGCATTCCCAGTGTCTGCGTATCTGAGTAACTGGCATGGGACAGGTCAAATACGAAGGCACAGCCCACATAACACAGGACCAGGGCTGTCCTGAGGGCAGGGAAGGTGCTTCTCCGAGGGGAGCCAGTAAATAAAGGCAAGCAAGCCGCTGCTGCCAGGAGAGGTACCCATGGTTAGGACACAAGGAGACAAAGCAGAGGGCGTGGAGGGCTATGCGTGTCCAAAGGTCTCACTACCTCTGTTTGGCAAAGTTGGGCAACTAACAATTATGTTTGTTTTTATGAAATGCTTCCTTGTCCTGATGAAATCTAGCTACAGACGTGCATTTTGAAAAAGAGAGCAGCACATACTGTGTCTCTAGCAACAAGCACTGAAACATGCTTCAAGAAACATGCTGGACTTTATGGGGTTTTTTTCTTTTTTTTCCCCCCCTTTTTTTTTTAAATCTAATCTCCTTTTTTTACAAATTACTCATTTGCCTTCAGGGAATGGTTCCTAAGAATAATAAGCATTTAACTTTCAGAATACTTTTCCTTGCTCTCTCTCTAAACCGACCTAAACCCCATCATCTATATAGAACCGCTGCAGAATAGGAGTATTTATGTTTGTAATTTATTGCTACAACTTCATTCTACTTATTAAGCCAGCAGAAAGATAGCGCGGATTTGCTAAAACCATCTCCCTCAGAAAAGAGCCAACTAGGAAAGCACCGGTGGAAGCAGAGGCCGTCACAGCAGCAGCTCTTGGAAGCGTCTGAATAATCGCAGATGCTCTCTGCGACTTTGACCCATGCTCCTGGTCAAACGTGACCAGATTTCTCTGATTTATTTACTGCAGGCTGCGCTGGCATCCTGCCACCCTTTGGGCTGGCAACCAGCTCCACAGCGCACGGTTTCAGGGCCTGGCTATTTGTGCCTAAATTCTCTCATCTCCAAAGGGAGAACCATCAGGTATTAAGAGAGCTAAGTTACACTGTGCAATTCTTAAAAGTTCTGAACAACAGTTGTCAAAGTGTGTTACAAAATAACCCAAAGGAGACAATTCTATTTTTAGCCTCATTTGAAATCTGCGTATGGTAAGTAACAGCAGTTAGTCCCGCTGTAACAACTGCCATTGTATTTAACAACTGTTGGCTAGGTCTTTTATTAAAATAATTTGTATTTGGCTGTAAGTGCTCGTGTCTCCCAACACGTAGAAGGTCGGGTTCTGCAAACCTCCATTCATGAGAACGCCACCATTAAGTCGCGCTGGTTGACTCAGGAAGGCAAATGCTGTCACCTATCAGAAGCCAGATAAAACTGCTTCTTTGCATCAAAGAACATAATGGGGAAACCCCCTGTTTGCAACCCTTTTTAATTACAGTAATTATTACGAAAGTTGCTGAGGTCTGCCAAAGCAGATGTGAGCAGGCTGGGGATGCACAGTGACCTTCCTTAAGCCACCGTGATGCCCGTGAACCTTCACGTCCAGCCGCAGGATCCCTGGTGCCGAGCATCACCGCCTGTCGCCCACGCAAAGCATGGCACGGCCGGCATCGCGCATGGCAGAAAAGCGACACCGCTGCCCAAGCCATGCGATGCTGCTCCTTCTGGGTGACAGCAGGCCATGCACCCCCAGGGCTGGGCATCTGAAGATTTTGGGTTCTGCTCCAAGGGGCATGGCCCAACGCTGCCATTGGGCAAACCGAAAGTTTCCCCTGTCCACAAAGAACCGTCACTTCATCTCACAGCATCCATCCCTCCATCCATGCCTCCATCCATCCAACCCCCGTCATGCTGCCACCTGCGGGACCCTCACCCCCCGGCTCCCTACCTGACCGGCTGGGGGGGTCTCTGACGGGCGGCGGGGGCCTCTCGCTGGGCGGGGGGGGCAGGGGTCCGGAGCGCCCCCCCCCCGCCGCCGGGCGCCGAGGAGGAGCCCAGCGAGATGTTCCTCTGGGGCAGCCGCGGCATCTCGTCGCTGCCGCCGGGGACCGGCGGGACGGGGGGCGGCCCCGGCCTGCTGGGAGGGGGCGGCGGGGGCGCCGGGGCGCCGAGGCCGGGCCGGGGGGCGGAGGGCACGGGCGGCTTGGTGTTCTGCGGCGGCGGCGGGGGCAGAGCCCCCTCCCGGGCGGCGGGCGGCCTGTGCCCGGCGGGGGGCGGCGGGGGGCGGCGGCTTGTCCTCCGCCGGCCGGCCCGGGGTGGGCGGCAGCGGCGGCCGGCCGGAGAAGGGGGTCGCCGGGCCGGGGCCGGGCTGCCGGAGGGGCCCGGCCGACCCCGCGCTCCGACTGCCCGGGAACGGCGGGGGCGAGGGCCCCAGGCTGGGCTGCCGGCTCAGGACCGGCACCGGCGGCGACCCCCTGTTGTGCAGGCTGGAGATGGGCCGGGGGGTGCTGGGCACCGGCGGCGGCACGGCCTCGGGTTTGGAGCCGACGTCGGGTCTCAGCGGCGGCATGCGGCTCCTCTGCGGCTCGGGAGCGGAGGTCCGCGACGCCGAGGGCGGCCCCGGGAAGCGCGGCGGGCCGCTCGGCGGCGAGAAGGGCTTGGCGGCGGCGGAGCGGCCTCCGGGCGGCAGGGCGGGCGGGCGGCCTCCTCCCCCGGCATCTGCGGACACAGGAGAGGGGCGTCAGCGTCCCGTTGGGATGGGGCTTCGCCCGGGCATCAGCATCCCATAGCACAGGTGCTTCGCCCGGGCATCAGCATCCCTCAGGACAGGTGCTTCGCCTGGGCATCAGCATCCCATCGGACAGGGGCTTTGCCTGGGCATCCGCATCCCACTGGACAGGTGCTTTGCCCGAGCATCAGCATCGCATCGGACAGGGGATTCACCCAGCGGTTTGCTAACAGGCTGTGTCCTAAGGCATGGCAAACACCAAGGCAGTCAGCCCCGGCATGGGGCGTGCAAGCCTTCAGGGCCTGGCAGCCAGGAACAGTTATCAGCGGTTTTGCTAGTGCTGGGGAACCGCTCCGGAGTAGCAGGTTACATCCTGATAATGCTTGTGAGGGACGGCTTGTGAGAGACCAAAGTGGCCCCAAGGTAACACAATGGATGTGGCCATGACACAGCAAGCAGTAACAGAGGGAGGGAAGAAATGGTGAAGAACAAGTATTTGGTACCATCAACCTGAAAGCAAGGAGATCTTAGCTTTTAAATGACATTTAACAACAACAGTCCTGCAAAAGGCTGTTTTAAGCCTGTTCTAGTA
The DNA here is from genome assembly GCA_008658365.1 of Alca torda. Classification (NCBI taxonomy): domain Eukaryota; kingdom Metazoa; phylum Chordata; class Aves; order Charadriiformes; family Alcidae; genus Alca; species Alca torda. Next base: position 36,235,431 of record CM018084.1, on the reverse strand, counting down.
GCTGTTATCTAAGGATGTACTTGTGCACGTCAGGAAGAAGGCAGCCAGCCTTGCAGTTGAAGAAGTACCGTTCTGTGATGCCAGGAACTTTTGTATTAATACACATTCCCAAAATAGACTGTGACACAATCAAAAATACCAGCTCTAAGAGACTGTTTTGTACACGTGATGAAAAATTACATTAGTCTATGAAATATATAATGTTCATAACACCCTACAACCCCCATTGCCCAGTCCTCCTTCAACAAGCGTGAAATCCTGCATCTTTAACCTTACAAAACTCACTGGCTCCAGACTGCCCTCGTTTCATGGGGCACGAGGCTTTGGGCAGCTGTTTTGCCAGCCAGGAGAATACAGTGCACAGCCCAGACAAGCCTCCAACCGCAGCGTGCGTACCAGCCAGCTGGGATGCCTTGTGCACTCCCGAAGTGGTAAATCATGCTGCTGTAGAGCCGACGCAGATGTACTTTCCATTTGGAAAGTAGATCCTTTTTCCTGGTGCACGAGAATTAACCCGGAGAGCTCTTATGCTCCCCTCTGCTCCTGCACACGCACTGCTAAGGCAGGACCTAGTCTGCCTGACTCTACTTCGCAGATCAACTTTGCTGAGATCTTTAGTTCTCATCAATAACTAGGAGGATGGGTGGAAAGAGGAGTCTCACCTCATAAAACCTAGTATTAAGAATAAAACAAGACTGAAGCTGAAAATTACATTTCCTAAGACGTCCTAAGAGTTTCTAAGAACATTTGAAGACTTTTTCAATCCCAGCAGGCAATTGATTGCAGTGCTATGAAGGTTTTAAGCAATGCCATTTACTTTCTCACACTGGAAATGCAAGGTCTTTCTTACCGGCATCTCGACTCGCGGCAGATCTGAGCTTTGGCATTCCAGCTTGAAAAAGGCCTCCAAGGCCAGGTGGTCCACCACCACCGAAGCTGCCACCACCGCCGCCACCACCAAAACCTCCGCTGCTGCCACCGCCACCTCCTCCAAAGCCGCCACCGCCACCTCCAGCAGGTCCTTTGGGTTCTGTTGGGAAAAAAATCCTCCATGTTAGTGTCCTGCGTTGGGGTGAAGCAGAGCCAACTTTGTGTTCAGTGAGGGAGGCTCTTGTTTACACTTGTTGCCGTGGCAACCAGGGTCACACCTGTGGACAGGTGAGGTGACCCAAACTGACCAATCGGGTGTTCCATCTCATCCACCATGATCAGTAGACAAATGGAGGGATCAAAGGGATCAGGTTGGCTCCTCTCCAAGGACTCCTCTTCTTCGGATCTTCTGCAGTGGGCTCTTCTCCAAGGACTCTTTTCCAAGGGCTCTTCTTTAAATCTTCTGCAGTGGGCTCTTCTCCAAGGACTCTTCCAAGGGCTCTTCTTTGGATCTTCTCCAGAGGCCTCTTCTTCAATGGCTTGGCTTCTTCAATGGCTCTCTTTCTTCAATGACTGACGTCTGAGGAGGACCCTGTCAGCCCATCTGCCTTTTCATCCCATTCAGTGTGTTTCAACTGAGCCCAGTCTGGAACTTTCACAGTGCCTATCCGTGCCTTCCTAGGAACTTGATCCTAGGTTTTGTATACATTTATTTATATTGTATCTATTTCATTATATCCTTCTTTATATTATTATTAATTTTTCATTAAAGTAGTTTAGTTTTTTCCTAAACTCCCAAATCTCTATCTCTCTTCTTCCTCCTTAGAGTGAGAGGTGGGGGAGAGCATCTGTCACCTTGTCATTGGCCAACCTGGCCCAAACCACGACAGGTGGAGAAGCGAGACTGATCCTGCAAAGTAATCTCTTTCATTAGAGCAATGCTTGCAGCTGGGGACAAATGGACAAGCTTTCAAAACACACGAGTCCTTGTTCAGGTTGGATCATCGCAGCTGCCATCACCACCGCTATTGCACCATGGAAGCGGTGGTGCAATAAACACAGTCACTGTTTTATTAAGCCATCACTTTCTTTTAGTCTGTTCTGGACTGGAAAGTAGAGAAACAGTCACTATGGAGAATTTGGAGCAGCATAGATGGGAGGGACCTCTGGGAATATCATGTTGTCTTTGTTAGCATCTTTGTAGCTGCTTCCCATTTCTTCATACCTTTGCTCTCTTATCCTTCCCCTCCACTTCTCCATAAGCAAACTGAGAGACAAGGCAATCTCATGGAAAATGAGGAAGGAAGAAGCCAGAAGGGTCACCTCTTGGAGGTGGCTCTCATGAGCACTTCTGGGAAGGCACAGAACTGTCACTACTGATGACGCTGCAACTTATCTACTTATTTAAACAAAGCCTAGTGGGGAAAGAGATTTCATGTCTGATTACTTTCCTGTAGGTCCAGAAATGCAATGACAGGATCATTAGCTGCTAATTTTTCCCATAGGCAGGAATTACTTTATCGGCCCCCCTTCCCTTCCTCTCCCATTTCTCTCTACTGTCAATATTTCTGCTGTGACAACACTGAGATGCTAAAAGTAAAATGAAAGTGTTTCCACAACTACAAATACAGGGTCGAGCCCTGTTCAGAGCATCACTGTAAAATGGGCAGGTTGGGATATCTGTGGAGATCAGCTCTCAGATGATGGGCCACCTGGCTGAGGATCAGCTGCTTTATTTTTTGGCATCTCGATTTCCACAACTTTGGGCGGGTAAAAATTTCACTGACTTCAAAGTAATTAAAACCTGTGGATGAAAAGCACTTCTAATAATCCCACCCAGAAAAAAGAAGGAAGAACGTGTTCATGGGGGAATGTTTCACCTCATCCTCCTCTTTTCTTAAGCATGTTAGCTCAGTTCAGCTCTGACTCATGTAGGGTGTGAACCTCCAGAGAAATGCTACTATGGTTTAGTCTTTCATCATGATTTGTTAATTCATGTAAACAAGATAATAGGCTACATCATTTTAATCTTGCCTTTACTCCCCCTTTAATCCCCTTAATGCTTTTCTCCAGCTCATTCCAATAGCTAGAACATGTAACTTTGCTTTCAGAGATAAAAATCAAGGGTTTAAAAACAAAGTACCTGGCTGACTGTGGGACTGTATCGATTTTTTCGATTATTCTTATTTGACCACACTCCTTTGGGCATTTCCTTCTTTCCTCATCATCTTCCTATCACAGTCTAGCCTTTAATTGCACGGCCAGACCTGAACTGACTTGTATCACATTTGCTAATCAGTCTGCGGAAGCCTCTTCTCTCTCTAGGCAATAAATGCTGTTCCTCCGATGCAGCAGGCCCTTATTCCTCGCTCTTGTCCTGTTTCTGTTCTGTCGTCCCAATACTTTTGCTACAGGGGCTTTTCCAGCCTCCCCTCAGCACCTGCCGAGATGCAGAGTGAGATGCAGCAGCAGCGCAGCTGGAGGGAGACCTTGTCTCCATTCAGGTAAGCGGAGCTGCTGCCTTGTGGCAGAGCACCGCCGGGCAGGCCGAGCAGGAGGCTCAGCCAAAAAGATAACACCCCTGAGTCACTCCAGGAGTGGCACAACTGCGTGCAGCAGAGTGACACCCAGGTGGGGCTGTGGCTCCTGGCTCTGGTTTTGCTAGAAGTGGTACTGGGGCCACTCCCAAGCCAATGGTGTCCTGCCAGGGGTGCCTTTATTTTTATACTGTTTCTGCAAAAGCAGAGTCTGAAATTCCACTTTATTCTCTGTGCTCTCCTCAGTCCCACCGGGGGGGTTTGTTTGCCTGATCTGCTGCAGCTCCTCAGCAGAGCTCCTGGTAGCGTTTGCACAGCTTTCTGATTTCAGCAAACAAGCGAATGAACTGCTTTATGAGAGTAAGCAAACAAATTAACACTCACATTTCATAAGCTTGATTTCTGAGCTGACAACCCACGGTGAACACAATAATTTGTTTTTATGCATGCCAATTTCTGGTGTTTTATTTTACCTATTTCTCTCATGGCAGTTCATCTGATGATACGTAAAATAATTTTCTGCATTCAGATATGTAGAACCATTCAAACATACAGAAACTCCAACACGCAGAATCATACTTACTGTCTAGAATTGGAGCACTTCTGTCATTAGTAACAGTCTTCTTTAGCTTTTTTCCTTTGGTAATATCAGATAATAGAGCATTTCGCCCTGCTTGTTCTGACCTGCTTAGGGATGGCTTTTCAGTATTTGCCTGCAAAATAAAATTAAAAATGAGGAGTCAAAAATAGACCGCAACTTCTAGCTACAAAGTTCTGCTCAAATATGTTAGTTCCTTGAGACCTCAGTTTCTGTTTTAACAGCAAGTGGAGCGGGTAGCATGCCACGTCTGGTTTTGTGAATGATGTTATAGGTAGCCAGCCTTGTTACTGGCCCCAAACGCTGCTGGTATTTTAACCCACACTATTGACTGGAAACAGAACACTTTTATGTTAATTCACATTTTTTTAACTCACAATTTAGAGTTTCTGATTTTTTTTTTTAAAGCCAAGGCACATCTGTGGCAAAATGGCATTTTGGAGACGGAACAAGAACAGACTCCACACATAATTTGATGACACAAAAAGGTGGACATTCTTGAAAGTTGTAGTGAAAAGTACTAATATACAAATTCTGGATAAATCAGAAGAAAGACGGAACTTTATCTACTACTTTAGTTTTGATAGAACTACTTTAAAATGGCAATCACCACTTCAACAATATAGACCTTTTCAAATAGACCCAATAAAACCTTTAGATGCATGAGGTTTGTCTCAGTGGTCCTCTCTTTTGAGTTTATGTTTTGGTGACACAGTTTTTCAAGGAAGAACCAAAAAAAAACCCAACATACACATATATGCATACACGCACATATGTATATATGGTTATTTCTTCTAGGAAATGGTGGTTCCTGAAAAAGCTTTCTAACTTATCAGATCAGTGTTATGGAAATTTCCTGAAAGGTGGTGAGACTTGCCATGGAGGGACCAAGCACTGAGTCCGTATCTTGCTTGTGGTGGAAAATGAGGGAAAAGCCCAACAAATCTGTGTAACCAGCTAGGGCTTTTCTAGGAAAATACCCTGAGTATTTTACAACAGCATTTCAAGAAGCCTTTTCTTTCTTGTCAGTGAGGCGTCTGACTGTCGGAGGGCAAACACAACGCAAGCTCTATTGCAGCTTAGGCTGCCGTAAGTCAAGTTTGACGTAGTCTCACCCACCATGCTGTGCCAGCAGCGGATCCTCTGCTCTGATACCACAGGCTGGCTGAGGGAGCTGTGCTGGCCAAGAACTATCCTTGTTGTTTAAATTTACAATAGGATTGATTTTTTTCTGTCTCAGATCATGAAAGTACTAGAATAGAACGTGGGAGAAGGTGGGAGTATGTGGCTGGAGAAAGGCAAGGGGAGAGCAAGACTTCAATTCCTCTGACTTAGACAAGCTGCTGAGGAGCTGCACCTCTCCACCCAGGATCCCTACACCAGATCAAACCACCAGTGTAGGAAGAAGAGGAGGATGGAGAGTCAATGTGGCTAGTGACATCCATACGGGCACTGGAAGGGAGTGGAAGTGCTGGTCCCTCTTGTAGGATCAATCATCAACCATAAAAAAAATTTTGGAGAGCTTTCCCCAAATATCATGCATACGCTCGTCCACACCTCAGTGCCTCTGGACATCCCATTCAATGTGATAAGCAGGAACAAAAGACAGTGTAAATGGTACATTTACATCCTGTAGAACTCACCAAGGCCAGTGTTGGGGGCGGCGGGGGAGCTGGAGGGGGAGGCACGGGCATGGTGGAAGACTGAACTCCGTCCGGTCTTGCTAGGAAACCTGCCCAGCAAAACAGAGAAACGCACAAGGCCTAGAGATTAATAAATCTTAATAAATAAATTTCTACTCAGATAAAAAACATCCTTGCAGCTAACAGGTTTATCTGCTATATTTTCTAAATCTAAATAATCTGTAAAAAGCAATTCATGTTTCGTTGCATCCTTAAACGGAGGCTCCCTGCATTGCCATACATATCCAGTTTTGCATGGATGCCCATTGCCATACAAATTCACGGACACGCACATCCAGTTTTGCACACATACACAACCCGTGCATTGCTATGGCAATGCCCAAAAATGCAATAACAAAATTGAGCTCTGTTCAATCCACCAATCTTGTTCCAGCTTCAGGATAATCCCATAGCTATACCATCAACCCTTACCTGAAGAAGGCATCATCTCTTTAAGGTCATACTCAGAAAGAGATGCTGACCTTTTAAAGCCCTTAAATTGCTGGAAGATTCCCCCACCCCATGCACACACACTGTTGTGGGTAGGGTGGAACAGCAGAGCTCTAGGAAAGACCCGTGCTTCTTCCTTTCTCCCTGCTTGCTCTGAAGACTCCAAGCTCCGTCATCACCCCTGAATGCACCTTCCTTCTCCTCAGGAGCAGCACACACAGCCATGCTCTGTGCCCTTTTCCAGAGGAGGAAGAGCAGGCAGGTAGCCCGGCCTCTCAGCCACAGGCCGCTGCGGAGGGAAAAGCCTGGCTGCCAAAGCTCAGCCTTCCCGGAGCTTCCCTGCCAGAGACCAGGCTTGTCCCCACCCCAAGCAGAACTTCCAACCTAGGGCAATCCTAGGAGGGTCACATCTGAGACGTAGAACTTCATTGTAACGAAAAATATTAAATGAAAACAAAGAAAGGACAAGCATCGAGGAATTTTTTTTTCAAGTCACAAGGGCTTCTTGTGGCATTTTGGCACACCGCTTGCTGGAGCTGTGACTATCGGAGGCTCCCGGGCTTTTCTAATGGTGCTATGGCATTTCAGCACGTGCTCTGCTCTTGCCCGTTCACCTGAGCCAGCTTTAGTAACAGGGATTTGCCACCATTTATATAATGTTTGCACAAGACAGGTAAACCCAATGGGACTCGGAATGAGGGTTACCCTCCAGACAACCCCAGGCTGACGGCTGAGGTCCCCAGGGAAGTTATTTACAAAGAATACACAGCTCTTACTTTCTGAAGTCACTTAATTGTTTTTGGTAAAGCCAAGGAGACAGGATCTGCCCAATCGACTTCAGTGCACTACCCTTTACAGTTTAAATGAGCATTAGGAAAATGTTCGGAATGGAACAAAATGGCATTGGCAGCGAGGGGTTGAGGTGAGTCACCCCCTACAGAGTCCGTAGTGGCTCTGAGATGCTCCATGATATGTGTGGGAGAAGAAGAATGGTTAGAAGTACAGATTTATCTTGTCAGATGCTTGTGCTTCTAAAGGATTAGAATACAGCTATAAACCCACCCACACCAAAAAACTGGTGAGCTACCTTCCTCAGAAGAAGGCTTTGCTGAAATAAGACTTTAATGGATTTCGTCTAAAATCTTTAGGGAGGAAAGGGCTTGGAAAGGAGTCAGACACATCGCCCCTAGCTCTGGCTGACTATCTAGAAAAAAACATGGAGTTCAAAGCGGCGTCAGGCACCACCACCGTCTCTAGTGTTTTGTTTGCAGCTTCTCTTCTTCTCCTGTGCTGCAGAAACTCTTTCTCTTTCCGGTTACTGTGAAAGAGCAAGCGGAGCAGGCGGGAAGCTGGCGGATGGACAGACTGACTGACAAAGAGGAAACTGTGTGAAGCCCAGCCTACGCAGCGCTGCACACACACGCGCGTTCGCGAAGTCCTGCAAACGGCCCGGGGTGCTCTCGTCCGTCCTCTGGTGCGTTCCTGCGCATCTTACGGCATGTCCAGAGCAGCACCAGCTTCACGTTCAGAGGACCTGCTTGAATTCGGTTATATTCCTGTCTTCCGCATTTCTAGCTCTCAGTCGTTACATAAAACTCTGCACAAAGCCTTATCCTCTCCCGATCTGCTTATCCTAAATGCAAAATTTGAATCTGAAGCCTATTAAAAGCACGAAGACTAACGCTGCTTTGTTCTTCAGCTTCCTGTTTAAAAAAATAGTCAACAGGAAAATTATTTCTTACAGCAGACCACAACCATCCTGTTTCTTAACACAGTCTTTTCACAGCTGCAGTTGTCTCTAGCATAACTGTGCCACTAGGCTATTTCACCGAGCTTTTAACTCCTTCAGCTGATTAAAAAGAGAAATTCTGCTCTCTGCGCTGCTTTGATAAGAGGCCAAAGCAGTCTGGATAATGCGCCGCGAGTCTCCTCGGCACTCTGTGTGCCATGGGAAAGTTTCTGGAGCAGGCAGAATACAGTTTGGTTTAATATCAGACTTTTAAATGAATTCCTTAAGGCAGCTCAGACCTGAATGCAGCCAGTGAACCAGCTGGTGCTTGAAGTGCTTTCTCTAAAAAGCTGTATTTTTGCGAATGCCGTAACCTGTCTACCCCCCTGTAAGTTAAGCCATTGCTTTCTGCACACTTGTGCTGCTCTGTTCTACTTAGTTTTTTCTTTCCTTTTAACTGGGCTGTTTTAGATCAGCTTCGCAAGGAATTGGTGGGGACAGAGGGGAAGCGAGGTAACGCTCAAAGCTCAACTTCTCTAAGGGGAAGCCACTCACTACCCAGGGACACATCCAGCCTCTCCAAAACCCTCCCTGCACACACTACTTGCAAGGAGGTAAGAGGGAGAAAGGCACTGGGTGCCCCCTCTTTCCCTATTCCATCTTCCAGAGGGATGGCATCCTCTGATGTACCTGTAGTCCCCAGCTGCATGCTAGCTAGTACCTCTTCTGGTACCCAAGGGCTTTCTCAACAGGACAGGAGTGGAAATGAGGTACACAACTGCACAGAATCACAGAATGGCAGGGGTCGGAAGGGACCTCTGGAGATCATCCAGTCCAACCCCCTGCCAGAGCAGGGTCACCCAGAGCAGGTGGCACAGGAACGCGTCCAGGCGGGTTTGGAATGTCTCCAGAGACGGAAACTCCACCACCTCTCTGCGCAGCCTGTGCCAGGGCTCTGCCACCCTCACAGGAAAGAAGTTCCTCCTCATGTTGAAAAGGAACTTCCTCTGTTCAAGTTTGTGCCTGTTACCTCTTGTCCTGTCCCCGGGCACCACTGAAAAGAGCCTGGCCCCATCCTCCTGACACCCACCCTTTAAGTATTTATAAGCATGGATAAGATCCCCCTCAGTCATCTTTTTTCCAGAATAGAATCATAGAATGCGTTGGGTTGGAAGGGACCTTTAAAGGCCATCTAGTCCAACCCCCCTGCAGTAAGCAGGGCCATCTTCAACTAGATCAGGTTGCTCAGAGGCTTATCAAGCCTGGCCTTGAATGTCTCCAGGGATGGGGCCTCCACCACCTCTCTGGGCAACCTGGGCCAGTGTCTCATCACCCTCATTGTAAAGAACTTCATCCGAATGTCTAATCTAAACCTACCCTGCTCTAGTTTAAAACGATTGCCCCTCGGCCTATCGCTACATGCCCTTGCAAACAGCCCCTCCCCAGCTTTCCTGTAGGCCCCCTTCAGGTACTGGAAGGCTGCTATAAGGTCTCCCCGGAGCCTTCTCTTCTCCAGGCTGAACAACCCCAACTCTCTCAGCCTGTCTTCACAAGAGAGGTGCTCCAGTCCTCTGATCATCTTCGTGGCTGCCTCTGGATCCGCTCCAACAGGTCCATGTCCTTCTTGTGCTGAGGGTTCCAGAGCTGGACACAGTACACTCCAGGCGGGGTCTCACGAGAGCAGAGTAGAGGGGCAGAAGCACCTCTCTGGCCATGCTTTTTTTGATGAAGCCCAGGATGCGATTGGCCTTCTGGGCTGCAAGTACACATTGTTGGCTCATGTCCAGCTTTTCATCCATGAGTACACCCAAGTCCTTTTCCGCAGGGCTGCTCTCTATCACATCATCCCCCAGCCTGTATTGACAACGAGGGTTGTCCCGACCCAAGTGTAGGACCTTGCACTTGGCCTTGTTGAACTTCATAAGGTTTGCTCGGGCCCACCACTCTAGCTCGTCCAGGTCCCTCTGGCTGACATCCCGTCCCTCTGGCACATCGACTGCACCACTCAGCTTAATGTCGTTGGCAAACTTGCTGAGGGTGCACTTGATCCCACTGTCTATGTCATTGATGATGATGTTGAACAGCACTAAAAAGACCCAAATCCCTCAGCCTTTCTTCGTAACAGAGATGTTCCAGTCCCCTAATCATCTTGGTAGCCCTCACACTGGTGAGCTTAGCATTTAGCTACTGCTGAACAAGCCCTGTAGCCCCAGGGCAGTTACCAGGAGGGTCTGGAAAATGGCATTTTGGAAGCACAGGACAAGCTTCTGCAACAGGCCGATCTCAGGCAGAACTGGCTCGCAGTCTAATGCAAGCATCCTGCAGAGTTGTTTACTCACGATATTCTAGAGCACACATCTCCCTCAGGAGCCATCAGAAAAGAGATCATACGGCATGACTCAGAAACCTGCGTGCCCACACACAAATGTATAACGCATACACTTACAGAGCCAGTGAAACACTCCAGTTTGTCAAATTTTAGCCTAACAAGTAAGTTACAGCACTGCTTCACTCTTACTTTTGTCACACTCTGACTCTGCTCCCACTGCTGAGAATTTCAGAAACTTAAGCTGAAACTTTGCAGCAAGAAATGGCACCTCTGCCTTTGAAGCTCTAACTCACCCTGCCGTTTGGCTGTTTGATTTTGTACAATCTATTTCTTTGTCTGACCTTTTGTAAGAAAAAAAAAAAAAAAAGAAAAAAAAAAGGCACGCCCTGGATTTTTAAATTCGATCGCTATAAACTTGCAGGCAGATTAATAATGTAGTGAAGAGACCCAGCGTGGTGCTGGGGCTGACCCTTGGGATGAGCAGCACCTCTCGGGCTGCAGCAGCAGAGCAGCTGAGTCAGCACAACGCCGCACCTGAATTCTGCAGCTGCTTCGCTCCTCAAGAATTCCCAGGATCACCGTTTTGCGCATAGAGATGTCCTGAGATGTTACATGTAACTGTGCAAGTAGAGGGAAGCTCTGCTTACTGTCTTACACTTCATCAATGGACGCAGTTCGTTATTTGCTCTTGGTCAGTGGGGAAGAGCTGGATTTAACAAACGGACATTATGTTCAGTTGCTAACAGCTGACACTATAAAATATCTGAAATAGTAACCGATCCACCCAGTAGCCAGGGTGGCCAGCAGGTTGAGGGAGGTGATTCTGCCCCTCTACTCTGGTGAGACCCCACCTGCAGTACTGCATCCAGCTCTGGAGTCCTCAACACAAGAAGGACATGGAGCTGTTGGAGCAGGCCCAGAGGAGGGCCATGAAGATGCTCAGAGGGCTGGAGCACCTCTGCTGTGAGGACAGGCTGAGAGAGCTGGGGTTGTTCAGCCTGGAGAAGAGAAGGCTCCGGGGAGACCTTACAGCGGCCTTCCAGTACCTGAAGGGGAACTACGGAAAGATGGGGAGGGACTCTTTATCAGGGAGCATAATGATAGGACACAGGGTACCGGCTTCAAACTGAAAGAGCGTAGATTTAGATTGGATATCAGGAAGAAATTCTTTCCTGTGAGGGTGGTGAGACACTGGAACAGGCTACCCAGGGAGGTTGTGGATGCCCCATCCCTGGAGGTGTTCAAGGCCAGGCTGGACGGGGCTGTGAGCAGCCTGGTCTAGTGGGAGGTGTCCCTGCCCAGGGCAGGGGGGTGGAACTAGATGATCTTTAAGGTCCCTTCCAACCCGAACCATTCTGTGATTCTGTGATTCAGTAATAAATGTTACCTACCAAATCCGTTAACAACCAAGTTGCTTATAACACTCAGTGCTGCAGGGTGTTGAAAAGGAGCCAATGCTAAAGGACCGAGGCTGAAGACATAGTGGTATTTTGAAACCCAGGACACATGTCCTTGCATAATTTACCCTACTGCTGAGGAAAAAAAAAAAAAAAGAGAAAAAAAAATCACAGCTTTTAAGCAGCTATATGGAAGCATTACATCTAGCTGAGCATGGGTGGTGCGGCAGAAAGGGTTACGGTACCCGCACATGCACACCACAGCGCGGGCCCTGGAGCCCCCAGCACAAAGCCCAGCATTGTTGGCGGGAGAGAAGGATTTCCACAGCTGGCAGCAGCGGTGGCAGCTGCTCTCCCGCTGTGGGGTGGGCGCCAGCAGCGCCGTGCATGCCGATGGTTCCTCCGGGGGTCCATCACCAGGAGCTGGCACCCCACTGCAGTCCTCACCCTCGCTCTGCACCCCCTTCAGCTACAGCACACCCCCTCCCAGTGCCGTGGCGGCCGCCCTGCAGACCGCCACCGCCACCTTCTCGAGAGCATCTGCTGCCTTTTGACAATGCCGGCCCAGCCGTTAGCAAACCAGGCGCCCACCTCATCCCAGGTAAATCATATCATCGCATAAGGAAGCTCTGATTTTTGCAAGCTAGCAGGCGCAGCTGGCAGTCGCTATCAGAAACAGTATTAAAATACTATCATATACAACACATTGTGATAGTCTGATTTCATTCGAACCCCGAAGTATAAGAAACAGTATATGACGTATTCTGCAAAGAGCCCCTTGCGCCATGAAGTAATCCCTAAAGAGCAATAAGCAAAAGTGGCACTAAATTGAACTCGCTGAAGTGCAAACTCTGGGCATTTCAGATTTAATTTTGTCCTGCAGAAATAATTTCAGGAGCGTTACGAATGCTGAAAAGAAAAGTTTGCACCCAGTCAGCCATTTTGAGCTGCTTGGAGGCGCCCCCTCTTCAACACATTGAGTCAGAGGCAGACAGACAGCTCGCTGTGGTTAATCATTTCCTGCATGATTAATTTCCAAGCAAAAAAAGAGGAAGGAACAAACAACTGCAGAAATAAAATAGAAGTGATAGAACTCAAGGGGGTTGGGGGGGTGGGGGGGAAACCACCCTAAAGTCGCCAATTAAAATGCTGATTGGCCCTCTACGCAAAAGGCCCTAACTTCCAAACCGATATTGATTTAGTTTTTTTCAAAATGCGTTACTTCCTGCTAATGAAAGAAAGGAAAATTTTAAAACTCTGAATTTGAGGAAACTGGGCTGGGTTACCAAGCACTTTAGTAAGGTAGCTCTCAAAACAAAAAAGGGCAACTAACTACTATAAACGCATTACAAAGTAGTTGGAAAACAATTTTAAATCAGTTTCATACAGATATTTTTCCATGAACTGTTGTTTAAGGGGGTACAGAACTATTAAAACATTTTGATAATAAAAAAAAGTTACTGTGTTTTCTTATGAAATTTTTTTGAGTCCCCCTGCTCCCACTTCCCTTGGTGGACACGAGTCATTAGTAAGTCTACATGTCCCAGGTTCCTCCACCATATATTCCAAAGGCCGGAGGGGCTGCGGGAGCGCGGCAAGGTGTGAACGAGAGCTTTAGAGGATGCTGAAGACGCTCCTCCCGTGCAACAAACACCATGCCAGTAAATCCCATCTGAAAAATACCTGATGTTTTTCCTCTTCTCTTTTTATTAAAGTTTCTAAAAATATAGAAAACTATAAATAAATACGTAGATAGATGCTTTTAAACCCCCAAAGAATTCAACGAGGACACCAAACTCAACCCAGTACAGCATGAAGCTGCCCAAATATACTGAGGAGGAATTCCCCTACAGGGTGAAGAAAGAACATTTAGGAGACTCTGGCCTCAGTCACTCACCCAGAGTAGGGCAAAGCCTCTGACAGGCGCTGAAGTAACCCAAAGCAAGATCTACTTGAGACATCACAGGACTGATGTATAACTGCTTTATACTCAGCACTCCTCCTAACCAGGATAAACTTTCCAAATTCCAGGAGCAGGAAAGGGACATTAAAATGCTACTTGCAGTATTTTTGGGTCATTTAACATCAATGACTGGTCTTTTAAGGATGGTTTCTGGCTGAAACAACACTCCTTTTGGTGCAGGGATTTCAAGACTGTGTGGCCTGAGAAAGGACATTATAAGGGTGTGAGAATGCAAATTGTCCTGTCCTGTCCCGAGGAAGTTGTGGTAGCAAAAGGAGGCACTAACGTTTCACCCTTAAAACCACTTGCAGAGAACTGGACAGCCAAAAGAGAGACCAACAGAGGAGAAGTTACTTTGGATGCGTGAGACCCAGGGAAATTCTGGGGACCTGCTGCTGCCAGAGAGAGGAAGCCAACTTTATTTGGGACTTTTCGCATTTCAAAGAAACTCTCCACAATACCTGAAATGAGTGATACGACTTTCCACCCAGACCGAAAAATGCCACCCCCTGAACAAAATGCCAGGGCAGAGAAAGCGGCCGGTACCAGCGATGCCAAAGAGCTCTTGCCCAAACCCCAAGTCAGAGCGTTCTTTCTCTTTCCACAAGTGGCCCTCAGAGAGGTGACAGACGAGAGGCTTCATTAATGGGCACACGGGTAAAGCGGATGAGGTCTATGTCGCCCCAAAATAGGACTTAGCCCAACCTGAATGACACAGAGGGGCTGGCAATAACAGGAAGATCTGCCACGGGGAACCGCACCTTCACAAACTCAGCAGTGACCGACTTGGGGGGTGCCAACTCAGGAGCCGGAGAGGAGAGGAGAGGAGAGGAGAGGAGAGGAGAGGAGAGGAGAGGAGAGCAAGAGCCTGGAGGTCTCTGGCAGGAATGCACGGGGCACTTCTTGGGGAAGAAACATGTGTCAAGCCAGTATCACAGCGAGCATTTTTTCAGCCCTACTTGGCCGCAGAGGGATAATATATTTTTTGTTTCGTTTTGTTTTAGACATAATCTTTTCAATAAATTGCAGAGTTCTATCTTTTACTTCTTACAGCAGCGTAACTGAGCTACATGAAAGGTGCAGGTGCTGGAGGGCCTAGTGAGGAGCAGTAAGATAAATAACCACAACAGCAAATGAAGCACAAGACTAGTTCAAAAAAAAAGGAGAGGATGCCGGGAGGTGCTTTCACACCTCCATGTGTGTTACGCCAGGCACCCGTGCCCTGCCAACCCTTCAGCATCTCCATCTTCCTCCACCTCTCATGCTCACCTCCCTCACCCCTGAGCTGCCGCTCACACTGGGCAATCCCCTAGAGTCTTAAAACCCCCTAAACGTTTTCGATCTACTTCTTACCATCACAGGAAAACAGTAATAAAGCAGGTTACGGTAACAAAGTCAGCGACAACTGAACTATCAGACCACTGAGCCAGCGCACGACCGCGGGGCACCAATAGCAGTAACGGCCCAATGCACTCCTGGTCCACGGCAAGTTGCATCCAGCAAACCTCATCTGTCAAAGGCAACCAGGAGTTATATGGCGGAAATCCAGCAGTGCTGCATCCATGGAAAATTACAGCTAAGAAACAGGCCGCTGTGGTGTCAGAATGTTGTTTTAATCCAAGTATTTTTAAAAGTATTTTTTCTTTTCAGTGACATATTTTTCAAGATATGCAGAGGATCACAGGCAATGGCTAGCTTTGGAGGACTGCCCCCAGTCACCAATATAGTCACTATTTGGAAGAAGCAGCAAAGCTTTTGGTCAGTTAAGTGTTTGGATGTTGACTTGAGAAAAGCTGATAATGTAACAGCAAGTACAGTATAGCGGAAAGTATCTCTCTGACTCACCGAAAACAGAAATTGCTTCCATCCAACCCATGCTCCTATCATTTCTTTCAGCCAGTGCTTTCAGAGGAGACGTAGAGAAACATTCCTGTCTGCTCAGGCTCCCCGAGTCGGCTCGCCATCCCCGCCGCGGCCACCCTGCCTGGGGAGTGGGACCTCAGCCCCGCAAACGGCGCCAGCAGCGAAGCCCCTGCACCGGGCACGGTGGGAGTGTTTTAAAACAAGCACGTGTACGTCACTCCTCAGCAGGAGGTTGGGGCCAAACGCAGCAGAGAAATCTACGGTTCCTAGGCTATGTCCCAGCCCTCAGAGCAGGAAGACTGGTGAGGGGTCTGGAGCACAAGTCTTGTGAGGAGCGGCTGAGGGAGCTGGGGGTGTTCAGCCTGGAGAAAAGGAGGCTGAGGGGAGACCTTCTCGCTCTCTACAACTGCCTGAAAGGAGGGGGTAGAGAGGTGGGGGTCGGTCTCTTCTCCCAAGGGACAGGCGATAGGACAAGAGGAAATGGCCTCAAGTTGCGCCAGGGGAGGTTTAGACTGGATATTAGGAAAAATTTTGGCACTGAAAGGGTTGTTAAGCGTTGGAAGAGGCTGCCCAGGGAAGTGGTTGAGGCACCATCCCTGGAGGTATTTAAAAGCCGGGCAGACACAGTGCTTAGAGATAGGGTTTAGTGATGGTTTTTGTCAGAGTTGGGTTGGTGGTTGGACTGGATGATCTGAAAGGTCCCTTCTAACCCAGGCAGTTCTGTGATTCTGTGACACAACTTGAGACATGGCAACCTCCTACAGCTCCCTCCCCACTCCCGCCTCCCTGCCAAAAAATGAAAAGCCCTTCCCCCAGCCCCTCCACAAGGAACAGCCCTACAGCAAACAGCTTCACCCTCTCTCCCAGGCAGAAGTGATGGTTCAGGACCGACCTGTTTGCACCTGAGCTCTTCCTTCAGCTGTCCAGAGCACAGCTGCCTGCCATGTTCAATCACCCACCATCCAAGGCTGCCTTCAGTCAACCCGAATGTTTGAAAGGACACACGTGGCTGTGTTATCCTGGGCACGCTGCCCAATGCAGCCGATGAGGGACTCACCCAGGCTGGAGGCGACCTCAGTGTGCAGCCCTAAAGAAAGAGACCCTTGTTACAGTGTAGGCTGTAGGAACAACCCCTCCACACAGGGACAACACACCCCGAGGCAACAAGGACCTCACGTCTCTCTCCATCTTATTCTCTCGCCTCCTTGTGAACATTTTGTGTTCACAAAATACTGTTCCTAATGCATAGCCCGAGAGCTTCTCTCTGATGGGGCTGCTTTTTCCAATGTCTCATTATTGCAGAGGTGACCACTCAGCGTCATGTGGCTGTTCAGCAGCACGTGCTTCACTGCACAGCTTTCTCCCCAAAACTTGAGCCGCCTTAAGCTGTAGGAGCTGTTGGTAGGGTGAACAGGCTAGCTCAGCCATTAAGGATTTCTGAGTATCACCTCCAGCTTATTCAGTCCTAAAGCAGAACAAAAAAGCATTGCATTAAGTCTGAAGAATGGGGCATTTTCCACCAGCTTGTCCTCGCAGCACAGCAGGGCTCAGCTCCCCGAGGGGACAGGGCCATGGGTGGCCTGAGGGTGGCAGGCAGCCTGCGCAGAGGCCGGCGGAGGGCAGGGAGGGATATTTCCCCACACCTGGTGACCCAGGGGTGGAAAGGCATGGGCTGGCCCTCGGAGCCCCTGGCTTGTTACCATGGGAAAATAACTTTTGTTCACATTAGCGTCCCCGCCTTTTGCCTTTCCACCTATTGCTCCAATTTTTTTTTTTTTTTTCTTTTTAGGATGTTACAGGTCTGACCACTTGTTTGCTTTTTGTAGCAGGAAACAATTTCTGCCATTTGAACCAAACTGACAGAAGCCTGGAGGATTTTTTTTCCCCTTCTCTCCACTCTTTCATGGCATAGCAGGCCAAAAAGTATCAGAAATTAGTCTGAATGGGGTTTTTGTTGGACACTTGAGCTGTTGCAACTTTCAGCCAGTGTGGAAAGAAGTCATAGGAACGAAATTTGGTGACCGAGTCCTGGGATTTTGCTGGTGGACTTCTGCTGACCCCCTGGCAGGCTGTATGTCCCCTTCACAGCAGTGGTTATAAGGAGAGGGGCTTCTCTCGGCAAAACCTGAGGCTGGGATGAAAAGAGCCTGTTTGAAGCCAGAGGTTACATGGTGGGAGCTCTGGGACACCCCACACCGCACCCTCTCCTTGCCCAGGGCACTAATAACGTTGTGACCTGCGGAACGCCACTGCTGAAGCTGTCTTCATTCACCTTTCTCTTCTGACCAACAGGACGACATGAAGCTGCAGTCGAAAGCATTTCACCATAATGAAGGCATACAGAAAAGGATCAAGGATCTTGCACGCTGCCAGATTATTTTACTTCTCAGTAGGCGTAGGTTTAGAATTCAATTGGCCTCAGCATTCAAATAGGCTTTTTTAACATAAAGTGTTTCCTTCATCACAATCAACTAAACTAAATGCGCAGTGAACTGTGACTGGTCTACTAAAGCCAGCATCTATAAAATAATATTAAAATAGCAACTACCTCTAAAGGGGAAATCTGAGGCATATAAGGGCCAGACATGTGGAATGAATTTAGAACGCAGTTTTCCAATCCCTCTCTCTTGTAAATATTGCAATATTCCTATAAGAATGTTGAAAAACTACGGCGCACAGAGATTAGGTCAGATTTCACATCAAAAGCCCAAGCAAAAAGTTAAGCAGCCTGGGCAGTCAGCAGGGAAAGAGCAACTACACAAGCAAGGAGCTTTTACAGCCCAGGTGTCGACATGAATTAGAAAGTAACTTGAATACCTGTCATTAGAGGAGCAATCAAAGACTGACCTGCCCGGAGTGTGGGAAAAACAAAACAAAACCCAGCCGCAGAGCTGCACAGTGTACGGCAGCCCGCGCCGCCAAAGACAGTTCAGAAAAACCAATACCACCTCAGCGCCAGGTTACTGTCAATAAAAGCCTCGGTTCAGTGCGGCAAGCCCCATAAATCAGTTTTGCGAGAAACAGGCAACCCGGTCTGGTAGAGATTTTAATTAAAAAGAAAAAAAAAATAAAAATCCAATTTTCCATTCTGAAAGTTAATTTTGGATGATTTGAGGCTGCAAAGTGCCGAGACTCCAGACCTCCACTAAAATGGGTGGAGATGGAGAGTCTGACTTTACTCTCAGAGTTCGTGGAAAGGCTCAGGCCAGTTTTCAGAGGGGGCTGGAAGAGACCCATCGTACTTTATGACTTTGCTGAAAGTGTCTGAATTATTTGGGATGATCAGACAAAGATTAAGAAGAGTGCAGCCCACGAACTCCCTTGATGTTCTCTGCTCTGCAGGGATTTTCGCTGTAGCTCAGGGTGAGTCATAAAACGAGATCGTTTGTGAGGCGCTGAATCATATTTGCACAGAAGTAATGAATTTGAGGAGCGTCACGGTCAGCAATCAAGGTTGGCCTTGGCTCCCACAACACAGTCTTTTGGATGCAGGACCACAGCCACAGTGGGCACAGAGATGCCATCGCTTGTGTTCAGCGCTGCTGGCATCCTGCTTCATGAAGTCAGGGAGAGCAACCGGCAAGACACACCATCATCTGTCTCAAAAGACCACGACCTATTGAAAAACTCCCCGTAACTTTCCCTCTGTGCCCTGCTCACAGACCACAAACTGAGTAGGAACTCACGTCACACCTTACAGACTGACTAGATGCTAAAGGAGGACTTATTCTGCATGTGACTTGTATCCCCTGTGTTCGTAAACCTTCTCTGACCTCTGATGCAAAAAGCTATAAAATAGCATTTGATCTGCCATTTAAATGCTTATTTCAGTAACATGGCCAGGAAAAGTTCAGTTTTTTTGTAGACTCTGCCGGGCTGTTACAAAACAATTACATTTTTTAGAGTTCACATTCCCAAAGGAATTAATGCAAGCTAGCAAATAAAGCAATGGAAAATTTTCAGCTTACTGAGGTATAAATGAATAGACACAAAATATACCATTTCTTTGCATACTTCAGAGTTTTTAGTATGTACCAGGATTGGTATTTTATCACAGATCCTCTGCTGAGAGTAGCTATGAAATGAAACTCCCTCTAGCATAATTTGTTTAATAACTAACTTACAGTAAAAATGAGCATCGCTTTCAAAGGCCGAAAACCCTGACGTAGGTGAAGCTGGGCAGCGTGTGCCGGGTTATCTGCACAGGCGGGGATTTGGACGACAGAGTGTCCATTTGCACAAGCAATCAAAACGACTCGCGGCATCCGTTCTTGCTCGCTTGGAAGGGAGCCTCTGCCGTCTGAGGTTTGGCCTGCTGTGTAGCTCATACTGCGTCTCAGAAAGCTTTCAGATGGGCTGCTATGGTTTCAGTAATTATTTTTAAAGGTTCTCAGCACTATAAAAACAAATCTGTGGAAGAGGTTTTAAAATCGGGATGGAAATAATAAAGGGGGGGGGGGGGGGGCGGGAGAGGAGGCAAAAAGTAATCCGAAACAAACAGAGGGGCTGCTTCAGCAAACAAACCCCTCCCTTCCCCAAACTCCAGGACTTCAATCGCCCCTTTTTCATGTCAGAGCCAACCTCAGCTCACCCTCAGACTATTCAGATGCTGCGGCCAAAAGGTGATCATCTTTTCAAAAAGGTCTACAGAACTTTTGAAACTGCGTCCAAAGCAATAAAAAAAAAAAAAAAACCCACCAAAAACCAAAAAACCAAACCCAAGGTGAATTAAGGGTAAGAGATTCATTTGAATCATAAATACCCTATCGTACATATTTTGGTTTGAAACGGACTCATTTAAAAACAACAAAGAAAAGCAACAGTGTTACTGAAAACACATTATTTTACATGTGAATTTACATGATCACCTAATATCCTGGCAGCACTGGCAAATGATGTCTTTTTCTAATCCATATTAAGAACAAGTCCAAAATGTTATGTTCCTGCACCGCCAGATTATTTGCCTGGTTGGAATCCAGCAAGAAACTTCTGCAACTTAATTCAGAGAAATAGACAGAGGAAGCAATACATTATTGCTATTAAAAATTGTCCAATAACACAACGCAAAACCTTTAGATGGCTTGTACAACACTAACAGACCAGATAACCATTAAGTAAAGTAGATTGAAGGTTGCCATTTTCTCTATATCGTTTGGTTCTTTGTATCATCTATAAAATCTACTAAATCAGACCATCTTTTTCTCTATTTTAAAAAAAACATAGCTTTTATAATGTACTGTCGTGGTTTGGCCTCCCCTATCCCTGCCGGAACCAGGACACGTACCCATATTAACTCTGCTGATCCAGCGCCTTTGTTACTACAGCAAGAAAAGCTTAATCTTAAAAGTCGAATTTTTAAATAAGAGTAAAAAGTGTATCAGTTGATAGGAACTGCTCTAGTTTCACTCCAGATCTACGAAGTCTTCTACCAGAGGAAGATATGGTCAAAAAGTAGCAATGTGAATCTGTGTGATAAGTGATGAGGGCTGCCAGTTGAAGCTCTAGCCCTAAAGCAGACTACCAGCAGGGTAAACGAAGAATTGTCTTTTCCTCCTGCGATACCGAACCGCTGAATCCATCACGTGACTTATTCTGAGCTGGCAAGCACTTCCGCGCCTCAAGACCAGTTACCAGACAAAACAAACTGCTACCTAATGGAAATACATATAGAAACCCTGCAGAGGATCTCCTGCTCTAGATTTGCTTTTTGGGAAGAGCAGCTCCAGAGCAAATTAGTGGTTTGGTGACTGCCCTTGCACCGTTCACCTCCAAGCCAGGGGCCAACCGAATGGATGGGTGGAGGAGCAAAGGCAGGAGGGTGCTTGGAGACACCCTCCCTCTTTGGTCAGCCTGAAGATGAGCTCCAGATCATCCTCCTGAATTGAAAACATGTAAAAGAGGTGGAACCAGTGGTGTGGTGTTCAGAGAGGTCCCCAGGCACGGAGCCTGATGGCTTGGTGGCTGCTATCTCAGGCTCCCATTCACAGCTGGAGCAGTGGAGGGACAGACCTGAAATTCTGCCTCCTCTGTTTGGATTTAGAATCACAGAATGGTTTGGGTTGGAAGGGACCTTAAAGATCATCTAGTTCCAACCCCCTGCCATGGGCAGGGACACCTCCCACCAGACCAGGCTGCTCAAAGTCCCATCCAGCCTGGCCTTGAACACCTCCAGGGATGGGGCATCTACAGCCTCCCTGGGCAACCTGTTCCAGTGCCTCACCACCCCCACAGTAAAGCATTTCTTCCTAATATCCAATCTAAATCTACCCTCCTTCAGTTTGAAACCATTTCCCCTCGTCCTATCACTACACTCCCTGATAAAGAGTCCCTCCCCAGCTTTCCTGTAGGCCCCCTTCAGGTACTGGAAGGGGCTATAAGGTCTCCCTGGAGCCTTCTCTTCTCCAGGCTGAACAACCCCAACTCTCCCAGCCTGTCATTTACTTTGGCTCTTTGTGAAGCAGTAAAAATCTAACCCACGGTGCACTGAATACCTCTCCATGTGTGACAGGAGAGACCTTAGCCTTCAGCATCTGAGTTTGCCTGTGTGCAAGTCACCCGCGACGCTCATGCGCTGTTCCTATCACCGACAATTTCCATTTGGTCCATTCCGGAAAACATCCTGAGTAATACAAGGATGAATTTTTCTGTTAAGTATTTCCAACGCTGGCTTTTGGCAAGAAAAAATGTCAAAAGTCACTTGGAAAAGAAAGGTACAGCTAAGAGATGTTTCAATTATTTAATAAATAAGCTGCCAAAATGCAAAGAGTAAAATCCAGGCAACACTAATACTCTTCATGTTTATACCATTATAAGCCAAGTGGAGAGCAGAGTATCGACCAAGAGCAATTACATTTTATTTCATTTACTAGAGTAGAGCTACAACAAAAATTCAACTCAAAATAGCTTTGTAAAGCCATTTTTACATCAAGCTTGGGAGTTTTGTCTCCTTTTGCAGCAGGCCTTGATATTTATGAAACACGGATATTTATGAAACATAGGTGAGATAACTTTGAAACAGAGGGTTCAGATTTTACACCTGGCACCTTAGCTGAAGTCTCAGCCTTGATATTGGGACTATGAAATTTGCGCATTTGCATCTGAGTACACAGTACACACCTGCAGCAGATGATGCCAATTTAAAGACCTACAGTAAAGGCACACAGTTAAGCTGTTCATACCTAATCTCAGATTTTCATTGTCCAGTTGAAAGCCCTATAAGTCAGGATAGCTTCTGAAGATTTCATTTATGAAATACACTTCATCACTTGATTTGGCAATTATCTAACAGACAGCAAGATACAAGTTCTGTTTTGCATCACACTCTGGTTCTTTTAAACTCAAAGCAATTGTAATGTTATATGAGAGATTAACTCAGTCTAGGAATTTAGATTCCCTGTTCTACCTGGAGAGGTACTAAAATTTGTGTATGTTGGTATACTACAAAATTTAATAACGTGGGGCTTGGGGGAAAGAAAAAGAGAGAAGTGGGGAAACTAATTTTATGTCCTGTCCAGCCAAAACCACGACACCTGACAAAGTTTGAGACATGAGGAGATTTCTTTCTTAACCAGGAATTAAAAAAAAAAAAAAACACAACACAGTTTTGTTGTTAGAAGCACAAATTTCACCAGAGCCTACGTTTACTTCAGGTATTTTACATTTCTTTTAAAAGATGATTTTAGAATGTTTTCATATCTGAAATTTAAGTTTAGTGCCACATTCACCCTTGATGTCGGAGAGGGAAAAAAAAAGAGTTTGATAAATGATGGTTTTAATTAGAAAAGCTTTTCACTAAAAATATCCTGAAAAACTGTAACTGTGATCGTTAGCTTTGACATCCAAACAGAAATTTTCCAACTTAAGCATCTCAACCCTATTGCTAGAGGCTTCTGTTTTCATAGCTTCACTAGTGTATCGTCATGCTGACCTAGCACAGGGACTCCCTTACTGATTCCTGACTGCCTTGATCATCCCCCTGTCCCGGGAGGGAGACGGGGCGAGTCGGTGCCACTAGAGCTAAGACTGGGGGGATGCGGATGCGGACAAGCAAGGGAGCCCAAAGTTCTGCAAAGGGGACTAGTTTAAAGCATGGCACAAATCAAACCAAAAGCAACCAAGGACAACAAAGTGAAAACGCCCTTCTGCTTTCCTCCACGTCTCCGATTACAGAAGTCTTTGCTCCAATTTGTTTCTCTTTGGAAACAACTTTTTACAGCTGCACATGGCAAGTGCTGCGCTAGCGAGCGAAGAAGAGAAGCTGGAAAGAATGATTATTGATGGATTCTGCCAAACAAACAGGCAGGGCAAAGCCTTTCACGGCTTAGCACAAGACTTAGTCAATCTTCCCCTACACAAAGAGGAGGCATGTCCTGCGTTAACTTCCTGAGAAAGAAAAGGGTGCCGCCGCGTTGCACGCTGCAGCAACCCGGGCAGGACCCTGAGGATACATGCGGCACCCCCCACTTTCTACTTGTGAAGCTGGTCGAGTCCACACATGAAAAGACAGTGTTTGCCCAAGTCATTGTCAGTTAAAACCAAGCGATTCCATTCATCTACCTTCCTTTTTTTTTTAAATTTTAGATATTTAGATCTCCAACGGTTTTCCACAACCTTTGACAACCAAGTGTTTGCATGCAGCAAGTGTAGTCAAAGGCAACATGCCATGATGGTGCCTGCCCTGGAGGACACAGGTTTACCAGGGGGCTTGGGACTGTAGTGACATCACACATGAGGTCATATCTAGCTGACTGCATAGGTCAGACCTGGGCAGACGTGCTAGGCAGGTGAATACTCCAAGAGGGACAAATCCACATCTTGCTTGAACTCGGTGGGAGCTACAAGCCATTGCTTGAGGAGAGAGACAAGGTGCCTCGGCCAGTG
Source organism: Alca torda (assembly GCA_008658365.1). Taxonomy (NCBI): domain Eukaryota; kingdom Metazoa; phylum Chordata; class Aves; order Charadriiformes; family Alcidae; genus Alca; species Alca torda. The sequence goes on along the minus strand of CM018084.1, from coordinate 36,211,133 downwards.
GCCCTGAGGCCGGCAGCAGTTCCTTGTTCCTGCCAGGTTTTTGGAAGTGGTGCCCAGGCAGCATGGCACCTCCATGTTAGCCGGCAGCTCCGAGCCAGCCTGCTGGTGCTGGTCCAGGCACCGGCACCCAGAGAGAATGCCCCGCTTCTGCCCAGAACGGGCAGGCTGGCTCACTGGGAGCCCAGGGAGCAGCAGGTTTTGGAGGTTATTTACCTCCATGCAAGGCAGCAGGTCTAGCTGAGCTCCTGCTGGTATTCCAAATGCAACTCTTTGCATAAAAAGTAGTAGTTTGGTGCTGTTTAATCTAAAAAATAATATATATATATATATAAAAAAAATGTATGTATGGCATAATACTACCAGGAAAAACCATACCCACAAAACCAAAAGCAGCCACATTCAACACTTGCATTTCCTCTTTAGAGCATTCATCAGCAAGTTCTCTTACTCCACAGGGCTGCTCAAATTTAACCTTGCTAATGCCCATCTACCAGAAGCTCAGAGGAGAAAACAAATCAGCCATTACAGGCCGGAGTGCTCAGTGCAGGTGCCCTGAAACAGCAGGTATTGGAGGGTGGCAGCCAATTTCCCCTTTCTTTGTAATAAAAGTGGTTGTCACAGTTGTTAAACCCTAGCTAAAGTTAGCATCACATCTGCTGAATCCTGTAAATATGGCTGAAACCTTGATCAAACTGGCTTGATGGGGTTGGCTAGCTAACAAACTGGTTTTATTTTAAGTAAGTTTGAAGAATAAGTTTAGCACACGGCAGACTGAAGTACGACTTCTAACACCGCTGCTTTCAAAAACCAGAATTGGTAATTAAACGGAGAGTTTAAGAACCACTTCAAATCTGAGGCCACAAGCTTCCAGACAAAAAGAAAACCTTTTCCTCAGAAAGCTGTTGTATCTGGATCAGACCCACAGCTTGGTTTTATCGGGTCATAAGACACTATTACTCTCACGAAGTCTACTTTCTCTCTTAAACTGCAGACCTGGTGACCGGCAGTCCTCAGACTATTGCAAGGATCGCTGTTTTCTCCCGTATCTGCCAAGGCCCTTACAAGCAGGCTGGGCTACCGGTGGTGCTGGTCCAGGCACCGGCGCCCAGAGAGAAAGCCCCGCTTCTGCCCAGAACGGGCACGGCAGCACCAGGGCTGTCCTGCGAACAAAGCCTGGACCCTGCAGCCAAACGCCGCCTCAGGCGAGCCCTGATCCATCAAACCTGGCTGTTAGGAAGGGCTGTTCAGTGCAGACCAAACCGGCTTTGCACGGCCAGCGTGAGTCTAAGGTTTGCCGTTAGTACCAAAGTTTTGAGATCCATGATAAAATGAGCAGTTTTCTGTCTTCCCGCAACTGTTCACCTGAGAAAGCAGCACAGCGTGACTTTTCAGGTCTCCCTCTTACGCCGGGAGCAGACCTGGTAGTCACCTTGCCAGCTGCTAGTGATAACAACTCCATGCTCTGCCACACAGTCCCCAGTATAATGCACTCATTTTATCTGTTGACTCCCAAATTAGAAGAACAAAATCTCCTCAAGAAACTCAGGAATAGCATGTCACCTTCCCTCCCTGAAAAGTGGAGTACGGGATATACTGTACCATACCTGTGGAAGTGTTTATTGCCTTTAAAATAACTATTCAGCTGTCATCAATAACCTGAAAAATTTAAAGTCACTGTCAACAAGGGATTGAAGTACAGAATGACCTTCACCTGAGTCACTATCAATTATATCATTCCTGGCAGGTATTTATCACTTCTCTCCCTAAAAATCTCCAGTGACAGAAATTCAGTCACCTACTTTGTTAGCCTTACAGCTAATGAAGCTTTTCCCAGTACCTAATCTAAACCTCCTCTGCTGTGTTTTCATTTGCTATTTCTCATCCAAGTTACAACCAATGTGCAGCATTATTTATTCCTCTCCTCTTCGTGGATATTTGAAAACTTTTTACATGAGTGATCTTCTTTAGGCTGAGCAATCCTACTTCCTCCAGTCTTTCCTCACAGGCTGTATTTGGTCTGTCTCTCATTACTGCTGTTCCTAGGACATTTCATAATCCTGCATCATATTTGAAATGGGTGAGGGTGACCCAATTCGCCATCTTTATCTCAGTATTGCATTGTATGTTCTTTTGCAGCATCCAATTTACTAATTTGAAATAAAATATAAATGTCAATTTAAAAACACTCATATTTTCCCTATATGCGTATCTCCCTCCTGCAAACCGGCCATCCTTTCCGTCCATCGGCAGTGTCAAAACAGGTGTGTTTGGTTACTCATCACACAGTAGTACCATCTTTTTTGGTCCTCTAATATGGAATAATTCCCCAAATACTAGGCTTTGCACCCATCCTTATCCTAGCAGCAGTTCATCATGCTCAATATGAGTTCTGGAGCCATGAATGAAGCGAGATGTTTCTCTGCTCCTACGGCTAACTCTTCCCTCTCGCACTTCCCAAGCCCGGCATCCAGATTTCTCCAGCCTGAGGTTTCCAAAGCAAGCGCGCTGCTGAAACTACACCAAAGCATTGACCCGCATGGACCAGCAACAGACCTGATCAAAAAGCCCAGAATGGTTTTTGTGCTCACATCTACAGAGAACCAAAATCCCAAGCACCTCTGGGACCCTCCCAGCATCAGTTTCTACCTGGCCCACTAATCACAAAGAAGCCACAGTCAGAGCTTACAGCACAGTGCATTCAAGCTAGGAAATAATATTTGATCTGCTGAACTGCACCAGCTCTAGGTCAGCATGTTCCAGCTTATCTACAGCACACGCTTTCTGCTTCAGCCTCTGCTGCAATGAAAAAAATAAAATTAAAAAGTAAACTCACTATTATTTCTTTCTTTCTGATTCACCATGTGTCTCAGTGGACCTTTTCATACTATTTCTGTTCATTAGCACCAAACTCTGAACATTGCAGGCTTCACTGTGCAGCTTTCAAGTGTAACATCATTTGCTCTAAAGTCGGGTCAAGTACGAATTCACAGTGCCTGCTCAAATCATATCTGAGGTCTCCAGACCTACTTGTGAAGTCTTAAATCCCTCCACTGTTAGACATGTGTTACTGGAATGAAAAAAAAAAAAGAAACAACGAACAACCCACTGCATGTGTTAAAAGCTTGTGGGTTTGGCAGCAAATTTGATGTAACCTAAGGCACCTAAATCTGACATTAGGAAAGGTGTGCCACATCAGAGCATGTCAGTAAACTGGCACTGCCATTAATCCTGCCCTGGAGAAGAATGACTCCTGTATTGTCACACTGCAAATCAAGACATGGGACAGCTCTGTGCCTTCTGGCTGTGATGGACCAGGGATGACACATGCCGGAGATGTGTTTCCCTGTTCCGTGGCTCACACAGTGATTCCTCCCCACTCCCATCCCTCTCCCGGTGCAAACCCCGCAGGCTCTGTACCTTGTCACCAGCCAGAGAGACACTTGCACAGAATAGGAGGCCTGGCAAATTCAGTCCAGAATACACTTGCTGCTAGATCGCAATAACATTTCCCAGGGTGCACATTCCTGCAGGGAAGAAAAAGAAACCCAAACAACCCCAAAATTATTAATTGTGAAACTGAAACGTTGGGGACCACAGAGCCTAGGTACGTATCTATTATGCATTTCCTTGCGTAAGCAGAAATTCCGCGTGAGAAACTGGCAGCGTGTAAAGAGGAGCCCGCCTCCATCTAAAGAGGAATCAGAAGAGGAAAGTACACTGACTGTGCTCTCCATTATCAGTCCCTCAGGCCAAGGGGCCCAATTTGTTCTCAAAGAAATTTAAGACAATTCCCCCGACTTCAGCATAGCATAGTAAAAGCCAATATAAATGGTGGAATGAAAACAGAAAAGCCTAAAAACACGTGTGGATGGATGTGGTGGTAAAACTGAACAGAGTTACCCACTGCTAGAGTTACTCCCCTTAAAAGAGCCATGGTTCACTGACCAGCTTTGTAATAAGGAGGTTTCTATAATTTAGGCTAGAGAAAAATGCATGCAAAAGCTGAAACAAATCAACTAAAAAAAAAAGTAAAAGCAACCTCCTTCAACTTCTAGATGCATTTAACAGCTAATTACAGAAATGATTTGCAGAACTTGCATTCAAGTGTGTGGTGGGGCAGAAAGGGGGAGGGAACGGCCAGCAAGACGTTACAGAGACATGCTGCAAATAACATCCCAGCAAAAGATACCCTTGTCCATTTGAGGTATTTAATATTAAAACAACAAAATGTTTTCAACAATCCAGTCAATTTAAAGTAAAATATGAGAACAGTAACTATTCAGCATTTCATGGATTTACTTCTATTTAGAGATCAGAGTCTCGAGACTCCAGTCCCCCACTGGTGTGAAACCTTTGCATACACCAGGTGGTGAAACGGAACCCACAAGGGGATCCTGCTATAAACTCTCCAAAGCAGTTCGGGTTTGTATTCGTTCATCTTAACTCCTGTTTTTTCCCTTGCAGAGAGGAGGACAACCCTGTGCCATGGATCCAAGTGCCCAGTGGACACAAAGTCAAGAGATCAGTGAGGCCGAGTAGCTTTGGGGGAGCAAAACTGGCCAGCGATTACAGTGGCATCCCAAGCAGTTCATTCTGTTCGTTTACAAAATTAAGGATATTTTAAAGCTGCTTTCATCTAACTTTGAAGCTCTCTCAAACTTACAAACTTTTATACTAATACTGCCCAAGGGAAAGAAACCAAAAGAAATAGTTTTTAAAAAATCATACAGGAAAATGAGTTTTTCTTCCATGCGTATATGAAAAGACACACACACACATTCTCCCTTCCTTTTGAAGTTCAGTAAAAGAAGAGGGTTTTCTCCTGAGCACAGAATTTGTCCCCATCTGGTTCCATTTTTTACTATTTTCTTTTTTTTGGTTTCCTTCTCTCTCATTCCAATCCATCTTTATTTCCTTTTGTTTAGTCTGTGCTCTTTATTCCCTTTCCTCTTTTTGCAGATTTCCTTTTTAATTTGTTTGAGAAAGAAACATTCTTTCCCTGGTTTTCATAATGCAAGCTGGTGGAACTGGCCCATTCAGAAATTCCCCCTCTCCTGCTCTTTTCCTCCTCTTTCAGTCTGGTTGTCTGTGCTCACTCTTGGTAGCAGAGCAAGAGTGTCAGGCTTTATTTATTTAAGACAGTGTATCAGTTTATTCTTTAATTCAGTTTCAAATACCTGGCGCAAAGCACTGTGTGGAGGCTCAAATATATTATTTACGAGCCATCATATTTAGCTTAAAACAACTCATAATCTATTTGAGATAAGCCGCTATGGGGCAGGATTAGGCTGAAATGAAAATGTCTGCAGTGGGATTTTACTAAATTGGTTTTAAATCGCATTCTTAGTTAAACAGAGTTGAGTTTCACAGTGCTCTGGTGAAGGCTATAAACCCTAATAGAGCAGAAAGGTTGATTCTGGGCAGAACTTTTGCTCTCTTTGCAAAACTTGCTGGTTTTACAGAAGCTGAGAAGCCCAGTTAAGGCCAGAGCCTTCTGCGTGTGAAACTCCAAAAGCTCAAAACCTGAGACAAAGCTTCGAAAGGCTGTGGAGAGAGACAGCCACAGAGCTGTAAACTGCCAGAAAAGGGACACCGTTATTCCCAAATGGCTGAGGCCCTCAGTGCCCCGCAGCAGGGGCAGACCCAGCATCTGCCTCCCCAAGCAGGAGGCGGCGATGACCTAGTCCTTCCTCAGCCACTGCGTTCATTTTTTTATGCTGAGATCAGGATGAACACACTGGGTGGTGTGAGGAGGGTATAACAGCAGTGCAACTTAGTCTGTTTTTCTACATCATCAGGGAAATGTTTTTAAAAATATTTAGGAAGAAGTATGGACAGTTTTAGGAATACTTGCCTGACACTCAAATCTCTGATTTTAATGTCTGGCGAGCCCTTGGTATGGCATCTGTCATCCCCAACAGCTGCATTTTGTGCTAGATCACGACGGCTTCCACCGCCCAGCTTGGCAAGCTGTGACCTTGCCTAGCGAGCCAGGGAGTCTCTGCACGGGGCAAGCACCTTTGCCACCGACCGCCGCTGCCAGCACAGGCTGCGCAGCCCTCGCCTCCTCTTCCCCCCATGCTCTCCCAGCACCACGTGTGCCCCGCGCTGGGGTTTAGTTTTAGTTCAGGTTCTGTGATGCGCTACTACAATACTCTACATTTTATCATCCTGAAGTTTATTTTCTTTCAAACTTTCACTTTGCGTTCAAAATTGTTAATTAACCACAATGGCCTAGTACGGTTTAAAAGTAATGAATGTGTTTTTGTGCAGGAATACAAAACGTACATCCCATCGAACAGCCTCCCTCTGAGAAGTCACAAGTTCTCCAGCACTAAACTGGTGCCAATTCATTCCTGATATGGCGCATTCCCAAGCCAAAACCCTCCAGCACAGAAAAGCCGGGATGGAATTTCTCAGCAGAAATCACCAGGAATGAGAGAAAACCTTAATAAGAGACTACACCAATAAAATCGAACAGAACAGCTATATACTGAGTACGGCCAAATCAAAGTGAAGTTCTCACTATAGTCAATAGCTTTAACCTGTGCTTGGAAAAGCACTTCCTGGTATTTATTAACACTGAACGCTTCTATTAAAAATCCAGACCTTTTGCTCATTATATGAAAGTCTTAACAAGACGGGGAAGATTTCATTCACACCTCTAAGGCGATTCAGGTCCACGCTGCTGTTGTACGGCAAGGCAGGCTCCAATCTTCTCACAAACCAGGCTAACTCTCAGAAGAACTTCCCATTTTTGCCCCGTAAGGTCCTGCTCTGAAAGCCCACGTCGCTCGCTACCTGCTAACTCAAATGCCGTACGGACCACTTCTTATCCACCCCACCCCGCCACAAACCTGTGAAAATACATATGCAGAACCCCAGAAGGATGGCGAGAGACATTTTAAGAGGACTAACCTGTGCTATTTGAATCCGTTGGAGGTCACCCGGTTCTGAACTTCCCCAGCAGCTTCAGTCTCGTTTCCTGTAGAGCTGCATGTGACACCACACTTCCTCACCGCACCTTGCTAGGCTCGCTTCGCTTACTTTTTAAAACCAGATGAAGAAACTAACTGTCCTTTACGGGCACGTTTAAGAGCTTTCCTGCTCTCGTGTTGAACCGCTGACATTTCTACATAGCCAAAGAGCACTCTTCTGTCGCCTTCTGAGTCACTCCATGATTCAACGGACCTTTTTGTACTATTTCTTTGTGTTAATACCAAATGCTGAATGTGATTCTGTTACAGTATGCTCAGTGCCCCCCCTCTTTTTTTAAAGAGGAAACAAATGCAATAGCGGAGAATGTAATTACACTGCAGGCGTGGGAAATTTCACTTCCAGGATACTCGTTTATAAATTTTTCAGAGTGGTAATGAATTGTTGCATTTGAGTAGATGCGGTTATCAGCAATTTTCAGGAATATTTTCCATTTGAATGTGGCAAACAGTTTGAGTCTTATGAAAAATAGCTTAGGTCTTAAGTAGATATAGAATCATAGAATGGTTGGGGTTGGAGGGACCTTAAAGATCATCTAGTTCCACCCCCTTGCCATGAGCAGGGACACCTCCCACTAGACCAGGCTGCTCAAAGCCCCATCTAGCCTGGTCTTAAACATATCCTCTTAGTTGTAGCAGTGTGCATCCATATATTGTCATCTTGTATGGGACAAACAGGCCTGAACATATGTCACAAAAGGAAGGAAGACAGTAAATTCCTAAATTGGAAGAGTATGTTTACAGGATTAGTCAATAGGTGGTGCTTTAGTAGAATTCTTTATAAAGACATGTGAATTTTGGAAAGGCAATCTAGTCCTGAGAACAGCCTGGAGATAAAGTTCGACGACTACTGTGTCAGAGGAGATGCAGAATGGTCTTACCAGGGTCAGCAAGGAGCGCTGGAAGATGCTCCTTGTGGAGCATGTTAAACCCCCTTCAATTAGGCAGTGGGGGAGAGATCAATTAAACATTTCTTTATTTAGTGAGAGCTGAAATAACAACAGACAATGCCTGGGGCACTGGCAAGGACTGGGTGAAGGCAGATGGGTTACACAGACCAAGGGGTTCCCTTGGAGACTGACTGCAAACATCTGTGCTGGGGCACTGCTGGAGTTCGCTGCACCTAAGCCTGGGCGTGAAGAACCTGAAGGCAGGAAGAGAGTGAACAGAGAGACAGCGATGCTGCACATTTGGGATGCACAGCTTTCATCAGCAGCACACTCCTTTATGGCTGTCCTCCCACTGCCTTTCATTTCTCCCTCCGTGCCCCATGGCCCTCTCAGGTGTGTTGGCACAGTCGTTCCACAGCCTGTGCCCTGCACCATATTGAGGAACTGATCTTATCTGCAAAAGTTGATGAGTTTTTTGTTGTTGGGTTGTTTTTTTTTTTTTTCTTACTGTCAGGCAGCAGGGGACAACTGCTAGCACAAAGCTGGCTCTGCTGCTACCCAGGCTGTAACACAAAACCACAGCTCACAGCGAGAGGCCCACAGCAAACCAATGGGAGCTGCTGCTTTGACCATTGGTTGGTACATTCTATGTAATTTCTGCATAAATTAAGAGGTTTCCACTAAAAACGTCATCTTTTAAATTAGACTGTGCCAGATGAAGATGTCAGTATTGCAAGCAGCCTCCCGGTGACCACCAGCAAAGGATTACCTCCCCAGCTGCTGCCTTGGGGCTCCCTACCACCGCTCACTACTTTACCACTATCAAATGAACCAAATTAGCTCCAATAATTTTTATCAGTGGGTTAAAGTAGCCTGACCAATCCTGCTGGAAATTGAGTGCCAAAGGTGGGGGAGAAATGACCTCTGGCAAAGAGGCAGCCGCAAACAAGATTTCAGACAGCAGCACGTGCCTGCTGCCAGGGTCGCCGGCTGCCAAGTTCTGTGCTTGTGCAAGAGCAGCTGTGCAAGGATAATCCCGCCTCCCCTGGAAGCTGGCAGATGGCATATAAAAAGTTTCCGGATAAAGGGACAAGCTGAGGAAAGGGGAGGACCTGTTCAGGCTGGCAAGGTGAGAACAGCACAAACCTTCCCAATTCAAGGAACTTCAGCAGCTAAGTGTTGAACAAATCATAGAATGGTTTAGGCTGGAAGGGACCTTAAAGATCATCTAGTTCCAACCCAGCTGCCGTGGGCAGGGACACCTCCCACTAGACCAGGCTGCTCAAAGCCCCATCCAGCCTGGCCTTGAACACCTCCAGGGATGGGGCATCCACAGCTTCCCTGGGCAACCTGTTCCAGTGCCTCACCTCCCTCATAATGGAAAATTTCTTCTTGATATCTAATCTAAATCTACCCTCTTCTGATTTGAAGCCATTAGCCCTCATCCTACCACTACATACCCTTGTAAAAAGTCCCTCTCCAGCTTTCTTGCAGGTGCCCTTCAGACACTGGAAAGCTGCTATAAGGTCTCCATCAAATCACACCCATCTAAGAAGCGACACAAGTATTTTAAGTGTAAACATACAGAGGATACCCACGCAAAAGGAAATACACATATGACTGAAAAAAAAAAAAAGGCTTGTCCACAAGATGGATGCTTTTGCATCAAGGCTCTTTTTGGGCGCACACACGCCGGAGCTCCCGCGGCTGTAGCAGGAGCGCACGTGCAAACACAGGCCGGCAGATGCACCTGCTCTGCCCCCATTTAAGAGTTTTTGGGCCAAATGGCCAAGGTATTATTTACACTGGAAGAGACTGGAGAGCGCTGCGGGAGGCATGTGGCTTAGGCATTTATTTTCCCCTCGGTACGCGTGCAGAGAGGCGACAGGCCGGACCCCGAGCTTCAGAGGCGGCTGAGGGGAAGTTGAAGAGTTCAGGAAGCGGCCATGTTTGCTCTCAGCACACTGCCTCTTTGTCCTCCCCCCGCGGCTCACCCAGGGGCCTTCAGGCAGCCCGAATCCCTCACAGGAGACACGTTATTTCTCTCAATTTTAAGAACGGGCTACATTTACAAAGTCGCTTTTAATGTGTCAGCCGCTGTGCGAGGATCTAGCAGCATATATCGGACCGTGCCAGAGCTGTGCTTGGAGTCGCTGGTGGGGCAAACGGACTTTTATATTCCGCTCCGCCCCCCCGCCAGATACTCCGGGGTTGTTCAAGACAGGAGGAATGTGTTCGCCCAGCAGGTAACTCCCAGCAGTCTCCCAGCTGCTTTTAAGCTATGCCCAAGGAAAACGGCCTCCCAGGGCCGAGGCCGGAGTGCAGCGGCCCTCGCCGTGCCGGTCAGCGGGGCCATGGAGATGGCGCCACAGGGACAGCAAAGGCAGCTGCGTGACACCGGGGGGGGGACTCGCCATGTCCACAGAGCCCAGCTGGGTTTGCTGAACCGCCAAGGACAGCAGAGGATCTGTCAGCTCTGACCACTGGCCATTAAGACGTGAAGGGAAACATCTGAAGCCTGATAAAGTCCATCCTCTCTAAGCAAACCGCTCATTTCTCCATCCTTGTCACAGATGGGGAATCTGTTGACTGGCACCTTCGAGAAGACTGAAGCCTTGACAGGATTTTCATCAGTAATCCCATGCGATAAGCCAACTGCTTGTAACTAATGCTCTATCTCACCTTGTATATACACAAGACAAAGCCATCTCTTTATCTTCTGAGTGAAAAGTATACCTGAAGCTCCTCCTTATGTACACCCGGGTATCTAATGGAGACATGCGCTAGTAACCCTGCAGATGGCACAAGTTGTTTTTAAGACGCTAAACTGACTTCCCCTCACTTGCCATGAGATCAAACAGTGTTTGATTTATGGATAAAGGACCACCCTGGCAGCAATAACAAGTTACACAGTGGCCTGACAGATAAACTACACCAGGATGGTAATGGACACAGCTGTAAAACTGTTTACACAAATAATTTGCTGTCCTGTGCTATGGGGATAAAAAGGCAATCACGGACTCTGAGAGTTTTGGTTTAGAGACGTGCACTACCCTACATCCACACATTTGAGTAAGCCTGGATGACCGTGTCCAGTAAATGGAGCATGCTGAACCCCAGCACTGAAACCCACACCAATACCACTTGTCTTATAAAAATGGGCTCCATTTACTCATTCTATGGAAACTCTCCCCCTTCACCGATATGGCCAAGACACACAGAATACACACAGAATAGTGGATATGGTGGGGACTGTTTTCTATCTGGTACCTGTCACCAGCAAATATGAGCAATTAACATCTCGGTGATTGGGCAAAGCAACCTGTGTACTGCTCCTGACCTCGAGCGGGCACAACACATGCAACTGCAAGAGTAAGCCATCATGTGGAGCTGCTAATATGCAACTACAAAAAAAGCCCCCAAACAACCCACCCCAAATCTGTTTGCCAAATCACCAGAGCCAAGCACTAATACATAGGTGTTCAAACTTCAAAGCAGGAGCACAGTCAGCAAGAGTTTGTTGAAAGAATTACAACCAGGCATGGAAACTGGGACTTCTCAGTAGCATATAATCCCTGCTGTTTCCATTTCCTCTTGCTCATTATCGGCACAGACGGGGGCTGAAGATTAGTAAACAGTGGGTGTTTGGGGTGAATTAGAGCATGTGTGATGTAGAGGTAAGTATCCTGGTGGCATCTGTGTGACTTCGCAGAGAGATGTAAATATTTAATGTTGCCCACTTCGTTCCTTCAGAATAATGAAATATTAACACGTTCCTTGGGGGTGGGAGAATCGTATCAGATAAAACAGAGAGTCTACCTTGACCTTCATCCAGGATATGAACAAAATCTGATGGTTAAAAAAATTTTCTGGCAATACCCCCTTTGTAGCCATGTGTGTGTAAGATGAAGAGTTTTCACACTGCTCCAGTCCTGTCTGAAACAGGAAAAAACCAAGTTCTGGGACAAAAAACCTACATACAGGTACATGCATATGAGCCATGAGATTTTCAGCTATCGCCCTTGGTTACCACAAGTTATCCTTTCAGAGGACAGCCACGTAAATAAAAGTCATTACTAAGACAATGTAGTATGCCTAGAAACGCCTACAAATTTCTTGACTCAAGTGAAAACTGCTGAACTGACAAACCCTGCTCTCAGAAAGTTACTTGTCCTCCCTGCCCCGATAATACAGATGCTAACACACTCCTGAAAAAAAGTCCTGCGCTGCACGTATATTATGAAATATATCACAAAATATATTTCTAAAAGGTGAACTCTATCTTTGTGGAAGTCTCTTCATATCATTATAGATATTTCAAATAACCTTAATTTGTTCTCAGGAACCAAATGAGCTTAAAAGTAATGACACTGGTCATTGCTTACAATACTTTCACATAAAGCCTAATTTCTTAGTTTGCAGCCTTTTTACGCAGTAAGCTTGAGACACAATTTCTCTTTGACCTGGTCAAAGAAAATGGAATTACTTAACACGTCCACCGACATAATAACAACATATGCTATCTTTCCAAAGAGCATTTTCAACAACTTCTGCTCAGTAAAAATTGCCAAGCTGTTTTTCTAGAGCAGTTTGTTGTTGTTTTTTTTTTTAATACCTTGCCAACGACAAGTATCTTGTTCAATGATATTAAAAGGGATCTATTATTGAGCAATTTGTCTTCAGCTATTAGCATGAGTCCTAAAGTTTAGAAAGTTTCAGGTATGAACAACACAATGAAGAGGTTTTAGATACTAGGCTATTTCAACAGAAAGCATCAAATGTTTTAAAAGATCACACTTAAATCTGAGTAATACTTTATATTCAAAAATCCCCCATCAGCATTTGTGTACATATATATATACACACACAAATACATATATACACAAGTGAAAAAAGCTAAACAAATCTGTACCTTAGAAACTATGACCTACCACAACAGCCACACATTTTAAAGCCACAAAAATAATATTCATTGACAAGAGCAATTTTACACCTGACACAGGCCATACAGTTTCAAGCGGTTACTTCTGCTTAGTTTATTTCCCCTTTAAATCCCGAATCTTCATACTAGATGCACTGAAAACTTTTCCCTCGGTGGAAAATAGAGAGGGAGCTAGCTACAAGCAGGATGATATGAAAGTATACATTGGCATGATTTCACTGGAGTCGAAAAAGTCATGCACCATTTTATAGCAGGAGCATCCCATCCAAAGCTCATAACCTTTTATTTATTTAATTATTTTAAGTGAAAATAAGCCCCAAACAGTGGGAACTTTAGTCCATTTCTTGCATTCTTCCCATGGGTGGTATATTCCACATCAGGAATATTTGGATGCCAAATATAGACAGGGATCAGAGTCTGTGCATACTTGCTGGGTGATTATAAAACAGAAGCAGCTTCTCTGCTGTATAATGGATAAGATCTTTTACTCCTTGCTTAGGTACAAGTGCCAGCAATCCCATACTGACTGGAACTACGCCCGAGTGAGGTGAGCAAGATAAGATCATGTGCAAGATCAGATCATACATTTTTCTTTCATTAATATTTATTGAAAACAATATTCTCCCAAGAATAAAGAGGAGAAAGGGAGGCTCAGTATATGAATATGTATATCCACTGCATGCCACATTCTCATTTAATTATCTATGCAATTACTATTAATCAGGAGAGTTTATTACTATGAGTCAGGAGAGTTTATGAATTAAGAAAGCAGTAGTTAAGAAACTAACAGGGAATTGCAAACAGCCTTGGAGACTAAAGGTCTCTGTTTCCTTAGTGAAAAATTGAGCCCCGTTGAGAGATCCTACATCTCAGTCATACATAAGGGGCAGCTACATGGGACACATCAAAGCAAGATTGCTCACACCACCATGCCCAGTGTTGGCCCTGGTCTGAAAGGGTCACTCGCTAGCCAGCCAGGAAGTTTCAATCCTTGTTCACCATCTGACTACTTCGTGATGGCTTTCAGCACGGAAGTCAGACAACATCATTTTGAGCAAGAACTTTTGTCTTACAGACCTATGATTACTGACTCTTTGCACTTAGACTACACTAAAACTGACAGAAAACAATGTTTAGTCACAGCTCACCCGTCTTACAGGTAAACTACTGATCTAGAAACAAAATGCCCTACATTGACAGTCACCAAAACCCGGTTTCATCAAGTGCTGCAGCAGAGTCAATTATCAGGAGACCACACTCAGAGGACAAAGCAACACCTCTACCTCAAAAGGGTATGGGGACATCCCGTTGTTCCCAAAGCTGGTGAAATAAATGGAGCTGGGCTTCTGATGCCTTGGCTACGCAAGTTCCCATAACACGCTTGGGAACTGGCGATCAGGATAAGCCCCGGGATGTGGAGGCTGAGATTAAGAGTGGAGGCAGCAGTTAGTTACTCTGGCTCGAAACAGCTTGGCACCAGGTCTCCCTTATGAGCAGAAGTTCTGCACAAGAAGATAACTGAACTTGTAATCACCTGTCTGTATCCCACTCTGCATGTGTTTTGTTTCTTCTTTCCTCTCCCAATAGCAAAAGGCCAGGTATTCAGTAGGGAGAAGAATAATTAAATTTATAGCTAAGTATACGGCTTACAGCTCTGAGGATGTTACCTATGCACAACAGAAACCCCCACTTTATGTATTTTGAAGCATGGCTGTCTGAAAAGTTGCTGCTAACAGAGCAGAAATGCCTTACAGTGCAATTTCTAGACTATTCAGTGAAGTTGGCTGGCTCCCCTGCGAGGCTGCACCATGGCGGTGACCTAAGAACAGCGCAGAGGAAAGCAGCAGGGGCCTCCTAAAACTCTCCTGCTCGGCCAGAAAAATTACAGCTGCCCCAGAGTGAGGGGGGGGAATACAGTATAGGCTCCTTGGGGAAGGCAGGAAGATTAGTCACGGGCATTTCGGTAGAGCCCACACTTCCAGTTGGTCTGTGGGCCAGGTCCCAGCAGAGCCAGCACGTCCCGACACCGTCCCTCATGGAGGATGAATTGTGAGACAATATTCCCTGGCTGTCGTCGGTGATGCCCCGAAGCATTCCCACACGCTGCAGGAGTCTAAAGGTGTTTCTTCACCCCCTTCCCTGTTGCTAGACGCTGCCAGCGGGGGCTCGGCTACACCAGCTGTGATGCAGGCTGTTTATACCTACTTGAGGTTTCATGATGTTAATCGTTTGGATTTAAGTAAACTTTGTGACATAATTTAACTTTGGGCTTTTTGCTGCTAAATGGGACAAGGACTGTTCTGTCAACTTTTAATGCCGAAGCCAGCACCTTGTGTTGCTCTTGGGAATTCCAGTTTTGAAGGCCTGTGATTGTCCATGAGGCTATTTCCATAATTATACCCTTAAGAACTATTTAAAAAAAAATAAGGTATTTTTTACTTGCCCTTATACCAGACAAAATTCCTTAGTAACATGGTCTGAGATCCTGCACTGATGCACGTTACAGAAAATGAAACCAAGGGTCACGTGCTCCGTTGAGAAATGAAGAAACCAGGACCTGAACATGCCGGAGTTAAATACAGAGAAGTGGGACTGCAATTTGTCAACTGCACTGTAAAGAACTGAGATTTATTACACCAAATGTGCCTGCAGATACTCTGGGATTTTTCCTTCCCGGTACAGTTGTGTCACAGCAACCATCCAAAACTTTAGAAGAAAGATGTCTAAGGCACTGGAACTCTTTAGAGCAGAAGAAAGAGTTATCCTATCTTCAGGACAGCCATTTCCAGAAATAACCATCATCCTCCACCAGAGACCAGAGGGAGCACCTCCAGAAACCTAATGGAAAACAGCCCTGAGGAAAGACAGGGAAATGAAGTCCTGACCTTGCCTGGAACAATCCTGCTCCACTGGTCTCTTCTCAGCGCTGATCCCCCACATCAACCTCACATCAAGGGCAGGACTGGACCCAGGGTGGCACCTACCAGCCCTTTTGTTAGTACGGAGTGATTTCTGTTTTTGGTGTGTATCTGTTCTCACTTCCTAGGGCATAAAGTCATGGCTAGCTAAGAAATGGCAGCAGCATACTTCCTCCTTATCTCTATAGAAAGAGAAGAAGGTAAAAATACGTTATATAGAATCATGCTGAGGTTGGAAGGGACCTTCAAGATCATCAAGTCCAACCATTAACCTACCCTGACAAAAACCACGTCCCTAAGCACCACATCTACAGTTTTTTTAAACACCTCCCGGGATGGTGAATCCACCACCTCCCTGGGCAGCCTATTCCAATGTTTAATAACCCTTTCAGTGAAAAAATGTTTCCTAATATCCAATCTAAACCTCCCCTGACATAACTTGAACCCGTTTCCTCTTGTCCTATCACTTGTCACCAGGGAGAAGAGGTCAGCCCCCATGTATATATATTGTATATATTTTTTTTTTTTTTTTTTTTTAAACTTTCCCTTCTTGCAGGGTTTTTCCATTCTACTTTCATTTGCTTCCGTCTGTACCTCACAGCGGATGGCCTGGAGCAAAAACCTTGGAAGCTGTAAAGGCTGTGGTATTATATACCTCGTCAGTCTCACTGATTAGTGAGCAGATGGTAAACAAACATATTTTGAGAAGAATAAAAAGCTTTCAGTCTAAGCAAAAAAGAGAAGTCATATACTGCTCTTACTGTAAACAACTTTAAACTCCATTATTCCTCCTAAGAGGGAACTTTCTTGGGGAACTTTTAAAGTAGCACAAACCAGAGGACAACAATGACAGTTCTTTCCCTTGGAAGCACAAAATCCCTCAGT
Source organism: Alca torda (assembly GCA_008658365.1). Lineage (NCBI taxonomy): Eukaryota > Metazoa > Chordata > Aves > Charadriiformes > Alcidae > Alca > Alca torda. The sequence continues at coordinate 36,194,503 of CM018084.1, read as the reverse complement.
GTTCTCATTTAAGTACTGCACATGATGACATCCAACTGGGTTTTACCGTGCAATTCACTCGCATTATCAGGGATGTTCTGCTAAACAACTGGCACATTTTAGATGAATAAAGAGGGAACTTGTCCAGTCATCTCAAGCTGTTTGTCAGTTATGGAACACTTCATTTTCTAGTTCCCTATAGCAGCTCAAGTTAATTTGTCTTCCTCTTGACACCAGTCAGCATGCACACATTTTTAAGGACGCACAAATGAAAAAAAAAAAAGCTATAATAAAACTTGGAGACCCTGATCCTGCAGAGAGCTGCTAGGAAGAGGATAACCAATTAATGAGGAAATAAATATTGCTCTGGCTTCACTTAAGGGGACAAGTATAAGTACGTAGCTACTTTACAAACTAAGATGCTTCACTTTGAAAAGCATCGTCTTATTTGAAATTAAGACTAAACAAGACAAGAATATGAGCTGTTCATTATACCCAAGAGACAACTAGTCAATTCAATTAGGGATAATCTATTTAAAGTAATTTGTGCCACAAAACAAGTTTTCTGCCCCTCCCCAGGCCACCTATTCAGTTCAAATGCATTTGAAAATACAGTAGGAAAGTCCAAGGAAGAACTCTTTCCTTGTGGTTTGTTGCTGCCTAGTATCCAAATAAAGTTTTGGGGCTGTCTGCTGCCATTTGAGAGTTTCAGGTTCCAAGAGGCCACCAGAACCACTGATTAGAAAAGTTGTACTGTTAAGGTATATCTTTCTCTCAGTTTCAAAGTAGTATTAGTCTGGGGTGGTTTGAAAATGCAACCTGCAGACAGGAACGACGATATACTGGTATGTGTCCCCTCTGTGGCCTCAGATGAATAGCATTCTCTCTAAAACCAAAAGGGTCATATTTGCATACCTTCCTTACCACCACATTGCTATCATTCGATTTTTCATTTCATCCTATTGGGATAGAAAATGTATTCTGCTGGGCATTGGTCAAAGGCATTCCTTTAAAAATCAAAGGGAAGGTGTGTAACCATATGAAAAACAAGTAGCATCTGACCAAATGGAGATACACTTAAAGAGATCAATACATTGAGTCACGCAAACTCACGTGCGTGAGCGTGTGGTTTGTTTACTTAAAACATGTGCAACACACAGCACCCTTTACGGTTTACATTTAAAACTTCCTTTATAAACTGTTTTCAGTAGCTTCAAATGTGAAAGCAAGACTGAAAATTCTCTATTTTTGCATTTCCATGGCAGAAAAAAAACTTCTGGAAATACATTAGGCAAAGCGGGTCAGTCAGTGGTGGGTAAATGAGGAGGAGAGCAGTGGCGGACGTGATGGGAGGAGTGATGAGTCGGGGTAAACGGAGGAGAGAACTGTCATAGGGCATGGCTGATGCTGGCCGTGTCTGCCAAAGGAGTGTCAATGGAGTACCCTTGAATTACTGCCTGAGGAGCACTTCCTCAGGTAGGAGGTGAGGGGGAGGATAACTAATCCTTCCCCCCACTCCCCAAAGTATTTTTCATCATCTGTCTTTCTACTAAAAAGCTACCTAGCTGATTCTAGTTACAAAACCAGTTACCTTCCTGTTTAGGCTCCTCATAAAAGGAAGGTTCCTGATTTGTGCCACCCTCTTACAGCTCTGAAGTGCTACCCCAGCAGCCAGAGTTTGCAAGCTGCCTCCAAGCACCTACATCTTTCCCCAGGGACCAGGGTAATTTGAGGGTGGCTATAAGGTCCCACCATGTTCGGATCCTGCCGGTGAGGTGAGCTAATGAGGCACCGTCTGTTGTTCCCAGCAGAAATAGCAGAAATCCCACGTATCTAGGGCAGCAGCTCTCAAACTTAACTGCTCACATCGCTGCTTTAAAAAAGAAAAGATAAAAGAGTTGAAGGAAAAAAAAAAAAAGGAAACTCAGGCAAACTCCTCTTTCACTTCTTGAAAAAGGAGCCAGGGCACAGCTGGTCTGGAGGGACACTGTATCTGCTGGAACTCATTTTACCTTCCTTAATTCCCAAGAACAAGTATTTTAAGGATTGCATTTTGCACATTTGATAACACTGCACTTACGCTTTCACAGTCTCTCTTGCATGTGGAGATCTTTAAACCAGCAAAAGAGAAGACAAGAAAAAAAAATAATCTGAAAACAAAACCAGAGACCGGATCAGAAAATTCATTACTTAGTCTATGATTTAATACCCAGAAGTACGGGAGATTAAGTTTTATATACCCTCAAGGTTAAGTGGGAAGAAACTCATGCTGCTCACCAAATCCTGCGGTGTGCTGAGCCACTGTTACAAACCTGGGGGGGCACAGCCTGGACCTGCCGGCCTTGTGCACTGCAGCTGTTTCCCTTGCCAAGAAATCCCAACTTCTCAGCTCCGCACGCGTCCCATTGCAAAGATGCCTTTTCTGTGGTTTAAGACAGTTTGTTGCATCCAGCTGTATCGCTGAGCATGGCTAATTCGGGATACATTCACAAGCACCCACACTTGCGCTTCCACAGCAGGCAGGCGTCGCACCCATACCTATCTTCCAAGCAAAGCTGCCCAGACAATCCAGCTTTATGTAGCTGGCAGGCTCAGCTGTTACGGGGCATTACTCCGACACACAGCTCGCGTACAATCGGACAACAGGTTGTGGTGACAATAAACCAACACATTATCCTATCTGATTTCTAGGACTTAAAGGATTTCCCAGCTTTCCGTGCCTGCTGATGCCCTCTGAGTATTTAGATACCCGTGTCAAGTGAGTTACAAACCCAATCTGTTATTGTGGTGAATAAGTGATGGGCAGATCTGCTGAACGATGCAAGGCTCCACTGACTTTTAGTTATGCTTACGTAAGTCCATAGTCTCACAGCTGCTAATAATTAGCAGATGACCTGCATAAGTGCTAGACAAAAAAAAGACAGGAAAGGAGAATCCTGCTTCATCACTTCAGAAACAAGCCACCAAAACAAGAGTAATGATTCTTTTTTTTTTCTCCCCTGCCATGATTTTCTTTTTCTCCTCTCAACAGAATTCAAACAAACACAGCATAACGAATTCAGCATAACTTATAACTGAAGATCTGAATGGTCCCTTGTTCGTAGCATTTGGATTTGAAACACAGATGCAGTTAACTCACAGCTTAACTCCTTCCATGGTACTCTTAAAAATGCTGATCTGTGTTCTTCTCAGCTTCCAGATTTTAAGAAGTTTTCTTCAAGTGATTTTTATTTTTTTTTTAAACAAAGAGAGATTCAAACTTGTATTCAGCGTACAGCTTCCTCTGCTCTTTTCCTCTCTTAAAAATAAGAGATTAATTGTTATGCAGCAAACTGGGAATAACATCACTTTCTAAAAATTTCCTATGCAGCTCCTGTCTTTATGTCACCAAACTCTTTTCCAGATCTGATGTTCCGAGTGTTTCCTGAAAAAGTCAATGCAATAAACTGTTCTTTAGTACTAAAAATGCCTATGAATATGACAGATAAAGGAAAAAACCAAACAAACAAAAAAAAAACAGAAAAGAGATCCTTGGAGGGTAAGAGTAGCCTCTGTTGCCAAGTGATCTGAAAGTAGTTGAGTAGGAAAGGAGACGGTTTTATGTTTAAAGACAACATGTTTTAGCTACTAAGGCACTAGTCTGCCAGTCAGGAGATTTATGATCCTCTCCCAGCACTACCACTGACCTGCTGCTATGAGACTTTGGGCAAAGCCACTTCCCCACACTATGATTCTCTATGCACTCCAATTTTTGAAGTCCTTATTCAGACTTCCCAAGGCCAGTTTTGGATGTTTTGAGACCATTTTTACTCCCAGATGTTCTAGGGACAGACAAAAGCAGCCATGCTTATCCAATAATGAAAAAATACAGCATACAGCCAGCTGGAAGGAACCGCTGGATCCCATCTAGTTCAGAGCAGGGCTAACATGGCTTAAAGCAGATTGCTTGGGCCTTGTCCAGTCCAGTTCTTAGACTGTCTCCAAGGAGAGAGACTTCACAATCTCTCTGGACAATCAGTTCCAGTGCTTGGCCAGTCTCACCATGAAGGACCTTAGTATCAATTTCGGTGGGGAGCAGTAGAACTAGCAGAGGAATGCAGTTTCTTCTTAGGGCTCGCTTCTGGTCCTCTTAAGTCAGGGTCCGTAAAAACTCAGAGAGAAACCTGCTCGACGCTGTCTGCTCTTCACGGTAAGAGGATTTTAGCACTTAAGGACAGCATTCACCAAAAATATTAAAGAGAAGAGGGAATCACCCCACTTCCTGAAGTTATCACAAGAGAAACATGCACAAGCTATTTTGGGCTCACTGAAGCTGCTAAGAGCATTTAGTTTAACCTCTATATTGCTTCCCATTAAAGAATATCCTGTAGTTTCTTCAGCAGGAGAGATGTACTCAAGTTTAGCTCAAATAAGGAGGAGAGCCCTCTCACGAAAACATGCACTAGAGGACAGGAGGGCCCTTCACATGGACTTAGTCCCAGGAAGGGAATGGCCAGAGCTACACGCATACACACACCGAAAAGATTAAAGATGACGGGTGCCATATAAACAGCTTAAATTTTAGGAACTTTCGCTTCTGCAATATTAGTAGTTTAAGGAGTTACAAAAGTATACATTTTAACTCCAAAATGTACTTACGTGTAATTGGAACCAAATGTAGAAGAACACTAACGAGGTTACAGCAGAATTAAGTGTTACAAAACAGACTCTCAAACTACTCCTTGTGCTTCCCGTTTATCTCCTTCCAGGAATAAGGCAAAAACTTTCTATTCTGAACTCCTTTGATCTCTCAGATTTAGACGAAACTGTTCCCTCGCCACTTGCGTCTCCAGCCTTAGGGACACTCTTCACTGATCTTCGTGAACCGAGCTGGATGAGGCCCAAGGACAGCTGCTCTTTCAGACCTGCGTGCCTGCAAGGCTGCACAGCCGCCGCAGTTATCTTTCACAGCCCTGATGTTCAGGGTTGTTTCGACTGAAAAAAAATAATCTTTTCACAATTCAGACTTCACTTAGAACTCAGCAGCGGTGGCACAGTGCTTGCAGAGGGTCACGACTGAGCACTGATGTAGTAAACAGTTCATTGATTTCCTTCCCCTTGCTCCTCTTTGGATATCTTGACATATGCACACGTGATGCTACGTGAGAGCACCACACTGCTATCATACTGGTCACCACAAGCCTCCAAAATCTTTTAAATGAAACCTTCTACTAAAGCATGATTCTAGACATCTTTATGAAATCTAGTTTTTAATAGTCCCTTTTCTGGGCCGTTCGCCAACTAACAGTTCAGCAGTTATTATTCAGTAACAGAGAGATTTTCATGCCCGTCTTTGAACTAAGGAGCTAAAACAGAAGGTGTTAATTGCACACCCAACAGCACATAGAACAGACAGGTGCCTTGGAGATTTGTGGCCACTTCCAGCATCCTCATCTTTGGTACTACCAAGATCTCTTTTACCACCCCCAAACTTAACTATCTCCCAATATAAAGACTACTCTCCCCACCCCTGCTCAAATACAGGTAGCACCATGGATTTTTGAACAAAGGTACTCAACAGTCCCTTTTTATAATGGATCCAACAGACCCAAGTCTTAGAGTGCACCATGCAAAGAAAAGGAGAAAGTGTCCTCATTCGAGCCAAGAATAAGACAAGTCAGTAGAAAGAACACAAAAGCATTTAATTAGATTTGAATTTTGATAGCACTTCATCGTTGTGAAGAAGCCACAATTAAAATGTGTTTGCCTTGGCAAAAGCATAAACTTTAAAGAAATCCTCCTCTCTCCATTGCATCGCTATTTCTCATGGTTTCTATACATAAGTCCATTATCCAGACGGAAATTCAATGCACAGAACGTTTCTAAAGGCTGATGCATAAAGACATTCTACTGAAGTGTGTATATACCAAGAACAATATACGTCACTCTAAAGGAAACTTATGAATTCATGTCACATTTGTCAGATAACACCAACACACTTTTCTTTCTCCAAAAAAGCATAGTGTTTATACCAGCAAGGCAGAAAACCACTAGCTGTTTGTACTTTATGCACTGTAGGTAATGGAGAGCAATATTGCAGTGTGTTTCCTTCACAAAGGGCTTAGTGTTGCTCCTGCTCCTCGGTGGCCTCTCCACCAGAAGGGGTCTGGAGGTCATCCAACATAAAGGTCATACCTGTTGTCACAGGTGGGAAATTGCTCCCTTTTAGATAATACCTTTTCCTTTCAACTCTGACTCCACTGCACTAGTAAAAGCACTGAAGCCCTAATGCAATTTTGTGGTAACACTGCGTTTCTCCTCAGGAAAAAAAAAAAAAGAAAAAAGAAAAAATAGAAAGGTCTAATAGTCTCATAGCAATGCAGCCCCCAAAGACAGCACCTTGCTACCTGATTACCTGATGCTGTTCAGAGAGCGATGTAATGCTTTACAAAGTTAAAAGTGGACTTTCAGTAGAAATACTAAGGCAGCAGCCGAAGTCAGGACACGGCTAGAGAGCTTCAACTGTTTTAACCCCCACTTGCGGTCTCAAAGCAGGAGGCAGAGGAGAGGCAGCATAGGGCTGATCGGGGACATTTGTAGAGGCAGAGGCTGCTGCTCCTCCTCCCCTCTCTCCTTTTCCTGAGGTTTTTAACCCAGATTGCTGAACCTTTCAGCAGTTCAGTTCACAGCGCAACCCCACGGGTAACTGGGAGAGGCTGAACGAGCTGCAGCAACAGGTGACCATCAATAAGAGAGGGGTGGGGGGGGACAAGAGTGGAGGCAGAAATCCCTCAGCTGCCAAGGGCAACGTGGAGAGTAACCGCAGCCTCCAGGGCACAGCCCCTGCCCCAAAGAGCTCACACCCCAGTCAAGGCCAACCACAGGAACTGGCGTGCCTCTCGCTTCACATTCCTTCGGAAACTTGCCTTAACCAACTATGGAAATAATCATTTCGTGTACAACATGGAGAACTACACATTTGACAGGCAGACGCTAAGGGCAACGTCCTGCGCAGCTTGAGGTCAGAGGATGCTGAAGAGCCTATAAAAGCAAGAGAGAAAGATACACACGATACCCGAGGAATGAAAAACAGCACTTTGTGGAGGAACAGTAACAGGGATTCAAGAGACACAGTCTCATGTTTTTTAGGATATTTGCTCTTGCCCTGGCTAAACAGACGTTCAAACAAAACTTGTGCGCACATAAAAAGCTTTTCCTCTCCATTTTTAGCTTTCCTCTGTCCCCCCCAAGCCCCCAGTTCTCTCTCGGACTCTCTTCCTGAATCTCCCTTTCTGCGTCTGTCCTTCCTTCACGTGCTCCCGCTGCACGGAGGGCAGAAGTGCTCTGCAACAGCTGTATTTCCTCCTCTCATGCTTCTTCCCCTCGCCCGCGGAGGGGAAAGTACACGCCAGCTCAGCCCGTCTCGTGCTCCACCGCACTCAGGCAGGCACCCTGCCAGAGCGGGTCCCTCCAGGGCAGCACGGCCATCCCAAGCAGGGCACGCCGCGGGTAATGTGCGGAGGCCAAACAGCCTCTGAGAGGATCTCTTCTTTTTCCCCCGTGGCCTCTTGGGCCTCTGCACTCTGCTCCCAAGTTGGGCTCGGAGGAGCTAAAGGACAGAAAAAAAATAGATGGAAAAGTAGAAAGAGAGTGAAAAAGGGCACGAGCGAGGAGCAAAACATTCTCTGGAGGTCAAGACAACCCAGAACAACTGCTTATTACAACCCTCTCTTTGAGGAAGCATTTCAAGAATAAAAGAGCAATTTAAAAGTAGCTCACTGTGGGTTCCCAAACATGCACACCTTAGTGCCAGAGACAGTGCTGTGTCACTTTTGTTTTAAATAATAAGCCTGAGCAGGGCACGTGGAAGCAGCTGAAGAGCACCTACTCCCAGAGAAGGGATATAGCCCCGCACCACAGAAGGTGTTTATTAAAAGCCAAAGCACAGCCATTAGAGCAGCAGAGGCAAACAAAGGGGAAGACAAGCTAAAATTTTATGTCTGTTTACTTGACGTTTCCAAACTTGACTCCTTCAAAAAAGCCCTCAGCTTAGAGGGGCAGAGACCTGCTTTGGTTGCCTCCACCATAAAGCCTAACTACAAGGTCCACCACAACCTTTGCTGCAGACGAAAGCCATTGAGGGAGGGAGGCTGCAACACAAACACCTCTGTGAGCCAGCAACCGCAACGGCACCCTGCTTGGGTGCCACATACATGGGCAGCGGTGCGTGCCATCCCCCCCAGTATGGCTCGCCACACCAAACCAGCATCTCACAGCAAGGGGAACGGACACAGATGCCAGCAGCCCCCTCCGTGGAGGTCGGGGCCGAAGAGGTGCAAGGTGAGGGGCCAGACACCATGCTCCATCCCGGGCCACTCACCCCAACCCCGCGGGACACACACACACACACACCCAACAAGCGGGGAGGGATCCCAACCCCGCCGGCAGGGCTTCGGAAGGCAGGAGGAGCACATCCCGAGACAGAGAGGTCTGGAAGAAAAGAGAGAAAAAGAAAACAGCCACGAAGAGAGACTCGGAAGCCGCTGCCCCTTGTACCAGCGGGGCGACCGCGACCGCCGCCGCCCTGCCCGCCCCGCACGGACCCGACCCCCCCCCGCCCCGCAAAGCGAACCCCATCCCGCCTCCCCCCGGTCCCCTTACCGCTCTCCGGGAGGGAATTAGACGGCAGGAGGGGACGGCACGTCCCTCCGGAGCTCCAGCCGCTGCGGCGGCCGGGACATGTTGGTCCGGGCGCGGTTATTTATAGCGGCAGGAAGCGGCTCGGCTCGGCTCTGGGGCGCCGCTCCCCCGCCGGCCGCGCCGCCGCACATGTCCCGCTTCCCCCTCCCGGAGAACGGGGGGCGATGGATGGATGGATGGATGGATGGATGGATGGATGGATGGATGGATGGGTGGGTGGGTGAATGGTTGGGTGTCCGTCGTTCCCCTCACCCCCCAGCCGAGAAATCCCCATGGGGTGGCTCTTCCCGGGTTAGCGTTGGGCTGGTGGTGAAGGTCCTTCTGCCCCCCAGCTGTTCCACTTGGAAGGTAAAACCAGAGTTAATGGGATAACGACATGGCAGGGAAAGGTTTTCAGTGTAAACAGCCCCAACAGTGAATACTGGGAGCTTTTCCAGGGGTTCATCCGGTCCTCCAAAGCCTCATGGGTTCCCTGCTTGCACCCATGACTACCTGCATCTGCAACTTTTGGCCTCCATCGGCAGCTCTACTTTCTGCAACCTCTCGGCCTCCGGTGCACCCACCTGCCCAGGACTGCACCCTCCTGCCCCAGCCACCGGGGAAAACCCCAAAGGCCCTTAAGCAGGGTCTCCTCTCTCACCCCAGCTCCCGACGCTCTGTTTGCCCACAGAGCTCTCAACAGTGCTTCATTTTCCTTACCTGCCTCCCATGGCCTTGATAGCAGCCAGCAGGGGAGGGGTAGTGGAGCTTGGGGAATGGCAAGGCAGCAGGCAGAGACACACACAGTGCAGTAGAAACGTAATTAAACAGTGGGAAAGAGGTACTTGCTTTTTCCCTTTTAAGGTTTGCAGTGTGCCGAGGTGTGGGAAGGTCAATTACCTCTCTCTACGTGATGCCCCAAAAGGCATTTGTGCTTCTTACCTCAATTAACTCGCGCAGAGATTGCTTTGCCAGACAAGCAATAGATTCTGCTTCCTTTTCCCTCTCAGCTTGACTAAGTTTTCTAGAAACAAAACTTCTGTTAATGTTTTTGGGTCCAGCACTGAGGTCTTGAATGGAAAAATGCCCCAAGTATATGTAACGGAGTAGCATGGGCAAATAGGAGCAAGTTTTGAAGGGTGAGATCTGTGTCCTGAGCACCTATTTGAGCCATCACGTTGATCCCCCATGCTTTTGTCTCTGTAGGATTTCACATTTTGGAGGTATTTGCATGTTCTTGTGTTTACTCCATGCATGAACATGGTCCAGTCCAGCAGCTACATAATGCTGTTGTCTAAAATATACGAATGTTAGGGACAGGTTTCCTGAAGAACTTAAATACGTTCTTGATTCACTTGTAGCAACGTGTCCCAGCAAGGTCAAAGGCTGAGTAGCCTGTGTGCTGAGCTAACTTGCTACAATTTTCATGTTTTGACCATGACATGACCAGTTGCCCTAAGACACAGCATTATGGTGAGACACACTGTCCCAAGAGCAATGGCATTACTGGTTTGCCTTCAGCATAAGGTTTCAAAACTTGCCACGCTTTTATGTAGGCCATTTCTCTGTGTCATTGAGTGCTCAGAACATTACAAGATGGACAAAAAAACAGGTACAATTTTTTCTCTGTACCCTCTTCTGATGCACGCACACAGCCTAGATTAGCTTGCAAGCAAAAGTTATGGAGCTCACAAATGGAAAAACTGCAGGTACTCTGTGTTTACTGTCTTTACAGACCTAAAGCTCCCTAAAGAGGGTCACAAATCCACATGAGGTTCCTAAGCACGGCATACCGCATTTGGGTCATTGGTTAGCTGAAAAGTCACGTAGAGGCAAACAGCTTCCTCTTGACTACGCACTGGAGAAATACCATGTGGTGTGTTTATTCCAGGCTCCATAAGGGATAAATAACGAACACCGATACAGATCTGCTCGGCTGTTGGAAGTCGGGAAGATGCGCTGTGGTGGGAGGTCTGTGCTGGGATGACAGAAAACAATGACAACCCTTGCTAGGAAAGAGTTCCCTCTGTATGGGGAATCCACCGAGTGACCCATCACTGCACTGCAGTAGCCTACAAACTGCTTTGGACTCTCGCCTGCTGGTCAGTCTGGCCTGTTGCATGGTAACAAGTGAGATTGCCCTGTCCTTGTTGTAACTAACCCACCTACAGCCAATGGATCTCAGCAGGGCTCTCGGAACGAGCATGGAAATGGTGGCTTGCAGGTTGGCTGTTTTCCAAATCGTGGCCAGTCTTTCGTATTTTATGAGGGACTGGATATTAGGAAAAATTTTGACACTGAAAGTGTTGTTAAGCGTTGGAACAGGCTGCCCAGGGAAGTGGTTGAGGCACCATCCCTGGAGGTATTTAAAAGCCGGGCAGACACAGCGCTTAGAGACAGGGTTTAGTGATGGTTTCTGTCAGAGTTAAGTTGATGGTTGGACTGGATGATCTGAAAGGTCCCTTCCAACCTAGGCCATTCTATGATTGTTTTAGAGAATCTTTTGCAAAGCAATGAGTGATTGCCTCGTCTGTATTTGGGATTTGATTTCCAGAAAGGGAGAAAGTACTCCAGAGCTTTGTGAGAAGCCAGTGTCTGCACAACATTCATCTGAGAGGAGCTTGGGAGACTTTGTACCAACTTCACGATTTTTCAGGAAGAAAAAGAGGGAGGGAATTTACAAGCAGGAGTGTGCCTAGGGGCACGGAGGCCCTGCTAGACTTTATCTAGCACTAGTAAACATACAAAAACGTGAGGTCTTGCAACTGGATCCAAGCACAGCAACCCACTAAAGCGTCCAAAGTCAAAAGCATATCTGATGTGCTAAACTATCGGCTACTTTAAAGGTGACACCTCACATGCCGCCGTACCAGAAGACAAACTTTTCCGGGGGGTAATGTGCTTCCTTTCTCCAATAGCAGCACAATGTTTATGCGCTTTGTGGGTCCTGTGTTCCAGACACTCTTTCGCCTTGCTGTCCCTGCCCACTGTGGTTTGCTTCAGCTATGGAAACAGGAACTGCTGGGTCAGCACGCTGCTGAAACTCGGGCTGCTTTCACACATCTCTGGGGAGACGGCCACAGCAAGGAGACCAGCAGCAACTTACATCCTGGAGAACGAAACGAGTACTTAAATTGTCTTTTACAATTGCCTGAAACAATAATCTGATTTCTTAAAAACTCCCGAAGTGAAGGCAGCTTCAGGACCCGAGCACAAATTGCAGGCAAGTGACGACACCTGGCATATGCAAGCTCCTGACCAAGCATTTGGAGTTCAGTGAATGTCATTTTTGTGCTCGCTCTGTTGAGCAATTCAACTATGTTTTACAAAGCCGAGGTGCAACTGGCTAAATAGACAGAATAAGGCTGTCTAATTTAGCTCATCTGCCTGGTGATGTCGGAGAGCAGCAGCCTGTTCTGATTCCAGACTCACGCAGAGGTGAAATTGCTCCCTTGGAGCTGGTACAAGGTAATGGACAAGGTAAAATTCAAATAAACCCCTCAGAAGGGTCAGGTCTCCTGAACAGCGTGAGTGCCATAAAGAAAAGAGATCTGGGGGTGACCGCATCTCTGGGAGCAAGATATCCATGGCACAGCAGAAAGTAGCTGAAGGTCAGATAAAGGGATGGGAACGGGAAAGTTAATTGCCAAATTGTTTAAAAATTGGAATCAGATGGAAGAAGATGGAGATGTTCCAGAGAGCCATTCTATGAAGGACATAAATAGGGTGTTATCAACAAGCTCAAAGTGAACAAAAGCAGCTTTAGTAGCAAAAAGATGGCAGCTAAAAGAGGGACACATTAACTGCTTGGAGACCTATCACTGTCAAAGCGACACCTTCTCACCCAGAGGCCCCTGGTCTGCCGGCATTTAAATGAGGTCTGCTTACTTCACCGCCATGGTGTTTGCATTTCATTTCTTTTTTAACATGCATTACAGAAATTTAACAGTGAAGGTGTGAGACCTCTTTCTTGTTTTGCTTAAAATCGGAGTTGTTAGTTGAAGCTCAGAGCCGAAACGTGCCTGTTGAAGGCAACCAGGCGGCGGAGATGCACGTGTCGGTGGCACGAGTATTATCCATCCAGGGCCACCTCCCCAGAGCTGCTGGTGCTACCCACGAAGGAGAGAGGAGAGTTCAGTGTTAAGATTGCAGGGAGAGGCTACAGGGCTGTGAGTGAGAAATCGTTAGACAATACGTACTTACACACTGACAGCAAATTAGCTTTGACAGCGACTGAGACAGCATATTTACCACCTCCAAAGCTACTATTTTAGCAGGTGTACAGATGTGCTGACGTGTTAAAAGGACAGTAGCAGATGAGGAGGACTAGTCCGTATGTAGGTAAGGGTACTCTCTTTCAGAAGGTGGATTCTGGTAACAGGGAATGTTGGTGGTATGTGAGAAAAATGTACCACGAAGGTGAGCTAGGAACACAGAGTAAAGACTGGGACAGTCTGAGTGTTCAAAGCAAAGCAAAAAAAAAAAGCCAATGAACTCTCTCCCGAAGTGTGCTGATTGATGTTTGAAAGACCATCTGTTTGGAGAGTCAGAGTACAATGCCCGGATTCTGCAGCCTAAGAAGGGAAGTTGTTAGCATTTATTTTTACCTGGTGTCACATCTTTCGAGACGCGAGTAGTTCCTCAAGACTCAGAGCGATAGGAAGGCAGAAAATTTGCTGTGCCCGTTAGACAGATCAAACTATCACAAATAAAAAATTTCAAATAAATAATTTCAATATTTTTTTTTTTTTCCCCTGAGGAAGTGGAAGAAGAGCACTGCAGCCTGGTAGCTAGCTGTGTATGAGGAGAGCTGGAGAAGTGAGCAGGCATGTGTGCACGCACGCATCCCGCAACACAAATAGGTGGAATTTGGAAGCCAAGACCCAGATCTGCCTTCAGGAAACTGGGGCAGCTCTTTGTTTAAAAGACACTGTGGATGCTCACCATGAATCTTGTTACTTGGATGTTTATTTTTAATGCTAAGATTCAACCACATGCTGCTCTAAGAGGATTGTTCTGTCAATTTTAGTGCCAATCACAGTCTCCCAAATTAAGTCCCAGGCACTGTTAGGCCGCAGCTCAGCTCATCCTGAGCCGGGGAACCGCGTGACTCTCTCCAAGGGCTGAGAGCCGAAAACTTAGGCTGAAGATAAACAGAGCTGCAGCGAGCACTCATCTGTCAGCAGAGGTTTCGCCCAGCATACATCTTCAGGCAATCGTTTACAGGGTTAATGATCATCCAGGGGGGCAAAGATTACCATCATCTAAACCGTAAGAGCTGTGCAGAGTGTTACAAGTGATCGATTGCCCCAGACAAACCGTTTGCTCTGCTTAGGACTGCAGCTCACCAAAACATTGTCCAGCAAACGCTACGCAACGATGGAATTATTGCACAAGTGCCTGATTTTCCCTATAGAGCGTTTCAAATGCCTGTTCTCCGCAGACATGACACATTCCTGTAGCCCAGTACCATCATACAAATTATTTTATTAAACTCACAGCAAATTATTTACAGCTGTTAACAAAGCAGTCCTATTGGCTTGGACAACCAGCTGGGAAAGATGAGTAACTTGTATCAGTTGCCCCACCTCTCCTTTTTTATTATTTTTTTTTTTTGAGAAAAACAGGCAGCACTGCTAGTATTTCCACGCTGCATTATTGAAACACACATGGGCTTGTTGCTTATGTTGAATATTTACTAAAACCCAAAGGTCTTTGGCCAACAGCGGCACTACTTTGTTTTAGCCACTAGAGCGAGCTGCTGCTCCACATTTGGATAAAGTTTGGCTGATTATTTGTATTGCTCAGAGGGGGAGGTGTCCTGTCATTTTGTCATACGTAAGTAGAACTGAGATCCGCATTGCTCCAGGAATGATCTTGGTGATGCTGTGTCTGGCTTTAATGCTCATGACCTATTCAGCAGGGCAGGGGACAGTTTTCGGTGAACAGAAAGAAATGCGTTTAAGATGTCACACCGAGCACTCCCAAATTTGAAGCTGCCCCCACATTAGGCATCACTCAAAATGGAGAGTGGAAACCAACCTTCCTGGAGCAGAATAACGGAGTACGGAGGTTATCCTATGGATACCATCCTTTCCCCTCTGGCCTAAACTTTTTCCTTAGGATGCCACTGCGGAACACCTCTGTTGACAACTGAAAATCCTGAGCATTAATACATAATGAATGTGGGGCTTCTTATAATGAGTATTGGCAGTTAAAAATAAGAGGGCAGTGACTGCAACATAGTCACTGGGGTGCCTGATGGTCACAGAGCAGGGCTCAGTGATAAAACAGGGCAAAAGATCCTCCTCTAAAAGTCCTTTATCATGGGACTTGACAGCAAAAAATACTTGTGGGACCCAACTGGCTGAGGCTGGATCCTTCCCACAGTAAAGAACAGTCCCTCCTCTTGCTACATCAGGAGTTTCTACAGGTAGAGTCGTGTATGGCAGTCAGTCGTTTCAGATTTGCGCATGAAAATCAAGTGCTTAAGCTTGGAGTTTGAGATATTTCTGCTGGTTACGTCTGGTGTTACAAGAGGAGTCGTTTGCGACTGCCAGTACAAAAACCACAGAGCAGATATTGAAACCAGCTTGAATACAGACTTACAGCTCAGCTAAAGCTTATTACACTGCTATTGATTTCACTGGAATTGTATCTGTGGGTTACGAAGTCAGACAGTCTTATTAATACATTAACATTTTTAATAAATGGTAAAGCAGAACAAAACCTGGCTGACAGCCATTCAGTCTACCAGTAACACAAGTGTTTCTTGTTGGCAATGAAATACCACTGAGCAGTGGCTCAGAAGTGCTAAGTATGGAGCCTTACGTTTTATTATTCCTGCTCTTTCCCAGCAATGACCCATTCCTGTCTGTGAAACTTTTCGGAGGCTGGCCAGGTTTTGACGGTTAAGATGCTTTCCTATGCTAACCAGGGTAGCAAATAGTTTCCAGCTGATGTTCATCCTTGCTGATTTAATTCAATAAGGCGACCAGCGAACACAGCTAATGTTCCTATAATACAAACTAGCATAAATATGCCAAGGAGAAGATGATCAACGACCATCGCGACAAACTTCCATTCTTCTGCAGCCTGGAAAAGAAACAAAGGAGATGGTAAAATCTCTGCAGAGCCATGTTTGTTATGGGCATTCTTGTGTAATTTACTGTCTTGAAGAAGGGAAAGGCTCTTCCTTAAGTTCCACTATTATTATGCAAAAAATACTCATTTTCTTCTCAAAAGCAGGTCAGAGGTTGCGAAAGCCTAAGCTACCTAGAAATGCAAGTTTCAAGACTAAACTGTTTACAAACTCTGGTAATTTGGTGAACAATTTTGTTAAAAAGAAATGCTCAAAAGCTTAACTTTTAGTCAAATGGTTGCTTTTGAATGAGATTTTAAAACGTTGAAAGCAAAACACTTATTTTGACCCAGCTGGTTTTCTAGTGCTTTTTTATTCTCTCGGGGTACCTAAGGAATTGCCGTTAATTTAAATTTAGTCCCTGCTTTCCATGCCTCATGTCACACTAAGGTCTGGGAAAACCTTCTCCGCAGCTCCCTTACTTTTTTCCATTTGTGGGTCACTGTGAACCCCGTGCTCTGTGACCGTGTTTCCACTGGATGTTTTTGTGGGAACCCAGCACCGTAAGAGGGAGCAGAGGTGCTAAGGGCAGCAGGGCTCAGGATTTCCACCCTGTAACTCTGCCTCACGGAGTGACGCGTACTGGCCTAAGACACCCTCTACTTTTGCCTTAGTTGCCCCGCAAGTAGAAGAGACTGTTGTAAAACATCTTAGAGGACACTGATAATCAATGCTGGTTTGAGGTTGTTCATAAGCGAGTAAGTGAATGCAGTGAAGTGGCAGCCTTCAGAAGCCACAACCTTCAGTTTATTTGGGGAACTTGACTTCTGAAACCCCCTGGAAGTGGTATCAGTGGTGCCCAGATGACACCAGCAGCTGGGCTCCACTTCCGAAGGGATCACTTGCCGGTAATCCAAAGACCCTCCTTGTAAGCCAAGGAGGAAGCTTATCCCAGAGGCGCTGAAGCCACGCCAGCCCTGCTGAAGGCAACGCTTTATCTGCAGAGAGGCACAGGAGTCACGGGGAACGTGAGACCGCAGCCAGAGCCATTCCACATGCTCCAGGAATTTGGTGACAGGAACAAACACCATGGTGTAAATCCTGCCTGTGGGAAGGAGGCGCCTCCTTTTCGAGAGGATGGCCAAATTATTATCCTGGAGAACTCTCTCTGTGACTTGAGGGTAGCTTGCAGCCCAAGAGGAAAGGTCTACGATGATTTAGGAAGGCGAAGCACCAGGACCAACTTACGCTTGCAAAAGCTGTGGGAGCTGTGATAACTGAAATGAAAGAGGGGGTTAATTGCAATGAATGTGCTAGAAGGCGGCCGAGCTAGGTTTTCCTGGGGAACACTGCCATATGTGACTCTACACGCATTTATCCTTCCTTTGGCTCGCAACGTGGAAAAAGTCGGTCATCAGAGTTAGCTCATGACGTGCTTCGCTTGCAGAGACCACTTGTAGCATTCAGGAATAAAACAAAACCTTGTCAAAATTGGAATTATCATTTGTGAGTTACATGTGACGCTCCTCGGATAAAACTACTAGCCTTTTTGGAGTTTGGCTTGCTTCCTGGCTTTTCAAAAGCGACGGGAGCTTGCTTACCGCAGGGGGAAGATGCCCGAGTGGGAGAGAGGAGGAATGTGTTTTGGAACTTGCTTACGGTTCTTGAAACTGCTTTGCTGCTCACAGACACTCCGTCTCTACAGCTTCACATACCACATTTAGAAAACCTTAACACTGACACTTCCCCCCCCCCCTCTTTTTTTTTTTGGGGGGGGGGGGGGGGGGGAGGGGAGGAGGGGGCAAGATTCAGTTGCCATCTGTGACAATTACCTGTTGCTCCTTGTTGCCTGCATCAAGGGGAGAAGACTGTCCCGTGCTAAAGCCAAGCCAGGGCTTGGAGTGGTTTTTTGTGAGGTGGGGATATTTTGCCAAAAAAATAAGATGAAGCAATTTAAAAAGCAAGAAATGAATCATGCACAAAAAATGCCTTACATTACTGGCTTCTTGGTCCGATTTCATCGTTTCCGCAATGTATTTGATTCCCTCTATAGCGTTTTTCACATCTGGATTTTTGGTAAGCGGGGAGTAGAAGTTGACAGGCACAGAACCTGCCTTCCCGGAAATTTCAGAAATATCGATATCTTCTGCAAAAATATTTTTCTCTTGCCTATCCCTGGACGGTCGTTTCATCGTAGAGAAAAACATGATGTTTGGGATTGTGTCGATAAAGACCTGAAAGCAAAGGGGGAGCAGATGACAGTTGCTGGGCTGCGTGGCTGCGTGGCAGATGCAGCTGTGCACGGAACAAAGGCGAGCCTCTCCTGTCCCAAATCGCTTCCCGCCCTGGATCAGCTACAGATTCCCTCCCGGAATATGTCACAGCCTCCGCCACACTGGGGCTTTTGTCAGCCTTATGTCCTGGGGCAGATGGAGTCGCCCGCAGGCCCGTTTTCTGGAAACCATTTCCCTCCCATTTCCCCCATCTACACACGAAGGGGGGTGCGGGGTCCCAGAGCAGACCCTCAGCTGGTGGGAGCCGACAGACCTCTACCAATCTCGTCTAATCTGGAACATATTGCCTACAAATGCGGCTTGAAGAACGGACTACAAAGCATCTCTTTTGGCTACTGACGTTTGACTTTGCTATTACAAATGTTTTTTATACCTGCATATAAGGTTTACAGTAATTTCCTTCGGAGTAACAGAGGCTTGCTGCCAGAGCAATTTTAAGCACATGGCAGCGTTTGCCTGCTGAAATCTCCCTTCTGCGGGGATTGTTTGTGCTGCCGAGGGAATTTGATGTAAGCTGTAGCCTTAAAAGTATTATTAGAAATACACAGAACAATCTCCTATTCATGTCAAGTTTTAATATGAACGCAGGCAGGCTTAAAAAAAGGGCAAGAATAACCGAATGGATCCTCTTTGGTACCGTCTCCCTGGCAAAGAACTTGTAACTACAGACATCCAATTTTTTTCTATGTCTTGTGGTTACCATTTAGACTACCATGCAAGGATCTCCTTGCTTCCCAAGGACTGCAGAGCAACTGTATTCCCTGGAAAAGCACAGGGGAGATCATAGCTTTTGCTAAACTGCCTTTTGCAAAATGGGATGCTGAACGCAGGTATCCCCAATGGCCCTTGTGCCCCGCACTCACACGGGCTGGCCAGCTCGGCCACTGGCAGGCAGCAGTGCTTTCCAGTCAGGTGGAGAATCAGAGTAGGAAATGTAATTTGAGTCCAGCTGAACATTTTATTTTCCCTCCGCCTTCAGCTGCCCGTGTTTTGCCTCATCTGCTCCCTGCAAGACTCTACCCCAGTGGACAAGTCTCTTACTTAAAGGCACACTTCAGCAGTCTTGGTGACTTTATGCACAGCTAAGTAGTAAACACTGGCTCTTGTGCCTAGAGAGATTTAACGTGATGCATTTGCTTCCCCAATTCTTGCTGACTTTTATTGGAAAGCCTGCCAGTAAAATATGGAGTGCTTGGTGGAAACCAGGAAACACGCCAAGCCGTAGAGCTCACCTTCCTGACCCAGTGCGGCATGGTGTGAGTGCTGGGGGAGCGGTGGTGGGTGTTGATGACGATGACCGTGATGATGATTGAAGCGATGACAAACACCATTGTAAACAACATGTATTTGCCTATCAGGGGCACCGCGCTGGAGGTAGAGGGGATCAGCTCCACGATGACCAGCAGGAACACAGTCAGAGACAGCAGGACAGAGATGCTGAGAGTCATTTTCTCACCTGCCATGCAAAAAAGTCATAATAATAAAAAAAAGATAATGCCATTGCTGCTCCTATCATTCAGTACAGAGAGTACTTCTTTGAGAAGATAGGATGTGGAGGATGGCTATTCACACAAGTGTGCATCTGGAGCGCTATCATCTCTCCCGGCATCCAAAGCAGTAACCAGGCTGGCTGAACGCGACAGCCTGACTCAGCATCAGCTCCAGCATCCAGGTGGGAATCACCAGGTATGACTGGGCTGGGGTACGGGTGATGGATATGGAAAGCTTACTTGCCCAGGAGCACTTCACGGGCTGTGCATTTTGAATGATGAAGTGTGTGCACCTGATTAAGGCTTGCTCCACAGCCTCCCTGGGTGTTCGCTTGCCTCGCTCTCTGGCAGGCTCGTGCTGGGCTGACTGGGCGGGCAAAAAAAATCACATCTGACACCAGAGGTCAGTTGCTTTTTGAGATCTTCCAGTATGCAGGATGTCAAAACCGAACCACAAAACGATTCACACATCTTTTTTTTCTACTCAGTTCAACTTTCTATAAAAGTTTTCCACCGAAAAAAAAAATAATACATGAAGTATTTCATAGAAGGGGCTCCATGAAGTTCAGCAGTATGAAAAGCTGAGACAAGATAAAATGAATGAAGCCGAGGAAATGGTTGCAGGGAGCAAGAGCGGCTCAGCAGAGACGAAGGAGGCCAGAACAGGCCAGGATTACTCTTTGTGTCCCAGGAGGTGATGTGCGTGAGCAGGTAACCAGCTCTCTGCTCTAACACGGTGCAGAAGGGCCTCAGTCACCCCTGGGCTCACTTACTGTGTGATGTACTAACACACCAACCACCTACCTATGGCAGAACATAGGAGTCAACTAGCTAAATCTTCATTTAGCACAAGTTAAACGGATAGTCAACCCGTGATTTCTGTGGAAAATCAGCCCAATTTATTTATATCAACAGTTTTAGCTTTCAGCGCTCACCCTTTATTTGCAGAATGCTTAGAGCCATTATTTTGAGCTGAAATGTCCAATTTTAGTAAACGCTGCCCTTCAAGTTGGCTGGTGATTTCAAATACTGAGAATTTCCCAGAAAGTTGTTAGAGGAGCTCGTTAGAGACCTGTTAGAATTTCTTTGGCGGTAGAACGAATAAATTTACGTACCTGAGTCTGTGGGCAGGTAAAAAACGAATCCAGTCAGAAAGGAGAAGAGCAGGCAGGGAATGATGACGTTCATGATGAAGTAGAGGGGCAGGCGCTGCATGAGGAAGTGGTAGGTGATGTCCAGGTAGGGGGTGTCAGGGCAGCAAGTGTAGTAAACCCAGTGCTTCCAGCCACGGTAGTCCTTCATCACCCACTCCCCACTCTCCATGAAGTTACTCAGATCTGGACGATCACTCTCCTGACAGCAAAAAAAAAAAAAAAACCAAACAAATTCCTAATATTAGATGTTCTGAACAAAAACAAAACTTGGCAGTCACTCAGGAACGGGATTCCCAATAACTCAGGCACTTCATGCATTTTTTGCGAGCAAAACACTCTTGTCTATGTTATTTTGCCTTAGAATATCATCCTCTACACAGCTTTCAACCAAATATTTTATAGAAACAGTCAGGGATAGCTGACTAAAGAGAACGACTGATTAAATACTTGCAGAGACATACCTGAGGGGACAGGGAAAGAGTCCTTGGAAATGGAAAAGTCACGAGCAGAGAAAAAGCACACACCTTGCCCCCCCACCCCCCACCCCCCCCCCGAAAAAAAAGAAGAAAATAAACAAAAGTAAACAGGCAGCACCATAAGGAGTGGTGTGAAGCTGTTGGAGGACGGGCAGGAATCTGCATATGCAGAATTGTAGAAGCCAAACCAGGAAATTTTGTGCTAGATCTACAAATAGGGCTTTTATATTCTACAGGCAGTGCCTGCTTATTTTTCAGTCAAACTAAGGTTATATTCCATTCTAAAGCTGAGATTTCCCTAAAAACATATTGTGGTCTTTATTACTTTTCCCAATTACTAACTCCTTGCTTACCGGGTTAATAACAACCACTGTACCATCATACGTCCAAGTTCCCAACTTCATACTGCAGTTCTGCTGGTCAAACGGGAAGTACGTGACTATGATTTCACAGTAACTTTTAAAAATAGCTGGTGGTGCCCAGGTGATGAGGCCTGTGTGCTCCAGAAGGACTTTGGTGTATTTAACGATGGCAAAATCACCGTCTGCGCTGCAAAAAGAACAAGGATATCAACAGCAGTATGGGCAGCACAATCAACGTCGTCACAAAAGGATTTCTTTCGGCTGCGGATCGACTGGTCCCCATTGTGCCTGCTCCTGGAGAAGCCAGCTCCGAGGCATGCTACCCACTGGCCCAGGTGTCGTGGGGAACCAGCCCCACCATGGTGGTGCCATGGGGCAGAGCTACCCTCCCTCCCCGGGCAGCTGGCACCCCTTACTTGTTGTAAAGAACAAGGTCCGGCCTCCAGATATCATCCGAGGGGATGCGGATTTGTTTCACACCGCCGTAGTCCTCTGGATTCCACTTGAGGTTGACATCTGTCCATTGCTAAAGAGGGAGGATTTCAGCCACTGACAGCCCCTTCCAGCACTTCTGGGGGCAGGTTTGATACTTTCTACAAACATGCATTTCCCTTGCTTTGCCACATGCAAGTAAGCATAAACATACGCTGATGGGACCCCCAGCTAATTTTTTACATTAACTTAAATTTTGGTTTAAGAAGCTTATAAAAAAAATATTAAAACAAACATAAAAGAGAAATATACCAGAAGTCTACTGTTTGAAATATAATGCAAAATGCTTTTCTTAAGGCTCTTACTGTCTAGCACATTTTGTTCTTGAGACCCCAGAAAGAAGAAGTGCTTTGCTAGCTGACCCACCTCTCCGAGTTCCCCCTGAAAATATAACAGAGTCACAGAATGGCAGGGGTCGGAAGGGACCTCTGGAGATCATCCAGTCCAACCCCCTGCCAGAGCAGGGTCACCCAGAGCAGGTGGCACAGGAACGCGTCCAGGCGGGTTTGGAATGTCTCCAGAGATGGAGACTCCACCACCTCTCTGGGCAGCCTGTGCCAGGGCTCTGCCACCCTCACAGGAAAGAAGTTCCTCCTCATGTTGGGATGGAGCTTCCTATGGTCAAGTTTGTGCCCGTTACCTCTTGTCCTGTCCCCGGGCACCACTGAAAAGAGCCTGGCCCCATCCTCCTGACACCCACCCTTTAAGTATTTATAAGCATGGATAAGATCCCTCTCAGTCGTCTTTTTTCCTGACTAAAGAGACCCAAGTCCCTCAGCCTTTCTTCATAAGAGAGGTGCTCCAGTCCCCTCATCATCTTGGTAGCCCTTTGCTGTCCCCTCTCCAGCAGTTCCCTGTCCTTAATTCCTGGCTGTGTCCACTGCATTTATTTGAATTGGATGAAATGATTAGTAATATTTCGAGTTACCTGTTTCAGGCGTACATTGGTTGTTACAATCTGATTTACTTCATCCTTAAAATAAAAAAAAGAAGAAAGAAAAGAAGGCAGTAGCAGCAAACATCAGGATAAAAGGAGAAAAACTGTTGCCCTGGAAAAATGACACCATTTGGCACTATCATGTAAGTCAGCAATTCAACGTGTACCACATGTTCATACCGTACCACGCTAATAAGCTGAATGAGCTGCAGCCCGACAGTGACGACGACGGCGTCCCGATGGTCCTCCACTGGGCGCACCACCTTGTTGTAGTCCCTGAACAAGTCCTCGACGAGGCGAGTCTCATCTTCGTAGCACAGGGCCAGCCCAGCTGCAGAACAGTGGGGGTGGCATCAGTGAGATGGGACAGGGAACAGGCTGAGATGGGTGTGAAGGACATACTGTCAACAGCAAGCTGCTGGTGGTGGCCTCTGTGTGACTCCTCATTTCAGGCGCGCATTGGAAATACCGTCAGCAGGGGTAACTACCTATCTGATCTGGAGGTCAGCTTAGGAGTAAGGCAACAACAGCGTCCAACCAGGAGATGAACAAAACCAAACAGCCATGATTGTGGACATCAGACTGAGCATTAGGAATCTCCTCCAGGCTCTTCCAACCTGCAGCTGTGCTTACATGTCATAATTGCTGACAGTTAAGTGCAGAGAACACCCATAATCAGGGATTTTTAAGGTGGTCTTCACCTCCAATTCCACAGACTTGACTGTAACAGTAACATTAAAGGACAGGGCCAAGCACAACAGTCATCGAGTCCTTGCATCTGAAGTCTTTGCAGGGCAAGAGCTCCTCTCCATGATGGGAGTTGCTCAGGCTGTGCTCGTGGTGAGAGAGAAGGAAACCGTTCACAGTGCTCTCCTGTGTTTTCCTCTCCTCATGGGAGGTCTCAGCCTATCCTTGGAGAGCTCTGCCCACACACTGCTCAGCGTGACTCGGCGGTGCTACGGCAAAGAGCCCTTGGAAGGGCATCGCGGATGAAAATGGCAGGTAGCAGCTTTGTTTCAGTGTGGCTTTAGCAGCACATCGTATTCCCAAGGGGCGAGGGCTCAGCCTCCCACCTCCCAGAAAGCCAGACGAACCCCATTTCCAGATAGCCTGCTGCAGAACTGTGCTCAGACGCCCGTACAGGGGAGTAAAGCAATGGAAGGGGGGCTTGGGGGTATTTTTATATGTACTCCCTCTTAAAGGTACTGAGAGGGAACAGGACAGCTGAGCCTCGCCACAAGCATTTTTGGCAGTTCCCACCCTTGCCTTCCCCTCTCCCATTGAACTCAACAAGAATTTTGCTGCTGACTCCAACCTAAGCCAGGATTTCCCCTGGTTTCCTAACTGCTGTTTCATCGGCTCCTTTTACCTAGTTGAGCTGAGATGCCAAGGATTCTGTCTCGGCCTTGTCCTGCCACAAGATGATATGAAGACACTTGGATGCCCCTGGGAAAAGCTGTGGCCGCAGACAAGCCCTGCTTGCTCCCCCGGCCAGGGCACTGCGGGTGGGCAGGACTCCTCTTTCAATTTTTAAGTTATGGTCACAGCATTATATCCAAGTCCAGCTCTTTTCTATGCTTTATTAACCCAGTTAAAATCCTTCGCATCGCTACCTTCTGGTGTGGCTTGGTAGGAATTTAGCATACTGCTCGAGTTAGAAAAGTTTTTAGGATCACGATTACTCTTTTAAGGGACAGTTTTAAAAGAATTGCCCTGATACAACGCACGCAGCCGCAAATCAATTCTGCTTCCTTGTCAGTAGTCCCACAACTTACTGGAATTTCTTGTAATGAATTCTTACATTTCAAGCCATGTTTACTAGATCCTTTCACACATTTTGAAATACAGGTAGCACTAGAGTAAATGGGGACGTGGCAAAAAGATGACGGAGAGAAAAACAAACGCAAAAGCTTGTCACTTCCAAATATCTGATGTCTGAAATGACAGATATCTGAGCTGTTACCGATGCACCCCAAAGCTCTCATTTAAACAGTTTTGTGTGTTCATAAATGCTTATCAGCAGGACAGGCTGCTCCCAGAACACACATTCGCTCGTACCAACACATACGCAAAGCCCTGGTCCTGCACGCTCCGGAGGGAGCCGACCCCTGTTCAAGGCAACGGCTGGACCACCTTTACCTGCGGAGAGGAGGAGGAGGAGTATGCGATGGACCTTCATCATCCCAGCTCCTTCTTGCTGCAGTCATACAGACGGAGGCACACACACAGCGCCTTTAACGTCTCTTCAGAGGAGGATTGTGCTGCCTCCTGCCAGGGTGCCAGCGAAATATAACCACTGAGGTATTGATTTCCAGCACCTGTTTTTGGGAATGACAGCTGAGGGCCACTGCACCGCCAGGCTGGAAATGGGAGCACAATGTGTTTCACCAGTCAAGTATCTTCTGCAGTTTACAGAAGGTCATTTTTTTTTCTAAGTGATGATGTGATTTGTGACTTAAAAAAACCAAACAACTAAATGAAGGTAAGAAAGGATTATCTGTAGAGTAAGTGAGCATCTCAGTGAGATCTCAGAAACTTCCCGAGCTGGAGACACAGAACTGCGCGTCACCCTTTGTGACCAGAGCAACTCGCCAGATTTGGGATTTTGTTTCTCCGAGGGAAAACAGGTCGCAGTCATTTATTTCTGATGCACCCTCAGCAGCGTACGGACTGTGCACTGGGATGAGGCCGCTCCCTTTGCTTCACAGAGGGATCAGAAATCTTTGAAGAAGTGAACAAACACGTTCAAGAAAGATCCATCTCCTGAATCTCCTGGGTATTCTGTGGAGTCACCCCCTGTTGAGAACTGTTAACTAACCGAAGTAACCTGAAGTAAGAGGGAAAACCCTCCCATAGATACCTATAGACTTACGGAGCAGTGAAAGGCAAATGGTAGGAATGCTAGTGCTCGCTCATTATTGTCATAAATCACCTGGAAAAGGGATGAAAAGTGAGGTATTTGGTAATAATACTCAGTTATTCAGGCTAGCAAAGAGAACAACCAACTGTGAAGAACTTATATATATATATACACATATATGATGACCTCCTCTGAGCTCACCGGTATCACTCAGGAACAAAATCTTGAGACAGAAGGTTCTGTGAGGTGCTCAGCAGCGTGAGAAAAGCAAGTGCATCAGTTCCTAGCAAAGGAGACGAAGCAAACAGGAGAGATGCCGCTATAAATCCATGACATCCTGAGTGCTCTTTGCAATCCTGGTCCTCTGGTTTCAAAAGGAGACTCGAAAAAGGGCCAGGAGAAAACGACAACGACATCCAAGCTACAAATTGGCTTCCGTGCCTGGAACGGATAGATAGTATGAACCTTCAGTCTGGAAAAGAAGCCAGAGAGAGAAAGTGCTTTGGTAGGGTCTGTAAAATCCCAAATGGTCTGGAGAAGGCAGATTTGGATTGACTCCCTGTCCTAGTGCAAAAGAGTAGAGGGCATCAAGGGAAACTTAGAGTTGGCAGGCTGAGCCGAGACTCCCCGCGCAGTACCTCTGCAGTGGAACTCGGTGCCACGGGAGCGTCTGGCTGCCAGGAGTTTGTGTCAATTCAGAAAAATTAGTCTGATAAATTAATTTCATATTATTAAATGCCACCCCCTCACCTCCCCAAGAAGTCTGTCACGGAAGAAGTCCCAGAGTCACAAGTCCCTGGAGGCTGGCGTAGCGTCCTGGGGAAATACTGCCTAATGCTTAAGCTGTTCTTGCGCTTTTCCCCAGCACCTGCCCTTTGGGGACGGGACTTTGCAGTAGGTGCCCTGCCATGACCATTCTTACACACTGCTCCAAATTTTCTTTTCCAAAAAACATTCCTTACAAAAAACATTTCTTAGCTTTGCCTCTGGGCGACACCAGATGTATTTTCTATTTCTTCTGGATATCCTTTTTGCTGTCCACCAGCTGGTTTGGTGTTTCTTACTGGATACCTTTACTATTATTTTATTTTTTTTTCCTTTTAAATCACTCCCCCTCACTCCCCCTCCTCCACTAACTCTGCATTCAGCCTCTGTGCTTACATTTATCCTCCAGTAAAAACTCACCATCTCCATAACTCTGGCCTCATCCCTGGCCTGTGCCTCGGCCAGCAGCTCCCATTGTTGCAGGTATCTGATTTCAAACAAGCGTCTGGCTGCTTCCAACCTTTATCCCGGGCCGGGCAGCTGCCGTGCCCAGCGGAGATACAATTGCACGGAGGCATTGCGGGAATGCTAACGATGCCCGTCCGGATCCTCTCAGAGTCTGTCAAAGCATTCCTGCCCACCCAAGGCAGGGCTGGCAGGTTCGCTCCGAAAACAGATGTAGGAGAGCGTCACCACGATCTTTGGCAAATTATAGCTCTTGGGTAACATAAGTTTCTCTGTGTCCACCCCGCAAAAAAAAAACCCAACCAAACGGTCTGGCTGCTTGGAATCAGCAGGATGCAGAACTTGTAGGAGTCCCCGAAGGTCTGCAGCCTTCGCGTGGGCTATTTCTCCTGCAGCTGGGCTGAGCTGAGAGCAGCCCCCGACCCGGGAGGCAGCTCCACCGGGCTGGCTGGAAGGCAGACCTTGGGCTGGAAGAGGCAGGAGCAGGTATTTGGAGAAGGCCCTTTGGGGAGCGACAGCCTGGCTGCAGGGAATGTTCACTGGCAGAGACACAAGGCGGTTTCCCTCCCCAAAAAATCAAGGAAACCCGAGCTGCTGTGGTTAAATACGGACAGAAAAGTGAATGCTGACTGTTGTTAATGGGGGAATGTGACCTGTTATAACCAAGGTGAAAAAGCAAGGGGAGGGGATGAGCTACACCGAGTGCCTGAAGTTGATCCATTGGTAAGAAGGGTATTTTTTTTTGCCTTCCAAGTATTCGGAGGTTTTTTGGACAAATGTTCTATTCCCACACAGAAAAACCCTTTTCACATCTACCTCAACTCCAAGCTTTCTGGCTTGGGTTTTGAGCCCCCCCTGTGCCACACAAACCCACTTCCCACCATGCTAACCTGGCAGACCAGCTCTCATTCATCTCAATTGGAAAGAAGCAGAACTCACCGGTCGCTGAATTTAGGGCACCGCTCCTTCCATTCATGTACCAGGAACAAGTGCTGCCCACTCCAGCCCGAAGGAAGTCAGCCGTGAACAAATGCTACTGCAGATGATAACTCTTTTTGGCAGGGTTGTATCATACGGCCGCATTACAAGTGAGAAGAATACCTGATGCTTTCGACAGAGTGAGGAACACAGGATTTTCACCAAAATCTTTGCCACAGAACTGCAATGCAATAAATGCAACGCCCAAGTAGAAGGAGCAGGGGGCTCCAAAGGCTGCAGGGCCTGCACGGGGGAAACAGAAGTGAAATCAATAAAAAGAATAGATAAGAGGTAGCTATTACATCAGGGAAATCAAAGGCGCAAAACCTGAAAAGTAATAGCAGTGTCCATTTGGGTTTTTTTAGCTTCCAAATGCAGAATATGCCTTTTTAAACTCATTTTGGTATCAGAAAAAAATGGCATTGCTGGTGACAGTAGATTATGGCAGCACTGGGTAAGAAAAGGCAGATGGTTAGACAAGCGATTTGTGAATTTGCCATGTGTTTGTTACCAGATTGCCCCTAGTTATAGACAGCACGGCGCACATTTCCCGCTGGAAGCCACCTCTCACGAGTCTGGCGACTCAACGCTGTTGCCACCAGATGGCAACAGATGGCTAAGAAAGATGCAGCGGGCACACGGCGGGCATTTGAGCGAGCCCGATGGCAAACAATCCCTTGCCAGAGCAAAACAGAGGGAGTAAATGTTGTCAAGAAGAAACGCATTCAAGGAATTAACTTCAGTCTTACGACGCTAATGAACTGGACTTCCCCGGCTTGTTCCAGTGCCCACAAGAACACGCTGAGCCGGGAACATTAATATTCACATTAGTACGCATCGACAGATAGGATTTCAACCCACAAATCAAGAAATTCAAAGTGGCAATTTTTCCATACTGAGACACACCTCAGCCATCCTGCAAATATATTTTTTCCTCCTGGATGTTTGTAGCAAATTTATTTTCAGCGTCTCTTTTCTTTGTTTCCTATTACACGTGCCAAATGAATCAAAAATATCAAGAACTCACTCTAAAGCTGTGATCTTAACCTCTACAGTTACAGAGTTTACATATTATAGCATAGACATGGTGCACATTTATCTAAGTAGAACGATGTTTCTGGAAAAAAAAAAAAAAAAGGACTTGAGTCTGGAAAGAAAAGCAAGGGAAAGGTCTACAGTCAAATGGAGAAACCACAGTCACAAAATACATAGTTAAATCAGTGGCACAAGTGTTAACCTATTGCAGGTGAGGAGAAACGCTGCTCCCCTTTAAAGGGGCATCAATCCTCACGGCCAAGCTGCTCAGATAAAAACGACACTGGCAGCAGACCCAGCTGGAGCGAGGCATGTGCGGCAGCGAGAACGGAGACCAGAAACAACTGCAAGTACAATCGACTGGGATGACAGGCACAAGCTGACCAGCACCAAGTGTCAGAGCAGTCGGTAAGAGGGTTGCAGCTTCACGCTGCCTTTCTGTTATGGAAATTCCAGGAAACCAGCCCTGGAGCTTAATGAAGTTGCTGAATAAAGCAGCGGTAAATTCATTCCCAGCTATCATCCCTGACAAGGCTGCTTCCAGGGCTTCTGTCGGAGGACTAGGGCTTATCTCCGGGACCAAGATGAGTCATGCTGCAGAGCCAAACGAGACAGCGAAAGAAGACAAGTCCATTAGACGTGATGTTTGCTCTGCCCTGCTCCTGTGGGCCGCTCTGTCAGCACGGCAGCTTGCACGAGCCACGCCAGAGCGGCAAGGACAGCAAAGGGACGGCTTTGCGGGTCCATCCCCTCACGAAGACTTTCCTGCACAGCAGGACTCCTCAGATACGCTGTTTCTGTGGCCAGGAAAATCTCACTTATACTTGGATGCAGTTAGACGACGCCTGTATTAAAGTTAACTGAAAACTCTGTCCTTTCCCAGCAGCACAAATCACCGGCTGGAAAATGCACTCAGCCTGGGAGAGACTGCCACTACTATCTGTTACTACAGAAAAAAAATCCCATGTAAGAGATTTGTCCTAAAGATATTAAAAGAGAGGGAAAGAGCAATTTGATCTGAACCGTTATTCTCTAACTGAACCAGGAACCCCATCATCCCTGTGCCCAGGAGCGCTATTCCACCAACTCCCGGTCTAAGAAGCACACGGCCACACAGACGTGGTTGGGGAGGTAGAAACTCCAGGCTTGACTAGATGTAAACGTACGACTGCCACGAGCTGGTGCCGAGCCCAGCGCAGGTTCGGCAGCTGCAAAGCCGTTCTTGCAGTTTGCTCCGACCTTCGTCTGCAGCCAGAAGTTTTCTCTCTGCAGAGGCAGAAAAACCCTGTGGGGGCACAAGTCTGACAGCAAAACTGGCCGGGGGCAGTGGCCTGGGTGTCAAAGTGGGGGCCCAGGTGGGCACTGCCAGCTCTGCCACGTCCTGATGGCGGAGACATCCAAGGCAATGTCTAAGCAACTGTTGGGCTTTCAAGCGCTCTCCTGGAAGTGCCTGCCGCTGGAGGTGTCGTTATATCATCGTATTGTATTTTGGGTACATATTCTGATGCTGATTTCCTTTTGTAAGCATATAGTTGAGTTGCTACAAGTGCAGAAAGTAGACGTCGGCACTGGAAATGCCTGTACAGCATATCATGCCCCTACCTCATTTCATACAGCGACTTTCATGAGTGGGACCAGAGAGCACGTAGCCTGAAGTGTAGCTCCGGATGCTCACATTTACATGTTCAAATACACGTATCTCTTTTTAAATGCAGATGATTCTCCACTGGAGTAATTGCAGTGCAGACTGTTCAGTTTCACCGTTACATAAAAGCAAGCTGCTCGTTCAGCTCTGTGAGGTCTGACACATTTTTGGCCAGTATTCTGTAATTCAAAGTTTTCCTGAAGACATTCTGGGGGGAGCTGCACTACCTGGCCAGTGGACAGAAGAACTGGCAACATGGGAAGTATGGTTTGGTGCTTAAAAGCTGCTGCACTGGTTAGCTGCTTCTCTTATCCAGTTCACAGGGAAAATAAAAAAATACAAAAAAACCCCCAAAAATCACATAAATCACATCTTAGCTCTTAACTGACACAGGCTCTTCTCTGATTGCTGGCATAAGGAGATAATTGACTACAACCCTTTTGCGATGTCATCACTCCCAAATACAAAAGCAGTTGACTCCTGGAACATGGAGCACCCCACGGCACGTTCCCCACAGAGCCCCGGCTACGGGATGAGAGCACAAACATCCATCTGGACGTCACCTGCTTCCCGCGGAGCGCCCGCGCCGTGGCGAGAGGCAGGCACGCCACACCATCCCACACCACACCTGCACCCTGCGTGCAACTGGGGTAAACTTCTGTGACCCTGCGAACGCCTCTGTCACCCCACGAGAGCCCTGGGATACCCAGCTTTGAGGTGCAGGTTCTCTCATTACCGGTATTAGCTGGATAAACATGCAGCAACGAGTTTATTTTGTTTTTAATTCCGCAACTAGGCCAAGCAGCAGAGCTCGCTCTCCCGTTTGCGCACAGCACTTCCCTTCCCTGATCCCAGAAAACGCTTAACGGGGGGATCTCTGCAAAGCATCCTTCTCACCTCCCGCTGCAGTGGCCGCCTTTAAACAGTCAGCATTCACCTCGGTGTGCCGGCTGAGCCAGCGCGGTGTTTTAGAGCAGGAAACACCGTCCTCTACCCGTGCCATCCATTAGCTCCCAGGGACGGATGGATTCCTGCTCCTGCACGTGACACGCTTGGATTTGTTGATGCGCGCTTTACCCGGGACTGACCTCATGCCAAAATACGCACTTCTATTGCTTACGTTGGGATCTTTGCCAGCACACGCGCAGCGTTTTGCTGGCAATTAATGGAAAATACCGACTTCTGCGGTTCCTGGTGTGTAGCTCTCACCCGTCACACGGAGTTTATTTTGCCTCCTCGGCAGGCGCCGAGATCTTTGCCACGCTCCTCCTGTGATGGGCAACAGGGAACTTACAAGCTTGTGTTTGTAACGGATAAAACAGGAGAACACAAACGTGCCCTCAACTCAAGAAACACCTTCAGCGTGCTCACTAAAAACTATTAAAACCACCCCACTTTTGGAGTATATTCTGCATCGCGTGGGGGCAGTGGGTCCCCGCAGCAGGGGTGGGGGCTTGCAGCGGCGAGGCACGTTCTGGTGGGACCGAAGGCCGGGCAGAAGCTGGGATGTGGTTCCCACTCCTCTGACAGCCCGCACTAGCTTTGTACTCGGGATTGCACACGAAGCCAAATTCCAGCTTTCCCTGCTCACACGTATTTGGGATTTGACAGGCGTCCAACACACCCCACTCGAGATCTGGGGGAACGTCTTGGTAAGCACACACCGCAGAGGGGGGGCTGGCGAGGTGTTGAGCTCACTGTTCAAGCTACTCTGAACAGAAGGAGGCTCCGGTGTAGGTGCACTGGCAGGTTAGTTTTCTGTTCTTAATTAACACTGTTAACAAACTGACATGGCTTAGGAGCAAGGCTAAACCCTGTATGGGAGCTGCAGATGGAAAAGGAAACATCAGTGGGGGTTTTCCTCCCACCAGCACAAGAGAAGAACGTCGGATCCCTCCTAGTGCTGGGAGAGATCTCCAACCCAAGGGTGGACACACGCTTTCCACGGCAGTACCTCCAACTCCTCCTTTAGCCTCCTCCACTGCCGATACCCCACCAGGCAACGCCCCGTCGCTTCTTTGCTGTAACTTCAGACCAACCCTTCTTGATTTACACTACGGAAAGAGAACTTCGAGGTAAGCCGTGGGCAGACCACAGCTCTCCCTCCAGTGGCGGGGCATGAAGGAGATGCAGAGACTCAGCATCACACCATATCTGAAATGGTTAAGAAGGGTGAGTTGCCCATGGACTATGGTGGGTTTGTTGTTTGTTTTTTTTTTGTTTTTTAAACAAGATTGAAATCCAATGTGTCCACTGTATTGTAACACATTTGGAAATGGTGCCTTTTCTCTGAAAAGCAAGATGATGCGTGGGCTGGGGAACTACTTCCAGGAGGAGTTCACAGTTTTCTGCGAGGAAGGGATTTGCAAGCGCCATTGCAACTCACCTAGGGAGCAGCTTGTGACGGATGCTACGACTCCTCCACATGTATTTGATTATTGGCTTCTGCCTGCTTCCAATAAAGGTGCTCAGCTGGGCTTTGAGCCTCTTTTTTTTTTGGGAAGTGCCTTGTAGTGCACCACGTTGGTGGTGCTTATCCCACCTTGCAGCAATCTCAGCGTACCTGGATTCCGGTAGTTTACTGGAAGATGTCATGTGGGAGTTACTGCATGGTACAAATAACGTATGTCCAGCATCACAGTGCTGGAGAACATGAACGGGGGCAAAAGAAAAAAAAGCAATTAAAGGAATTTCCCTTTTGAGAGCAGAGTAGGGCTGGAGATGAGCAGTGAGCAACAGCGTCGTGCTGTGCTAAGTCCTTCTGGGTTTAGTGAGCGATCCTTCAAGTACGCTTTAGGAAACACCACCTTATGAATATTAATCTACAAAAAGAGTAATTTGACTATTTTGGACAATCCTATTTGCGTTACCGACGCAGTTAGTAATAAGGCATGGAAAAAAAGAGGCAAATAGAAAGCGCTTTGCTATCAAGCCTCGAGTTTGAATGCAAGAAAAATATTACAAGCGACATAGCACTTGAAAATGAATCCTGGCTGGCTGCCAAATGTATTTTTCAAAACAATGCCTAATTGCCTCAGGAAATACATTAATCAAAGGCTCCCAGAGGCCTAAGAACCATTTGCTCCAATCCACCGAGGCAGAATAGCGATAAAGACCTGAGTAATACAAGGAGCTACGTACGTCCTTGAGACAAAATACTTACATGAGAAACAGGAAAGGATACCTAACTAAAAGCTTCTAAACAAATTCCTTGAGCAGCTTATTGACATGACTCTTGGGAGGGATCAAATAATTAAAAACGGTACTCTGGCCACGAAACCAGCAACAGACATTAGAGAAGTTCATGGATTGTGCTGTCCAAATTGAGATATAGAAGGTGGCGTCAAGAAGACCATCCCTGTGGTGGGGCCCAGACCACGTAGAGAGCAAATCAGGCCAGCGTGAAGAAACGATCAGTCTACGCAAGGGTATAACCTGAAACGCCCATGACCACAGGCAGAGGAAGAGCGTGCTGAAGAACTGAAGAAGAGTTGGATCACTCAACGTATGGCTTCCTCCTCTCGGCACATCAGCGCGGGGTCCTCGGGCTCTGTTGGATGCAGATCCCACAGGGCCAACCGGCCGGGTGCGCAGAGAGGGGACGCTGGGGAGGGATGGCTGGGGGTGCAACGACAAGCCCCGCACCCAGCTCCTCTCGCCCTGCTCTCCCGCACGTGTCCTCTGCCGGCTACTCGTGCTCCTGCCGCAGCAGAAGACACTCTTCCCATACACGGTTTGCTCAGCCATCCCTTTAATCCACAACACGTCTCCTAACCCTCCTTCCCTCGCATTACGTAAAGCTTCCGAGGGACGATGTGCAGTTGCTAAGCAGTAATTTTGCATGACTGAAAAAGAAATCCTTGATTGCTAGGTTCACTAAATGCTGGGTGTGTCCCCCCCTTATTGCAACATAATTATAGCTGTAATAAAAACATTGCAGAACATTCATCAGCATGCAAAAATTAGGTCAGGAACAGAGCAAGGATGTCATCTATGCCTTTTAGAAGCCTTTACTTCTTCCTTTACCGCCGGAGGGGGAAGGGCAAGAAAAGTTTGGTATCGCATAAAATCACAAATAACAGGTTTTCCCACCCTGTCAGCTGATCTGGCCTGAGCAGAAGTTCACATTCTTGATCGAGAAGGCAGCTGGCTTCCCTCACCCCGGTCTGTGCTGGGGAGGCCGACGCATCCCTCCGGCAGGGAGCTGGGACATCTTTCCCACCAAGCCGCAGTCGTGGCCCGGCTGGTAGGAGGTGAAGCAGCCCTGTGCTAAACCGCTGAGCTAATTCACCGCCAGGACGCTTTCCTGAAATTGCCGCAAGATTTTTTTTTTTTCCTTTTTTCATGCTAAAGCTCCTAATGATGCCCCCAAGCACTGTCCTAAATATCTTTTTTCCCCCCATAGTTCTGACATTATACTTTCACTAGACATGCATTTTTAACAGTTATTCACTACCTCCGTAATTTTTAATAATTTTGCCTTCCTTTAGCCACGTTTAAGACTTGCTTTCCCTCATACACACAACCTCATAAAGGAGGGTGTAGAGAGGTGGGGGTCGGTCTCTTCTCCCAAGGAACAGGCGATAGGACAAGAGGAAATGTTGCGCCAGGGGAGGTTTAGACTGGATATAAGGAAGAATTTTTTCACAGAAAGGGTTATCAAGTATTGGAAGAGGCTGCCCAGGGAAGTGGTTGAGTCGCCATCCCTGGAGGTATTTAAAAGATGGGTAGACGTGGTGCTCAGAGATGTGGTTCAGTGGTGGTTTTGGCAGTGCTAGGTTAACAGTTGGACCTGATGATCTTTTGTTGGTCTCTTCCAACCAAAACGATTCTATGATACTCTGTGCAAGTTCCTTGACTGCGACCAACTCGTACTTCCTGCCAGTGCCCCTCGTTTCTCCCTTAGAAATCCGAGGAAGAAGCTTTTCTCAGTTTAATCCCTTCTTTCCCATTTTTTTTTTTCCCCCACTGTGGCCAACTGTCTTTTGAGGAGATGTTGCCAGCGAGGTGGCCCCGGTGCCTGCCCAGCCCCACGCTGTGCTGCAGACGCGCAGCCCGCGGCACTGGAGACAGCAAGGTCAACTCCTGAACTGGAGATAACACGCACTCGTCATGGAAATCAATTCGTTCAGAGAACAAATCAACTCAGATAACCTTTAGTTTCTACAGACCTATACTATTTATTGTATTGCCATCTAACTAACGTAAATACTAAAAATACTAGTTTTCTGCATTCAGTTAAAAATTTGAACAAATATACCTTAAATCACACAATTGCTTATATGCCCACGCAAAGTACCTTCCTGGTTAGCAAGAAGAAATATCAAATTTACTGCAAAGACAACAGTTATTTCTGCACTACTTGCTTTAATTGTTACCACTCAGGAAAGACCAGAGTTTTGTTAGCATAGTAACAAAACCAAGAGTGAAATGAAGGTTTTGCCTACACACTTAATGGAAAATCATGATTAAGTTAAAGAGATTAAAAAAAAAAAAAGTCAATGGATACAGATTCCAGGGATCCAAAGTCAAGCACGTATTTCATTGACCGTTGGGCTCCTCCACCCCATGTTCCTAACGCAACACACAACCTGGGTATTTGGCTCCGAGGGACGCGCGCATCCGGTGGGCAGCGCGGTTGTCAGACACTGCCAACCTTAATTATTTGAATATCGGAGATTATTTGGTGTTAAACATACTCTGAAGCTTTATCATCACTTGGCGTGCAGTTGCCTCCGTATCTCATCGGAATTTGAGACCAGGAGAGAATAAAGCGCACTTACTCCGGCAGGGACTGGGCTGCCTGACCTCCCAGCTCCCGTAACTCCTCATGAGGAAGCTCCCAGGGGAGGAGGCGTGCAGGCGTTAAAGAGAAACTATGCTTCTCGAGCTGGGGTTTTGGGGGATTTTGGGTTTTTTGATTGCTATTTTTATTTTTTTTTTTCAGTTGGTCAGCAAACCCACTGCCCTTCTCTCAGCAGCGGGTCCCCGTTTAGGTTTTCTCCTTTCCTGCAGGAACTTCCCCAGTCATAAGTCACTTGTTAAACTCCGCTGGAGAAAAGGCACCTCCAGCAGGAGACCGGCGTCTGGTAGGAGCTAACAAACCCTGTTTGCCCTGCGTGCATCCAAGGGGCTGACTATCTCCAGAGCGAATCTAGGCTTACTGGTTTGGGGTTGGTTTTTTTTCCCTCTGACTCTGATCCAGCTTTGCACCTTTCATCATCGATTCTAAAGGCCGCCGAAAGCATCCGTACGACGGGGAGAGCAGCCGTCACTGTCAGCAGCACCCACCTGCGCTCCACAGAGATGGAGGAGCTGGATGTATCACACGAGGGGATGATTTAGTGATCCTAATTACTCCCATTTACTACGATCTGCTTTGGAAGGGGGACTTCGACTGCCTGGTCCAGGTGTGCTTGCGCAGCCATGGGGAACAGCAGGTGCCTTTTGCTGAGTTGAGCCAAGTGCTCCTCTGGGTCGCCCGCGCTGCCGAAGGACACCGCTGCCACCACCACCACAGCCAGGGCAGAGCCACGTCCTCCTCCGGCCGCGTCCCCTGTCAGCTCCTGCCAGGTGCTTCGAGAAAAGGATGCTTTTGCCACGGCTGGCTGTGGTGGCATTAGGTGTCAGGGACAAGCACGTAACAAGGAACGCAAACACCTCACCACCATTATTTAGAAAAAACCCTATCTCCCGACAACGGGCGCGATGACGTTAGGAGTAGAACCACGGGGGAGTGCCACAGCAGGGAGCTGCCTGCAGAGACAGGGCCCGCCAGAGCCACAGAGTCCCTGCCAGGCGCCCTGGAAGGGAAGGCGGGAGCGACGGATGGGCTGAGCACCGGGATGCACAAGGCCGTTAGGCAACAGGGGAGCAAGGAAACGCATCGCGTGCTGCTGAGGCGGCGGGGGGAAACGCGGTACGTTTAGGAGCTGGCTTGGAGCAAGGTATCCGTGAACACACGCGGCAGCCGGAGAGCACGAGGCAGACGCGCCTGGGGAGCACATGGGCCACCGCTCTTGGGCTGGGCGGGGGCGCAGGGGCAAGGCTGTGGTCGGAGATACACAGTTTTCCAGCTGTGTCAGTTCATCAGGATAAATAAAGTGATAAC
This sequence comes from Alca torda, assembly GCA_008658365.1. Lineage (NCBI taxonomy): Eukaryota > Metazoa > Chordata > Aves > Charadriiformes > Alcidae > Alca > Alca torda. The sequence continues at coordinate 36,156,721 of CM018084.1, read as the reverse complement.
GTGCACGAATTAATACATGAATTATAGCAGGAAGTAACTTTTAGTGCTACAGAAGGTTAAAAAATAGTGGGAGGGGGGAGAAGAAAAGGATGATACTTTAGGTTCTTTAGATTCTCTTAAATCCTCCCCCTGCTCTGCCTCCCCAGCAGCCCCCCAGCCCACAGCAGCACTCCCCACGCTTACCAGCACGCACCTTTTCCTTCCTGGAGCCCTTCATTCCCCACTTCCAGAGGAGCTGTAGGAGAGAGCTGCCTTCTCCTCTCCTCTCTTGGCCGGGACACGAGGGAAGGGGTGGGCCGCAGGGAGGCTCCGCGCTGCTGACGGGAGAGCAGCACAGCTGCTCCCAATTGCCAGGGGATTATTCCTCCTCCTCGGGATGGTGTTGGCTGCCTGAGAGAAGGGAAAGGGCAAAACCTCCCCGCTGCCCCAGCAGCCTCACCTGGCTGCTCCCCTCTGGGGCTGGTGCCCAACCAAAGCGTCTCCCCCATCCTGGCATCTCATTACACCTTTCTTCCCTGCAGGTCCCACACTCCCTCACTTCCTTCTCCTTTTCCCCTGCTTTTATTGCCAGCCCTTTTGCCCGCCCTTGCCTCCCCGAGGGCAGCTCCGCCACTTTCCCGGGACCTGCTGTTCCATTCTCGCACCTCTTTTCCGTCCCCGTTTAACCCCCGGCTCCTCCACTCTGCCTCGTGCCAGGGGCTACAACCTGCTTTCCTTGATAATTAGACTTTTCCACTCTTCGTCAAGATAATTAGGCTCCAAAGCATTCCTCGAAAAGTTTTGAATGGAATCGATGTGCTGTTTGGCCATCGAGCTTCTCTGGTGTTTGTGTTTTCCCACGCACAGGGCAATGAAGAACGAGAGCCAGGTGGGTGACACGGAGACACTGTTTGGTGACGAGCAACGCCGCTGCCCCGTCTGCCGCTCCCACCAGCAGCAGAGCCCCAGGGAACCCCACCGGGAGTGTTCAGAGCCAGGAGGATTACAGCGCAGAAAATTCTCATGATGCCAAACCGAACTCACCGGCTACACCTTTTTCCGTGGTCAGAAACTGTAGGAACGGAGAAATGAACGCTGGCAAGGACTGGAAACCAGTGCGAAACTCCACGTGCACCTACCCAAGGGCAGGCACTCCACTGGGACGGGCGGTTCTGCCACGCTCCTGGGGTCAGAGCGTCAACGGATGGAGCGTCTCCACCGGGGGGGCCGCAGCCAGGCTGACGACAAGTGGGGGTTTTTTATGCATCGCTTCATGGGAGCCAACAGAGAAATTGTTTCTAAGTTTTGGGCACTTCCCTTTCAGGTGGCGTCACGGTTGAACCCCAGGAGGCAGCTAAGAAAGGCTGGCAGGGCAGGTCCAAGTGTTCTTGGTGTATCTGCGTTCGGAATTCAGCGCTGGATCCATCTACTCTGGGCAGCTACAACCCTGTAACAGTAAACTGCAACTCCAGTTTGTTCACAGCTAATTACAACTATATATATATATATATAAAATACGGAACAGCAGCTGCCTTTACAACACTTTTTGGGTTTGGTTAAGAGTTCTGAGGCGTTCTTGGGAAGCATCTTGGACAACGAAGAGAGGAATTTTCAAACTACGGAGGGATTTGTGGGAACCTCAGCAAAGTGTCAGGCTCCAAAGGATTGAGACCAGAACGATCTTGCCAAAACCGGTAAAAGTCTAACTCGCTTCTTTTTAAGTCAGAGGTTGCTCGGGGTTAAAGCGACAATTTAAAAAATGAAAAAAAACACAGTATTTTTGAAATGTGTTCATTAAGTAAAAATAAATAGCTTAATGTTGGAGTTCTAAAAGCAAAATTTAATAAATTAATATATGCATGCCAGATAAAAATACAAAATTACAATTGAAATAGCAATAATAATAATAAAGGAACACTGCGCAGCATTGCAGATTTCCCTGCAACCACCATAAACATCATGGAGAATTACTTAAAGTAACATTTAAAGTACACATTTTGTTCCCGTTAAAAGCAAATTACTAAATGATGAAAAAAAACCTGAAAGAAACCCAAGGAGAAATCAGCCCCCCGAAGTGGCAGAGAATGATATGAAACGTCAACAAACTGCCAGAGGCTCCATTTGACGTAAGTCGGCTTTCTTTTTAGTATCAGAAACCAATTACATAGAACATAAAAGCAAATTCACAACAGGTTTACACGGAGAAACATGCTGAATTACAACCACAAACTATCCAGAACAAAGATGCTGCACCAGTTCAGTTGTTTTCCTCATGGAATGAGTCTCACCAGAACAGGGAGAACAGGGAGCAAATCATGCAATAGCTTCAGCCTTTTTTGTTTTTTTTTTTTTTTTTCTTTTTAATTTATTTATTTTATTATTTTAACATGATAAACACCCAGGATTACTAGTACTGGAAAGTATGTGTTAACCTTTTTCAACATCAGCTGAACGGCACTACAGAAACGACAAAGAGTTCCTTCATTTTTATCCTGAATACATCAAAAGCTCTAGCAGATATGGAATTCAGCGACGAGAGCCATTAAATTACTTTAAAATATTCCTTCATCCATACAACACTGTTGCTTCCTTTTTTATTACAAAACCCCCAAAATATTCAAAATAAAATGTCTTCATTTTTTATAAGCATCTCCACCACAAGTCTCTGATAACGGATGTCATTCAACGCAGCCATCGCGTCCAGTTCTGGCGCCCTCATGAGAGTTGGTCCAAAAACTATGCCCAGATTCTCTGCACTCATCAGATTTTCCTTTTCATGGAGCGTTACTCTGCGAAAAAGAAGGACAGTGTTTTTCGCATTCCCGCGGTGCCGAACTATGCTTGCCTATGCCTGGAAACAGGGGGAAGTGGACGGGAAAAGAAATGTTTGCCTCCCCCCGAAGCCTGGGAGAGGCTGCTGTTTCCAGCAGGACACGCTGGGAGGCGTCGGGCGGAACCCTCATTAGCGAGCGCAAATGATGTTTGCAGTGAATCGGACGTCTCCGTCCTCCCACCACGCACACGGACCACGTTTACTTGCAGGAGGGGCTGGAACTCCGTGGCGAGGGAAGGGGACAAGGGGCGAATTCAGACAGATCAGGACGATTTTGCTTTCGCTCTTTAGAGCGGCAGCATTCGGAGGCCGTTCCTACAGGGAGCAGAGCGTGTGTGTTAGTACATGAGCAGTTTTGTGGCCACTAGAGATGTGCCGTTGTGCCCAGCCAGGTGGGATTCAGCCCAGGTTCCCCTGATGGCATGGCCCCATGTGGGCACACTGCTCCTCTCTCTCTCAGGGATACAACAGCGATGGGGGGGAAGCACAGCCCAGCAGAAAAGGACCTGGGGGTGCTGGTGGACGGCCAGCTTAACATGAGCCAGCAGCGTGCCCAGGTGGCCAAGGTGGCCAACAGCATCCTGGCCTGTATCAGGAATAGCGCGGCCAGCAGGAGCAGGGAAGTGATGGTGCCTCTGTACTCGGCACCGGTGAGGCCTCACCTCGAGCGCTGTGTTCAGTTCTGGGCCCCTCTGCGCAAGAGGGACATTGAGGTGCTGGAGCGGGTCCAGAGGAGAGCGACCGAGCTGGGGAGGGGTCTGGAGGCCAAGTCGTATGAGGGGAGGCTGAGGGAGCTGGGCATGTTTAGTTTGGAGAAGAGGAGGCTGAGGGGAGACCTCATTGCCCTCTACAGCTACCTGAAAGGAGGGTGTAGAGAGGAGGGTGTTGGCCTCTTCTCCCAGGTGAACAATGACAGGACCAGAGGAAATGGCCTGAAGCTGCAGCAGGGGAGGTTTAGATTGGATATTAGGAAGAATTATTTTACTGAAAGAGTGGTCAGGCACTGGAACAGCCTGCCCAGGGAGGTGGTGGAGTCACCATCCCTAGAGGTGTTTCAGAGGCGTCTGGATTTGGCACTTTGGGGCATGCTCTAGGGGCAGAGATTCTAGGGGGTGGTTTGTTTCGTGGGGTTTTTTTTTTGTTTGTTTTTTGTTTTGTTTTGTTTGTTTGTTTTGGGGTTTTTTTTTGGTTTTTTTGTGTGTGTGTCGTTGGGACTCGATGATCTCAAAGGTCCCTTCCAACCATGAAGATTCTGTGATTCTGTGAGTTCCCTGCCTTTAGGTGCTACAGGCTAACCCTGCTCGCCTGGATGCCTGGTTCCTCTTCAAGACAAATTACGTCCCGTAAAAAAAAAAAAAAGTGAATCATCACTTTGGGACGGCTTTGAAAGCCCCAGGCCCTCACTGTGACCTCATCTGCACGGCAGCCCGAGCAGGTCATTACACCTCTGCTCTGACAGGGCCCCTTCCACCCTTCCCTCTTCTGGGCACCTCAGCAGCTGCTGAGCAGCCGAGCCCCCGGCTCAGGGACGCCTCCCGCCGCCTGGTCCCCACCTGCGGAGGAGGAGGAGGAGGAGGAGGCGGGGAGGCCACGTTTTGCTGCTCCACAGGAATCTGACCTGTTCAAAGCTGCGGGGCAGGCTTGCAGGCCACCTCCAGAAATGTAATTTGCCCCAAAATTATCCCTACGGGAGAGGCATCCTCTGCCGGGGCTACTGCAGGAACACCCTCTGCTCAGCAAATGCCAGAAGGCTCACTGCTGCCCAACCGCCATGGTCTCCAGGGTCGTGGGATGGTGTTTCTCCAAGCCGTGGTCTCCCGCTCTGCCGTGCCTCAGCACGGGGAACACAGGGTCCCGCACGGTGGTGGCGGGATGGAGGACACCCTGCCGGGGGGATCCTGACACGGCGGGGCCCATGGCTGCTGCCCACCGCCACCGATGCAGCAGACACAGACGTGCCTCGAAGCCCGAGCTTCTGCCTCGGCTTATCCCGGTGAACTGCCTCGCTCAAGGAAACGAGAGTTAGATTATGCAAATGTTTTAATACACACTATGGTTTAAAGAATCCATAAGGATTCTCAGAAACAACTAAGAATCCAGGGACAGCAACTGAAAGAATCCGGGTAAATTATTTTTCTTTCCACCACTGCGGCATCTTGCTTTGCATAAACAAACCCTTTGGTGTATATATAAAAAAAAAAAAATCAAGATTTTTCTTCCTTTTTTTCCCCTTCTGCCTTCATTTTTTTTATTTTGAAACAAGTCAGACTGATCTTTCCAAGCTTTGGTGTACATATAAAAAAAATCCAAGATTTTTCTTCCTTTTTTTCCCCTTCTGCCTTAATTTTTTTTTACTTTGAAACAAGTCAGACCGATCTTTCCAAGCTTTGGTGTATATATAAAAAAAAAAATGTCAAGATTTTTCTTCCTTTTTTTCCCTTCTGCCTTAATATTTTATTTTGAAACACGTCAGACTGATGTTTCCAAGCTGCTGTGCCTTGTAATTATTTGTGTTTGTCATTATTCCCGATAAGGGAGCTGTGTCTGATTACCTGAATTCAGCAGCAAGACAACAGCCTGCTGAGCACCGCGGCTCTTTTTAGCAAATGTATGAAAAGGAAGTTTAAAAGCGAGTGAATTTTTCTCACCCTTCTCCCTTATCGTTCACCTACACCAGAAACACCGTGTGAAAAAGCATCTTGGTAACTGGAGCCGCAACAGCTCCTCCAGCTGAAGAAACTGGAGGTAAGAAAAGGTAAGAACAGGGTAAGAAAAAATCAACTTCACACTTCACAAGCAGCGAGGTGGGTGTTTTCTTTGTTCCCGAGTCCCTCATCCCTGCGCCTGTTCTAAAACATCCATTAGAAATGTCATTGAAATAAATGGACGAATCAGGCAGAAACCCTGTAGCTGAATTTTGCCCGAGGCTCTCAGCAGAGCCGACGTATTCCTACTTGTAGAAGAACTATAAAAGGAAAAAAATGCAGAAGGGAGCTGGAAATAAAAGTATTTTTCTAAGGAAAGGGAATGATTCTTATATATTGACAATAAGTTCATGTTCCTTGAGGAACTAAAATGGATACCCTAACATGCCACATCGATTTTTCCCCCTGCTTTCCTGAAAGAAACAGCCCCTGGGCTGTTGTACAGGATATTTATCCGTCGGCCTCTCTCTAACAGTTTTTCAGCCGACTGACCAACTTCAGCCATATCCCAGGGAGAAGGGGAAACTTTGGACAGAATTTAGGCTCCTACAGTTCTGAGAAGGTGGCAGCTGGAATGAGGGGCTCCGCGCTGAGTGACTGGCAGAGCTTACCAGGTGAGTGAGGGTCAATTAACACTGTGCCTAATTGGCATCAGCTCAAGCCTGGTATGTGCCGTCTTCTTTAGGGTGTCAGGGATGACCTGGGGAGACAAGACTTAGCAGAAAAAGATACCAGTCTGTAGCCATGAAGCTGAATTAGTTCCTTGCCCGGGGAGTGATCTATTACTCCCAGAGGGACTAAAGGCTTTTTTACCATAAATATTCATTGTAACCCTATATATAGTGCAAATTTGTGAGGCAGATGACTTTAGTGCTTCAAAACTGTGGGTTTTCTACTTATTTCTTTTCAAGTGCTTTCCGAGTGGTTTGAGTGGGATAAAAACCAGTGTTTGGGTATGTGCTGTTGTGCAGACTGTCATTCCCCGCCACAGCCCATCCCCAGGATTTGGTGGGCCTTGCCCGGACTTTTCTGCAGGTGCCAACACGGACTTCGCTAAAAATGAGTTTGGCTTAGCGTTCTCTCCAGCTAGTCCCCCTACCTCTTCAGATGGGCCATGAGATACCGTAGCGTTTCACAGTGTGCAGGTGGCAGCAGTTTCAGCGCCTCATGGAGAATTTCCAGCTGTTCATCCGGATCGGTGGTTTCTGAAACGCAGAGGTTCAACTGTCACCGCGCGCGCAGCCAGAATTCACACACAGAAAGACAACACCGGCGGCCTGCAGAGGGGACAGGGTCTCACAGCTCTGCTGGATTACTGATTTCCAGGACCTATCCAAACCTCGTAGTGGAAGATTTGCCGGTGGAAAGAGGTGCTCAGAGCACAGTCGGGATGTGACTGGTTCTGGACAAAGAAAACTCCCCAAAGCAAACTGCACTCCGCCAAAAGATTCCCTGCAGCCTACTAAAAAAAAATAAAAAATCCCTTCGTAATCCTTACTGGTTTTGCACAAACAATCTACAGGTGCAACCCTGGGACAGCAGAAGGTACTGGGAGCTTTGCCATCAGCGTCTTTGGCTGTGTCCATACTACTTGGGGAAAAAAGCCTTCTCCAGAGGAGCAATAAGCCCAGCGTCTGGCCTGTGTTTTCTACCCACGGCCCCCTCACACCTTTCCAGGTGTGCCGGGTGTGACTGCTACACCGCAGAGATGCTCCGGGCAGCCAGGATGCTTGGGAGAGATGTTCCAGCTGGGCTTAACCCCCCTGCGCTCGCAGACTCGCCGTCTGCAAGGTCAGCCTCGAAGGTGGCCTTAGGACGAGCGCTTATCAGCTTGTAAAAACACTCCGAATGGACACCTCTGGAAACAAACGGCTTATTATCTTATTTCTAAGCGTTTTCATAAATCACCTTCTTTCTGGCAACACAAACCCAACTGACTTTAAATGTTACAGGCAACTACTAGGGATTCATGCAAGACACAAAAAGCAATGTAATCCATAAGGTGTGATGAAAAGGAGGCATTCCTGGTGACAAAGGCAAAGAAAAACGTATCCATGACCACGTAGCACCCCATAACGTGCAGTGCGTATTTCCCCCTGCAATCCTTACTAAATAGGGCACGCAGGGTAAGAGCTGATGGGACAGCCAGTAAATCAATAGGCAAGTCCTGCAGAAAAGAGGAGAAGAAAGGGATGACAAGGAAAACTAGGAGGAAGACGTGTCATACTTACTTGCAGACTCTATAAACTTTGGGTAGGCATCATACGTGATGAGCGGAATTGGCAAATCCCTGAAGTACAGTTTAAGTGCACCAGTGATAATATTGATATCTTCATACATATTCACAGAAATATCAGCTTTTTCCCCATCTGTGTAGAGAAGGCACTGAGATCAAAGCCTTGGAAGCGTCAACAGATGTGGAACAGCATTCATAAGAAAAATAATAACTTGCTTAAGCAAACATTATTAAAAGGGACACAACTAGAGATTTTGGCTTTTATAAGCAAAACAGAGAATTACTGGGCTGGGAAGTTCATCATTTCAGGGTGAAAACCTCGAGCATTTTATAAAGAAACCCATCCTTTCTTTGTTTCAAATGATTACAAAAAAATGCAGGGTTTTTTCTGGGGGGGAAAAACCTGCTGCCTGATCTAGCAGTATCTATCTTGTAGAATTGTGTGGAAGTTTAGCTGTTTCTGACCACACTGCGTTGCCAAACAACACGTTTGTCAGCACTGAATGAGAAATCAGGGGAGTCCGGGGGAAAAAAAAGTAAAAGAAAGAAAACCAACTTGGTCCACAGCCTCCTCATTTTATAGGAGAAACATGTGTTCACCATTTAGCCACAGCGTACTACCTAATCCTGACCGCAGCGGACACAGATCCAGAACTTGGCTCCTCCAGTGCATCCCCGCCCTGCTAAGGCTGCAGAGGAGGCAGATGTTGTCTGAATAGGTCCAGTCCTCCGGAAAAACAGGAGAGAGAGTTTCCAGCATGGATTTTTGGCCTTCATTTCTACTGGGATAGGGGGACTGCAGCTGGAAAGCCTTTAGTTTTCCCACTGCCTTTTCTCAGAGAGAAGAGTTTGTTCTCACTGACCTTCTTTTAGACTGTAGTCATTCAAAGTTGGTTTGTGCTATTGTATTCATCTTATTATTTTGGAGCTTTCATCCAGAAAGATGGATTTAAGTTGCACCGCCCTCTTAAGGCGCTTCACCGCTTGCCCTCTATCCCTCCCCCACCCCCCTGAGCGTAGTTTTTCCTCGCAAACTAGGGCAGTAGTTCACAAAGCTTCGTCCTTTCCTACGCACATCATTGCCGAGGCACAGCTACTGATGGAAGGAGAAAAGGAGATTTTGGTGATAAAGGCTAAAGTGAAGCTGATAACGCTTTTCTGATGGGGAGACCCCCCCTTCTGCCGGCAGAGCCGCCGGACTCCTCCAGCCCACTGATGCAGCGGAGCACGAGATGAGACAGGAACGGCAACGAAAAATCCTGTATATTTAATACAGCCAGCATGCAGGAAAGACCGTACCTCTGTCAAATGCCATTTTGACATCTTCAATAAGATCACTAAATCCTGAGACTCTGTACAGTCCTTCGGAATTAAGACCTGCAATGAACAAGATTAAAATTAGTCTTCATTTTACAGTTTCCTTCCACCCAGTTCTTCCTTTGCCAGGTGCTTCATCTAAGGCAGAAAAAGCAGGCATGGTTTAAAAGCCTTATCAGGCTTTTCCTTCAGAACAGTATCTTATCCTGGCCTTTTAACCCTGACCCCTTGCATCAGCTGCCTTGTCATCTCAGCACCAAATGATGTTTATACAAACGATTTCCAAGCTGAAGAAACACACTAAACCAATTACGACCAATTTAAAAATAACCGCGATTAGCATACTTGATGTTCAGTCATCATTTCAGAAAGAAAACAAATACTCTAATTCTAGAAGAGGAAACTGAGCGTGGGCCAGGGGAACTAGCAAGAGGAAACTCATCGATACTAACCGCCTTTTTTTAGCACGTTCACTTAATTTTTTAAATAAAAATATTACTGGAAAGATAGGTGCCAATATGTAACTATAAAGCAGTAATTGTCCATTAAGCAATTTCTAGCAGAATCTATAAAAATTATAAATGGCTACGAACCATGAAATAATACAAAGTAGAATATGAGCTGTGCAGGGTAATTGGCAATCATAAAACGTCTCCTGCAAATCTGTTTGGAGCAATCATACATTCAGCAGAAACCCAGATGACCCAAATCAATCTAAACGGATTATCAGCAAAGCGACCGAAGTCCATTAACTACGCCTTACCTCTAGATTCAATTTCCCTAATGCACATGTCTACTACCATTGGTCTCTTGGTGAAGTGTGCTTTTACTAGCGTCGTAAGGTCACAGCTGTACACTTTTTTGACATGCTTCAGGTCTGGCTTGCAGTCATTTGGGACCATCTTGGAACACTGCTTGTGCACATTTAAACCACAATCTGAGAGAAAAACGAGAAGACAGTTAGGCTGGTGTTTGGTGAAAGCGTGTATCCCAAGGTCAGTACTGCGGAGTACGTATGGCTCCTGCAGGATCTGACCTCACCTGGCAAATACTAGAATCATAGAACAGAATCACAGAATGCACTGGGTTGGAAGGGACCTCTAAAGGCCACCTGGTCCCACCCCCCTGCAGTCAGCAGGGACATCTTCAACTCGATCAGGTTGCTCAGAGCCTCATCAAGCCCGGCTTTGAGTGTCTCCAGGGATGGGGCCTCCACAACCTCCCTGGGCAACCTGGGCCAGTGTCTCATCACCCTCATTGTAAAGAACTTCTTCCTAATGTCTAATCTAAACCTACCCTGCTCTGTTACTTCTGTGGAGACCTCTTAACCATCAAATGCACAAGGTAGGGACAGACTTGAAGACAGATTTTTCTACCCAAGACATTTCTTGTATCCCTAGAAGACTTAACACAAAGTGACAAACTTCCCATATGTTTTTTTGAACCAGGATCTAAGGGTCAATTACGTTCCTCACCACTGTTATGTATTCTGCTATCACGATCTAAACTTTCTTCCCAAGTTGCTGCGAATTTCCTAACACGGTTGTAATGTAGCGGAGTGCTGGGCTGCGGCACGAGACACCTCCTGGCTGAGATGACGGTGGGGACCGGGTCTCAGAAGGCCATGACCCCTCTGCAGCCCACACTGGCCCAAGGTCTGAATGTGAGGGACCCCTACGCCCCTGCCAGACGTGGCAGCCCATGCGTAGCGTCACTAGTGACAGGGCCCGTTTCCCAGCCCGGAGGGGAGCTGAAAAGCAGACGCAGGGGTCACCAAGCTGGTTGGTGGCTTCTTGCTACTGAGCAATGTACAAAGGACTTCGCTAAGTCACAGCAGCTGCAATTCCGATGTTTCACAGGGTGTTTCCGAAACAAAGCACTGGCAGGCACCAAAGCAATTCTGTTTACTTTAAAAATGACTTAGGGAAATTTATTTTTTTTTTTAAATAAACAAACAAACAACTCCACAGCTTTACTGTAAACATACTGAGAATGAGATTTAGTTTAAGTGAAACTTAATTGAAATCAGCTTAGAGAAAAATGTTTGTTCTGCCCCAAACCATTCAAAACCATAATACTTGGGGCTTGGGGGAAAAAAAAAAAATCTTGGAAAACGCCACCGATTATACAGTGAAGATGGGAAGAGCAATACAGCCCCCTTTAAGCTAAGCACATACTGCAGTTAACACCAGCAGGCAGCCTCCCGCACTGCCGGGGCCCAGCGCAGCCCCCAGTGACTCCGTTTTCACTGCCATTCCTCCTGTTTTGCAACGGAGACTCACAGGTGCTTGCAAAGAACCAGCCAACCGGCAAGAAAGGTGGCCCTTCGCCGTCAGGGCGTTTGCCATGCTCTGACACGTGCTCAGTGTGCACCACGGCTGCCCTTCCACAAGCGTTCCTCTACGTTGCTCCACTGCCATACGGAATCCCCTGGATTTCTGCAGAATTAAGGGATGTAGGAACTTGGAAGGAACAACGCCTTGATGAAAATCTGTACTTTCCTCTCCCACTGCAGTACGGAGTATCTGTCCATATAGATTCCCTTCGTATTTCATTCCCGCAGATTTTGCCAATACTTGTATTTTCATTAACGCTCCATAGATTATTTGACTTTGTTGTTTGCAAAGCAGTAAACCAGACTTCATCGCCAAGTTTAATTTCCACTAAGTGAGCTGCAGCCTGCTGCTAAAAGCACTCTGCTTACCGAACAGGCCTGTAAAGCAACCAGCTTTGTCGCTTAGGATCCTCTGTAAAACATCCAATCTCTGGTTGCAATTAAAGTTCGGCATGTCACCTTCCATCAGTCAAAACGCGCACGGACCCCGATGAAACGGCTGATTAGAATTCTCGTTAGCTATTTCTGTGCAGGAGCGACTCCCTTCCTCCTGAGGAGAAGTTAATGCGCAAGACAGGGAGCTGCGAATGCCGAATTTCCCACCTGGCTGTGGCAAAGCCAGGCAGGGTGGCAGCTGGCCCCCTGCAAACGAGCAGCATCGGCGGGGCTACCGTGGCCACCGCCCTGCCCAGCCTCGGTCGCTTGCTTTGACCCACAGCCCTCTCCTGGCGTGGAGAAGTTCAGTTTGGTCACTCGGGTTCCTTCAGCGTGTGCTCAGTGGCCTCTGAAATAGTAATGGCCAAAGCACCTGCCTTCCCCCGACCACGTATTTAAACCCCACATTTACTCACGTGCTCTAAGACCCCCAGTTGGAAGGCGCATGACCACACAACCGCCTCGTGCACGGCACCTACCCTACCTGTGGTTCTGGGGTGCGGAACGAAGAAACTCCGAGCGGGGCAAGGGGAGCTCCACCTACGCTTTACACATCTATCACCAGCGCTACATTTTCGTCTGAACTTTGAGAAATCAGGTCCCTCTGCGCTTCAAGCGGGGAACCCAAATTCATCGGAAACGCGTGACCTGAATCACAGAATGGTTCGGGTTGGAAGGGACCTTAAAGATCATGAATCCCTCAGCGTCTCTGTGCTTCAGCTGTAAGGTGGGAAGGAGAAGCTGGTCTTGCCTCCTCCGGGCCTTGTAGAAACAAATTCATTAAATGTTTGGAGAAATACAGAGGAGAAATTACTCTTCTTTGGTCTAAGGTTTGAACACTGTGCTGTTAAGAAAACCAACGGCTACACTTTTAACAACAAGAAGACACAACACTGAATAGATGCTATTAAGCAAGTACCGTCTTCTGCTTTCAGAATAAGGATGAAGTTGTGGAGTAAAAATAGTAAGTGGTCAAATAATTAGAGGCAACATCTTAATGCACACACAGAAGGGAAGCAAATTAAGACCACATAGGAAATCTTAATTCTTTATTTCCTTTATTTCAAAACCCTAACTTTCCAATAACTTACGAATGCAAGCATAATTATTATATATACAATTCCTACAATTGCTGTAAGAAGCACCTACCCCAACACGCGTCAAACGGTCTACAATGTCTGTCAAGAATGATGTCTACGAGACCGGAATGGCAGCATCCGGCTCCTGAGGACTCACCAGCGATTTCCTGAGTGCAAATTAGCTGCTTCACACAGACAGCAACACAGCTCAGAGTAACCGTTCTGGGAATGCAAGGATAATTAAGACTAAAATATAGAAAAAAAGGAAAAACATGCTTCCAAGTATCTTATACTTGACTTGAAACAATTATCGCGTTCACTGAGATCATCCTAATTATATACAAGAAAGTTTCATTTCATTAAAATAGCCAGCTTACAGAGATGTTTTCAGTGTGAAAGCCTTGCTTCTGAAAATAACTCTTGCTATTGCTAATCCCAGAGAATCAAATGGGCTTTGGATCTGACCTCGTTAATACCAGAATAATAATTACAAATGCAAAAGTCAATTTTCCTCCCCTCTCGTTTGCTCTCCCTTTGCATTTGATTAGACTTTATACACCCGCCCACTGCTTAAGGGCTTACAAACACTCCTGAGAAACATTTAAAACCTAGAAATATTTCAGATGCTTAAGGCTTAGAAAATGCACTAGGTTCAGTATTATCGGGCTGTGTGGTAGGTAAAGGCTCTTTACCCCTTAAGTAAGCGTAGGACAGCACCTCGCTTCAGCAATTCTGCATCAATATATACTTCTAGAAGATTTCGGCGAATTTGCAAGAGAAAAATTGGATTTTTTTCCACTAAAGAAGCTGAAACTCCCCGGCGCTGCGCTTCCTACCAGGTGGGCCCCTCTCCTGAGCTAACGATACTTCGGGAAAGGCGCGTGTCAGTCACTAGGCTCTGGTTCAGCGGATAACCAGAGCCACGCGTGGATGAAGGATGACCGTCTGCCTTGCTAACTCCAACGAGGTAAAGGCGCCGGGGCAGGAGGTCAGCCTTCTCCACTGAGCACTGGGAACGTGCCAGCCTTCTACTCCATACTCAGCTTGCTTGTTCGTACTAGAAGGCAGGAATTATGCTGCAAATTGCACGTTATTAAATACAAATGCCCTCTGTTCTCGTTGCAGATGCTTCATGAAAGCTTCGAAACCCATTATTATAGAATAAACCGGGAAGGAACAGGAAAGCCGAGTCCTGAATCTCTCTGCGTGCTGCCACGTGGTGAAGCTTTAGGACCGCTCGCCTTGTCCACACGCAAGCTTCATGATTGGGCTGGGTTCGTTAAGACCAAGAGGATTCATTTAATTTCAAATTTAGGGTCTATTTACTTTTGGTTATATCAAAATAAATCCAGACTAGCTAAATTGGCATTAGCAGCTTTATTCCGGATCTGAAGTAACCGGGAGCCTGATCCATTTCTTACTGAAGTTCATCAGAGCTTATCTGCTGGCTGGCTACACAAATTGGAGAGGAGCTAAAGAAAAATCCTCCTGAAGCATCGTATCTGCTGATAAATCCTACAATAATGCGGGACAGATTTAGAAGAAGCAGTCACGAAGCCTCGCAGGTCAATAGGAAAACTTCTGCTGACTACAGTTCATCAGCATTTCACCTTACGCAGAGGTGATTTGTCAGGACTAGAATCGTTAAGTCACGCATACAGTGACTTTTTACAGTGCTATCAACCCGCGGCCACTCTTCAAATATACCAAACGTGACCCCCAAAAAATGCACTCATAAATTCAAGAGTCGATAGGAAATTTGGTAGTTTAAGGGAAAAAGAAAGAAAGAAAAAAAGATTAATTTTAGATGACAGGCTTAAAAGTCTTGTGATAAGCTGCCCTGACTTTAATAGCATATTGATCTAGGAGTTCAGGTGGGCTGTGACATTACTTTTATGAGAGGTCTTAAATTTAAAACTAGCTTGACAATACCTTCCTCTGATACCTAGAAGAAGTTCTGGTAATGTTTTAGAAACAGCTGATACTGGTGTTAGTCCACTGGGCCGAAAGAACAAATAACGTGTTCGTATTGATGCATGAGCAGAGCCAAAAGATATACGCACCTTAATACCACCCCATGAGCGCACATTATAAATATCTGCAGAGACTAAAAAACACTTAGCTGTCACTTTTTGTTATACTGCTGATTTGATTTTAGTCAGTTTTAGATTTCTTTTGCTTTACGATTTACCGGCTAACATGGCCGCTGATCACACTCCATTGGAACGATACCATACGCTACATACATCACTCTAATTATATTTTTGAATTATCCCACGGAAAATTTATGCATTTTGTCACCCTGAGGAGCAGCTTTAAGAGCTAAAAGGTAGATTTACATTGTCTGCAAAAAGTTCTGGAAGACTCTCGCGAGGTTTACAGTAAGGGTGGGGGAGAAGCGCAGAGCCACGTTGCCTCGGGCAGCTCCATGCGGTACCCGCCTGCCGGGATAACTTCGGAACTGCCGGGATAAGCCTTCGGAAAGCTGACATACGGAGACGCTGGGTTCTACTCAAGCACAAAGTATTGGCATCATTACTTTAGCAAGGGTGAAAAGGTTATAATGGAATTTGCTCTCATAAATCAACCACGAGCTAGTAGCTTTCCTTTAATAATTTAACGCTCTTTTCCATGGCAGAGGAAGCAATATTTTCTGTTCCCTTGGGTGCAGCGTGTGTGAACAAGCATGTGAACGTAGCGATCCCACTGGCCCCGCTTTGTGCTTCCAAGCACAAGCCAGGGGGATGCTACAAAGGTCTGCCCTCTTCCTCCTCCTTGGCAGAGCTGGTCCAGCCCAGGTGGCAACAGCGGAGCTGCTACGCTGCCTTACGCACATGCCACTTGCTGATGTGCAATGCACATCTGGGAGCATCCTTGGTCCCACCAGCATCTTAAGCCACTTTATTAGGCAGCGCCATGGCAAAAATTGCTTCCAAACATATGTGTATGCTCCCCCAAACCTGCTATCATCCATACTACTATATCACGCACTATAGGGTACATTATTCTTTAGGAAGGAATTTCTAGAGGGCAGGTAGTTGCTTGGCTACAAAATTACCAAATACTACAGAAAAATCAGGGCTTCTGAAATAAAAAGACAAAAAGCCCATCCAACAAGCAAATCCCCCCTTACCCCACATCAAAAGAATACACGTATCTGTGCCTCCAAAAGCTGGCTGGAAAACGCAGGTCAAACGTTCTTCCAGCAGAACACGTTTGGCGGCGATGGTTTGATTTTACGGGAGTTTTGAAAGATCACAGACAGCTTGTTCAAAAACTTTCCCGGCTTCCTGCCACGACACCTGCCTACCTCCTCGACAGCTCTCCTGACAGGCCGCTGGCTTGCTCGAGGCTTCCAGGTCTGTGTGGGCTTGGAGATAAAGCCGCTTTTAGGACTAACAGTTTCAAGAATATATAGCTCCAGAATAGCTTCCCCATGGGAACGGCTCTGAAGGAAGGCTCCGCTGCCTGATTAGCATTTCAAAATTCTGGAGCTCATTCCTCACAGGAACACCAACCGGATCCTGAGCTGGTGGAACAGCCTGTCAGGCAGCGTGCGTCTCCTCCAAGAGCATCACCACCTGCCTCGGGCGGGCAGGGACTGCTCTCCAAACGGTACCCTTGACACAGCCCCGACCTCTGTGGCTTTGCTCTTGTCCCCCTTTCGGGCCGGCTGTCTGTGCCCTACACGGTCAGAAAAACCAGCAGAATCTGGGCGCACACCTCAGAAGAAGCTCGGATGTGTTTTTAAGGTACAGGTGTGGGCAGAATGGGAGCTTATCACGACGGAGGCACGCAAAATCCCTCGAGAGCGGGCAAGACGATGAGCACACCTTGCCTTCCCCTTTGCTGAGTTACTGTCACAAGAGCATCAGCCGTTCTTCCAGGCACTAAAAGCACGAGCACTGTGGCTGCACAACTAATCCCCAAGGATGGGCAGGCTCCTTTGTGGTCTCCTTCATCCTTACGCACCAGTGGAGCAACACAGGGCCGTCCAACACAAGGGATTTAATAGCGAGGCAAAACAAAACAGCAAAGGAAATGGGGCAGTTGTATGTTTTTCAATTGCTGGGGAAGGAAACGGATGAAACAGGGAAATTAAACACTTCAGCAGTAATTCACAAAACAATCCTGCTTTGAGACTGCACTTGAACTTTTCTGAAAAGGAACTCCTGGGGCTTGCTGCGGTCAGGGCTGGCAGCAATATTGCCTGGGCTCAGCCAGTGGCAGCCGACTGCCCCCGCGCCGACAGTTCGGCTGCAAGTTTATTTCTCTCAGTTCTTCAGGGAGAAGTTACCTCCTCCAAGGGAAACAAAAGACAGGCAACTGCTCCATGGGTGGCAGGCTGAGATAGCTCAGATCTGTCACTGCAGCTGAAACGGTGCTTCACGTACAGTCTCAGAGAGCGGTGCTGCCTGGGGTGACACGGAGCAGCCCAAAACCCTACCAAAAGCATCGACTGAAATACAGTCTTTATTACAGAAATTATCTTTCCTTTAAGATAAGCCAATTAATGCTCTTAAATCAGCTGGCTCCAAAAAAAATCTTCTGATTATATCACTTATTCATTAAGAACAAGCAGCGAAAGGGTACAGAGGAAGGAGCGGATGATCCAGCGCCTCAAACAGTTCTGATGGGCTGGGGAGGGGGACAGGACACGCGCAGCAGCGTGACAGGTCTGCTCGGGTAGTACACTAACAGCGTCATTAATGCCATGCTCTAGTCTCTGAGAACACACACGCTATTCTCCGTTAATGCTACTGGGTGTTATGTGTTTGCATCATTCATAAAATGAACTCCCTGCTGCTTATCTGCAAATTTTCGTTGGATATCGTTATAGTTTCTCCCCCGAAACACATTCTGGGCAATGGGATGAGCCCTGTGAGCACAGGCGAGCCTTACATAGGAGAAATGTAATTACGAATACTTTTTTTTTTTTTTTTAAGTTCATGCACTGGATTTTGAGCAGGGGTAAACTCTTACGTCTTCATTAGCTGCTGCTGAGCTTCAGTGTTTACACAAGCTGGTGGCATTATAATTTCAAACACTTCTTCAGTCATTTCTACTTATGGCAAAAGCCTGCAGGAAAGCGTGCTGGAGACGGAGCATGCCGTCAGAAAAGGCAGATTCCTTGCATACAGATGAGTCTTCATCTCACACAAATTTTAAGGGCCTGTGGCTAGGATGCAAAAATTGGAAGCACGACCCTCTGAGGCAGTTGGGCAGATGACTAATATAGGGATTCATCTAAGGAACCAAATTTGACTTTAAAGAAGTTGATGAAATAAAGATCAAATTTGAGAGAATAACAGTTAAGGAAAAAGAAATTATTCCTGTTCTGATGGACATACCTCCAGCAGAAGTCAGACTAAGTTCACCAATTCTTTTCCTTCAGGATCCAAATCCTCGACATCACCCTAAGTCTTAATTTTGGAAGATAATAAAGCCTTCCCATGTTCGGTGGCTAGCATAAATCCCCAAACCTTTGTAGTCAAGATGACAGACATCTTACTTCAACCAATAGCCACCCTCTGGGTGGCAAACTCAGTGCCTACATTTACCTCTCATACTTATGGAAGGAAAAGACGTACTCCTCCTCCTTCATCCGCCATAAAACCCCAACAAGGACAAGCTAGGGAGAACCCATCTTCCAGGGGTTAATCACACAGGACTGTACCTGACGAGATACCGAACGCCCTCGAGGCTGTATTTTGGCAGAGGGGGACGCGTTTAGTCATGCCAGACTGCAACAAAGCGTGAGTCAAGGCCGCTCAAGTTGCTAAGGCAGCCTTGGTGGTTGCTATGGCATGTGCACTGCTATGAGTGTTTGGTTCTGGTTTATTATTTTTCAAAGGATTGGCCTAGTTTGTGTAACATAAACTAATCTATCAGCCATTAGAAATAAGCTGCACTTTTCCCTCTGGCTCCTCCTCCTCTTTTTTTCTGCAATGGGTGACATTTATCTTTGTTGTCCAGTCTTGGACTGTCCCACACGTCTCCTCTTGCATGTTTTTGTGCTTCTGCAGAGTAGAGGATTTAAAATGGCTGAGAGTAGCCCATGCAGTAATCCATTTGTATTCGTTAAACTTATCACTTCTGTACAGCAAATAGAGCCCTCTTGAGATGTGCAATTGTTTGCTGTAAAAAGCAAATGCTTTAAAAAGTATAAAATTACATATGATCAGTGCAGTTTTGCTCATAGGTATTTTCAATAAAATGATTATACAGGCCACCAAACAGATTTTGTGGCTTTCCCTGGAGTGGCGTTGAACCCCATTTGAATGCAAGCGGGCTGCCTCCTGCTAAAAGCTGTCATTTTTTTTTTTTTAGGTACGAACCCACTCTGAAAAGCAATGGCCTCATGTGGCTCCTTGTTTACTGTGCCTCATTGTTTCCGTATTAAAATGGCTCAGTTCAGAAGCAAAACGATTACTTTTTTAAAAAAAAAAAACAACAAACCCAACACCTTAAGACCCCTGTAAACTCAGCCAAACTCATGGCACTCAAGCCTGACCTCTTCCACACTAGAATGTTAACACTCATGACACAGGTCCTCACTATATATCTGAGCACCTCTGGCTTTCCTCCGATACACCCAGAGCTGTAGAGCGTCTCTCCCTGCTGGCTTGGACAGCCTCAGCTGACGTGATCAGGTAGACACTGCGGAAGGTGAGGCACAGACGAAGCAAACTGGAGAACTGCTGAGCCTGTCCTGCCATCTCCACCTCCGTGGGGCTCTGCCTGCAGTCCCTCTCCTCTAGCCAGCTGCTGATTCCTATGAAATTTATGAGAATAAAATCATAGAATGGTTCGGGTTGGAAGGGACCTTAAAGTTCACCGAGTTCCAACTCCATGGGCAGGGACACTTTTCACAAGACCAGGTTGCCCAAAGTCCCGTCCAGCCTGGCCTTGAACACCTCCAGGGATGGGGCAGCCACAACCTCCCTGGGCAACCTGTTCCAGTGCCTCACCACCCTCACAGGAAAGAATTTCTTCCTGATATCCAATCTAAATGTCCCCTCCTTCAGTTTGAAACCATTACCCCTCGTCCTATCATCTGGGAAGCTCCTAGTTCTCTGTCAGCTGTGGCTGATGTTGGCCTGTGGCTAAAGGCTAGTCTCGCGGTGAGGGGAGGACAAGCGAGGTGGGTCGGCTGCAACCCATGCCCTTGGAGAAAACCCAACTCTCCTGCTCCTCAACGCCAGCAACCAGGCTTGCCAGGCTGAGGAATCATAGAACGCGTTGGGTTGGAAGGGACCTTTGAAGGTCATCGAAGTCCAACCCCCGAAACGCCACTTGGCAGCCTCGCCACCACACGGCTCCTCGCCTGCTCCTCTGTGCACCCCGGCTGATGCTGCCGCACATCAGCGGCTCACCTGGCCGTGCCCAAAGACCTCGAGCGCGGCCAGAAAATCCTCAGCCTCCCCCTACGCCTCGCTGATGCTTCGGCAAGCATGGTCGTACAATGTGGGATTTTAAAATATAAATAAGATCATCGGAATTACTGGAAGCTACCAACACCGATATGAAACCTTACACAAGATAGAAAGCCCTAATTATAGTTTCCGAACCTATGAAGTCATCTAATACACATATGTTCCTCTACACCGCAAGGAGGAAAAAAAGGAGACACGCAATGCTTACTAGCATCCTCATAAGGAGGACAGAAAACCAGACTTCTGGAAGCTTTTGGAAACTCATCATTTAGAAAAATCTGCATAAAACCAGAAAATCAGCTCTACTTCAGTTAAAAAAAAAAAAAAGAAAAAAAGAGGCAGTATAAAATCATAAGCACTTTGGGTTTAATTCTAAAAGCAATATTATTTTTTCATTCCACAGTGCCATGCAGCATTGTGAGCCTTCACACTGTTCATTTTTACTGATTTCCTGGATCAAAGCTACTTCACCTAAATCTGAAAAATACCTGATATTCCTTCCAAATGCCCAAACCGAGGAATCTACTTCAGGCGAGGAAGGAAGATGGCACACTTACTGGCTCACGTGTCACCAAAAAATGACTACTTTTATCAGAAAACAATTCAAGAACGAAAACAGGCTTCCTCTTTCACTTTTAGCACTGTACACCCTGTGCAAAATCATCAGCAGTAAAAATCCAACAATCTTCATCCATAAGTGGAGGATGCGGCTGCAACCCTAAACACTTAGTAGGGGGAAAATACCGAGAGAGGAAACACCATTTTTACATAATCATTACTTAAAACAGGGCTGGCTTCTCTAACACATCCTGGACAGTGCAGAGTCTATTGATAAGGACAGAATATTGCATTCAAGTAACTACAGGGGAAAGATTTTAAAATATGTTAATCGCATTTGGCTATAAATTACTTTTAAGTTTTACATTATCTTGCAGCTCTGCAATAAAAAGGCCTCTTACTTGCTTGAGACAAGATTTCAGAAAGCTTTAGACAGAGCAGATTTTCTTAAATTAGCTTGAAAATTCAGTTTCCAGGGCAACATACGCCGGTCTTCATACATCAACATTTCTTTGCACCATTTTTATAAATGCGGTTGCTTGCCAGAATGCCATCAAATACTTTTTAAATTCAGTAAACTATTTTGATCGCTTCGATCCTTTTTTTTTTTTTTTGCCTTTGAAAAAAAAGCTGACTGTCCTTTCTTTTCAGAAGAATCATATCAATAAAACTGTCAAATTGCTTTACTTGAGAGAGGCTTCATCCCAGAAACGCCTGCAGTGACACCCCTGCGTGTAATACATCTCTGCTGGCACCTGGATGTTTACGTAACATTTCAGTACGCGCCCCTTATCCATCACCCCTTTCCTTATTTTCTTTTAAGTTTGCAAGTAGGAGACATGACTTAGGGCCTAGGGCGGACCGGGAATCTGCTGGCTTAAGACGGAAAATGAACCTGAACGCCCGCTTCACAGCAGCCACGTGGAATTTGCTGCTCGCCCACCTCACGCATCGAGACCCTCAGCGAGTTTCTCGCACCTACCAATACATACAAGCGTTATAAAAGATATAAAGCTAACGACGCATCCACCTGTTGTCTCCTCCATTCCGAAAGGCGGTAGCGGTGGGGAAATAAATCCCTTGATGATGGTTATCATTTCCCCTCTGTGCGTGCCCGAGAGGTGCTTGGCATCACTGCGGTACCTGAAACCATCAGCGGCAAAGCGGACACATTCCCTTCTTGGATTTTAAACAGGGGTCAGACCAGACCTTTGCCAGGCGGCGTTAACAGTGGAGGAGGCAGCACCTTAAATAGCTACAACGTTAGGACCGTCTTAGGAAAAGAAGACCGAACAACTGTTACCTGCACATTTGACTCCCTGAGCGATGAGGCCCCACATGAAGTTGGCGCAGTACTCACACCAGTGCGGGCCCCGGAACGTGTGCACCTGCAAGACAGCAGCAGAAAGGAAAGTTACAGAAAATGACCCAACTGTTTCACGGGCATCAATATCAATGTGTCTAAACGAGGCAGAATTCCCCTTCTTCGAAGGCACCATGTGCAGTCACTGGAAGTTTCCCTTCATCGCTGCAGGAAAGAAAGGCTAAGAAAGATTTCACAACAGGACGAGGGGTGACGGTTTCAAACTGAAAGAGGGTTGATTCAGATTGGATATTAGGAAGAAATTCTTCACTGTCAGGGTGGTGAGGCACTGGAACAGGTTGCCCAGAGAAGCTGTGGTTGCCCCATCCCTGGAGGTGTTCAAGGCCAGGCTGGACGGGGCTTTGAGCAGCCTGGTCTGGTGGGAGGTGTCCCTGCCCAGGGCAGGGGGGTGGGACTGGATCATCTTTAAGGTCCCTTCCAACCCAAACCATTCTATGATTCAACTGCCAAGACTCTTGTGGACTGATGGGAAACAGAAGCTCTCCATCCTGAGCGTCCGGAGCAGCAGAACCGGGTCTGGGGGGGGGCTGCTCCCAGACCATGTGGCAGTGGCAGGCCGCAGCCCTTCTCCTGCCCCTCAGCATTCCTCTGAGGAGGATTTTAGCCATGAAGTGAGGCTTTTGCAGCGACCGTGCAAGAGTCCACCTCTCAATTCAAAATGTCTTCTGCTTTGCCCTCCCCTCTCCATAAGGTACCATGTGAAACGTGTAGGGGGCTGCAGGATTTCGCCTCGGGCGGAGGGAGTCCTGCCAGGCAAAAATACCAGTGCTACACTGAAATACTGCAAACGCACTTTGGGGCTTTCCAGTTTAGAATAACTCTAAGAGGAAATTATTCTTTTCAGACTAATGCTGCATATTGAAAATCCAAATGAACCTAGTAAATGGAAACAAGAATCCACCGACCCAGGAAAAAATTCAAAGCTAAGGAAGGAAAAAAGAAAAACCCAAACCCAATGCTGCTTTCAATCCCGGCTCACATGCTTGTTACAAATCCTGCAGCCACCATTAGCTGCTTCTGATGTTATTCTGATAAAGTTCCTGCTGTAGGAAACCACAGGATTCTTTGCAGAGAAAAATCATTACTTCCTCAGCCAGCGCAAAAGCCTTCCAGCCCCTGTTTAGAATAGACAGGCTGACATAAAAAATCAGTAACCACCCATCATAAAGAAATGAAATTTGCAGTGAAACGTAGTAAAAATGCTTCAGGCTTAAGTCACTCGGTTCTCCGGAGTTACGGAGTGGGTATGGGAGCAGGCAGCAGCCTCCCGCACGTGCCCTGCCCGCTCGGATCAGCGTGGAGCAGAAGAGAGGAGGAGATGGTTGAAACGCACGTGCCCGACATCCGCGCCGGGCTCTGGTTATAAATAGCAAAACGCCAAGTGGCCCTGCCGGAGGTGGCGAGCATCCCCCCACGCCACTGATTTAACCAGCGGCTGGCTCCCAGGTGACACTGACCGCAACGGCGTGACAACCCAGAGCGGCACCCAGCAGTTCAGACCACGTCGCGGTTTTGGCTCGGGGGAGGTCTGCAGCCTCCTGGGCGTTCGCTGCCTGCGAGGCAGCGGTGAGGTAGATTCCTGTGTTAGTTTGGAAAGTTACTCTTGAGTTCACCGAGTAACTCAGGTGCGTGTCTGCGCCCGGCTAGGCTTATAACCTATAGCCTCCATCCCTACGCTGCCGAGCATCTCTGGAGGAAGCGTAATCACAGCATCGCAGAATGGCAGGGGTCGGAAGGGACCTCTGGAGATCATCCAGTCCAACCCCCTGCCAGAGCAGGGTCACCCAGAGCAGGTTTGACAGGAACGCGTCCAGGCGGGTTTGGAATGTCTCCAGCGACGGAGACTCCACCACCTAATGGTGCGAAGCTGCCCCCCGCACCCTCTCTCACGCACCTTTGGAAGGTGCGATGTGCTCCACGAACCCCCTTCTCCCTGCAGCTCCACCTGACTTCCACAAAGCAAGCGATGGCAAGACTGTCGGCAGCTGTAATCTCCATTTTCTTCCCCCCCGCTCAAAGAGATTTTTCACACCTTCCCCTCTGTTACCCACCTGCGCTACCCACATCCTCTTGGCTTTCTTCCTCAGCCCTTGTGGTTTTTTCCAGGGCTTTGGCAGCGCTCCCTTCCCAGAGTAGGCACATTCTAATATCCTTATCCTCAAGCAAAACGCTGTGCTTTAATGCCTGCAGCACTAACAGAACTTTTTTGGGGTGGGGAAAACTGCTTCCTTTCAGTCACCTTTTTTTTTTTTCGTGAAATGAACATTCACCCCAAAACCTTTGTTTAAAAATATTTGTCAAAATTTCTGTTGAGGAAAATTGACAAAAAAAAGAAAAACCAGACAGCGCAAAGGGTTGAACAAAAAAAGGATCTTTTTTCGGAGTCCTTTCCAGTTTTATAAGAGGTTTTTAAAAAATTTTTTTGTTTTTTAGTATTTCTGACTGTAAAGGAGGGGGAATTTCGTCTTATTCCTTGAAATGCTGCCATTTCAACTTCTTTCTTCAGCCAGAACAAGAACAAATTCCACCACATTAATATTTCTCGCTAAATAAAAACAATGATACTATCCGGTACCTCTCCGCTTGCCAATCTCAGTTAATCAAAATCACCGAACGTGCCATTTGCTGTAGCATTTCTAATGCTTTCCCTGGGCGCTGGGGTCCCATCCTGGCCTCTCCAGGGCCGTCTCCAGTGCTGATACTCACCAAACCTCAGGTGCCCAATCCCTAACTGGCTGCTGTTTCAGCGGTGAACATCCCTCCTCCTTGGCATCCTGCTCCCCACCATGGTCTGCGCATTTCCACTTCCTCCGAGCTCTCCCCGGGAACTCTTCTACAGGGTCTACCACATCCCAAATCTGCCGCTCCAACGTTTTGCCTCCCTTCCTTTTTATTTTTTTTTATTTTATTATTATGAATAATTTATGAGTCCAGTTTCTCTTATGTTTCTAGTAACTTATCCACCTAGACACAAAAAAAAAAAAAAAAAAAAAATCACCTTTCTACTACAGCCAGTTCCCCTGACATCCTCCTGGCTCTCAGCTCACCCCTCGGAGAAGTTTACATCAACTTAAAAATGACAAGGACGAAGCAGGCTTTCCTCTTCCCTGCCAACACTGCGTGTACTGGTCGCCCTTCGCAAGATCAAGATTGACTTTCCCCTGCAGCATCATTGTCTCAGCATGATTAGCGCTGTTCTCTCCTCCCATCCAAATACTGAAATGCCTTTCCATACCATCGGGTAAGAAATTAACTTCTCTGTTAGAAGATCTATCCAGAGCCTGCTCAGCTTTATGCTGCCCCATCAAAATTACTCTTTCTTATCCGTTATTCTGACTGCAAACTCGAAACAAATTAAAAGCTGAGAGTAGGTTTTTCCTAGGTTCCGTGCTCTACCTCGCTTCATCCTTTCTCTGACAGGTAATAGGGAGGTTCTCTGGCAATATTAATTAGGAGGCCCAAAGGCCATACTGTCCTTCCATCCCCGGTGTGCACAACCCCGCGGGATCAGCTCTGGAACTTCTTTTGGGGTTTCTAATCAGTGCTGTCCTCTCCCAGAGCTCAGTGGTACCGGAGCGTTAACCTTCCCACCACCACGGAGTGGAACTGGACGTCTAAAACCCTGCGCTGGTCTGAGTACGCACCACCTCTGGAAATGAAATCAGACACAGTAAACGGTGCCAGAAAATAGCGAAAAATTGGTCTTCTGAGGTCAGAAGAGCCTCTGATCCCGTTTCATCCTGCAGAGCGGGACCTGGCAGCACGCTACAAAGAAACACGTTTGCATCCCTTTGCTAGCTCAAGAGCCAGCACCTGCAAACAATACTGCATTTATTACATGACACTCTTTAATACAGCATTCTGATTTTTATATTTAATTCCCCACTCTCAAAATCTGCCAAGCGACTTGCTTGTTTTCAGAACTAAAACATGCTTTCCAGAAAAAAATTCTGAAAACACACCCCAGCAGAATCCCAGAGATCCTGACTTAAATTACAAGGGGTTTCTTTCCCCTTATAAAAAGAGCATCTGCCATATGCAGATTTTACTGTCTTATAAAACGTGAGAGAGCAGGATTGCCAACTGTGGCTTTATATCTCCCAACCCTTCGTTCTCACTCCCGCCCCCAAAATCTTTTTCTCTCTCTTTCCATAAGGCTTCAACTGTGAGCGATTTTTGTTAAGAATGTGGAAAATGGGTGAGCGGGGAGAGCAAGATAAACCGGTTCTAATCTTAATTTGTAAAACTTCAGGGCAAATGCTCAATTTAAACGAAAAATCTAGATAATTTTAAAGCAAAATACCTGCTTCAAAAACTAGATAAAATCCTATTGCTACGCTGTCTTGCAAGTCTGCGGTAAGAGGAGAACCTCACGTTGGGCTTACACCTAGCCATTTCTATTTTGAGCTCTCCCGCAACACCAGCAAGGTATAATAAACATCTAACCACTGTGATTTTACGTAGGAGGACAGCTTTTTGCTTAGGCTTGAAAGACATTTTCTTATACGCAGGGAAAAATGGCTTAACTCCTGTGATGAATAAGTGTTACAGAATTCCCTTTATTTTTGTTTTGCATTCAATTAAACTATTTCTTAGAAAAAGAGACAAAGTTTTAGGAGAACCAAATAGAACAAGTGGCTCTGACAACAGATTATACCACAGGCTGTGAACTCCTCAAGCAGATCTCCCACCATTATTTCTCAGGCTCTATAAAGGTCACTGTTGAAGTTAGTTACCCATGTATCCCGTAACTCCACTTATCTTTTACGCTTTTGGGTTTTACTAGGCAGTCGTTCAGCTAGCCTTGATTGCTATCTGAAAACCAAGAATGAGCCAGCAGCTAATTAGTATTCGTAACCGGGAGACTTACATTATATCACTTGTCAAGGCAGGGAGGGAGAGAATAAGGAAACATCAGCAAGAAGTGCTGTGCAAACACGATGCGAAAGAACATGACGCATCAGCAGAGCTTTAGCAAAGCCACCGCTGGGAAGAAAGCAAGGCTGGATCTGACAAACGATGGATATGCAAAAATCAACACCAAGCACAGAAAACCAAAGTCTTTGTGACGTACAAAAAAAGTCTTCCCTGTTAAAAGGGTGCTGCCATGGCCTCCCTGAATGCCTGCTCCATCAGCATCCCTGCTCCGTACAGAGCGGCGCAGTTTCTTCCATGACCCTCCATGCTGAACGGCTGATGAGAATAATGGGTTTCGGCAAAATCCAGACACTACCATCTGTGTTGGGATGAAATACATCAACTTGCAAAAGGATGGCAAAAACCATTTCCGATCTACCCTCTCGGGCTACCAGAGTCCTACGCTCCAGGCAGAAGCCTTGTTGGTGCTCAAGGAGGAGACCAGGTCAACCGGGGACTGAATAAATGGCACACATCCAACATTCGCGCTGTGTGGTGCTCCAAAGGCACAGTCCTGCTGGCTATACTGTCTTTCAAACAAATTCCCAAGGATGATGGGACACTGCGGATGAAGGCTGTCAGCTCAGTGCTCCTAGCTGATTTGCAATTCCATCAACTGATTCTGCCTGTTGGGACTCTACCAAGCTTTTAATTGGATATGGGAGACATCGTAAGTCTCAATTAAAACGATGAACTCAGCCTGTGTTATTAATGTCTGTCTTCCCTGCCACAGCTGATTTTATCAGGCACTGAGCGTACCCATGCTGGCATCCAACAGGCTTGCCCGTTTCATCCATCCCTGGTCCAGGCAGAGATTGCCTGGATGCGAAGGGAACAGAAATCAGTGAGAAAGTCGATCGATTCCACTATCAGTTTGAGCAACGCTTCAATTTAATCATTGCATATATTACGATGATTAGGCAGTGCCTCTAAAACAAGGGTCTCAAGGACTCCCAATATTCCAGTACATGATATTCCCCCTGTGAGGCAAATATTGCTGCCGATGAGTAATCTGAGAAGGGAAAAGACTGCCATGACAACCCACACAGCAGAGCCATATCTGCACGATAATCGCTTCCATGCAAAGGTTGTCACAGAAACGACAGTAAGTGAGACCATTGGAACACACCTTCTCCAAAACGAGAGCTGACTTTGCCTAGACCAGCCGGGGTGCTAATGTGGGGAGCCAGTCTGGGACCACTCCGACGACTTTGTCCAGCAGCCCTTGTGAGGAGAGATGCTGAACGCCGCACGGTTCACAGCGTGGAGTATAAATAGCATCGTTACCGCCAGCGGGTACACTGACACGAATGCTGAGCAGGCAAACCTTCCTCCAGGTCCTCCTCCACTTGGAGCCAGAAGCGCTGTCACGTCTTGGTTACTTTCTGGTTTGCGCTGATCATGTCAGCAGAGATGGGAAGAACTGGAAATTGTGGTTAGGTCATGCTCTACGAGAGCCGAAGCAAAAAACTGGAGAGTAGCAGGTTGTTGTTGGCTTTTTTTTTTTGCTTTTAAATTCAAATTGTCACCTTTCTTTCAGGATGGAATAGCAGATTTTCTTTAAATGGATATAGAATCATAGAATGTGTTGGGTTGGAAGAGACCTTTAAAGGTCCTCTAGTCCAACCCCCTATATCTAGGAACTGGAACATTGTCCATTTTATTCCAGGTCCAAGTTACTCGATACCTGTGTCCATGCTAAAAATTCTGAAACTAGAGGTGAAAACTGAATAAAATCCTTAGAATGAAAATTGCATATATATAGATACTATATAAGCCATATGTAATCATGTAAATGGAATATATGTAATGATGTAAATAGACTATAAAACCCGAAGAGATTCCTACAGAGATGCTTTTCCTATGACGCTAAGGCTAATTTTGAGGAAAAGCTGTTGATTATGAGAGAGCGTGACGTGGGCTACGTGCTCCTCGAGGCAAACTCCCCGTCCTCCCCAGCAGAGCGCTTCCTAGCTTCACCACAGACACCAGCTGGTCCGTTCCTGGGGCTGTGCACATGGAAGACTGGCAGGATCCACACCTGGGGACTGATAAAACTACTGATGTGGTGGGAAGGAATTACAGCTCCGATAAATTAAGGATTTAGAAAAAAAGGCTTTTTTTTTTTTTTTTTAATAAACAGAGGCAAAGCTTGAATTCAGGGACTAGCACAAAGAAACCAGAAAGGGTTAAATAATATTGTGCTATTTGGAATCTGCTTTGGAAAAGCCCTGGCTTTTCCAAAAAAAGTAAAAGTAACATTAAATAAATACCTTAGGAGACTAAAATCCATCGATGGCTAAAAGCTCTTCTGGCTTGAACTGACTTATAATACACCATGAGCTGCAGAAGCAACAACATAGAGCTGATGAGATCTTCTCAGAAGTTCTGCGGAAGTTTTTCCTCCAGTTTTGTTCTCCAGATATTTTCCCCGCCTTTGAACATCTTCTTCCCTCAAGCGCTAGGAGTCTAAAAGAAACATCAAATTTCCTGAGGTTTTCTTATCTGTGAGAACGCAGAGAGACTCTCCCCGGGGACCGTGCTAGAGGCACCCAGCTCCTTCTGAATATTCATCTGAGTGCCGTGACTCACTTCAAGATGTTTTGAAAATACGTTCAGTGCCAGGTCCGTACCTAATAACAAATCAGCATCCTCTTTTCAGCGGGGCTAGACCAATTTACCCCAAATCGGCATCTGCCCCAGTTTTCAGATCAGAAATAGAAACGAGTTCATGTTACAAGTCACAGAAAAATGGCTCTGCTTAATATAGTAAGAGTTTGTTACAGTTTCTGGTCTTTCTGCAGCATTTCTTCTGCACTTTCCATCTCCCCGTTCCCAGTGTTTGGGCCCGGCTTTGCTGAGCAGCTCTCGTCAGAAAAATAAGATTTCGCACAGAAGCGATTTGCGATGACTTTTTACACGAGCAAGACACCCAGCACAGATGCAATTACACCTGTAAAATCTGGGCAAGGGCCAGGTTAGCTTATTTGTTTCAGAGAAGCAGTACAAATTTCACCGGCAGAGCAACTCTTGTTAGAATCAGCAGTTTCTCCATTAAAGCGATGCTTGAATCCGTCTATATTGGCAAAGCCTTTCCAGTAAAGACTGGTTCTCACCTAAGCCTTCACTTTTTTTGTGCATGTTTAAGGCTATGTTCTACCCCTGGTTATTTCCGGAAAAGTACGTTGTCTCTGCTCCGGAGCTCCCCGTTCAGCCTTTCAAATGGGTCATCCTCAAAGAGAAAGGGCGGGATGTCGCTTCAAGTCGAGGAGGGAGACGAGGAATCTCAACAAACAAGGCTCATCAGCATCTCCGCTGACTTGGCTTAAGCAACCATGGAAAAACGTCTCGCCTCTCTGGAAGAAGCGTTGGCATGAAAGGGAATTATGTTCTGGATGTTCACCGATTCACCAAGCAGCCCCGCAACTGTTATTTATTACAATTAATTGACTGTGCCGTCTCAGGCATTAGTAAGATAGTAACTAAGAAACAGCATGACAGTACCAAATACCGCACGGAAAGATAGCAAAAAATAGTCTTTGGAGGACATATCTATTTTGTGAAGAGCAAGAGAGAAATGAGACAATATCCTAGGGAAAATGATGCACGGAAATACAGATTTCAGTCCAGCTCTGACAGGCACGGACACCTTCTTGCTTCAGTGAAGCACCACAGCACTAATCTAGGCAGAAGGGTGGTTTTATGCCATGGACTATCGGCAGTTACGAAACACCTGCAGAGCGCTCCGCTGGCTCAAGCCATCAGGAGCCAGAGGTGTCTGAAGGAATACTTATAACCAGCCAAGGGAGCTAAAAATTCCCCAGGGCCCATGAGTCACACGAAGCTGGAGGGGAGTAAAGACCTTTAAGGTGTTTTGTCCAGGCTTATTTTAAATTTGCCGAGTGATGGGGAGGTTACTGCACTGACGAACCAGTTTCACTACGCAGGAGATTTCTTGCTGTTAATCTCAAATTTTCCCTTTCCTCTTCCTTTTAAGCTATCATCCCGTAACTCCCAGCTAATGCTCCTCTTCCATGACTGCCCTCCTCGCCATTAACGTTTTTCAAGCACGGTTTGCCTGTTTTCTCCAACCCCACACAAACAGCCGGCAAAGGAGCCAGGTCAGTACCCGAGCCTAAAGCATGGCACCAGGTGGGGAGGAGATGCAGAAGATGTTCCACATCAGGTAGGGATGGACTCAGGGCAGAAGGTATCTCATTAGGCATAATTGTTGTTTGTTTTTTTTTTTAACATCAGAAAACTACGGGATGTAGGGGGGAGATGGAGAGATGAGGAGATGCAGAGACGGAAAGTCCGGAGGACTGAGCAAGGGGAATCCTGCGTGTTCAGTAGCCTAATAAAAACTGCCTCACTGGAGACAGAAAATGGGGTAACCTTAAACCCAACTAGGTTTCCCCTGCTGTGTGAGTCCTTTGGCCTAAAGCCCACCTTGCACATCCCAACCCAGAGCTCCCCCCAGTCCTCTTCTCAATAACCAACCCAGAACATTTCAATCCCCGTTGCACCTCGCCACAGGCCCCTTTTCCCCTCAAATCTGAGGTTCCTGCTATTGCCTGAAGCTCCTCCTTCACCCGCCTGCCCAGGAGGTGCCCAGCTGCTGATCATGGAATGGATCAGGTACCAGCTAGGTAAGAAACTGTGTTTTAATTTACAAGCTATCACACCGGCTGCATTCTGGGGACAAGATAAGAAAATATGAGGTTTATAAAGGACAGAAAAAAGCATTCTTATTGGTAGGGTCCAGCTGTAGAATAAATTTATGGGAACGATTAGGAATAGATTTACTCTGTCCACTTCTGTGGAATGTTACAGAACTTTCTCCTCTGGTAAAGCTTCTTTTTTTAAGAAAGTAACACCACTGGCTTCAGCTGTGATCCTTGTCAGCACTTCAAAGAGCATCCCACAGATCTCTCAGACCTTCCAAATAGAAGATGCTGTTGTTCATCTACTCTGGAGGGAAGTATGAACTTGACATCCATCACACACACGTGTCCATTTAGATACGTGCGTACCAGAGAGCATGGGGAGATTTGTTCCCCGTAACGGGTAAGAAACCGAACGAGAGGAAAAGCCTTTCCGTGAAAGAAGGCGGAGCTGAAATTTTGAGGATGGTGAAGTGACTGTCCTGATTTGGTCTGATGACTTCCTTTACAGGAGATCTCATTCTGCGTGCTGGATTTCAGAAAAGCAGAGTATATGGAGGGAAAGCAAAAGAAATCAAATATGCAAACAGACAGACCCAATCAAGTCACACTCCCAGTCCTAGCTCACCTTCAAACCCCGGTATTCAATTAGAGCTAAATAAAATGCTGTGTCAAACAGTGTAGATGTCTCTCAGCTGACAGATTTGAATGAACAGAAAATGAATATGTTAGATTTCTAGAGAACACATAAATATTAATTGAAAACATTTTATGCATTAAAAAAAGCTTAAATATGCTTAAAAAATAAACTATTTTTAATACCTAGCTCTCATCCTGAGGAACGGGCATTAAAAACTCAGGTAGACCTGACGTGTATAAATCACCATCCCTTTCTTTACTTATGGGGATTAATTTAAGAGAATTCAGCCACTCTGTATTTGCATTTGAGATGTGCCCATGAGAGACCAGATCTCCACAGTCAGGAGAATATTAAGGAGCTGGAGATCATCGGCAGCCGGTTCTGCCCACAGAGCTCCCGGCTGGCCAGCCTGGTCCCTTCAGGCAGGAGGCGACTCACATTCCAGCAGATTTAAATAAGATCAAACACCTTTCAAAAACCCAGCCATGTCAGCACTCCTAGAAGGGCTGTCTTCACATTCTTCTTTTGAACAACCCTCGGAGCGAAACATAGCTTAACAGACTTATTCAGGAGGCCTCTTGATGATTTAAGAGTTAAAAGCAGCTTTTGTGTTCACCCCTTCCCTAGGCATCCGCACTCCTGGGAGGACCATTGCTACACTGCTCCTCTGCCACCACGTTCCTCGACTTGAGCTCTGCTGGAGGCAACAGACTCCGAGGGTCCAAACTCCACCTGCGTCCCCAGCCACCCACCCCACAGGGACAGGAGGTGGCGGAGCGGAGGGAGAACCGAGGTCTCCCAACCCGTGGCCAAGCCTCTCAGGCATTTGCTAACCCCAGCCCGCCTCTGGAGCGGCTGGTTCCGTCTTCTTCCCTTCTCCAAGATGATAGCGCTGGTTGTTGCGCATTAATGACTCTCCAGTTCTCCTCCCTCTCTGGGATGCTACAGCATTTCCAGTATAAAGGGATACCCGAGACCCCTTCATTTCTGTGACTAGCGATGTGCCCGATCAAAGCAGCAGCTGGGAAAGGGTCAGCAGTCCCTATCTGTAGCCTCGTTGCCTGTATAACGAAGAGAAGATTCGCCGCGGAGGTACAGGGCAGCGTGCGCCCTCCTTTTTGCCGGTGGAGCCTCTGGGGACAGCAGTCGCTGGTGGTTAGCTGAACTATATAAATTTATTTCATTTCTGGGTTGTTTTTTTCTTGTTTCAAAAGTCTACCTTGAAACCTCTGGGACTGACGTCTCCTTCCTTCCCACACGGGTGGCACATTTGCCGCTTGGCAGGCGACCTAGGAGACTTCTGCAGAGATTTTAAAGGATGACGTCTACACACGCGAGAAGAAAAACTTGACAGATGCAAGGAGTGATAAAGGAGAGAAGCGCCTGAGCGAAGGATGGCCGCTCGTTTCAGATCCATAACACAAGAATTATGAAGAGCGTATGGTTATTTTTTAGAAAAACCGGACGGTGGCCGCATTCAGAGCTCGCCAACACCAGCAGCATTCCTTCAGCGGGTAGGTTGGGTGCCGTGCACCCTTTATGGGGCGAGGGGTTTGCTCCCTTCTACTTTTTTATAGCAACAACTATCTGCGTAAGGTGACTCCATTTCACTGACTTCAGAAAAGAGTTACTTCTCAAGGTATATTTTTCTAGCAACTGTACGAATAAAAGAACTACAGTACAATTATCATAAAGAAAACAATCTGTGGAAAGTTTGTGCCGTACCTATGACCTTGGATCAGACGCGTAATTTGTTTTTGAAAAAAAGACTGGAAAACTCACAGCTTTCAAATTTTCCAGAAACAAGTTTCTGGAAGAAAAACAAATAAACAAACCCAAAGCAATGAAAATCAGGTTACCGGATTATTTTCAAAACAGATGCGTTTCAGGCTGTTAAAAGAAAGCAACTAAGGAATACAAATGCGCGCAAAATTAAATACGTATTATCCTACATACACTGTAGTACATGGAAAATCACAACCTGCAAGAATTGACTTTGAACTTTAAGGAATAAGTGAAAGTTGCAAGACATTTCAGATCTGTAGGAGACCTCAGGAGCCTGTGAAAAAATGCTCTGCATTTAACTGACAGCCAGCAGGATTATTTTACGCCAAGCGTTCGTATTACACACTTTTTTATAGAACATTTTGTACATGGTTTTCAAAATCACGCTTTATTGAAGAACTCAAGTCAAACAAAACACCCTGATCGTGTAAAGTTTCTAATTTTAGCGATTATGAGAACTCAAAAGCCAGAAGGTGGTTTAAATAGAATCACATGGACGATAGGTAAATACACATATGTACACACATGTGTACATTCACACATGCACAGGCGTGTGATGGAAATCAAAACTGCAAATAAGAGACAATTAACAGACGCTTATATCGTCAGACAACAGTATTACATCACTGATTTCCCCTTCTCCTAAAAGAAATAAAAGCAAAAGCTAAATGGGGGAAAAAAACCCACACATTAAAGACAAAATCTAGGCTTCGGGTACTATATATGAAGTTTGTACCGTCGCCTACAGGAATTCAGTGTCACACCAACTCACTCAGTCTTACAAACACAGCCTGCCTATTATGCAATGCATTTCACTGCCAAAAGGTTAATTTACTAAATCCCTACTGGACACTTATTACCCATACAGACGCAAAACGTGCCCATGTTGTATTGACGTGTGCGTCTCTTACCAAAAAGCGTCGTTTATTCAAAATAATGAAAACGATAATTAGCAGCTACACAGAAGACGTAGTAAATTTTATGAAAACACAAGGTAGTTGCTAATGCCAGCAGCTCCAATAGCCCCATGGTATAAGCCATGCTGCTTTCAACACACTCAATTCATTAATACAGGAGAAAAGCCAGAGACTAAGGGAAATGCAGACCATCTGCTCAATCCAGATGCAGCAGAACATGCTTCTTACCTCCAAAGCTATTTACCAGCGACAAACTCAGATGATATCAGTTTAATCCTCTAATCGCAGATCTAAAAGATTTTTCAGCATCGCGTTATCCTAAGTAGAGCTGAACTACGTTCATTTGAATTGAAAGAAAACTTTGCCAGTTTTTCTCACCCCTTGGTGTAAACCAATTCAGCAAATATTACTGAAATAAATACACGCAGACAAGCAGTCAACAACAAAATCCTCATTCTTCTGCTGATACGGTCTGAAGATGTCTAATTGATTTAACCAGCAATGAGATCTAATTGAAGCATTTAAGTTCCCAAAAAGTCACAGTCTGCACATATATTATTTCCTTGCAATACCGGACCCATTTTAAAATAAGAACTATAGTCCCTGCGCATTAAAAATAAATAAGCAGCACAAGGTCTTACCTTGAAGTTATGAATCTTCTCGTATTTTGGGACATGTTCGTTTTCTTTCAGCGTTGCTCTCCTGACAAGCGACGTCAACTGCGAATAAGCAAAGAGTTTAAGGGGTTGCCAGATTGTCACGGACGACTTCTGAGAACCCAGCTTCATCCCCAAGGCTGCTATCAGTAAATCTTGCTGACGGCCCTCCTGCTTCGAGTTGTGCACCGCAGACCTGTTCGCTTTGTGCCCTGACCAGGACTCTTTGGATGGCATGTTGGAGCTGAGGGGAAGGAGGAACAGCCCCCCCCTCTCCCCCAGCAACCGCTCCGCGCCCTTGTGTGGATCAGACTCGGTTTGAAATACCCAAAAAGACCATTTCGGGAACTTAAACTGCTGGGGAGGGCGGCGTGGCCATGGCAGGGCACTCGTTCACCGCGGGGCTAACTCAGCGAGGCGGGCTCCCCTTCCAGCCGGGCCGGGGTTGGGGGGAGGGAGGTCAGGCTTGCCGGTGGGCGACCGGCGGGCCGGGCATGTGCGGCAAGCGGGGGAGCAGCCCGCGGCCTCTCCCTCCATCAGCGCCCGGCGGCGGGGCTGCGCCTCCCGCACCCTCCTCCCGCCCCGCTGCCCGCTGCGGGGGGCTACTCCGCTCGGCGCCGGGCGGCAGCGGCACCGCCCCCGGGGCGGCTCCGCGGACCCCACTCCCCTCCTCCTCCTCCCCGCCGTGTCCGCAGCCAATGAAGCCTCGCCGAGGCGGGCAGCGCCGCTCCCCCTCCCCGGCTGGGCTGCGGGAGAGGTACCAGCGGGAGGGCTGACAGCCAGGGAGGGATGAGTCACGCACCGCCGCAAAATGGCATCGCTTCGCCCCTTCGCGGGGTGTCGGGGCATCCTCAGGTGCGCACAGGCAGCTGCAGCCCCGGGGGACGCGACAGAAAGCGGCCGTCCCCGACCCCCCCCGTCTGACGCGGGCCGGGCGCCTGGAGGTAAGGGGTTAACGCAACCCTTGATGCTCATCACTCTTCCTTTAAAATTACGTTTTTTCAATGCCTTTCGTATAAAAAGAGGCTCGACAAACTCGCATCAGCCTCTTCTGGTAGTGATGTGAACATAAACGCTACCAAAAAAAGTTCACCACTTCAACCAAAGACCTAAGCCCTAGATTCTGTGGTGCCTCTCATTAGGGGTTTATGAACATATTCC
Source organism: Alca torda (assembly GCA_008658365.1). Lineage (NCBI taxonomy): Eukaryota > Metazoa > Chordata > Aves > Charadriiformes > Alcidae > Alca > Alca torda. The sequence continues at coordinate 36,119,684 of CM018084.1, read as the reverse complement.
ACCAAAGACCTAAGCTCTAGATTCTGTGGTGCCTCTCATTAGGGGTTTATGAACATATTCCACCAAAGACCTAAGCTCTAGATTCTGTGGTGCCTCTCATTAGGGGTTTATGAACATATTAAGACACACAGTCTCCAATCAGATGGAAACCTGCTGTTTGGACTGATGCGACTGACCGTGAAATGTGCGCAGGACAATGTGGTCCTCGCTACCCCTCACACAAGCCAAAGGGAACAAGTATTTCACACCAGCATCGTTAACGCTTTGCCGCAGAGCCAAAGTGACCTGGGCTCACAAAGGACCAGGGCAGCCCATGTCGTATCCACCCGGAGCTGCTCACCCGGGCAGCCCGGCCCAGGGGGACTCCCTTCATCTGCTTGCTGATGGGCGGGAGGGGACACCATGATGGCCACCCAACCCCTGCCCTTTTTCTTCTAGCGGTCTCCAAGCATTTGTGAACAGTCTTTGACAGGGACTGCAAAAGCGGGCCTTTATTCTGACTTCGCATGGCAGTGATTTACACCCTGGGGCTGACCACCGTCCTGGTATTTAGGGCACGAGAAGGAGACCTTCCCTCGGGCACAGCCTGCCTGTGCTGCCGGCCAGGACACAGCCCTCCCTCCCCTCACCACAGGCTGCAGCACCACAACCGCTCTCCCTTCTGCAGCAAAGGTATTTTTAACTCTCATGACTCAGTAACAACCACGGTTTGTCGCAGTCTTCTGGGTGGAATTGGTGTGTGTGTTTTGCAGCTGGATCACAGCGTTACCATTCAGCTCCATCCTGCCAGTATAGCTGAGAGTAATGCTCACCGCGAGCCCCTCCTCTGTTCCCTTGCGTGGCCACCAAAACCTTTTCTACGGGTTTTAAAAATCAGCTGGGTTTCAGCATAGGGTCAGGTTGCAGAGGTTAAGGATCAACGTACGTGCTCCAGCAGCCGAGAATCTGCAATGCAAGTTAATAGCTAATAATCGAAACACCGGCCATGGAAACACAGGATGAAGCTGTCGGGTATTAGTGGCTCATACAGGGGCCTTTAGAGTACCTGGCTCAGCTCCCAGTTCCAATACAGACAGGAGGCTGGCTGATCCATCCTACTGAGAAACGCTTTTCCAACCTCTACCTCAATCTGCCTGTCTTGCTTTTAGCCACTCGTTTCAGCTGGAGGTGAATAAATGCCCCTCTCATGTTTTTCTGCACGTCCTTCTAAGTTTAACACTCCACGGCAATAGGAGACCAAGAAAAAGGAGGTGAGGAGTAAGTGATGGCAAAAACTGACCACCTCATCTACGTGAAGTGTGAGGATAGTAGGGACTCAGGGGAGCAGGAGGCAGACAGGTTTTCAACCTCATTCTCTCCTTCCTTTCTAGCTAAAGCCACTTCACCGTTTCATTCCCAAGGGCCACATCACATAAAAGTCCTCATGGAACACGGTGGACCTAAAACCTGCCCCACAGGAGTCATCCTCGCCAAACAGCTTTAAGTGACAACACACTCAGGAAGCAAATTGTAAAGTTCGGGAAACGTAGGCTCACAGCATCACAGAATGGCAGGGGTCGGAAGGGACCTCTGGAGATCATCCAGTCCAACCCCCTGCCAGAGCAGGGTCACCCAGAGCAGGTGGCACAGGAACGCGTCCAGGTGGGTTTGGAATGTCTCCAGAGACGGAGACTCCACCACCTCTCTGGGCAGCCTGTGCCAGGGCTCTGCCACCCTCAAAGAAAAGAAGTTCCTCCTCATGTTGAGATGGAGCTTCCTCTGTTCAAGTTCGTGCCCATTACCTCTTGTCCTGTCTCTGGGCACCACTGAAAAGAGCCTGGCCCCATCCCCCTGACACCCACCCTTTAAGGATTTATAAGCATTGATAAGATCCCCCCTCAGTCATCTTTTTTTTCCAGACTAAGAAGACCCAAATCCCTCAGCCTTTCTTCATAAGAGAGGTGTTCCAGTCCCCTCATCATCTTGGTAGCCCTTTGCTGTCCCCTCTCCAGCAGTTCCCTGTCCTTCTTGAACTGAGGAGCCCAGAACTGGACACAGTGCTCCAGATGTGGCCTCACCAGGGACTCTAAACTCTTTGAAAATTGAATTTGTTGGAAATAAATAGCCCAGCGTTTTTCAAGAGTACATTTGCTATCCGAATCAACCCCTATTATTTTGTATAAGTCTACTTAAGAAGCAAGATAAAGCATTCTGAATTTTCCTTTCAATTGTTGGTAGAGTGCATATTTGGGTTTTGACATAGTTATTCCTTAATTGTCAGCCTCCTTTTTCCATAATTCTGAAGAACTGATTTATTTTCAATTGCACTTCAGAGTCCCGTTAGTAGAAACTGATCTCTAGATTCTGGAAAATTAGATCTTAAGAATGCCAATAAAAAAGTAAGCAAAACTACCCAACAGGGAAAGGTCCTATCTCATGGCTGTAATTACGAAAACGCGTTATAATCTGGAAAGCAGTTATAAGATTATGAATTTTAATTCCAACATTACTTTGTGTTACAGTAATCTAACTCAGACTGCTTATTGGTTTTACATAAATCAGCTTCCCATTGTTCAGTGCGAAGCATTTTCGGCTGTTTACAAACACAGGAATACTGGGCTCACCTACAGCCCGTCACATGTGCTACGTGCACTGTAGTTGTGCACACCACAAACCTCCACTGAAAGAAGGTTAAAGCCATAAAGCTAGCAACTGAAAAATTATGAACAATCTATCTTTGTTATCTATTTTTTATATATATTTCCCTATCATAAAGTAGTGCCGCAATTAGAAATCATACAACTGCTTTCAGATGACATAATTCTACAATGCATACACTCATTCACCATAGAATGGTTTGGGTTGGAAGGGATCTTAAAGATCACCTAGTTCCAATTCCCCTGCCCTGGGCACGGACACCTTCCACCAGACGAGGCTGCTCAAAGCCCCATCCAGCCTGGCCTTGAACACCTCCAGGTGTGAATTCATGGACCAAGGGGTCCATGACTCCCAGCCTGCAGGTCCTGCTCTTCTTCTTACACCCTTGGCCCGCTCCCGATTCACTGCCTGCTCTCCACCAGTGGCTCCTGCACTCCCACCCGCCAACCGTGTCTCCTCTCCACAGCCCTTTCATTTCCCAACAGCTATCTTTAAAACTTACACTGTCTGAAGTCATCCTTAACGGGGACAATTATTAGGTAGTCTGCTACATACTGGATGAAAAAGAGGTGGACATCTGAGGAGGAAAATACTTTCTAAGTAATGTATTGATTTTGTTTTTTTGTTAATTGTTTGTGACAGACATTTGCCATCATTGCATGTGTAGGGAACAATATGCTGTGCAGAGCGTGGCCAGCAGGTAGAGGGAGGTGATCCTCCCCCTCTGCTCTGCCCTGGGGAGGCCACATCTGGAGCACTGTGTCCAGTTCTGGGCTCCCCAGTTCAAGAAGGACAGGGAACTGCTGGAGAGGGGACAGCAAAGGGCTACCAAGATGATGAGGGAACTGGAACACCTCTCTTATGAAGAAAGGCTGAGGGATTTGGGTCTTCTTAGTCTGGAAAAAAGATGACTGAAGGGGGACCTTATCAATGCTTATAAATCCTTAAAGGGTGGGTGTCAGGAGGATGGGGCCAGGCTCTTTTCAGTGGTGCCCAGAGACAGGACAAGGGGTAAAACGGGCACAAACTTGACCATAGGAAGTTCCATCTCAACATGAGGAGGAACTTCTTTCCTTTGAGGGTGGCAGAGCCCTGGCACAGGCTGCCCAGAGAGGTGGTGGAGTCTCCGTCTCTGGAGACATTCCAAACCCGCCTGGACGCGTTCCTGTGCCACCTGCTCTGGGTGACCCTGCTCTGGCAGGGGGTTGGACTGGATGATCTCCAGAGGTCCCTTCCGACCCCTGCCAGTCTGTGACTCTGTAAGACTCCAGGAGGAAGAAAACTGCAGGGCTGTCTTTTTTAACTTTAATTTAAGGACGTGGTTTCACAGGAGTGAGGTGGACTGAAAATGGCATGACTGGAAGTCATAGCTGAGCAACCTCTCAGCAGAGCCCACCACCAGAGCAGCCTCTTGGTCCTGTACATTTTAGTCACTTAAACGAGCACTAAAAACCCAAACCCAGCAACATGACAACCTTTAAACCAAGACATCTGTTTAGAGGTTCTACATTGTACATAGGGACTAAAGGGGGGGAAAAAAAAAAAAGAAAAAGAAAAAAAAAAGACTGTAATTTGCTATTTCAAATGTTCTCATTTGTTGTAAAACCTCAACCATAAAAGTGGTTCAGCCTAGGTCCTACCGGGACTCTGCTTGCCTTACTTCCCCCTGGAGCAGTCCTTCAGGGTGCGGGGGAAACAGCTGTTTTCTTGAGCACTGTTTGCTCTCGGTGTTAGCTGGATAACGTACGCCTATTTCCTAGTGCTAATCTCACAACCAGTAAGTCTTATTACAAAGACTCCACAGAATTGATGTGAAAGTCCTCCATGGCTTGCAGTGAATTCCAGTTAGTCACTCTCTGACAGACACATTATGCAAGTTTAGTGCAGTCACACACTTCAGTCAACATCGGCCAAATTATCTTTCTAAAAAGGCGAATCGATGATGCATTTCCCATTTGTTGAGTAATAAACCAAAACCACCTCAGAAAAAAAAAAAAACAAACCCAAAACAACAAAACGGAAAATTCAAGAGTCAGGTTAAACTCCACAAGTCCTAAAATGCCCAGATTAGACTTGATGAGACCTCCTGAACCCCACGTGCGTTTCCAAACGATGTAGTGTTCGGTTTCACGACCGCCTGGCTCCTCTCTCAAACACAGTATCGTGTTTTCTTCAGTCTCGCAAACGCACTGCAGGCTTCTCATTCTCATATGGCATTTCCATGTTGTTATGACTAAATTTGCCTTTATTGTTTCAGACTTATGATCCCTTCCCTCTAAGGAATGTATTTCAATAATAACAACAACCAGCAGTTATATTGCATGCATTTTTAAAAAAAAAAAAAAAAATCAAAGATGATGCCCTATTGTACATATCTAAAGAAACAAGATATTTGGGTTGCTACGCGGTTAGCCACCCTATGTTTTGTCGTGTTCTGTTTCACTGTATCGCTAACTTAGCCAAATGGATACGCTCAGAAAAATCCTTCCTTGCCCAAACGCTCTATGAGCGTATTTTACGGGCTCAGTACATGATTTTCAAAAGTTTATCAGTCAAATTGTGAAACTGAGCCCAGTTTCCTCAATGCAAGTCTTGGTGGAGGCTTGTTCCATACTAAATATAATTTTCCCAGTCATATCTTTCACCGAATTGTTCCAAGTGGTGGGGGCAAGGGGAGCCCAAAATGGTACTTTTTATTTAAACTTGGTAATAGGCTGTTTTCATTTCATTTTCTTCGCTTGTAGACATGCTGATGCCAGGCATAGCCTCTGCCCACAGACAGGCAAAGCGAGCGGAGGGTAGGAACGGTATTCCAAGTTCAACCCGAAGGTTGGTATTTCAGGAGCTGGATGGGAAGGACCATCACGCAGGTCTCAGCCACCAGGGTAAGACTTCTCCCGCCGCCATTCCAACACAGCCACATTCACCTGGCACACGGACAGCATCGGGCTCACACAATGCTCAAACTATACCGGGATCCTCAGGCAACACACAACCCCGCTTTGAGTCCGCAGTCACCCACGGGGGAGTTGGGGTTTAAGACGTGGTTGAACGATGAAAACTTACTGCTGAGAAAAGTTCTATTTTTTTATACGAAAATTTTCCAAATGGACTGGCTTCTGATTAAATCAGACCTTCCCACCCCCCACCTCACAGTGAAATGCTTACTGCAGAAGCTAAAGAAATGGCTATTATATTTTTATATTTATTATATTTTTATATTTATTTTACATTTTTAAATTTTTATTTCTGAGAAAAGTGTATGTGATTTCCACATCAGGTAGTGAACATTTTTATATCCAGAATTTAAAATGAAGTTTTTAATTTAGATTTTTTTTTTTTTTAAATTAAAACCTTAATTAAACAAAATCAGCCAAAGTGTTGGCTTGGTTTAAAGTACGATTGTTAAATTAAAAAAAATAATAACCTAAATCAAAGTTATGGGAAAAGAATATGGAAAAAATCCTGCCCAATATTGCTGCTACAAATCACTGCATAAAAAGTGAGTTCATTTGGTACTGTAGTGTGCAATACGATTTGGGAAGATTTTATGATCGCACTGATGCGCTTCCCAGAAATACCCTGAAGTACCCTTGTTTTCATAACAAGGGAGCCTCCTCATAAAAAAAGCAAAGAGATCTTAGGGGAAGCCGACAGAAAAGTCACTTATCGGCAGCTTTAGTCCTAAAACCTACCGGTCACCGCAGCGGGTTGGGCTCTAGGTCACCCGGCTTAGTTTGTTCCTAGTGGCGTGACGGGTTGCGGATTCGCTCCCGGCAGTTACCAACACGAGCCTTTGCAAGCGACAAGTCGAAACCGCGCGCTGGCAAAAAGCATCCACTGCGACTGTCCCTCTCTTTCGATAACTGACGAGGCAAAACCGATTAACGTTTGCTGCTCTGGATAGCGGCACAGAAGCAAGGCACTTTTCAGTGGCAAACAGCACATTTCTTTTCTGAGGGAGGGGTCTATTTGGGCATAGAACCACGGACCTAGCCGTGGCAAAATAAAATAAAAATGGCGCAGTAAGAAGTTTCTGGAAGACTTTGCTAACGTCGAGCGACGTAGCTTTTAGTCAGGTCAGCAACTGGCCCGCCATGTCCCCTGAAGGAGGGGAGGTAATTCTGGGGATTTCCTTCACGTTCCGTAGGCACAAATACCACCACAGGGGTGGGCACGTGGGAACGCACGCTGGCAGGGACGTGGATGTTGCAATCAATAACGGTGCTAAGCTGGGTTTCACAAGCAATAGCTACGACTTCGTTTATGCTGTATAAATAATAACATGCTTCCTCACGGGGTTGTGTTCTGGGCCAGACGGCACAGTCCTGCCATCCTCCTGGGGCTCCTGCCTTGTCCTGCTTTGGTCCTGAGCTGGCCAAAGCCACAGGTAAGCCACCCTACAGAGACACCAACGTAGGACATCCCTACGGCCTCAGCTAATAAAATAACCAACTACTCCAGCCCTTCCCTTATAGACAGAGACTACCAGCCTGCTCGCAAGGGCAAGATATGACTGCTCGACAAAAGCAGAGCTGCCACCAAGCTGTGCAACGCTGAGGCAAGACATGCCAATCAAACACGATGACAAAAGCTACCCAGAAAGCTAAGAAATGACCTCTTTTCACTCCTAACTCTGACTGCGTTGAGGAAGGCAGTTCCCCATGACCATGAGTTCAAGCCGAGGTATCAGCCTCAGCAATTCTCTCCTTGCTTTGCAGGACCTCATTACCACAACCCCCTTCTTGCCTTGGAGAAACAAGCTGCATTAAAAGGGGGTCAAACCCCAGCCAAACTTGGTTAAGTTCAGAAGGGGACCAAGAGCTGGTAGAGCAGAGAAGATGCCACCTCCCTGCCTCAGGGGGCTGGCAGCATCACTGTTCCCCAGGCAAAGGGTTCAAGACAGTTCATGAGCAAAGACAGCAGCATCCTGAAACACCAGAATCTGTCTCCAGTAAACCCTTCAGACGAAGCTGTCCTTCACAGCTTTGCTTTCAGTCATAGAATTGCTGAGGTTGGAAGGGACTTTTAAGATCATCAAGTCCAACCAGTCCTTTCCATCCACCCTTCCATCCTTCATAGCTTTGGGTTTGGTCCATCCTGTCTTCCTCTCCTCCTGCCAGGAGCCTGGGCCATGGAGGTGGTAAGCTAAACAGTGAGTTAAAGCAGCTGCCTGTGCCAGGTACTCCTCTTCCCAGGAAAGGCAGGAGCAGAGAGACTGGGAGGACTGCTCACATAGTTTAACTTTTACACTGTTACGCATTGCTAAATCGGGGCTAAACAGGTCTGTCTTGCAGCTATAGAATCACAGAATGGTTCGGGTTGGAAGGGACCTTAAAGATCATCTAGTTCCAACCCCCCTGCCCTGGGCAGGGACACCTCCCACCAGAACAGGCTGCTCAAAGCCCCATCCAGCCTGGCCTTGAACACCTCCAGGGATGGGGCATCCACAACCTCCCTGGGCAACCTGTTCCAGTGCCTCACCACCCTCACAGTAAAGAATTTCTTCCTAATATCCAATCTAAATCTGCCCTCTTTCAGTTAAAACCGTTACCCCTCGTGAAACCGTTCCCCCTATGAGGAGCTGATGGAGCAAGGAGCTCTGCCTAAGGGAGCAACCCTCACGCTGCCCAGCAACGTGCAGAGGCTGCTCCTCAGCAGCTTCTCCATCCCGTCGTCATTTTCTATTTCAGCTAACAGCACCGTGTCTTCTTCCCTTCCCTTCCCTGTGGCACGTCTCCTCACTGGCCTGCAGGGAGCCGTGCCTCCGTGACCGAGGCACGACCGATGTTCATCACAGCGAGGGGTGGCTCCAGCAAAAGCCTCTTGACTTGTGACACGTCAAGGCAGACTGTATTCCAAACAGGCCTTAAAAGTCATTTATAAATACCACAAGACAAGGTGCACTACAGGAGTGATAACAGTCAAAGTGGAATGCAAATCGGCAGCTGCAGGAATGCCACTCTTTTGGCAAATGCTCTTTGTTACTAATATACTCCACTGAAGTATCATATGAGAAAACAGGCTGTTAGACTAATCTTCTGAAACCGCGAGGGACTGGTGCTAGTTTATTTCTCATCTGACCCACAGTTATAAGGATTTCCTCAAATAACAGGAAAAATAAAAATTAAAAAAGAAAAAAAGAGAAGGCCCATCAAAAAGCTTAACCGTACCCTTTGATGAGGAACCTTACCTATATCCTAGTAAGGAAATGTTGACAGTGGCCAAACTTTATGAAATAAATAATTTACAACACTTCTTTTATCCATTGATATTGATAAAATATGAATGAAAATACTAAATATATCCAATCATATTGATAAAAGCAGTTTTTACAATGAGCCTCTCTTGTCTTTTTGTAGCTGAAAATGTATACGCTTAGGGATAGTGACAATCATGTAATCCACAAGGTCTTTCTATTATCATATTTATTAGGCTTTTTTTCATTTATTCCTCATGGAATAGGAGCTTTTGCTACTGGTATAACATGGGCAAGTAGTATGGAAATTTCTTTTTATGTCTCATTATTATTTTCTTACCTGATGTATAATATTCATTTCACATTAGTCTTGTCTGGCAGTCTAATGCATCTAAGATTAGCCGTTTTTTGTTCTACGCAGTAATTCAATTTAGAGTAATTCAATGTATGTTATAATTGAAAACTGCAGCTCATTAATTTCCACACACTCTTTGTATTTCAGATTACACCTGCTCCTTTGGCACGTCCTCTATTTTGAATCCATCCACTTCTTCCTGAATAAGCCATGTTGCTATGATACATGTGCTGCCACAGTTTCTTTCTTCAACACGCTCTCAGTCCATAATCATACTTATTTAGCATAAATAAGACTAAGAGTGCAAAGTCTCCTAATCCTTCCTTAATTATTGCTCAACTCGGCCCCACGAATCAAGGAGAAAACAATTTTTAACCTGAAGGAATACTAGAGTTGTGACATGGACATACTTGCAAAATGTATAATGGTGAAAACCTGCTTATGGACCACTTAACTGCAGAAAAATTACAAAATGTGTATAATCAGCACACACTCATCGCAGTCCATCAGCTCCTTGCAGACCCCCATTCCCAGTTTTCTAGATGCATGTATGTCCATGGGCAGAGCTGCACCAGCGCCTGTGGGTCAAGGTCTACCTTCATTTTACACAATGCAATTAGGCAGATTCAGAAAACGAGGCAGGCTGATCATCCTTCAAATGAGTCTCTCATGTAGGGTCCCACTATCCTTGCATAAATCTCTATTTAAATCAGGAGTGATTTGAAACCTGCAATGAATGAAAGCAGAGTGGAATTGGCAGTGCGATTATCCTCTGCTCCCAAAGTCAAATTATCAGTTATTATCAAATTATCAGTTTATTGCCACCCATAAAATCTTCTAATCCCTGATCACATTCTCAGAAAAAGCTCGTTTTGCATTCTGTTGACCAACGTTCCCATTTTCTTATTTCTCCTTTTCCACATATGGTTCATCTTCCCTATTTATTCCCTCTTAGTTTCCTAATTAACATTTTAAAATGCCTCTGCCATGAAAGTTTTCATATAAGGGCAGGAAGCATCCCATTTCCCTGGAGGAAGCTCTAACTGTTAAAAATTCTTACTTGAGACAGGCACTCAGGAAACCATCATCTCAAACGGTCAGATCCAGCATCTTTGAAACAAATTTAAATAGCGTCTTCATTTGAAAACCGACTAATTTTGAACGATTCAAAATGGGGCAGGCCATGCAACTCCCCCCTCATAAATTTGGGCTATGTAGATTATTTACCTTTTGGGGGAGAAGCAGGCATTGGCACATGGACAGGTTATACAACTTCTCTTACACAGGAGGGACTTTGGGGTGTTTTGTTTCTGGAATGGAATGGAATGGGGGTTGGGTTGGGTTGGAAGGGACCTTTAAAGGCCATCTAGTCCAACCCCCCTGCAGTAAGCAGGGACATCTTCAACTAGATCGTTTTGTTTTCCAGCAAGTCTGTGGTTTCGTGCAAGATAATATTTAGTTGCTGTCTATTTTCAGTTGCAATACACTAGTCCTAGGTCCCAATCAGTAACTCAAAGATCTGACATTTGGGATTTCAGAGGCTTTGGACAGAAGCTCTTATTTTGCGTATAGGGCACGTCGAAGCTGAAAGACTAAGTTTGGGGCTTGGTTCCATTTCTTAAATTCATTGGCAATGAACAAAACGTTAATCCAGCACAACTGCTTTTTTCCTAACTTAAGCCACGTTTTTCATCTTGTCTTACAGGGCAATTTTTTATCTGTACTGTCACCATCAACCAGCACTTTTAAGTGATGCTGCTCCAGGTTTCTAACACTGAGGTTGTTTGAATATTCAACAATAAAAATAGCCCAAGAGAATTAACCCATAAAAAAAAAATAATTATCCAGTAAGTTCCCAGCATTATCCACTTGCCGAGCAGTGAGTCCACCTTGCAAACTCCAGCATGTGACAAAGGTGACAGGCAGCTTCCAGGCACCCGCTGCCACAAACGCTCGCAAAGATTTGGAGGCTGGAGTGAATGAGAAGCTGTCACTTAAGAGACCGAGCACTTCAAACTCTGTGAAAGACAACAACGCGCAATACTTTCTGCAATTTTTGTGCATTCGTATATTAAACACATCGTTACTCTAATCATCAGCCAATTCACAGAAATGCCTGAATGCAAATGTAATTCACTGTCGTTAACTTTGGTAAATGCTTCAAGACATTTCCAGCAGTGTAAAATCATTAGAAATCTCTAACCAATAAACTATTTGATACATGATATAAAGCACAGAGCTTTTAAAGTATTTCACCGTTACATGCAGAATGGAGATTGGGAATACAGCCTTCCCTATTTTCACAGTATTCCTCCACTCCTCTCAGGAAGGGGAAAAAGCTGCTTGGCTCTAAGCGCTACTAATCTAATTCACAAATTGGAAAAGATAACATAAATTTACTAAGTCTCACACGCACACGACTAAGGTTTAATAGAGGACATTATACTTCGTGATACTAGCTCTGATGTTCCTTAGGCAAACTATTTCAAACTGCTTTAGCTCTAACCAAACGCAATAATAATCATCCCCGCTAAAAAGCAATGCAGTCCAAGTGCATTACACTGGGAACTTCACCATTAGAAACACACCATCCTGTAGTTATCTCAGAAGCTGTATGGATGTGAGGAATACCAATACTAAGATGACGAGGATCAGAGCAACAACTGTTCACCAACTGAGAATCAGATTTTTCAGCGTGATCATTCTCACCTTGCTTAAAATTAAGAAGAGTGAACGCCAGAAGCGATGCTGTTTCTAACTGCTGATGCCATGCAGAAAAAAAAAAAAGGTTAAATATGGAAAAGTTTTATGTTCTAAGAGTTAATGATCAAAGGAAGACTTTGCAAAACTGTCAGGAGTTGCTGTCTTCGCTGACAACGAGCGTGACAGGCTTGAAGTAATAAGAGCAAGCAGTTTATTGAGCTTAGTAACAAAACTGCTCTCCTTACTTCGTTCAAATTCAGAAAAGAAAAACATTCAGCTAGAGACGAAAACTAAGCATGAGAAGTTTTATCTGCAAGTTATCTTTTTTTCCTTGTGAAAGATTAAAAGGAAAAAACAAGGGCTAGAACAGATCAGCTTCGGCAGCATCAACCCCACCATAAATGGTGGTTCTTTTTTTTTTTTTTTCCTTTCACAGTCTAATGCTTCATTTAGGCACCTCGGACTACTTCTCTTTCTGCTACCACTTCTCAAACAAGCATTTCGCTCTTCATGGGTCTTAAGGGTTTGGTAACCACTTATGAATGGGCAATTATTAGTGGAGCAGATGTGCCTGCCTATCGAGGGATTCTCTAACCGAATGGGGGGGGCGACACACCAGACCACCACAGCTCCTCGTTCCTTTCTGTCTTTGTCCAAAAGCCAAATGACACGTATTTGTACTTGTGAGCATGTAAACAGTGACCGATGGAAAATGCTTTTCCCCTTCTCATCTAAATCCACCCTTCCCCCTTGACAGTAGGGAGGAGCTTATCTGAATAATGATAGAGGTAAGTGGGGAAAATCCCTGGTAGTCGCACTCTTAGCACAGATTTACGCAGGCTACGCAGCGTTGCAGAGGGTATAAAACACAAGACGTGTCGGATATCAGTTCACAGCCAGAGGGGCTACCAACCCCGCTTCCCGAAGCCCCGGTCTTCCCCTGGGCCTCTCATGTTCAACTCACGACCAGATCTGACCCTGCCTAGTTTATGAGATCAGACACAATCGTAGCCCAAGGTGATTATCACCAGCTACACAGTGTCACGTTATAAAGTCTAAGTGAGGCAAGAAACTTGTAAATAACAAAATTATCCTTTTACAGGGCCCTTAATTCAACAGTCCAGCCTGTTTCCTGTAGAAGTGATTAGTAATAGAAAATAATTAGGAGATGCCAGATGGGAGGAGGAGTTTAAAAAAAAAAGAAAAAAAGAGACCCAAAACTCACACAGCTAAGGAAAGAGAACAACAAACGAGGGAGCTGCCAGCTAGCAACCCACTGCAGTCCCTCACCGTCCCCAAAGCTCTTTGCATAAGCAATAAATGACAATTACGGGCCTGCTTTAGAGACTACTCTGAAAGAGACCCACCTTCTCCTTTCTGTGGCCACTGCGTGGATTATTCAGTTGTGAGAAGGCATAAGAAGTCAAGGGAAACCACTTTTTAAGAACAAAAAAAAAAAAAATAAAAAAAATTATATTTTCCTTATATATGGCTATGAGGCTTCCTCACTATACACCTAGGCAGCCTTTTTGGAAACCTCAAGAATAAGGCCCATAGGAAAGGTAAGAGCAGACTCCTACAGAGAGTTCGGACTGAAGCCATGACAGCTCTCCACTGCTCATCAGGAGCTGAGCCAGACCTCTGTATTTCTGTGTCTCATCCACTAAGGTCCACCAGGATGGGAAAAATCTCTCTCTGCCTGAAGAGCACCCAAAGCAACTGATCCTCTTTGGCTCTTCAAGAGCTGAGGGAGATTCCTTCCTCCCTCCCTCCCTGTGATCCTTGTGCTAGCCTATCCCAGTTGAAAAGGAAGGAAACTTCTCCAGTACACATAAGAGAAGCTAAGGTTATCTAGTATGCTTTTTGAAGGGCATTAAAAATGTAACCAGAGCCAAACCACCAAGCATTAGGAAGCCTGAAAAGAACTGCTGGTGAGGGCTTCACCCCGACTTACCTCACAACACTGAGAAATACAGGAAAAGAATAATAGCTTATTCATTGCTAATGGCTTCATTTTATCAGTAACAACACAACCAGTATTCTTCAGATTTAATTGCACAGCAACTGTACCGCTTTACAGCCTTTTTAACAGTTATGACAGCCTTTTTAACAGTTATGTACCCTATTCATTTTACAAAGGCTTGATCAGGCGCAGGACGTACGCTCGGGGTAATTACTCCCCACACTTTTGCTGGTCTGTGAGTTTGAGAGACCAGAACCCCCCCCAGATTTCACATGGCAGCCGCCTGTCTCAGTATAATTAAGACACCGGACTTTCTGGAGACTTTATCTTTGTGTACACATCTCACATGCCAGACCACAGAAGAGCCACACTTACGTGAAAAAGCAGAAAGTAACGTGAAAAGTCATCTCAGCGAGCAGTCAGTGACTTGTACCCATGACAAAAGGCTGAAGCAGGATGCTGATCCTCAACTGTGCTCACCTACAAAACGGGGGGAACCTGTCTACAGGAGAAGCATCACGATGGGAGGCACACTGTGTATTTGAAATGCAACCTGACCTAAGCCATTCCCCACCGTCTGAAGTTCGTGGAGCCTTATTTGCTTTGAACCTTGTAATGCTAGACCAGCAACGTGCAATCTGGCTACCAACACAAACATGTGACTGTAATTTCACATTAACCCCACACATTATTGTGCGAGCATTAAATGAATGTGCTTTGGAGGCACAGGTGCACACACACAGAGGCAGGCAGGTGAGGTCCTGCGAGGCTAACGGGAATCAGCTGGGATGCCATTTGTAACCCACAGGAACGAACAGAGCACAGCTGAGCACCAACCAGAGCTGGCAAGGAGAGAAGAAAGAATGTGGCCTGGGAAAAACAGGAGAGTTATGGGACCATGTTTAGCACTGGAGCTGAGCTACAGGTCCAGTGAGAAACCCTTAAAAAACAAATCTGGCTTGCTAGTTTATCCTGTATCTGCACAAGATACCAAAAAGAGAAAAACTGGATATTCTGTGACCTGGGAATTAAATTAGCAAAGTTTATGCTTCATTCGGAAGCTCTGAATCTTAAAACAAGATCAGTTTATATAATCTTTTTAGTGTATCAATTTTACTGCCACACTGAACGTAAATAAGGGCTTAGGTTACCCTCGGTGACTATGAGTAGAAAAAGCACCCCGCAGTTTGGAGAAAAGAATTTTCTTTGTGCTGATGTCTGCACACTGGACGGCACGTGTGATTATCTCACCTTTCTTGGATCTTAATAAACATATTAGTTTATTATTATTAGTTTATGAACAGTTAAGTTAAAAACGCATACACTCATAAAAGGGCATCATAACCATTTGCAGTCTTAGCTTGAACCGTATGTGCCAGATATAATGGCATATATGGCACTAGATCCCTACCACCATAAATGCCAGTGGACAGAAAGGGAAGATGGAGAAGACTGAGGCCGGGGCAATCTGCAGAGTACGACATTGCGGATACACCGGAGCAGCTAGCTGAGAAGCAGGCTTGTCTTTCATCCTGCTAGGAACTTTCTTGGTTCTTGACAAAATTGTCTGTGCTTTGAAGTCTGCTGAAAGATGGGCTAAACCCAGAAAAAATAAATAGAAGTTTTTGCCTTCCACAGAGTTATGTTTTATTTATAAATTACATTAAACTTACAGAGTGATTGTCATGGACACCCGCGCAGGGACTGGAAAGGAACATTTGTGAGAAAAGAGTTGACAATCTCCTCAAGTTAACCCATGGGATTCTTCAGTGCTCAGTCTCCTGCGTCTTTAAATGTACTTCAAGGTAAACATTTTATTAGTTGTATTTTTAAAAACATTATTGCTTTGTTGCTACCCTTGTTATAGGTATGGCTTGTCTAGAGTTTTATACATTAAACACCCATCTTTTCTAATAAAAATAAGTTAATTCAAGTAAATGGAAATATGCAACTTCCAGCATCAAGACTGCTTCACTCTCAAAGCACAATTTCCTCCCCAATTATTAAGACCACGTCTTCTTTTTAGTTCCTATCGGTCCCAGCATTGGCATTCCTAGGCACCAGACAGTGTTGTTCAAAGCTGTCTTCCTCCGTCACAGACCTTGCTAAGGGGGCTTACGCTTCTACGACAGCCTACTCTAACTCCCTCGGCTACATTTTCTGATGTCCTTGCGCTGAAGATAAAATAAGCTTTGGTGAAGGAAGGTTTAAAGCAGATCTCACTAACAGATTTGACTAAGAGCAAAAGTAGAAAAGCAGTAGTGTCGTTAAGGAAAATATCAGTGTCACTTCAAGGTTGGAAAGTGAGACTGGTTCCTCTGCAAGCGCCCGTAAGTATGACCCTTGATTTTGGATGCGGAGGCTGTTATGAATCCGTTAGAAATGTACACAGATGCTGCAATTAACTTTGTGATCTGGATTATCTTCAGAGGCAGGCTTAAAAGCTTGTTTCCCACTCAAATGACACAGATTTACATTTCCAGATCTCCTTGCACGGGGGTTGCAGACAATCAGCCTTCATCACTATGGAGGAAAAAATGGCATCACCACTAAGGTCATTAAAAATAGAACAAAAGCGTGCTTTTGTTGGGTGACTGCTGCCACAAACCTTCTCTCAATTCTTTCTGTCTGTAGGAATTGAACAGTCTAGAAGGGGTCTTTAATTGATATGCAGCCACAAAAGTTTCTTGAAGAAATAGCACTTATCACCAAAGTAAACGTGAAGAAATGTGATTCAGTTGCTATCCTAACATTAACCTCAGCACTTCATTCTGAAAGATGGGATAACTCATAACTGATTATTTCATTTTCTCATAACAAATATTAAATCTTGACTAAATCACTCGTATAGCTTCTTACATTAATATCTCAAAAGCATGTCAAAATGAAAACAAAATCATGTTTTGTAGGGCTTTCAAGAAGGGCTTTGATATATATATCTAGGTATTTATTAATTTCTGAGAGCTACCATTTTCATAAGGTATTTAACTGAATCAAGTCATCTGCTCCAAGGCCATAATTATCTTTGAGAGTGGGGAACGTACAGAGATCCATCAGTATTCAAGGCACGGGAGGAATAGTAAATCTTGTGATACTGGGTATTATTTCCACTTCCACACTAGGCCGTACAGACTGAATCCACACGGGAAGCCCTCTTTCAAATGAATCTTAGCCCTCTCTTAACACACAGACCACGATGGCTGCACAACTGAGTGCCGAACAATCTGCAGACTGTTTTGGGAACCAGCGTTACCTTTTTAGCACAGCAGCTAACACGTCTATTCAGGGCATTCGAGCACGGCAAGCACTCTCCCGTTTTCAATCCGCACTCCTCCAGTTATCTCTGACTATTTATTAGTTTCTTTCATAGGTTATGAAAATCATAAATCATTAACCAGGAATTTTAATTTTCATTTTTAATATATACTTGTGTATGGTAAGCAGTCACATTCCTTCTCATAATCAGTGAAGCACACGCTGCGCAGTGGATTTTATTCTTATGCTTTTCCTATTAAAAACTGCATCTTAAATCACGCCACAATATGGCCTCTTGCAGGACTCAGTACTTCAGAGTATTGTGATTTGTGTCCTACAATCCTCATCTAATGATTGCATAATTTCTGTCTTTTCATCTTTTACGGTCTTTAAATCCTTCCCCTTCACTGAGGCTCAGTTTTAATGTATTGCATGTGACAAGTCACCCAACGCATGCCGAATTCTTCTACTACAAATTAATTGCTAAAAAGAGCGGGGAACAAATAAAGTATTATCAGTGCCTGCTGGGAGGCATCTAACACAAATCTGTGGCGTTCCCTTCTGCGGCCCCGCACCAACCTGAAGGCTAGATGAAGCGCTCTTTAATATTTCATTCTCCACTTTGAGGTGCGCTCTCTGGCTGCCCAATTTCCTCCACTTGGCTTCATGGCAGAAAGCGCAACTACATTCCCACCAGCTGTTCCCAAGTCAGAGTCTGTGTCTCTCTCCTTTCCTTCTTCTGAAGGATTTATCTTTCACACGCCACCCACACGGGATTCGGCAACAGTCGCAGGCACAAAGTTTAGATTCGGACCCGAACAGCGTCACAGTCTGCAAATCTAGGAATGTATTTTGGCTCAGGATGATCCATGTTCAAGACCCAGACTTTTTCCTCTCTTTGCAGAACAGGAAGCACACAGCACAGGGAGAAGCTGTGTGGCTACAGTATAAAACTGATAAAGATGCATTAATTGCCAAATACGGTACCCTGCAGAAATTTTCATCCTCACCGTGGGGCTAATGTTGTAGCATGCAGATTTTCCTGTTTGGATCATAAGACAATGTTTGTTTTTTCCTTCTGGATTTTGGACAATTTTCTTTGTCTTCTTTGTTAGAACTGTCAATATCGATTCAGTGATATTCTCTTTATATTGGACAACAGGAATCACTGCCATCCCTCCCACTGAAGAGAAGGAAAAACCATTTGACCTATTTGTAAGTGTCTGATAAGAATGTTTCCGTATATCATGGTTAAATACTTCATAATAAGGTAAATACTACATTATTATTAATTGAAGTTTTCAAGTAAATTTCAATAAGAAACAGAAGCCTATACAAAAAGGGTAAAATGATCTTCTGAGCAATTTAGTAGAGGATATGTATATTTTCCTTGTTGCATTATTATTATTTTACCGAAGAAAGCTTATAAACTAGCAGAGAAATTGGGTCTTCTGTTTAAGCGGAGATTTAATCTCTCCTGTTTCTCGTGCTAGCCTCTCAAATTTTTATAGCAGGCAGGTTTTTAAAAAAGCCAGAGAAATATTTCCTGTCATCTAGTACTCATGCTTTAAATGCAAATTATTTGTCGAACAAGTATGTATCTCATGATTTCAATTTTTTTTTTATAAAATTAACCACCAGATGGGATTCAGTCACCCACCTGCACAGTCCTCCAGCCAGTCCGTTACGTTCACCCCGCTGAACCTGAAACAGTTCTCCCAGGCTGTCAAGGTGACAGCTTTAGTGGGTGTGCAAGTCGTCGAGTCCCCCAGGCGGTGGTGGGAGACACTTGGGTAAGCCCTCTGAGGTCTCCTCTCCCCACCACTCCTACATTGCACATAGCCACCACCCGCCATGAGACGTTCAGCGAGGCCACCACCGTATCTCTCCCCCTTCCCGTCCGCCCCTCATCCTGTGGCTAACAGAGGCGGGAGAAAGGATTTGGCAAGCCTTAGCTGGACGCTGGGGCTTGTTCCAAATGCTGAGGTTGCTGCTGGGATGAGGTGTTGGTCATGGGGTTGAATGCCTTATTCCCCTTGGAGATTTGCTGGGTGAAGTGACACTCAGGACACTCTGTGTCATCTTCCAGCAAAGGCCCCGAGAGGTGTAAAAGCAGTGAAGATGTTGTGCGCCAGCGAAGACCTCTGCACCACTCCACAGCCTCCACTCACACCGTGCCTTCCCCATGCAGCCGCAGGTAGTAATCCCAACTGGATAATGACTTGAAAATTAAACTGAAATCTCCACATTTAACTGTGCTGCGATGTCTGTGTGCCTCGCTGTGTCCACATCAAGACATTTCCAAGACAAATAAAGAGAAAAGGTTCAAAAGCTGGGCTTCAGGCCAGTCAACACCATTGCTGTTGAACTATGTTGCAGACAAAGCCACTTTAGTTGCTTATAAATTACAGACAAATGGCGTGGGATGTTGCAATTACATGACTAACCTCTTTAAAGGTTTTTCACCTAAAATTTCAATCTCTGAGAAATATTTCATAGTTCTTGAACTATTTCATGAAAACTATTTCAACAGGTGTACCCTGTTGATGAGTCTGACATAACACCATGCAATCCATGGAAAAAACATCTTTCTTCAATAATAATAATTGAAATGCCTTTACTGTGAAAACTTTTTCATCAGTCTAAAAAACGTTGTGACACAACAGAGTTCTGTTACCACTTGTAAGACGTTAAATGCAGGAAGAGTTAACTTTACCGAAGGAACCGAAAGCGGTGGCTTCCAGAACTCTTACAGAAGATTTTCCACCAGGCTTTGCATTATAATGAACTCTCTGTGATAACATGCAAAAAAAATCCTTTTGAAACAGCACGCTGCAAGTCAGTGGCTGTCAGGAACTGTAACTGATAACTCACCCCTCAACTACTGGTACCTAACAGGCAAGAAATTGGATATTTAACATGGTCAGCTAGCATCAATATCCCCAGCAGTATTTCTTTTGTCAAAATGACCTGATAACAGTGAAGATTCATACTTTAAGCTAAGTTGGGTTCTTCATCTCTCAGCAAAATCAGTGCAGGATGACAGACTCTGCTGGAGAAGGATTTGAAGGACCAAAGCTATGAGCTTCTTCTCTCTGAGGACTCTGTATGGAGCTTAGTTTCACTATAATAGTCATGTATATTGGAAATTGTCAGTGAGACCTTTCCTCCACCCCCAGAAAAACTGAAATCACAGATGTAATTCTGACTGGAAAGACGAACAGATGATCCCAACTGAGGTTAGCATTTTTTCTAACCCCTATAAGCCTATTAGATACTCCTAACATCATTCTGAAGTTTGTGAAATAGGGGAGCACATCAGACTATTATACACGCGTTAACACCTACACATATGTAATAATACAATTTAAAAGGTCTTTCATATGTCTGCTTTTCAATACATAAAGTATTTAGTTTAACATGACGGAATTTACATTATGTTTTCTTTTTAAGTTTAGTCTCTGTCACACAAATGAAGTTTCAGGCAGCTGCTTTGTCTGCCTGATACATTCCCAACCTCTTTTAATATTTCTGTTTTCACCGGTTCTGAGATTTCTCTGTTGTTCGTTTTTCTTTTATAATCCAGGACGCAGTTAGTTCTCAGCTGATACTGCAACTCTCTGAAGAGAGCAATCCTTCTTCGTAAGTCTGGCTGAGGCCAAAAATAGCTCTGTCAGCTTCTGACAGGCTGAACTTAGCCAAGTGAAATGTTTTAACATTTTATCATCTTAATGAACAGGCTTATTTATAATGTGGACAACTTTACCGTCATTGTATGCAGACTGCTAAATAGATTATGGAATGCATTTGCTTGGGGAATGCTCAATATATTAAGAAATATAATTTTTGACCGAAGGACAGTTGTTTTAGACACTGTAAACAAATTTAAGATAAAATATTGTTAGCCCGTTTGAAGTAAAGGAGTAGCTTAATGGTAACATCTATTACTGCGAAAATACCTGAAGAAAGGAACCTCACAATGACAAATAACTAAGCTCCAAATCATAGAAACTTGCAATATGCAAAAATTACCATTAAAACCCCCTATAACCAGTTTAAATATTACTATTAATGCAATACTGAAAATAAATATGTAGACTAAATATCTACAGATACCTGTAGCACTTTATAGTCGAGGGGGAGGGTGAAAAGTACAAAATAAAAAGTCTAACAGAAAAAAGAGTGTGGGTTAACAGTTGCTTACCCTCTTTTCTGCTACCTCATCCTCTCCTGTAGACTCTTTGCCATCATGTTCATCTCTCAGGGTTGGCATATGTTTTTTGTGTGCTGGCTCTCTGTTTAAAGTTGTATATCCTACGTGTTCATAAATTGGATTTATTGTCATCTTGGCAATGTATTCAGCTGCCTTCGTTTCAATATAAAGAGTAATCAATCCATCTGTCACCAGGTCATGGATGGACTCAAAACGTTTCTCCCCAACAAAGTGCTTTCCATCGTAGTAGAGTCTGAAGTTTCTGGTTTGACTTCCAAATCTGCCTCAATGAAATGGGAAAGTTGTTTTTTTAAAGAACAGTAAGCAGAATAAAGAAGAGTAAGCAAGCCTTTGCAAACAATAAAAAAAAACACTTTATCACTTAAAGCTGTGACTATGCTCTGTGTCTGGTCCAGACGAGAATGAAAAACTCAACTACTACTTAGCACAGATAGGAAGGAGAGATCAACAACAACCGCAGATAGATAGCCAAAACAGTGACTGTCCCAGAAGGAGCTGTTTGTTCCCTTGTTCTTTTAGCCCCTCCATTATCCCGTGGAAAAACTGAAAATTACTTCACACTCTTTATGGCTTTTTTTAGTACTTTACTACTGCATCGCCGTAGTCAATTTGCTTGGCTCTGATACGAAGAGTTCTCATAATAGAGTCCTCTATTGCAGTTGATCAATACGGAGTTTTGATGCCGTCTCGGACCTCTGCGCCCCTGCTTGCTTGCAGGAAGAGGCCATTCAGGGTTCAGCTGAGCTTCAGTGCCAACAATTACACTGAAGCAGAACCGCTGCCAGAACTGGAGCAGCACAGGACAAAATGGCACAAGGGCAAGCATTCTTTATTCCTGGCCAAAGGCCAAGGACTAACTCTTCCAGCTTTGTACAAAAGTCCTTCTGTGTTATGCTTGTTAAGTCCTGAGCTTCAAGCAAATCTTTGTAACGTACAGGATACATAACGCGTAAACTATCTGATGCTGGCAATTATGCAGTCGGGGTGGAATAGGATTTCGATACAGCCTCTCAGCAACCATAAGTATGCCAATTTTACCTGAATATTAGCATATTTTAAAAAACTCTGCTTTGAATCTGCAACAATTTTCTGCCTGAAAGCAATCTAAACACATGAAAACACACCAGTGTTTGCACTTGGCAACAGCCAAGTTGTTCTCCTGCGGAGAAGATGGAGGCAAGAAGCTGCTTTCACAGCTCACTCCGGTGTTATTCCTTGGTCAGGCAGCAGCAAAGGCGGCTGCTCGGGGCATTGGGCCCCCTTGTGAGGTCAGATCTGCCAAATAGATATTAAAAACTAAATTTGAAAGGATGGGTTGCTTTCATTTTACAATCAAATGCTTCGCAGGAGATGTTAAGGAACCAAGTAAACACTGGTGCTTTGCTGAAGTGGCTCCTTTTCAATGGGGCCTTGCCAAACAGGGGAAAGCATAATTTTAGACCTTGCCTTGGGTGAAATATTGCACTTTTCTTGCAAATATGGGCAAACCCACTTGTTCTTTGATGTATTTTTTTTTCTTGTGTTCTGAATCAAAATGCCAAACCTTCCCATCCCCCTGTCAATAACCCGACAGTGACTGTAACTTCAGGAGCTGCTATTTTTACACAACTGTGTGTAAAATTGTGTGGGGGCCCTCAGGAATCTGCATCCTGCTCAGTAAGAAAAGAGGACATGATGCGTAGGAACTACGCAGGCATTTGACTGGAAAGGAACTGGTACTTCTATGCACATTTTTATGCCACGCAAACTAAAAGCCCACTGAATTAAACTGAAAAGCAAGAAATCACAAAAATGACAGAAAGAAATACATTTTTACCCAATGCTAATTTCATCACAGGATGCAACTCCGAGTGAATAAAAGTCTCTCAGAAAGTAGAAAGATAACCTCCTAAGTTACAGCAGAAGGGGTAGGAACATGCTCAGGCTCATTCTTCAGAGCATCCGTCTACTCAGCATAGTACATGGCGGACAAGCTTTGACCAGGAGACATACTCCTCCCGTATCCCCCTCCACCGCCAGAGAAGTCAACGCCAGCCAAGAGGGCTCAGCACTCTGCAGCGCCAAAGTGAGCAACCTTCATTGTCTCCGGCTCGAGCCGGTGGGATAACGCACGTGGAGCACATACAAGCGCTGTGATGTTCAAATTTGACAGGAGGACAGAACAAGTTGGAAGGTGAAGAATAACGGGCCTTAAATGACAATATGCAATAGAACTATTTTTATTAGGAGAGGTAGCAGGTGAACTGCTGCTCTAATCAGTAACATATGCTCTGACTCTACTTACAGCAGAGTTTTAAACAAGCTGGAGGTCACTTATTGCTCCTAGCTTTCCAGAAGAGAAAGTATTACACTAATCTTATCAAGAGAAGATAAGGCACAGAAAAGCTCCTCAGGGCCCATTACTAAGTACACACGGTGTCTCGATTTTAGGAACATCCTTCAGAGTCTAAAACAAAGTTCTGAAGAACAAGACGGCCAAATGCAGAGAACAAATAAAAGTTCTTAAAGGATTACTCCTCTTCCCATCACGGTTCTACCCCAGCTATGTCGTACTAAGCAGCCCCTACCCTGTACATCTGTGCAGGCTGCTGCACGTCAAACGTGTCTTTGAGAGATGCTACAAGGAGTAGGATTCCCAAAAGTACACAATCTTTATCCCGCGGCTCCTGACCCACATTTCAGCACATGAGTATCTCATAGACAACGTTCCACAGTTTTAATTCTTTAACAGCCCCCCACGCCCAAACTCTTCTCTCCCGTAAACCTCACAAACAGACGGAAAGTTCCTCCTGCATGGATCTGAGGAACTGCGCATCGATTTCTTTTGGCATGTGTGGCCATCCAAAGGTACATTCAGCTTTCTCGGTTTAAAATACATTACGATAATTTAACAATTACCACTTAAAGAAAGGTATTTAGACAAACAAATTGCTCTGCATCAGCGTCACAACAACTTGGAAAAGGTGCTTGCGTATCAGCTGCATGAGGTCAACGTTAAATGGTTTGCCTTTATCTGATTTGCTATTTGTTCCAAATCAAACTTTTCTCTCTCTATTCATGTCTTATTGGATACGTTGTGGGGAAATGTGTTGTTTTTCAAATAGAATCCTATTGGCAACAAAGAGGAAAAAACCCCACCCCAAATCCCCACAAACCAATGAAATGCCAATCTCTTACAAAGACTGCACCACCAAGAATGTGTCTCAGAATCCTGTTTTATTTCTTTCAAACTCATTTAAATTTCTTTCTGACCCCACAACGATACCGTTCTCATAAAATTACAACATAAATGCAAACATACACGTCCAATTGCAAATGATAAATTAAAACGTAATCTTCAGTCCCTTCAGTCTTACTTAAAACTATGGTTTAAATTTTTCCATTAGCAAGAATATTTCCCTATGTTTACTTTCTATAACATTACTGCAGCCTCGTTAATTATACATCACCGTGGCAACTAAGTAAAGCCAAGATCTGATAATCCAACTTCCTGATGGTCTCTTCCTAAAGGCAAGCACTAGTACCAGCTGGTTTTTGTTTAAGAAATAGAAAGCGGGACACAGATAATGTATGTTCTCTTTTTGCTTTAAACAGGGGAACATTAGATGTTTTTCCAAGAAAAAGAAATAGACCTCTGACATGTCAAACAGTCTCATTGTGTCCATTGTGCATCTGTTTGCAAGCAGCAGGACTACAGAAAAAACGACTTTTTTTATTCCAAGTTGTCTGAAAAGCAATCAGTCTGTCTAGTCCCTTTGGTTGCCAGTGGGGCAGAGCGGATAACAACGTGGGAAAACGGATTAAATGGCAGAGCAAACGTGGCTAGTAATAAAGGACCGAGGAGCTGAATTAGGTATCATAGCATGAGAGAGACGGGCTTCAGAGGCAGCCACCTACTCTGTATGCAGCATTCACTGGTGAAACAAGAGGAAGAAGTGAACGACCGAGAGCCCATCCGCACTTTCTTACCATCTCAGAAGATGGATTTAGCAGTCCACATACACAATCGTACAGTAGCTATTCACCTCTTTCACAGGCTGTTTTATGATGAGAAGAGTATCCAGACAAAGGCATTACTTAAAATGTGTAGCTGCAACCAGACGACAAAGTGAACGCCCCTCGGGGCTACTCGTGTCCTTACTAGTTTCCAGCACCTTCATACCCTGAGCTGGGAAATCCAAAGTTCTATACATGTGCCTGAAGGTCACACGGACTTAATCTTCCCTTGGAGAAAAAGTGTCTTAACGTGCTTTGTGGCCCGAAGGTAGAAGTCTCACTTAAAATTAGGTGCCAGAATTTCAGCTCTAACTTCTGAAAACTCTCAACCAACACTTCAGACTAGAAGCTTGACACTCCATAAAAAGCCACAGAAGCATAAGCAATCTTGCAATCAGGAATATCTCCTAATCATGCTGTGTTCATGTGAAAGAAAACAAGTAATTCCACAGATCCTCTCTTGGCACATTTCCTTGTCAAAGAAACCCAAGTCCTGCATGCAGCCAGAACCTCTTGTACCCAGTTATCCCTGAAGGTCTCCAACTCCTGAGAGCAACTACTTTCGGGCTGAGGTTTTTTTAAATTATTTATTTATTGGCAACAACATTTCTTAGGATGGCCAGGGAATTGTGGAACTTACCAACTTCCCAGAGTACCTGCCTGACAAATAGCATCATCTCCAAAACCTCAGCAGCAGTTTACAAGAACACAATACGTGTAAATGAAATCAAATGCATCAGGGACTGAAAGTAAAGGTGCATTTTATCCAAGTGGAGACAAAAAATCCTCATTGCCTGACACGGCTGAGAAAAGGTGGCAGAGTACAGTCACTACAGAGAGTTTTCCCGTGCCATTTGGAAGGACAGCACTGGCCGCCTGTCTGCCTGTTGCTGAATGAACATTAATTAGGTATAAAGCTATCCCTAAAACCTGATGAGGCCCATTGCGCTGGCGGAATGCCTGATAGTTTAGTTTAGCATGGAAGAAGCGTAGCATCCTTCAGAACAGAAACCCAACCCCAGAGCTGGAACTGGAACGTGCTGACCCCATGCCAATGCAGCCTTCAACTCCCTCTGTCTAATCGGAATCAAGGAAAAACAAAAAATCAGAGCTGGTGCTGTATCCTTGAGAACAGCCTCCGGCAGTCTGTCTCAATTGAGACTGAAGACTCTTTACCTACATCACTGCCCAGACTTCCTTGTCCAAGAGGAAAACTCATTGTGCAAACAGCAGGCAGCGAGGACCAGAGCAACGGCACTTTCCTGGGGATCATGGGCACTGTCAGGGACAACATAAGTGAGGGAGAGACAACTGCTCTGGGGCATCGGCAGTAGGTAACAGCTGCTGGAAACAATGAAGACTGAAAGTGTTATCAGCCCTTGGTACCTGTAATGCTGTGTTTCACAAATAAATCTAACAAAAAAATACGAAAAGTCTTATTTCATCTCAATGTCTTTACTTTTAACAGCTGATTTTCACCATCTTATACTCTGAACAAATGTCAGCTGATTGAGGACCATGTATGCTATTAATATGCAGAAGGATCACTTAACACTTACGATCACTCTTAATGTTCTTGATGAGTGATAGATCATTTGAAAATAATCCGTTTGGTTCTGAGAGGCTCTTGTACAGATGTATTACCTCTTCTTAGTGCTGTGCTTAGTGTGCCCTATTCCATTTAAACTTTTAATATATTTTTTTACATATATAAAAATACAGAAGTGATTCGATGATTAAATCAGAATCAATAACAACGTTTTGGGCAATGTTGTACTGCTTTTTCTACCCAATGAAACCTCCGTGCCTCCTGGGAAAAGACTCACTGTGGTTAGTCATTAAGACACATTTGAAGTCTATATACACATGGGAAAGCAGTAAAAGCCTGGTATCTTCTCTTTAAATGAAAGCAGTATTTGGAAACCTATGTCAACATGCCTTCTGGCGATGTTATTAGTAGGAATGTTAGTAACTGTCCTATTTTCATATCAAGCAAATAGTTAAGTTTCTTTACCAAAAATTTTGAAGAAATGTTCTTCAACAGTTAATTTTACAGTGTGACTTCATGCTACTGAGAAATTTCGTATTACTTCAAAGCAGAACTGTGGTTTAATTCTTCTAAGCAAAGGTACCAACACTCACCAGGGTCTGCTCAGCAAACTTCAAAATGTGTATGCACATTTTACTCTGCTTATATGTAACACCTTCATGTTAGGTCATATATGACATTGTTTTTCGGGTAAATTTAGAAGTAGGACAACATCAGATCTGTAACGGAAATTCCACTGGAATCATGCATACTACGGAGAGAGAACTGCCACAGCATAAAGTTCAAACATGGTCATTTTTGTTTCACTTAGAGCAGCTTTTCCTACAAGGGTTTAAGTTGCTCACGACTGTCACATTTCTTTTTTGCTTCTGTAGGTTTTCTCATGCTAAAAGCAACTTGGTCTTAATTTATCTTATTCAGACAATATGCATATTTCAATTCAGTATACCAAGCAAACCCGAGAGGTAGACATCAAGTGAAAACCCAAAGAAGTGTCCTTATCATAAAATAGCTTTGCAAGTGCAAAAAGGGGTTTTGGAGAGCAGAGTGGAAAAACATTGTTTGTTGTTGTTCCTGTTTTGGTTTTGCCTTTTGATGTACGCTCTCCAGGTTGTTGTTCAAGGTCTCTAAGTTTCTATTAAAAAAAAAAAAAATTAAAAATAACTACAGCAAGATTTCTGTTCCAGAGAGATTTTGGCAAATCTGATTTGCCTTAAGCCACTGTTAATCCTAACCTTACAATGCAAGTTTATTTAACTTACTTAAAGCTATTACACAATTTGCTACTTGTTTTCTCAATGTATTCTATCTCTGACCTTATAGTAATCACTCACCGCCTTTTCGCCGTGAGACGTGCCAACATACTCATCCTGCTCCCTAAAACGCTTTTTCCTCAAAGCTGCATTTCTTAACAACAAGCAAGCATAATAATGCAAAATGAAATATGCAACATGCACTGTGAGAATTCTGGGGGCTACTAACAGCTGATCAATAAAGATTGATAGCTTTTCTATTAAATTATGTTCTGTTTTTCTGGAATACAGTTTCTTCCTTCGTGCAAGTGAAGCAGTACACGGGACAGATACCAATTTATTACTTAAACTGTCAGAGTTCATCTACTCATCTCAAGTTATAAAAGAAAAAAAAAATATTAGCTTGACTATTCCTTCCTAGCACCCATCAAATCCGAAGGAGCTATACTTAACTCAGCTGAGCTACATCAACTATAAAAGAGAGAGAAGGAAGAGGAAAACTGGGCCAAAAAACATCTATTGCTGTCAGTTGTTCTACTGTTTGAATAATTCATAAATGTTTTGTTGAAAACAATTATGAGATTAAACAACAGTATGAGGCTATTGGGTATTCTTTTGAAAACATATTTATAAAGCATCCACAGCATCTACAGCTGAAGGACCTTTTTCTTATTGATGAAGTACAGGAGTAAAGTTGTTTCTCCAAACACAAAAATTCATAAATGTGTATTTCAAAAGCATACAAAAGAAGAGGCCAACCGAGAGGACCAACTTTAAGATACATTTCTAACTAGCATTTTCTGAAAGCAATAGAGCAAAAAGGCATTCCAGTTGAAACTGCAGAAGACACAAAAGAGATGTATCCTTCTGACAGGGGAGAAGAGGAGAGCGCGATGTATGCTATGTACACGTATACACAGTTTAATTATCGACTGATTCCATTATAATTTGACTTTTTACTACTTCAACAATACCTAAAAGCTTCAAACCAGGCTGACACTATACACCATAAAAATAGCACACTACAACACAAATTCCCGCTCAGGAGCCGTGACTGGGGCTAGTCTGAGAGATGGGGTACAACCTGCAGTTTGTCTGGGTCATTTCTAAGAGATCCTAGACTTTTGTACTGAACCAGTATGGTGAGATAATATGGGAGAGAAAATATCCTCTCTCATGGAGAAACGAGGCACGAAAACCTTAAAAGCCTCGAGCTGAGTCATACGTGAAGCCAAGAAGCGAGCCCAGATCTTCTGAGCTCCGCCGCAGTGCCTCACAAGCCCAATGGCTCCGCTGTGCACCACACTACAGTAGATCTTTGTGGCGCAGCAGGAGCTACAGTCAGAGGTGAAGGACGTGGCGTAAAATGAACACGAGCTATATGCACTGAGCACAGACAGCTCTTGAACAAGTTACCAAAAAGTTCACGCCACCACCAAAGCAGAGAATATTCCTCTGAGAAGTGTTGAACTTACGTGAGCAGGAGAAAGACTGCAGCAAACTGAATCGCCAAAGATAAATTCGGCGCTCCAGCCAAAAGAAAACAGAGCTGACAACAACAACAGATGGGAAGAGGAGGGAAGGAGAACAGGAACACAGCGAGAAGACGTGAACCATAAGGAAAAAAGCATTCTAGTCTGTGGGAGGACCTAGGTAGCCAGTTAATTACTCATTAAGGTTAGTAGCTATTTATTATTATTCTAAATACTTAAGCGAAGGCATCTCAGCAGTGCCCAGGTGCACTTAGGTAAGGCAGACGACGTGCAGGACACCTATGCTGTCTACTGGTAGCTGAACCTTCCGCGTTACTGACAAAGTAACGGAGTGTATTATTTAGTATGAAATTTTACGTAGGAAAAGAAACTTCTTTTACGTGGAAGATCATTTAAATAGAGGTGCAACTGTTTTAGTTCGGAGCTGAAAAGCGAGCTCCAAAATTTACCAGTGCACTTTCCCCTGGGGCTAGCACTAGCTCGTGTGATGTACCCAGCCAACAGGATGACAGCTTTAGTTTCAGCAGAATTTAAGCCTTCATAAAAGAAATACTTGGCTCTTCACAAGAAAAAAAAAAAAAAAAAAAGAGGCCCAGCATATTAGCTGGCATACCTGTTGTGTTAGCTTATTAAAATAGCTTTAAGCATGAACTGTTTCTTTCATCTAAAATAAGCCACAGATACCTGAGTGGCCAATTTTTGAAACTCGCCTGAATTCTGCGCCTATGGAAGCGTGACAGGCTGAGCCTGCGGGAGAAGGAAGAGTCCGTCCCCAAGCGCCTCGGCTGGCCACAGAGGAAGAACTCTTTTGCCATTTCATGCAGAATAAAGAAAACTGATCAAAATGGGTCAGGCTGAAACATATTTATCCCACAGGTATGTTTGATCACATTTCGGAGCAATTTTATTTAACCCAGCTAAGCTTTAAAGGTGGTGCGTGCGCGTGTGTCTGTACGCACACGCATACACAGAGTTTCCCAGGTTTCTCAGCTGGTGACCAAGGAATATGTGTAAATATTTTAAAAAGGCTTCTCAGAACTGAACTCAGCCCTTGCTACTGCCAATCAGTGCCTGGCATAGAGCTGCAAATCAGGTAAAAAACACACAGGTAGAAAGATACACAATGTTTTCTCTTTAAAATGGTCTTTATAATTTTTGCCCACCAACTAACATGATGTCACAATACCGTTACCAAGGTGAAGTGAAGAAATGCAGTCAGCTACTGTTTTGCTGGGCTCCCTCTGACTACTTACAGATCAGCTGCGGATTCAGGATGAAGTATGACCGAATTTTGCTACAGTCATAATTAAAAAAAAAAACATAATTCAGCTATTACCACATAGAAAGTTGTTTCAAACAATTCTTCCTTCCCCAATTCCTCTCCCACGTCCCAGCCTGTCCAACTAGGCTTTCCAGCAGAATGCAGGTGCACAGTTTTAACCTCTGAATTCAAGAAGCCTTTTGCGGATGTTGAATTTCACATGTGTAAGTGATCCCAGGGCAACCAAGGCGTGTTCTGGAAGAGCACTACACGTGTCCCAAAAGAGCCCACTGAAAACGAACATCATTCGGCTACCGAAGCAATTGCCCTCTGAAATTAAAAAGGTTCATTTGCAGCATTATGCTCTAATAGCCTGCCAATTACGTCTCCTTTTAAAATATCAGTGGCTAGTTTCTTAACGCAATTTCATAATTTAGGGAGAGGGAACATATGTATCAATTCCTTGCACAAGGCATGCAGTTGGTCAAAAAAACGAAGGATTACTAATTTTTGACATTTATTTTGCCTCAAGAATTCTCTCCCGATGCCACATAATCTTGAATGTGCCCTAACCCCCAAACATAAAGAAAACATGACTCATAATCATGGCTAACATTATTACCTTTTTTTTTTTTTAATCATGCTGCAGAACCTTATTTCGATTCATTCTCAGTGTCACAACAATAGAATTTGCAGGAAGGGAAACCATGGTAACCAACTAAACGTGCTAAAGCAGATATCTGCTCAAAAGAACATGCAGTACCATCACACTTCAACGCCTACCACTAGTACAATCTCTACCCATTTCCTCTTTATCCTCATCCTAATTATTAAACAAGCTCTCAACCACAAAAGGCTACACTGCGAACCATGTCTTATTGTTACTGTCATTTGCTGTAGGTCTCCTAGAATTAAACACTGTACTAGTCTTTCGCCAGATTTATAAAGCAGATCTAATACCTCCAGGAGTTAATTAGGAATTTTCAGTTCTTTTCATCTGTTTGGAACATCTCATTAACATTACAACGTATTTTATGTATTTTTATTGTCACAGAGACCGGCTGATATGTATGGACCTACATATATACCTACAATAATTTTCTCTTGTAATTTTTTTCATTCCTCAGGGTTGCAAAAAAATTTCAGTGGCATCCTCTGATTAATTAATTAGTAAACATTGGTGAATTCTGCTGTTCTTTTTTTTTTAAATAAGCTTTGAGAAACCACATCCATGAAACCAAAACCATGCTGATTTGCTGCTCTCATTTGTGTTCATGCTTCATTCTCTTTTATCCAATGTCTGAACCGATACAATTTCCCAGGCCTTCTTAGGCTCTGAACAGCAATTTTATCTGAAGGACAGCTCTGAATATTTAGCTAAACTCCCACACTTAATAAACCATTTAAATTATCATTTTCATTTTCCCTAAAAACATACTTCTACCTCTGTTACAAATTCTGAGAAATTTGTTTCCTGAAAACAAAACCGCTTTTGTTGCAAATTTAGATTTAAAAGGTAGTCGGTCTTAAAAAGTCATGATGCAAATTAATTGCACAATAATGGGTGAAAGTAGGCAAAAATAGCTCATCAGAAGATGATCAAAATGCAGCTTCTTATATAAATGGAAAGCAGATTTTACTGTAGCTCACCGGCAACCTTAATAACTGAAAAGTTTTTTTGGGTAAGAATCACTTTTTCTACCTTATTAAAGAAGAAGAAATATTCAAAATCTTCACTTTGAACTCAGTTAACTATTCCCCAGCATTGCACTAAGAATATTTGACTGCCTCGGTTAAGCCTGCAAAAGATACTATTTGCCCTGTCCTATATTTGCTCATTTAATAGGTGCTAGGCTACGCCTGTAGCTATCGCAGCTCAGGAACAAGATCTTTAGACCTACTAAAGCTAGCTCTATAAAAGCATCAGAGCCTAGTGCTTCACAGTGGTCAAAAATTCATTTAGAAAGGTTTAGAGAACAAAGAAAGAAAACTCCATGGCCCACTTCATCTTGAACAGGATGTGCAGTCCTTGTCCACTCGTCTCCGAAAGACCATCACAGAGCAAGAGAAAGGCAGAGAGAAAGATGATAGAGACAATGAAAGGTATGGAACGGCTTCACTACAAAACCTGAATGTATAGCCTAGGACACATCGACCTGTAAAGAGAACAATAAGGGGGACATGAGTGGCATGGAAAAGGTAAATGGAGATCAACTGTTCACTGTTTCTTATAATAAAAAAACTAGGGAGCATCCAATAAAATTGCGAGATGGAATCTTCAAAAAAGGGATGCTGCTACCCATAAAACCTAGTTAGGGCATGGAACTCCTGGTACAATTGGAGACAGCAAAGTCTACGAGGGTTCAGAAACACGCTCAGAAAGCCACTAGACAAACATCAAAAATCTCTCCATCAAAAGCCTGAAAAAGTAGCAAAGATAACAATTCTGCTCAGAAGTCCCTGAACAGCAAATTTTCAGAGGCTGGGAGAACACACCATAGAACAACTACTACGTGTTCATCTTGTTCTTACACTTTTCTTTCAATTTCTGCTATTAATAGCTACCAAAGAGCGGATACTGGACTGGACTACGAACTGTTCCATTTATTTGACCCAGTGCGTTTGTAGTTGGAGAACATGCTAATACATTAACAGAGACAGATAACCAGGGAGAAGCTCTTTGCAAACAATTACCCAGATCTGCCCATTTTACGATGACTTAGGGCATCCCTTAGAGTAACTTAAAAAGAAGTGAGATGCAGAAGAGCTGTGTTAGGAGTAGAACGGTCCATAAAAGAACCTTCATGCACCAACGGCATTTGCATTCTGTACATTTTGGCTGTTGCTGAAGGCTGTTGCTTGGTGTGATTGTCCAATCTGTTCCAGATTTCACAAAAACATGTTTTTGTAACTGTGAATTCTGTCTGCCTACAAAGGAGTTATGATTTGTGGTGTTACCAGTTTATTCTTTATCTTCTAGAAAGATCAAGTTGTTTAACAAATGGAAATCTTCAGTGCAGAGCAAAGACAATCTGAGCATCTCTGGAAGATGCCCATTATATGTACAGTCTAGATTGGAATGAGCAATGAGGACAGAGACAGAACAAGAGAGAACGTTGTTGTTCTTCCCCTATAATATAGCCCTCTGTGAGGTGATCTTCTTTTAATAATACCAGAAGAAGATAAATACTCACTTCACAAAGTTGAGCTCGGGTTCATTAATCTCAATGAGATTTGCAGCATAGAGGATGATGTATTCACAAATACAACGTCTGGGCAGTCACAGCAAGGATTACGAGTTCTACCTTTATCTCTCTAATACCTACCTTGCTTTGTAGCCAAAGGTTTTTTTTTAGCGTTTTTTCTAACTTCCAATTTAACTATGTTTGAAACTTTACCAACACAGCACATAACTGATGTTGAAGCTGATTAAATAAACTGTAATATAAAATAAATAAATCAAACAATAAATGGCAGGATATCTTCCTTTTTGAATTCTGAGGACGCAGAGCCTTTACTTAATTTAGTAACACTAAAGCAAAATATTAGACAAAACAGAACTACAATTGGAACTAAGTTCAAAACAACTTCACTAATGGCTGGTATGAACATACCATGGAGATTTTAGACATCAGCTGCGATAGCTGGTGGCATCAAAGGTAGCATTCAAATTGTTCCTTGATGATTTGAGGAGCCACTGGTTTGGGGCCTCAGGACAAAGCACGAAAAGCTTGTTTTTTCCATTGCAGAAATGAAGACCGGAGAGATTTCATTACAGAGGCATCGTACCTTGCCACAGAAGGGGTTAGGACCCTGTTTCACTAAACTGCTCTTCACGACTGGGTGTGCGGGGTTTTTCAGGATTCCCAGGCACAGTGACACAAACGCAGGAAGAAGACATCTGCCAGAGCTGGGTGTGCTGAGCCACCTGCGTCACTGAACTGCCCACCCGCCAGCAGGAAAACCGGCAACTACAAGCCAGGAAACAGCCCTGTCTCACTCTCAACAGCAGCTGATCCTACTCAATGCTTCCACAAGACACTTAGGTCTCAATGAATTGGGATGTTATGATGCAATCACACTTCGTAGGTCATTTCCAAGTTGTCCTAATCACAATTGACAGACTGTCGAAGACAGACAAGTCAGGCAAGAAATATACACAGTGAGAGACAGATTAAGTAGATACACAGAACTACAGAGGGAACCAAGTATTTGTGTCAAGAGACAATGGGTACCCTCAAGCACCAAAATTTTACTCAATATTTTCCATTCATTTTCCAAAGCATCCCTGAAAAACAATCAGAAAACATGAATATTCCATTTTACGTATTGTCACTATTCTATTTATTGCAGGATTAGAGCACCTCTTCAGCGTTGCTGGGTTAACTTTGTAAAATGCTGTGAAACCTGTTTGGTGTTCCTCCCACACCTTCTAAGAGGTAAAACAAAGGCAAAGAAGGAAAAGCAAAAATCATACAGAAGTGATCTTAAAATTAACGTGACTGCTTGAATGACGGAGTGGCATTTAAGCCTAGTATGAAAAGATCACATTGATTCACACAGCTAGAAAAGAAAGGGTGAAACTGGAGACCCTGAAGTCAATCAAAAGTCTTCCATCAAACTTGGAAAGGTTTTGCCCATACATACCACCCTACTGACAAGCTCCATTTCTGGTCATGGAGATGACATTCTGAAATTCCTACTGGCATTAACTAAGGTGCAGACAGAGCTGCCTTTGCTGTCTGGCAGTGTCATGACACAAACAGAAACACTGGTCTCAAAAACGCTATAAATTACAGTAAAATTACATAAACTCATCATGGCAATCACAGCAAATTTCTCACAGTCAGGATGAGCAGACCGACCGCAGAAATTGCCTCGTCTTTAAACGATGCTACAATGTCAGCAACGCACTCAGTGGGAATATTGGCTAATGGGTATATTCTACATGGATAATTCCAAGGAGAGGGAAAATGGAAACTGAGCAAAACTCTGCCTCTCGTCAATGGAAATGCAGATTCCTGTTATACTTCTAGCAGAGAGAAAAAGAAATCCTAGTGGTGAAATTCCCATGTGTGGAAGACACAGTGCTCAGTTCACAGAGAACTTTCATCTAAGGTATGAGAGCAAAGACCTTCATTCATATACTTTAAAGGCCAACAGCAAGACAACACAGCATTACTTGCTGTGGGATGGAAAGCAGCCACCGAGATCACTGCCCTTAATACACAAATCAACCATACAAGCGCTTAAACATAACAAAATGGCTGCAACATGCTGCAGTTTCAGATTCTGAGGTGTTTTGCTAAACGCCGAATTTCCTCAAAATAAATCAATGATAACAGCTTTGCTATCATTTGAGACTGACTCCCAAACTGATCACCAACGGCTATCCATTCTCTTTTCTATCGGGTATAAAAATAGATTTTATTGCTTTCAGAGAGGTTTTCCAGTTTGAAGGAGAAACCATTAAACCTAGAAAAGATCCATTTTTTGACTTGCTGGGCTGGAGGAGCATTTGTCAAACACGCTGTATCAACACATCCTGCAAGATGCTCAGCAGCTTCATTGTTCACAGCCCTGTGCCTTCTGCACCATCCAAAGCACGGGGCAGGAGTTCTGAGTAGGTGTTATGACAACTGTTTTCTTTTTAGCTTTAAAGGACTATTGCAAGAGCAGAAGTAGATGAAATGGAATATTAGAGCCTAATAAGCAACACCAATTTATTTACACTCTTGACGCAGAACAGTGAAAATGTCAATAATGTTTCTATTTGGAATCTTATCACTGGAGAAACAAGTATCTCAGTAAAATATACCTTCCCCCCACCCCCGAGAAAGAAAACTAATTCATCACAACCTATTATTTCAAGATATTTTAATTGTAATCTTATTTTACCCATATAAAACTTTCAGTAACAGCACCTTCTCCTTCAATGTTTTTCTATCCCACTTAGATTTAAAACAGTGCTAATAATCACCATCTCCCATCTGACTACTTAGGTGTACAGCCCAGGCCAAAATAACCTCCATTACCTTAAAAGCAATTAAACTATTTAAACCTTTTTATTAGTTATACATAGTTTAAATAGTTATTGAAGTCAATAACTATTTAAGTTATTTTTTATTTCAGTTTTTTATTTATATCTGATCCACTTGCTACGAATTCTGCAAGGTGAGGAAACAGATCTGCAAACATTTTGAGCTAACAGGTGTTCAGATAAAAACACCTCATGATTTGTTTGCCATTCCACAGAGGGACTAGAGAGAAGTAATTGCTCTTCAGCAACAGCTAGCTAGCTAGTAAGTAACCCACACAGCAGTCACTTGAACTAGTAAGATGCCTTTTATTTCTTGACTGCCTGCTCTCCCAGCGTCTACATGGGGTCACGTCTGTAACAGAGTGGGAGAAGAGCAAAACGAAGCACCACCAGCAAAAATACAATTGCTGTTATCCTGGTGGTGCAAAGAATAAGGAATGTTAGCACTTCAGAAGGGGTTAGGGAAGGTTAAAGATACCAAATCTGTAACTAGGGTAAAAAAGTACCAGTTCATTAAATGCTGACCATGATTTTTAAAAAAATTAAAACGATCACAAGGAAGTTTAAGCACTAAGGTCAACAACACAGTACAATCTTTTGAATATTTTATAAATTTTAAAATGAAATATTAATTACCAACCTTAATGCCAAAGTGTAGGTTCCAGGTTGCCGTTGGCTTTCACGAATGAGATAGCTTCCCTCTGCAACACTTAATAATTGGTCAGCTTCCTCCCTTGAGATCATCCCATGGAATCTAAGGAACAAAGACTTCTTGAAATACGGGTCTTTTCACTTTTAAATCACCTTTTCCTCTTCTTTTAAAAGCTACCAACCACAGCAATTAAAAAAGAAACAAATATAAAAATTACTGATTTGCAGGAATCTACAGCTTAAATTCATCTCCCTTTCTGCCTGCATTTGAAGTCACTTTAAATGGTTTAGAAAGGCTTCTATGAAACAA
The DNA here is from genome assembly GCA_008658365.1 of Alca torda. Taxonomy (NCBI): domain Eukaryota; kingdom Metazoa; phylum Chordata; class Aves; order Charadriiformes; family Alcidae; genus Alca; species Alca torda. Next base: position 36,081,785 of record CM018084.1, on the reverse strand, counting down.
AGTCTATGAAACAAGTATATTGCTTTTTAATCTGCATCTATCAATTTAATATGTAGAAATAAATCCATTTTCTCCTGCTGGCTTCACATGTTTTGTGCCAGCGGCATGTGATCCAACATTTTGCAGCATTCAGGGATATTATGGCTATTCGCTAAAACCTTGGGGATTGCATATAATCTCGGTAGTTACTGGTGTAATAACCTAGCAATACTACATACCTTTTACCAAAAGAAACACAAATAAGATCTGCTTTGTTTCCCCACACTAAACCTAACCATCTTTGCCTTAGTGGTCTGAAATAGAAGGCACATATATACTGTGCACTTATATTGCATTTGCGATATCTTTTTTTTTTCCTGCACACAAACATCTTTTGCAAAAGCCAACTGGAGGTGGGGTAGAAAGAGACAACCCCTTGAAAGTGCTCAATGATATCCATATCCATCAGAAAACACAGCTGTAACTTTAGGCCGATGAAAGCGACGACGCTGTGACAATAATCTGATGGTGAGCAAGACACACATAAAGAAACAAAGGGCCCAGAGCAAACACTTGCAACCTTTTCTGTAACTATTATCAACTAAGGTGTCCAGATAAACCGCTTTCAGAGATGTATGTTACTTACTCTCTTCCATAATATTTGGGTCTGTTCTCTACCTAGAAGAAACAACAGAAATTGTAATGTTTCATAACAAGGGAACGCATACAGTAAGCATACTGTTCATAATGTAGTATTGAAAATAGAAAGAGATATAATGTAAAAGTACAGACAACAATAATCTAGTATCCCAGGATTTCCCCTGTGGATGGAATATAGGGAAACCAAAGGCAGACCTTCAGGGAACACTGCACTTCTGAACGGCTTAAAATGGAGTGAGAAAGAATGAGCTGCTTGGATCACGTCATCCTCAGGGCTCTGCTAATACAAACTGTTGGCATTAAGTATTGCTTGTACAAACTGCCAAAAAGGGGAAACAAAAGATTCACTTCATGGGTGGAAGCGTACTGTATTGTTAGGCGCACTAATACAGTGGAACATCTATAAAATTTACAAGTTACCTTCCATCACAGAGCTGTTTGTGCCAGTGCTGTGAGAAATTAAGCCACTCCCGCATCCCCTCTGAGTGAGGGCAAGCGGTAGATTAAACGATCAAGTGCCTAAATCTTGCGCTTCTGGACTTGACTAAACTGTGAGATCTGTGGTATCACCTAAAAGACCCCAACACCAGACATGCTGCGTGACACCAGCCCGTCTGAGCTCCAGAGACCATGCAGTGTAAATGCACACAACATGCAAGGCTGCGAGAACACAATTTGCCTGCTAATTATCACGGGTGAAGTAACTCATCTGCGATTGTCCAGGAAGTTTATAGACAAGTGAGGAACTGCAGAGCTCCCAGAAATCAGCTCGATAATCCGAACCACCAGATCATCCCCTCCTCGCTAAATTTAAAGGAGGCAACTCTTTGGGGGGTAAAAGTCAACAATTCTACAACCTGAAGTACAAGAGTATGAAACGATCCACCTATAATAAAACACAAAATACTCACAGTAAACTGCCACTTCAGTTTCTTTCTTCTATCTTTTCAGAAAAAAAGCCTATTAAAATCAGCACTTCTCTCCAGTTATCTCACTGGAGTATACATAAAGATTTCAGATGTCCAAATAACAAAAATTACATCCTGGTGTACAGCCTAATAATAACTCTTCCACATTCCTAGCAAATATAAAGCTATTGTGATGGTTCATCACTTTTGAAAAATTGTTCCATCACTGGAAAGATTTATAATGTTCTAAAAGATTTCCTCTTCCTACCTAACGGCAAACAAGAGTTGACCGGTGTGGTAACTGTTTTCAAAGGGCCTGAAATGACTGGATCACTTCAAAAAAGAAAAAAAAAGTCTCACATATTTTAAATGTAGGCTACCTCTTCAATAGGAAGATAACAACATGAATGGAGAAAAAGTGAAAACATTTTATTGCTGATATTATAGGAACTTGCAACAATTCCTAACTAAAACCCTCCAGACAAGACACTAGTCTCAGCCAGTTGTTAAAAAGAATCCTGTCGTGAATACGATTTTGTTGCCTGTCCATTGAGATTTTATATTTATCTCTGTGAATACAGTGAATTTATATGACAGAACTGGAAAATTTCTATAGGCAAAAGCATTCCATTTCAGAACTGGATTAGTAACGTGACAGGGCATCTTCAGAGTACTTGCAAATCCTAAAACAAATTATAAGATTATACTTCATGTGCAAACATTCGAAAATGAGAATTGGCAGATGACGGGAGCAAAGCATCAGAGAAAAGCTCCGCCGGACTGCCAGGCAACTGTAGCTGGGTTTGCAGTTCTTCTCGGTGGGTGACGAGTTAAAGAGCAAAATAACCGCTTCTGTTAACATTGAGTCTCTACTGATCACTTCTACCAACTCGCAAAAACTTCAGTGTAAACGCTGATGTGTAACGTTGTTTGCTTGTATAAGATCCAATACAACTGGAACCTTAATTCACTGAGTTCTATTGCCCGAGTTTTGGTGTTTTGGGGTTTTTTTTTGTAACTTTTTAAATTTACGATGTTAGGGTTTTCTGATATCTAGATCGAATGTGTACATTTAGACCTTAAGGCAGCTCCATCAGAACTCAGCAGGGGCCTTCTCATTCCCTCAGAACTGGCTGGGCTACACACGCACACAGGCACCCATGTGTCCTCCAGCTGCACGTGAGCACCGAAAGCCAAAACAGTTCCGTTCAGAAGCTTCATCAGTGGAACTTTCACACTCAGTCAGCCTCAAGGAGACAAAACTAAAACATCCGCCTGGACTGGAACTAAAACCCACCTAAGAAAGGAAACATTTTTAAATAAAATCAAAGCAGTAGCAAGAAAACGGTCATTTTAACTAAAGCTGTTAGCTGAAAACACAGTGTAATTATCCTCTGCAGAGTTTCTTTCTGATTCGGTAGTATTTTTGGATCAAAGTATCATTGAGCATGAGTAAAGGCAGCCTTAGCCTTAGCTACTTCATTTTCTCTGTATCCAGTGAAGATCAGCTGAGTGCTAAGTCTTTTGACTTCTCAGGACTTTTTATTTATGGGAAAAATTTCCTATTGCTGTTCCAAACATTCCTAATGTTTGTTTAGCCTGTGTTTGGCACAGTTTTAAAAACTGCTTCTAACTTAGAAAAAAAAAAAGAAAAAAATAATTGTGAGATATTTGTTTTCAATGGGTTTATGTGTACAGCGCTGATGCATAGGCCACACACAAGAAAGGTTCAAGTCTCACTATGATACCTCCAAGAAACGCAAAGGTCAGTGAGATATCCATCACTGCTTTGTTTCTGGTTTTTGCAAACCGAGGTGTGAAGCCAATGAAAACAAGTTTATGGACAGATAAATGGGGCAGACTTGGCAAGTGCCTTACCATAGCCATTCCTTTGGAAAAGCGCTTAGCTGCTACGAAAGCTGGGAAGTCATACCGTGTGAGTATCATACAGATAAAGCCATCTTTAAGAACAGCTTTAACGAAGATGTATGTTATATATGCCTAGTCTACGCTATGTTTTGTGACTACTCAGAGAGGCCATTTTCACAGGCAGACATAGAGATGCTGTTTAACAGGCTTCTTAACTACTGGCACTGAGTTAGGATGAAGCCTCATAACAGGATGGAAAAAGGCCAGTGATTTGAATTATCTCCATCATTTGTCTGTTTGATTTTTTTTCTCTACATAATTATTTAAAATTTATTGTGGAGTGCCTTCATATAGCAGTCAAGGATGCCCTAAATATGCCTGCATGCGCACGTGCACATGTGTGTATATAAAGGATTACATGCCCAACAAATACAAATTCCAGGGAGGTAATACAATATTAATTGCACAAACAACATTACAATTTGGATGTAAGCCTCATGCAGAAGTCAAACATCCTTAAAATGTAATGGAATCATCAACTTCACAAATGAACCTCATACAGCGTTGAAAACCTTGGCTCTGTTGCACCTTCACAATAAAAAAATGTCAAATGAATGCAATGCTCTTTTTACCTCGGTGTAACTCCACTCATCTGCGTGTTGCTCTAATAGGAAACCAGTGTAACAGAGCAGAAACTCGGATTCTCTGGATTCGAGAAGCAGTTCATGTTAAGTAGGTCATTCTGTTGAATATACCTCTCAGTATCAGCACTTGTACAACACGTGCCTTTGCACCTTAAATAAAAGGTGAGGTTTTTTTTTACTGTGTGATTTCCAATTATTCTTTAACAAGTGATTTTTCCCCTAATCATCACTCTTGCTTATGTCAACAAGTGGAATACAGTAAGGCAAGAGGAGCAATTTACATGTTAATACCTTACCAAATTACATGTTGTTCCCTCCCACTGACCTCTTTGATGTTCTCTGGACCAAAATTCTCTTCCTAATATTTATGAATTTGTTTATACAGCTGAATAATTCAACCACTTAGGAAAAGATTCTGCTCCCCACTGACTCACGCACGGCTGCTAATAGAAACCCAGCTGAGAAAGAGCAGATCACAAAGCTCAACGCTAGCGGGAGAGGCTGAGACCAGAGAGAAAGGTTAAACAAGTTACTGCTCGCTGAATATATTTTCACTTCAAATCTGGCTCAGCTGCATAAATTGTTCAATACCTCTAATGAAAAACACTTCTCTGCATTATAACGAATTAATGCAGAAGCAGGAAAATGCGCACTGATAATGTATTCTTTCAATTTTACCTTTATTAGGTAAAAATAAGACTCCGAGCTTTTTTTTTAGTAAATGGATTCTTTAATGAGAAAATGTGTATTTAATATGTTCTGTTATGCAGCTAAATACCTGCAAGCTGACTGATTCTTTCATAGCTCTATTTTACTTAGCTCAATTCTCGCTAGTTTCTAAAAACTGCAGATTTTATTTCCCGGTTTCTACAACAGCGTTCATGCTGCAGACATGCCCTGGTTTACTCTGCAGTTCAAGGGCTGGGATGAAGTTATTTTAAAACACAGAATCTCTCTCTCTCTCCTTTTTTTGTTCCCTCTGGCACAGGGCAAGTTTTAACACTTAACTGAAACTTTGTCATATGTTCTAATCTTGTTTTGGAATAAATTCATAGAAATACAATATTATAGACACTAATGTGTTGCATTTCTTTCTTCAGCGATGAGAGGACTTAGCAGAGTGCTCTGATTGCTTGTGGTACTTTGGCCAACCCCGCCCTGACACTACGAGACTACCTGTTTCTAGAATGAGACCAGGAGGACCTCCTGCAGGGATGCAGGATGCTCAGACACCCTCAGATATCTAAACAGCTCGAATGATTAGTTCACGCAGGACACCACCCACAGCAAATTTTCCTCTCCAGAACAGTACAACTTTTCAAATTGCCGCCTGTATATTAGCTAATTAAATTTTATAATTAACAGTATTAAAATTCAGTGATAACGAGGATGAGAAAATTACAGTGGTCAGTGTGATTCTTATTTAAAGAAGCTTTACACAGATGCTTTTATATTTGGCTGGCAAAAGCAGGTCCCTTATTTGACTCTAAAAAGGCGGCAATCTGGATCTGATCAATAGCTGAAGGATTTCCATCACTCCAGAGGCAGGAGGCATTTTTAATTCTCAGATACTGAATACACATTTGTATCTCTGCTTATGTGACTGGACAGGCTATTCTACAGTATATTCTAAGAAATACCATGAAGGAGAACTTAGTATAAAATTTGCTTGTGACTTCTAATCACCTAGGGCAAAAAGACCCCAAAGCACTTCTCCACAGTCAAACTAGGATGGAATATAATGCCAACAGGTCTCACTGAATATGCTGGACCCCTGTATCAGTTTACAGTTTCTCCCTGACTACAGGGTACGTAAGCATTGTGCAGTCGACATGCAAAACAGTTACAATCATCATGTTATCTGCCGTAAGATTTCCTTGACTGTGCTGGTCATTTCCCACTCCTTACATTTTGGGTTTTTTGGGGGTTTATGTTTGTGGTTTGGTTTTTTGGTATTTTAAAGAAACCAAAAGGCATACAGAAAAATGAAGTTTCTAATTCTGTAAGAACTAAACCATTCACAACTGAGGCTCTCAAAGCATCTAACTGAAGAAAGTGAAGGGCTGTCGCTCATCACCGCAAGAGCCAGGCAACTTTATGAGCACACACTAAGTCTGTCACTACGTAAGCAAATAATTGCAGGGCTCTGAAATAGGACTCAGCAAATAAAAGACTACAGTGATTGTATAGGCATAACGTCAGGACCTCAATGAATGGTGTCAGAAGGCTACCAGAAATCCCTCATACGTTTTACAATATGCATGCTGACATATACCAACACCCACACTAGCACTTCTTCCACCAGTGAAATACTTCTGAGACGAAGATGAAAAAAGGAACTATTCAACAGCACTTAACAACAATGAACACAAGCCATTGGGGACAGGGGGTAAAATACTTCATCCTACCCAGGTGAGCACTCTGTACAGTCGCAAACCTGTATCATAAGACTAAGCTCCCACAAGACTTCAGATATTTTTACATTAATGTAACAAAAAAACCTATCATACCCTTTCATCATCATACCCTATCAAACCCTATCATCGACCCTTTCAACACACAAAATAGAAGGGAACCTTCCCAATACTGTAGCAGTGGTAATAAAAAACTTGAAAACCTCCCATTTTTTCACAGCTCAGATCTTATGTTCTATAGATCTCGCCCTTCAAATCTCCACCCCACCTTATCTGATGTACGTAAGATATCTGCACAACAACCTTAACAAGAATACCCCTGCTTGGACCCTCATTAACAGTAGAAACAAACTTTTTGCTACTTTGCTTCTTGTAAAATTCAGGTATTGCTCTTTTCTATAGCTACGTCCTGGTTGAGTGCAATCAGCTATAGCTGTACCTTTTACAAAAATAAAAATATATCAAATTAGCAAAGGAAAATAACAGTGCTTCCACTAAATGTAGTGTTTCACTTTTGTTAAATCTCTACTTTTTATCTTAAAAACTGACAGACTACTTCATAGAATCACAATTGGACATTTGAAAAGATGACAGAGAAACGCCTGTTTAATGCTGTAAAGTAATCCTCCTTGTGATCTAGACTGTGAGCTATTAATGTTCCTGACAGTGCTATGTCCCCCTGTATTTAATACTATGTCAAAGTGACTAACATATTTCAAAGATTAATTTCCTTCTCTTGGCGCGTGATAAAAATGCTTAAGTTTTATTGCAGCAGTGTAATAACTTTCAGTGGTTATTCAGCAAGAGTTGTGTTTTGTAATACTCCTTAACAAGTCAAGCCTAGCATTTTTGAAATGGAAATTAATGTTTCCCAGGTTCCTAACTGAAGCTGCAAGAGAGATGCAGTTATGAGTAAAATCCTGCTGGCAGGGATGTTTGGTATCAGTTAAACCCTCCGGCAGCACGGCTCTGGAGAGGTGCTGCTCCACTGGACGGCAGCTCAGGGCACGCTGGCAATCCAGGCTGTGCCTCCACAACTGACCCCACCAGCAGGTGCTTCTGCATGACTGTGTATCAACAGGATCCCGTTGTTACTGTTTGGATCCTTAAAAGCTGGGGCTCTGCATAGCTTAGCTACTAGTATTCACAAGTCTTAAGTACTGCAACTCGAATAACAGCATGAGGGGAGGTTTCAGTCTTCCCTCTGTTGATTTACTGCACGCATCTAGCAGCGATGTGTGCGCAGGCGTAGTTTCCCTGTACAGCTCTGCTTTTGCTTCTGTGAATTTCTGACCCAAAAAGGAGAAGAAAATTAATGTTTCCATCTATGTAAGAATCAAAAAACAGTAAATGATTCTCATCATATTCAAAATGCTTTTTAATTTGATTTTTAGACCAAACGGATTTTCAGGTTCCACTGCCCCCAAGGCTTACTCTAATCACTGCGCCAAGTCTCCCAAGGAACCATCGCTTGGGTTGGACAACAGTAAGGATAGAGTTGGAATTACTGGACTCTATAAGACTTCGTAATACCCACCTCACGAGTGCAGGTTATCCTCCTAGGATGTGGAGCTTCCTGTTGTAACTGATACACTGAGAGAAGGCAGAAGTTAAATTCTGATTAATATAGAATCATTGTACAAATTAGGCATTTTAACATTAAAATTTGCTGTTTAAAAAAAAAAAAAAGACAATGACGTTCTGCAAGATTTAATGCGAGGATACATATATCAAGGTCTCACAAATTACTTACAAGTGTCAGAAAAAAGAAATGTTGCTCCCAAACTGGGATTATTGATCATCTTTACAATTAATTGATCGAGTACTAGGGAGTCACTGAGTTAAGAGCAGGGAAGTTTCCATCAAGCAGATCAAAAAAGGAATAACAATAAATGCAAATTAAATTTTATTATATGTGAAATCAGGCTGCTGTCAGACTTTCTTCAGTAAACAGATGAGTCCCATCCTACCACACTGGGCGCACATTCAGTCACCTGAAATACATCCAGACTTTACAAGAATCATTCAGAACTTTGCAGAATCAAACCTTCTGCTTTTGCCACTGCTCAGTGATGACCTTTCTGAACAAAATAAAAAGTGACCTTTGCATCTGCAGATATAAAGACATCAGGAATCGAGCAGCAGGGTAAAACAATTAAGGCCCAAATTATGACATACACTTACTAATATCTCTCCCCCCCAACCCCTTTTTTTCCTTTTTTTTTTTTTTAATAAGCCTCATCAAGCCAGAATAAATTTTAGAAGCCAGCTGTAAATTTAATGGTATTGACGTGCAGACTTTCTGACATAATACCAAAGGAATGACTTTCAACTTCTACCCCAAAAAGAGTTTGGTTCACGAGCCACCTTTGGAATAAGGCTGTTGACACTGAGTTAGAACTTGAATAGTACTCTAGAAATGATCAAACGGACATTTGGAATCGTAATCTTTTAAAATTAAATTATCTTTCAATCATTAGTACTAACACCACGGTCTAACAGCATGTGCTGTCACCTTCTTCAGGTAATAAGACTAGACATTGATTTGCCCAATGAGATTTGACTCGTTTGATCACAAAGTCCTTTCCACTGACAAATGCTGTATTTATGTGCTACGTTACATGAGGATGGAGAAAATGGCAAGATGCCCGATGATATGGCAATCATAAGACAAACTGGAAAAAATCACTCCCGTTGTTCCAAACACAAAATCTAATGTTTTTTCCTGATGTTACTAAAATCAATTCCTACCCTTCTGTAGTGCTATCACAAAAATGATTTTTGCAAGCGATGAAAAACAGCACACCAGTATATAAAACAGCAATTTTCATTTCAAGCACAGCATGACCATTTATTTGCCCAGCACACAGATTCCCTTGCTTTTATTATAAAAGTTGTGTTTGATGGCACCGGGCCTTGTCTATATCTAATTCTGAGAACTCTAGTCAAGATCAAAGGAAAAAAAAAAATATTAAAAATCACAGAGCAAATACGTATTTCTCTGAATTTCACAGAGGGGCAGTGGAGACTCACAGTCAGCATGCTCCGCAGACACTGGCTAAAAATTGAGAACTGTTTCCCACCTTACTTCAAGCCAGGCTGAAAAGATTTTCTGGAAGGAAATTCCTCTTCTGTTTTCCCAGTCAGAAGTAGAGCAGGTAGACTAGTTAAGTTACAAAACAGGATGCCTTTTCCTCCTCCTGTAATCGATGTATGCAATTCAAACTGTTCAACACCATTTTCCTTGCTGTAAGTACTGTCAGGGAAGTCAAACAAGACATTCCTCTTCATCCCTCATGAGGCAGAAATATAATCAAACCCCATGACCGTGTGGTTTGACCCATGGGAAGGGTTCACTACGGGGAACCATGGCGGTGTAGGACAGTGGGTGCACACACATTTGAACGCGCCCAAGCCTTCAGCTCCCAGCAAGCCACCAACGAAGCTTCGATATTGCAGAGGCTGGACTCTCCTGTTATAGATCATGGCATGGAATAAACCGAACAAAGAGGCAGTGTTCCCCAAGTTCACAGAAGGTACAGAGCTGTGATTCACTGCTAATGCTTGCAACCGGGAGCAAAATACACAGATCTCAGCAAGAAGTATGGCAATCATGACTAATGATGTTTAATACCAAGGAGTGAAGCATCTCAGTTTTATCCTGTAGCCTTCTGCTGCAAGAAAAAAGCTTGCTCAAATCGTTCTGTGTGCAAATTCTTTAATTTTAAGTGGCTGACTTGGCATATGACAAGCTACTGGTATAATAAATGATGATTCAAAAGGCACAGACAGGCTTTGCCACCAGATTCACAAGCAGAGCAAGGGCTCAGCCGTCTCAATTACATGACAGCAATTGTATATGTTGGCAATTATTAAAAACCGCTCAAAGTCATCCATCTAAAGAAAACACTCAAGATGGACAAATTAAAAGTCTTCAGACTTTTTTTTAGTCTTGTTGCCTTTCTGTTCTCTTCAATTAACATAACTGTATTTTAAGAGACCCTGACACTCCTAGACTGTCAGGGCATTTGCAGTTTTGCCATAATATTTACTACAAATTTCACAATATCTGACTATTTACTTACAGCCTAAGCTCTTTGAAATTTCTTATGAGACGCTCTCATTTACAGAAGTCATCTAATGCTCATATTGCATAGAAGATCTTGACTGTGTAACTCTCGATCACCTTAACAACTCAACAATTGGAAACCAGACACAAACAAGAAGGCTGATTTATGAGTTTTAAGGCCTAACTGTGATGCATCAGGTTGGCAATAGCAGGGACAGAGCAGAAACAACTGACCTCTGTGAGCCATTAACAGAATACTGGTATAGATGGCAGAAAAGCTGTTTTCTAGTGCTCATTTAATTCTACTATAAGTACTTTAGCTGACAAAAACACTTTAATCTGCCGTCTTACACTTACTCTCTTCCTAACCCTGGTTTTCACCAAGCCTTTAAGACCAACCTAAAATCTCTGATTGTAAAGATTCTCTCACTGCAGGATGGAGGCCTTTTTGAAATAACTACATTTTCTCGGATGCTAAATCTTCCCAGCCTTTAGAGAGCAACATTTTAATCATGTGCAATGTTGCGTGAGCAAATCCCTTTAGCCAGCCAGAAGACGCCAAGCCTTGGGAACATATACAAATGAAAATGCAAATGTAGGTTTGACATCCCTAAACTGTTAACTGTGTTAAACACACAAACATTCTGTTTTCAAAATCTGCTTTTAACAGAAGACTCTTCTTTCCTGCTATGTTTCCTCAAGCCTCAAAACGTCTCGCACCCTGGCTTTTCTGTCTACAAAGAACTAGAATTTAGAGGTGAGACACTGCGGGAAGCTACGCTGCTTTGCTGTGCTGCCATTTGTCTCATGTGTTCTCTTCAGTCTTCCCGAATGTCCATCAGCACTGCCAAACAACAGGTCATTCCTTTACATTAAATTTTTTGGTATTTAAAAAAATTAAGGTTTTTTTGTTTGTTGGGGTTTTTTTTTGGGGGGGGGGGGCGGGGGTTGGTGGTTTTTTGTTTGTTTGTTTGTTTGTTTTTTTAACCAGGAACGAAAACCAGCAGGTTGTGAAATTCCCAAGGGAGTGGCACACTGATCTCAGGGCAACGCGCCTGGAATACTGCCCTGCACACCTGCCTCTGAGCTAGGGCACACACACCAAAGAGCTGCAGAGCCCAAGCAGGCAGATTGGTAGGAAACCAGACCCTTCTAGTCAGAGCTTCAAAAAACCTGCTTGTGATTTGTCACACCGGACCAAACAAATGGTTTCGTTTTACTCCATCAGAAAATTCTGGGGGAAAACTACTTGTTTTGATTTTTTTCTAACCAGTTCAAGTCTCAACTCTAGTGATGCAAAGTACTAGAGCGCAGGAACCCTAAAAGTTTGCAAGTGATACCAGCTTTAAGGCACAAATGGAGTTTATGTAAGCCCCAGTCTAGGCAGCCAAACCAATATAAGCCGGAGTGGAACCACTTATGTGAGTAAGGTGCGGAGAATCTACTCATCCAAATAATCTGCATTCACTTCTCCTTGAGGATAAACACCTGCACCTGTCTCTAAATAGTGATGAACCCCTTGATGCTTCTTAAACTCACATTCTAATGAAAAGAAAAATGAGACTTTTAAAACACCCAACCGAAACATTTTGAGCTCTGACTTGGAAAAAAAAAAATAAAAAAATCTGTTGAGATACTTACAGTAAGATTTCCAAACAGGTGGTCTGTATTCATCAGTATCTGAAAGAAAAATGACAAATCTTAATGTTGTGTTGGAAATATTCTAACACAGAAATAACCCTGCAGAAGCACTTACATGTTTATTAACATGAATATTGCACCTAGGTTCTAAAATAATTTTTTACTATCAGAGTATAGAACAACCTTTTAAAAGTTCCCCCTTTACTTAAACTGAAAATATGAAAAGGTATTTTCTTTAGCCAGATAGAATAAAAACTATAGAAATACACTTGCAAAATGGCAAACATGCAGATCAGAAGCCAAAATTCTGGGGCAGGGGGGAAAGGGAATGCATATTATTTTACTTTATATCCATGAGTTCCCTTTTAAATTACACCAGAACTACTTGTTAATCTCAATTTATACACCGATAAATCAGTTTTCATCCAACTTATTCCTGCCATTAGCTTTTTCCTGTTCTGGATAGCAATTAACAACTCCTAAAATAAAATCAGAGTATGTAAGTACTATGAAATATTTTGAAAAAAGGGAGGGTCTTTTTTTCATACAGAGTACAAGCTGTGCTTGGAAGCAGTCAGTATGTATTAAAAGTACCACCATATTTCTAATCTCAATTTTTAATTCTCAAGTAAAATAATAAAAAATATAAACATCTCAGGGTTTTCTGTCACCCTCATGATTTGCTGACAACTGATCTGACATTTTGAGCTCAGGGCTCTGTTGCAAACTTCGTGCCTGATCCACGGTTTCACCACTCTGAGCAGCTCCGGTTCTGACGCTGCGAGGTACCAAGGCTTTCTGCGAGATGCTGTGTTTATCTGCCTCAGAGCTGGTGGGACTTACTCAGTACTCATCACACCAACAGGGTCACAAGCTGAGACAACCACGCAGCCAGCCCTGCTGTTTGCAGCCTCTTCTCACTGCAGCATTCATTTCTGAGCTCTGGTTGCAATCATCTGCTCCCTGGGACTACCTGCTGCATCCAACAAAACCTTAATTGCTAGGTTATATTATGAGGTTATGTAAAGATCAAGCAATCTGGGAACCTGTTGCTTGAATTTTGGCCTGAGTGACATCTCCGCTTGAGAGTCCTTAAGACCTCCAAAACTGAGCCTGAAGCTGGGAAAGGATTTTGTTTTGCTTCCCCTTAGAATAAGCAAGCTGTGTACTTCAGATACTTGCTGTAGTCCATCTCTCCCACCTGCAGTCATGTCAAAGTATCTCTAAATTAGAGCTCAGCGGAATGAGATATTTTCCAGTTTAATTGGCACAGACTTGCCCAGACCCTCCCAGCACACTCTCTGCCCTGCCTAAGCTATCATTTTGCTCAGTTTTTTACCCTGTATTTTAGGGCTACGCATGAGGAGTGTGCAGTCCTTACGGACTATCTCGGTGGTAGTGAGGCTTATAAATACAATTCGTTATGACTTTATTATTAAGGCAGCACTTAGTCAAACCACCATTCCCCAGAATATGATGGGGTTTGATCTTTGGAAGGTCCTGCAGATGCACTACCACGTCCTGGGGATCAGCCAGAGCACCTCCGATCTGCACAGAGACCTTCGGCAGCCCGCACTCTGCTACGGCAGTGAAAGAAAATCAGCAGCAACAGATGCAGCCGTGGTTATTCATTCCTACTTTGATACCTTTAATTACGGCAGTGCAAGTCGATTCGTTCCAGAAGCGTTGTAATGCGATCCTTAGCACTGCAATGTCACATGGAAAAAGGGCAAAACTTGCCCTTTTTTTTTTTACTTGCAAGTAAAAATAATGGGTTTAGACAACTCTCAGCCCACTAGATGAATTTTATTTTGCTGCAGTCTGGTTTTTGGCAATATACGCACCAGTTGAATTTACAAATAAATAATTTAAGTAAAGGACAACACACACTGCATTTGTAAAATATGAGCTGACTGTTATGAAAATCCAAGTACCTTGGCAGTCTAACCTATACTTGCTCGCACTCAAGCCACGTAATTGTTACAACTAAGGGCAGCATGATTATAAAACTGAAAAGCAACAATATTTGTGCCAAACAAAAAACCTCAAGCCTTGTTAAAGTCAGGCAGGAACAGCAGTAACTTTCATACAACAAACATTTAACATTCAGAAACTGGAAGGCATGATTTATGTTATGCAGCTGTGCACAAGGATTTTGTTAGAAAATCTGTCGGTGAGCTTTACTGCTTTTACAGTGTGAGAATACCCTCCGGCCATCCCACATGAGGTAATGAAAAAACAAAAGGTCATTTCTTTTGTGATTTAAAAAATAATAAAAAAAAGGTATCTGATAAAATACTGTAGCAGCAAGTACAGCGCAGCAATAACGGTACAGCAGAGGGTCTGTAGCGCTTGTTTCTGTGCAAGAACACTCCTATTGCTAAAACCACTCCACTACAGAAAGATAAAACAGAATGAGCATAAACATCAGACCAGTCTGTTAGTTATCCGTATTTAAAGATTAATCGATGCGGTCCCATTTAACACATCATCAGTATTTTGAAATGCATTATTAGGAAAAGAAGGGCTCGATTTTCAGATAGCACAGGCTTCCACATACAGCATCTCCAATTAGGCATCCGAAGTACCCAAAAAGCACTTCAAGGCATGATAAAAAAACCACAGAAAATGCTGAACCCAAAATACATTTTCTCACTAACACCGCACCACATTCTAATTAACGCAATAAACTCTACGCTGTCAGTTCTCAGGTTTTCTACAGCACCCATCAGCACAGTATCTCAGCTCTGCTAAATGTTTCCACGGTAAAGTAAAATCGTTTTCTACAAGCTCTGCATCATGTTTGATCTTAACTGTATTTTCTGCCTTAAGTGAGATACAATTCAGCTTAAAGCTGCTCTTCTCCAAAGGTCTGGAGCACTACAGAAAACAGAAATGCATAAACTGATCCTACCAACACTGGGGAGCCTTTTGCCAGCATGAAGACGCTCTCATCAGCGAGCACGTTTTCGATCAGGCACGCTGTCCGTGTACATACATCGCCACTTCAAACTCAGCCCAGTTTCAAACTCACAGATGCTGGTGCTGAATAGGCTTCCTAACCTTTTAGAAGTGAAAGTGTCTTGATAATATCCCACTATCTCAAGCAATGACGGTTTTTCAGTTCTTCAGAATTTTGCTCTGATTAGAAGGGTATAAGTTTTATTTTTACATAACATAATGGGACTTTTTCAAATTCTCTACCCTGAATCCATACTGGTATCTAATAATTTTTCAGCCTGAAACAGATTAGAACAGAAAGAGATATATGCACAAAACTGTGCTTTTAAGCTCCTAAATAGACCTATCATAGTATAAATACGTATGTATGTGTAAAGAAAAGAGTAAGAATATCTTAAATCGATGCATTGCTTGAAATCCCACTGAGACCCAAAGTGATATGCAAGGTAAAGGGGTGGGAGGAAGCAATGCTCCAGGACACGTGAAGATACATTTACAGTCCTTTACCCTGTGGAATCAGTTTTTGCTCTTGAACCAATAGCAAAATCAAACTCATCTTCAAAGCAAGCATCTTATCATAGACCCGTAACAGCTGGTGCCTCTAGTTAGGCAGGGACCTACGTGGACCTACATTTCTTGAGTACCCTACGGGACAGGTTGTCTGTCTCTCAGCTTCTCCAAGGGCAAAGGTTTGCCAGCCCGACTCTCTCTCACCAATGCTCAAGGACAGAAGCGATTCCAATTTCTTAAACAATCCTCAGCACTTTCAGAAATGTCACAGTGGGGCAGGACCGTCGCTTTCTGGGCCCAGCATGCCCTCCTTTAAGCACAGAAATTAATGAAAGAAAAAGGAAACTATGCATCTTGGGTGTGAACCATCTGCAATTAAGAAGCGAAAAGCAGACAGTCATCATCAGAAATACATGCTTACACAGAAAAGTGCTTCTGGAATAGAAAATCATACAGCCATTTAGGAGAAGTTCATATACAAACACAAATGCTATGAGAACATCTTGGATTTTTCCATAAACACAAATGTGACTAATTGTGACATTACAACATAGCGTTTTCCTTCATTGTTTTCCTTCTTTCTTACCCATTTCCATTTTATCCCTTATATAAATCTGGACAACTGTAGTTCTTTCAGCGTGTACATTTTAACTGTAGATATGAAAACTGTTACTATTGCCTCAAACTGTTTAGACTGCTTGTCTCTGTGTATTCCTTTTATAGAAAGGATAAAAATGTTTACCTCTGCTTGAAATGGTTCTTTCCCTCTCCCCACTGAAGATCAGCCGTCTCTAGGGTAGAGCAGCAGCAGCTTCACAACGCGTGGTAACCCCGTAAAGCAATTTAGGACTTATTGTGAGGTTTCCTGTAGAGAATTCAGTTTTATTTGTCTTTTACTGTACATCACTCCCGGCAGCGTGGTGATCTGTAGCATCATGCTGGAGATGAGTTCAACACTGTCTGGGAGGAAATAATCAACTATCTGCTGACGCAGCAGCTCGTGCCCCAAACTTTGGTTTCATTCCGCAATATCCCTATTGAACATAGGTGAGACCTCAGGTGGTGAACCTTGTGGAAGAGGCCAGTTCTTAGCCACGCACACCAAACATCAAGACGATCAGGAGAAGAAAATTTAATTTCATGTTTTCTGAAATCATCCAGGACCAAAGAACGGTCTAAGTCATAAATATGAAAAGATGCAAGAAAGTATAAAACATTCTTCTGTAAGCTACGGCCTAGGCACTAACCAGTAAGTGTTAACATGTGTTTTGAGATGCTAATCTTGCTTTGTTTGGCAGCAGCGTGTATCAAAATTTAACTCCTGGAGAGATGCAGGAGGAGCGGATGTGGCCGTTTGCTGACCCATACAACAGACTCCTTTTTGTGCCCAAAAAACAACTTCTAGAAAATTCCTCCTCAGCCTCAAAATCTTCCTTATTAGCACCTTCTCTATGCCCAAAGGATGCAAATAAAAATCACTCGACTTACAGAAATAAAGCCATAATTTATTTGCTGGTGAGATTCTCAAGGCACAAAAACAGAGCAGTTGAACAGAAAACGTCGTTTCATCTCTGTTTTTCGGAGTGCAAGTGCCAACAGCATTTCAGAAACTAAGTTTAAGCCATCATGAAACATTTTAAGCAGCAGCCAAGCAGACCCTAGCAGTTAGGGCTTTTATGCACTCCAACCAAAATAAAACTCAAACAGCATTAAGGTAATTAAAGGATGAATACTGCCACTGCCCTGGGCAGCAGTAGTAAAACAGACGGGCTACAATACTATGGTTTCAGGGTAAATACGAGAAGCTGATCGCTGACTGTGGCAGCACCCAGCAGCGCTGGAAGCACTCTGCAGAAGTCCCCATGCTCCTGGCGGCAGGAGGAGGGGAAGGTGATGGCAGGTGGCTCCAGGAAAGGGGGTGGCAGGGCGGAGGGTGCAGGGAACAGCCAAAATATCCCCGCCTATTGCATGTGTACTGAAGAAGGAAGGGCACACAGCAAAGGTCCTTCATCACTCCTACGAGAGGCCTAGGAATCCACATTTTTTTTCCACAAAGCCTCTCTCCACCCCTCCGCTATGCCTCTGCCATCAGCAGGAGGTAAGTTAAATGACGATCTGTAATGGGGTGTCGGGCAGAGGCAGAGCCCTGATGCAAAGAGCAAGAAGTGCTGTGCGTCGCTACCTGCCCGTCACAGGAGGTCCTGCAGAAACCAACCCAGCCCTGCCCTGGCAAGCAGGGTACCACGCACACCCTGAGAAGTTCATTTCAGCCAGTGCTCGGTAAACAGGAGAGAAAGCCGTGGTCAGCCTTTCTTGCTTTGCATGAAATGTTTTCTTAGGAACGAACACTTCTTCAGCATTTCACTCCTCCACATGAATATAAACAGGGAAACGATCCCCTGGCTCAGTCTTGTCTTGTCTTTGCCTTTCCATAGCAGGGGGGTAACAAACTAGTTCTGACTCAAATACCTCGCATGAGCTTACACCACGCTTTTTTAGAGATCCCCGGCAACTTTTTGGTATATTCCCTATCTCTTAAATAAAAACTATTATATTGTTGTGTTACAAAAAATGTTGGGCTTTAAAAGGGACTGAATAAATAATGTTGATCCAAAAGTAATGTCGCTCTATTAGTCCCTAAAAACAAAGACATTAATGACAAGAACCTGTTGACACACGTGGCCTGGGCCCATGTGGAAAACACGTGGGGTTTCACAACTAGGGCGTCACAGAATTTCCTTTGTTTATGGGAAGATCCCTGCAGGGCTGAGAACAGGCACCGAGCGTCACGTTTTCTCCCAGTTCCCGAATATGCAATATACTGTACGACACTCAGCCACGATGACTGATACTTCTAGACTGTTATGGGGTCTTTGATGCTACTTTAATGTTATTCTTGGCACACAATTTCCTTTGAATTAAGAAGAAAAAAAAAGCTTTGCAAACTTTTAGACATATCGAGGCTCTTCCTCAGGCAGGCAGACACCATTGCAGGCTGATCACAGAGGCGAATGGCCTCTAGGTGGAAAGGAGCTACTGCCAGCTTACGCAGTTTGCCTCCTGCCAGGGGACAGGAGTGACAGACAGAGGTTACAAACATTGGCAATATGATCGGTGGATCATTGACGGGGGCCTCGGACCACGAGGTTTAAAGTTGGGCACAGTTGGGACAGCTCTTGAGCATGGGCTGCCTGACTTAGGACAACCCTTGCATGGACTGTGACATTAATGGCTCAGTGATGGGGGGTGAGGCGGCAGCCCCTCATCGAGAGCCACAGTCGCCACCAGCATCTATCCTGGTGAATGGAAAAGATTCTCCAGCTGTCAGGCACTAGTGGAGAAGATTCAGGATGTACATCCCATGGGACACAGAGAAAGGACTGCTGGAGGGGCCAGAACACCCATGAACAGTAACTCAGTCACTGCCAATGTCTGTCCTAGCGACTGGAAAAGATCCTCCTGCCGATGGGCATTTATGGAGAAGATCCAGGCTAACTACCCTACGGGAACTGGGATGAGGGCACTTGGAGGGGTTGGATGATCTAAAAGCAGTAATTCTATGTACTTGCACTAAGAATTGCACGTGGGTATTTATTCGGATTTGACAGAATTTGCAGCTTACAAGCAAGTATACAAATATTGACCTGATTATGCCAGCTGTGGCTTGTAATGACCCAATTATGCCTGTTTTTAATAAGTTTATGTTGTGGGGGTAAAAGGTGGGATGAATTGGGATCTTGTAGTGATTACGATAACATGACACATCTCTGGGTGATACCAACTACTGGCTAGGGCTAGGTGGACGGGCCACCTCCACCTAACCCAGAAAAGGAACATATATTCTCTATGTGTGTTTGATAAATAGCCAGCTCAACTGCATCCAACTGTTTCCAGGCCAGCCCTGGAGAAGCTGGCACACAAGAAAGTCACTCCACCGCCAAAGCCATCCACCTACAGGGACACGCTCAAGCCTGTGGGCAGAGGGCACAGTCGCCAGCGACAACTCTGCAAAGGTTTACTCTGTTGCCTTGACCTTTGGCGCAAGGTAGCTACGCTCCTTCATGCCCATAAAACCCCATGCACCCAGGCTGCTTTAGATTTTTAAAATTAAACTGTATTTGACTGACTTAAGCAAGAAAACAAAAGCAGCTGAATTTATTATCTTCACGTTTTCCAAAGGCATTCCCACCTGGGAGGAGAACAAGAGTACAATGCAATCTAAGGGAAAGATACAAACCAGTGAAAACGGGCACCGGTAACGAAAACATCAGGAAAACTACAGGATGCCACTACATCGCACACACTGTGCCCCAGGAATTTTTTTAATGGGACAAACCTTATTATGTGAGGACCTTTCGTCCTCACATGGTTTTGCCGATACCACTCCAAACAAGTACAACTAGATTTCTAATTATTAGTGGAGTAAAAATGATTAAGAGAAAGCAAGTGTGAACAATGGCCCAGAAAACGACAAAGGCTACTGCCATTTCTCTGGTGTGACCAAGTGGGAGACAAGAAAGCACTCTCAGCAAAAGTGAAAGGGCTTAAAGAAGGGCATGCACTGAATAATTGCATCAGTTTCCAGGGGGAGAGAGAAAAGAGATCACACCGCCATCCTGGTCTCACAAACCTCTGATCTGGCAACAATAAATTTGGGGGGAATGCTTCTAATGGTGTCGAATGAAAGGCGCACCAACAACAGCTAGAGTTCAATGTCCTTTATTAACAGATCTACCATTACTGCCTCTTTATGAATGATGGGAAAATTTTAATGAGTAATATTTTGCCTATCACAGGCACTGCTGCTGTTAAAAGAACTGGTCTTCTAAGTGATTAGGCCAGGTTGCAAATGATCTGTTTCTAGATTTTCATTTAACCAAAGTAAGGGAAGCAAGTACTCATTTTTCCTCATCTTTGCCAGATAAATAGTGGCATCTGACTACACGAGTGGTGACAAATAAACATTTTAAAAATCCTTTATAACAAAAATAAAATTAAAATTATTTTTTAATTTTAAGCTGGAATTTTCACATGTGCCACGATCACAAGCCAAACACATCTATTGCTCTCTTTCTCTTGGCTGTAGTTGAATGGAGGGGTGGGAAATACCCCTCCCATGAAAGCACAGTTAGCTTACTGTTTAAGTTTCAAAATCTCTAAAATTATTTCTTAGTGTTGCTGCAAGTATAAAAATTTAGACCTCAGAGAGGTAAAAAGATGACAAGTGCCACCTTGTGGGCATTTAACAAAGACAGACTTTAATGTTGCTTTCCTTTCCAGCAGGGTATCACAGCATCCAGACAACAGGCTGCAGCCAATGTTCAGCATTTCTGGGAACGCTGTCTTCGCTTCCCGAGAAAAGACAGACATGATGGGAACCACTACTTGACATGGCTCTGCAGGTTACCTGTAAGTACAGCAACAGCCAGGCCACCAGCCCTCTGTCACCCTCTGATTTATCTCGCTACAGGACCTCTACAAACTCAAAGGTATCCCGCAATGTCTGGTTTACACAAAAAAACACCTTCCAACTGAAAATGCTGTCAAAATCAAATATGCCTCTTTAATTTATGTATTTCAAAGAAAAACAGCTTGTCAATTATTTTTTTTTAAATTCATTGTGGCAAAACTGTCCGTGGCTGGCTGCATCCCCGAAGTGCTGGATCAATGAGTTAGGCATTTTCCCACCCTCCCTAAGGCTTATTTGTACAGTCTTTTTGCAAGCTAATTTTGCAAGTTCAAAAGTGACAGAAATACGCCTTTATTGGACGAACTGCATCTTTTAGATTTGACAGATAATATGCCCAAGTATCTTCTGTATCAGTAAAGTCTTGAAGCAATTCAGAGTAGCATCAGGTAACAGAGACTTGAACACTGCAATCAAACTTCCCTGGTTTAAATCCAGACCGGTTCTCATTGGAGACACTGTTTCCAACATGGTCAGTGAAGTTTGCTTGGAAGCCTGGAGAAATCCCTGCCGAGGCTATTGCTCTTACACTGCTCTCATTCCAACCACAGCAAAAGATAATGTAGGAGAAAACATTTACCCTTGGAGATTTCCTTTCCTATTTTTTGTTTCCACAAATCCTTCTTTGTGTGCAATTTTAAAAGCCTGCCCTGCACAGGGACTGAGCTCAATTCCCATTACTTGTTTTACTTCTTCCAAACATTAATAATACCAACACGGGCACATCAGTTTTACCGTAACTTCAAGCCAGTGACAACCGTTACAGCCACAGCCTCAAGGCATTCACAAAAATATGTCTTTGTCTTGATTTCTCTAACATATGTAACAGGGAATATTGATTGGAGCTCGATTACAGAAATATTCTGAGCAGTCAACCTAATAATGAAAAAACCCAATATGATATGGTATAAAAGTGTCTTCTAGCTGTAAATTAATCCCCTCCCCTGAGTAGAAGTCTGTCTGCTCAAGGTTGAGCAGAAGAGACTCTAAATAAAGGACGAGCTTTTGGGCACTTTTGAAATACAACCCCACCATCCATTGCATAATGCCCTAATTTGCCGAAGGGGGAGGCATGTTTTATCACCGTTCGCTTGGCTGCTTTTAATTTTTTTTTTCCACGCGCAGCACTGAGATAATGAACATACCTTCACTTTCCTGCTCTAAAACAGACTTTTAAATAGTGCTGGGGCTTTACCAAAAGCTGAACCACAACAAAAGAGCGCAACACTGACCCTGCTTCCCTACCCATTGGTAAAACTCTGCTGAGAACTTGTCCTCCCTTGCATTTTAGACCAAGATAGCTGCTGTGCATTCATGAGCCTCCTGGGGGAAAAACAAAACAAAACCAAACCACCCATTAGCAGCCCAGGCAAAAATCAGAGTCACCTGGAGAAAATTAAGAGCAGATCTGATTTCTGACTGCTGTTATAACTGGCCTCAAGACGGACTCAAATGTTCCAAAGCACGTATCTCTCTAACTGTGTCAGATGGTCTAATAGATGCTGTTGCTTCTCCTTCCCCAAACTTGACCCATTTAAATTCTGAGACCATCAGAGTTATAACAAAGCTATTACGATTCTTATTACAAACAGACTTTTCATTTTCTAAAACAGTCATCAATAACACACGCCATTGCTCATGCAAAAATATGGCTTGTATTTACGTCCTTATTTCCAGAACAGATGCAATACATCAACACTCGTGGTTGGGAGGAGGAGGACAGACTACCAAGTAAAGTACCCTTGCCTGGAATCAGGATCATTTTTTATAGTGTCATGAGGGAAACTCCTAAAAAACATTATTGGCAGGGTCAGAGAAAGGGAAATGGACACAATGTGGTGGGATGTCTTTTCTTGAATTGGAATTAAGTTTTTACTCCAAAAGTCATTCTTCAGTTGCTGTGAACTCTTCCCCAATATGAAAGCTCCAAGTGTCATTCCTTACCTCTTCCTGTTCTCATATAAAACATCCAAGAGGCCTCCAATAGCACAAAGCAGGATGCTCCAGGAAGAAAAGCTAAAAACTTCGCATTCCTTTTTGGCAATTCCTTGGCTCGCTACTGTAACTGTGGCCAAAGAACTATGGCAAAAGATAATTACCCACCAGCCTCTCCCTGTTCATAGCATTAAAACCATCTTTTTCGTAACTCTTCCTCCTCTGCAAGTTCATCTGCTGCACTAGGCAGGAACCAGAGAAAGGAGAGAGAGAGTAGGTGTGAGGTCCAGCCTGTGGAGAAACTGTGCTCCGGGTCCACTCCTGCGCCACCCAGCACATTGTGGGGCTGGAGTAACAGCCGAACGATCATCTTGAAGGTCGTTTAGCAGCTCTGCAAACACTGAGAGGTTTTCTGCATGGGCCCACCATTTGTCCCTCTATTTTGGGAGGATGAAAGCAGAGCTGTGCAAGTGGGGGAGCTGGGAACAGGCTGATGGAAGGAGAGCTGAGCACAGAGGTTTGTCGCTGCCCAGTGGGAACAGGAGAGCTGGCCAGAAAGCTCGATATGATCGATGCTCGGACATAACCTCCAAGTACTTTTCTGGGTAACTCCGTACTTTCTCCCCCGACCCAGGAAATTAATTCAGATGGTTTCCTTGTCTCTGTTTTGAAGTTATTTCTCCTTTTTTTTCCACAGGCAAATTGGTCCACAAATAATGGAAACCCAGGTTTATTACCTCTCACTCTATCATGGCACCATGTTAAACAGGAGGTTTTCAACAATTATTACCTGCACTTCTGGGATATTGATGCATCCTTACTGGAACTGAGACCCTGTGAGAATGTCCACAAGTGAAAAGCAGACTTTGTCCTACAGAACGTCACGTCTCAACAGAAAATAGGAACAGCTGCTGGCAAGAGCAGCAGAGACTCACATAGATGAAGTCATCCTACAGATCAGAGACCAGTGTCTCTATTCCCAAGTCTTGCCAACCCAGTAACACCCCAGCCAGCACTGCCTCTCTGGGTAACAGCTTTTTTGGTGTCTTTAGCTCTACTTTGACTTCATAAAAAGAACCCCATCATGGCAACTGGCAGCATGGGAAAACACATACAGACAGACACATGGAGAGCTGTAGGATGTGACAGATCAAAAATCCAGTTTATAGTTTAAAAATGGTCCTGGCCTACCTATGTGGATCGATGGGGACTGTGGGGAGACAGAACGCTGCAAGCAATTGTCAGAGATTGCGATACACAGG
The DNA here is from genome assembly GCA_008658365.1 of Alca torda. Taxonomy (NCBI): domain Eukaryota; kingdom Metazoa; phylum Chordata; class Aves; order Charadriiformes; family Alcidae; genus Alca; species Alca torda. The sequence continues at coordinate 36,057,466 of CM018084.1, read as the reverse complement.
ATTTCCATACAGAAATAAGGGCAAGATGCTAATACAGTTCTGAGATACAGCAAGCCCCACCTGTGCCTTCCATGGCTGTTCTTGCACGGCAATGGGAGAAGAGAGATGCCTTCCAAAAAAGGAAGAGTTTTTACACTTAAAACTCATGATTAACAGCAGGGCTACCCCATCAACACAAAGCATTTAAGAAGCAGAAAAAAAGCTCTTCCTGCTTCTCACAGGCCTTTCTACTAAGTGGAAAAAAACAAGCTTAGCAGCTGAGTTAACCTCTGTGAGCTCTCCCTCAGACAGAGCAGTCTGCGACTCCCTCATCTCAAGGCATCCCCCTGAGTTACCATCCCAGGAGCGCAGCATACTCTGTCTCACCCCAGGGCTCACCATGCTTCGGGGTGGCAGTGACACTGGGGCTACGGTTCACCTCCTGCAAATTCGGAACCTGCAGAAGAGCAATTTAGGACAAAACAACCATCTTGCTTTGGTCTGATGTAGTCGGAGGTGGATCGGGGCGGAAGGTATCTTCATATACAGTACAGTTTCAATAAAAGCTAAGGAATAAGAGATGCTCCATCGAGTTACTGATGCGCTTGCTGCTCTGCCACCGAGGAGGGGCAGGCAGGGGTGCTGGGAGGGGGCTGTGACCACAGCTTGCTTTGACACCACGTGGAAGCGGGCAGATATGCAGTGCAGCCAGGAGCTCCCCGAGAACCACAATAAAGCAACAGCACAGCCATACGCACACGAGCTCACCACTGGAAACACCCAGATAAGTTTCCTCTACTTCTTTTGTTTTGGTTTTCTGTTTTTTTTTGGGGGGGTTGGTAATTTTCCTTTACATACTTGCAAGTATTTACCTTGTTATACTACAAATGTTATTTCTCAATAAAAATGTACCTGACGTAATTCCTTTACCATATAAATTTTGGCATTGAAATAATACGCAACACAAAGTTCTTGAATGTTTTCTCACCAGGAAGAAGAATAACTATTTTATTTTCAAATGCTTCTCTGCCTCTATTAAACCAGTGAAGATTTCTTCCAAAACTTTCCAGTCCCATTTATAAATGTACTCTTTGAAAAGTCTGAAAAGGAAATCAGTAAAATTAATTGCTGTGTCAAAACCATGCTTCCTTTATTGGAAGGATATACCCATGTGTGCATGTTCAGCTCTTAAGGCAGAGGTAAGGAAGAGCTACATCCTGTTTGGGGTTTTTCTGAGAGTTGTGTTTTTTTGGGTTGGGTTGGTTTTTTTTTAATGAAAAATGATTCAAGATTGCACTGAAGCATTATGTCCAGATTCATATGGAAACCATAAAGCACAGAGGAAAAAGTATGGAAGACTAGCCCTACCAAATAATTATCAGCAACTTTTATAGACTGCTCTGGATTGTGTACGTATCAGATACTAATTCAGCATTGAGGAGACTGGCTTGTACCCGGCCAACGCGAAAGCAAGGAACGGTTTGGTGCCGCACTAAAGCTCTTGGTTTGTTTTTCAGAACTGTACTATCACGCTGTTTTTCACAGTCCCACATTTACTCTGCACGAGGAATAATTTTATACTTCCTTCTCCATTGCTGCAGCACTGCTCAAAGACTTTGCTACACAATGCTGTATTTACTTGCCGTACAATTTAAGTGGTTGCCGTTGTGGCTCTGCTGGCCACTGTAGCACAGCACCATGCAGTGGGCAACAAAACAGTTCCAGTATTTAGGAAACAGTGTTTTACCTTTACTTTTGGAGTAGGAATTTCCCACAAGCAAGCTGCCCCAGGATGCTCAGTTTCCGATCAAGGTCAGAAACTATGTTTTTTATTTCAGCTTCTTAAATGGCAAAGCTACCTATAAGCAGCTGCTCTTGCAACAAAGGAAGGAGACGGAGATGGGGCGGAGTGCAGTGGAGAGGGAACCACCACCTCTCACCAGCACCAGGAACATCCATCCCCAACCATGGGATGTGTTCAACAGAGCCAGATCCTGCCACCTGTACCGAAGACGGACATGACTGTGGGCTTCCCCACAGAGATGACCGAGACCAAAAGCACAGCTACCTGCTCACTGCGAGCAGCAAGGTCTAGTTTGCAACTTCGACAGTGGTGCACAACCAGAGGATGCAGTTTTCCTAATGCATTCTCCCAGGGGACTCAGATTTGGTCACGTGAAAAGGCAGACCACATTATCACATCCTATCAGCATTAAACAAAATTTTCACCAAAAGCTAACCAGGCTGCCAGTCTCTCCACGATGCTTGTAACAGAACTGCTAACAAAGTCACAAAAATAAATTTGGGGATGAAGGCATCAAAGTATATTATGGAAATCAGACTCACAAGGGAATAAATAGGATTTTACAAGCACATTTTCCAGTAACTACAAAGAGGATGAACAAATATTTTGAGTGCTGGAAATGTCAGATGTCAATCGTCTCTTTCATGTTCACAGAGGCTGCTGCACACACAGCGAATACTCCTGGCTTCCCAGCTGGGTGTGATCAACCCTTCTCTCCCTGAGGAGAACGGGGACATTGACCCACCTCTCCACCATACAGGTAAACCCTTGGGAACATCATGGAGAACTGCAGGAACTCTTCCCAGCACCCTCTTGTGTCTGGCCAGAGAGGGTGCTTGAGGTCCAGATGCCATGCAATCACAAAGTCCTAGCAGTATTGTTAAATGCTTTAGAAAGCCAAATATTTCAGTGACTTTAAATGACACTTTTCCTTCCTTCAAGACAGACTCAAAAAAGGAAAATCTAGAGGGTTTTTAATTTTCTGCCGTCATTTATGAAGACATACAAGGCAGATACAATCCACCCCACTGAAATCACAGCCAAGCCAGTTCATGATTTTACGAGGGAGCAGGAAGCATCTCATATTCTGTTAGTAACTACAAAACTGCCCTTGGGCCAGGTCTTGGGTCTGTTCTGTTCCGTTCCATTTCACCTGAAGACACGTTTCTGCAGAACTGTACGATCTCTGTCCACAAGGTGGAGCAGCTAAATAGCCTGAGATGCTGCTGCTCAGCCTCCAAGTTCAAAAGAAGGAAAAAGAATCATCTAACAACGCACAGCCTTCCAAAAGGCTTGTACTAAGTTTATGCTTTGAGTTCACGGATTAAAGCAGTATTTAAGTCATAAATATGGTACTGTCATTGTATGTAAACACATTATTTTCTTGACACCAAGACATGCTTTCTATCACACAGAAATCTTTCAGTATGTCTAAAAAAAAACAATTAAGAACTCTCGGAGAGAGTTAGTAAGAGAATAAAGTCCCCAAACCCAACAAGGCAGAAAGGATCAGCTGAGTCTAAAATAAATAGAAGAAAACCCAGATTTACACCTAAAACATCAGTCCTTGGTTGACGTGAAGCGTGCATCAGCAAAGCCTGGGAACTCTTCCTGGATCCTCAGATCCAGAGTGTATTTCACTTTAACACTGTTGGGTGAGATTCCGTGCTATGCAGACTGTCTCTGCTTCCTAGCAGGTCACTTGATGCCAAAGAGGAAAGGGATGTCATCGTTCAGTGGTGTGCCTGAGCTGATGATATCGCAAGAAAATCTCTTTGGAGAAAATTCCAAAACCTCATCTTAATTAATTACTTGTGCACACAATTGAACCTGCCCTTTCCAGTTTCAGCAACAATCCTCAGACTTCTGGTATCTTAACATTCTTATACAATATTCACAATTAATAGAAAACACAATTTTATACCAGCCACTGCATGAAGCACACTTCTAAGCGCTAAGCTGAGAACCCCTGACTCAAATTTTTTCATCCTCTTTTATAAGTGTTAGTGCCACTTCTCTGATATTTTGATCAATTGATACCAATTTACTAGTTAATAGATCCACCTTCTTTTCCCAGTTCTGATGCAGGTTTTCCTTTCGATTTTTTCTTGAGATTGTATTGCCAGCAAAACCTCTTCAAGATTGCTCTCCTTATCTGCTTCATTACGTTCTATAAATTAGGTAAGGTTAGCATAGCACCTTCGAGAAAACAATTTTACAATTCTCAGCACTTGGACACTTTCCCTCCCAGATACCTGAATGGGAATCAGACGACTGAGTTTCTCTCTAACACGGTTTCCATTTTTAACAAATCACCTTCATTTTAAAATCCTGTTAAAAAAGCCCAAACATTGTACTAATGTCCCTAAATTGTTTTCTCTAATTAGACTATTTGAAGTTCCTATTGTGACTAGATGTTGAATTGCTTAAACCTTTAAAATTAGCCTGTGTCAGTCAGTATGGAATGAAGCCCAAGTATTTTAAGCAAGGGCTAAACACTTCAAGAGCACCAACTGTAACCCAGTTATAAAGATCACTTTGAGTTCACTACTTTACCGATGAAAAAGATCTAGCATAGGTAGTGCAACATGGGTTATGTATTCACTTTGAAAACCGCTTCAAGAGCATAAGATGAGCAATGAAGTTCTTTATGCATTTTTTTTGTCCTAGAAGCATCAGTGGTAGGTACCATTCCTATAGCACTCCACATTTATGCTCCCTGCAATGACAAAAGCCCTACTATAAATGCCCCAATTCCATGAACAAACTTCCACTACCTACTCCAGTTAAGGAACAGATTCAAAAACACTTTCCTGGCACAAACTGACTCCTTAGTTAAGGGGCTCTGCCAGTAAACTTTTACCATCACAGCTAGCCACAAGTTTTAAGCGTAGTTCAGGGCCACATATAAAAATACAGAGAAGAACAACTTGAATTGTAGGTGATCCATTTACCTCCTGTTCTTAGAAGGCTCTGCACATAAGACAAGAAATAAGCAGATTAATTTTTGATTATTTCCTATCCTGCAGATAATCCACAGGCATTACTTGGTTGTGAGCCATTTTTAAGAGGAACATTTACTTTCTATGTACCTGTGACTAAGCTAACCAAGCACTCTAAAATTTAAAAGCCTTCCCTAAACAAGCAAAACACTTATTTAGAGAACAATTAATTTATTTCATTTCGCTCTTTAAGACTGTCACATTAGAAAATATGTGCTTGTACTGCCTGGAGACCAGTAATCAGAGATGCATAGAACTTTAAAATAGTCATTTGTTAATTAGCACTTCAAGTATGGAAGAACTTATTTCAAAAGGCTTGCTTCATACCCGTAGTAGTAAATAGATTCACAGAAAATGACTTCTGTGCAGTATGACACCAGAGCTTGCAGCTGTGGAAAGGAATTCTGTTAAGCGGGCAAATTAATATTTGCGTGCTCTTTCAACAATGTACGGACACCTGAAATGGAGGTATAATTGGTTTCTTTGTTCATATTCTTGCTGCCTGTAGCAATGTATTGCTTGTTTCTTTTCATCTGGTATTTTCCCTATAAATTTCTCTAAAAAACGCCCTTGTTCATCATCTCCTTAAATAACCGTATCTGTCATACTGACTACAGCTCTGTCTCTAATCCCATTCATCTGTAGCCACTCATCAGAGTGCAAGCACTTCAAAGATTAAAAGAGAATTGCTTCACTCCTCATTTCTTAACCACCAATATTCAGGAGGGTGAGTTTTCATCCATTCGCACACTCTGAGCAAGAAAGCAAGAGCATGAATAACTAATGACAAGTATGTCCATGAAGATCTCTCCTGGCCGTTTGGAAATGTCTTCCTTTGTTCACACAAGAGAGTTGATGAGCAAACAGATGCACATAAAGGGAATTCATAAAACATAAGGACAGCTCATAAGCACTAAAACATAACATAAAACTATCTTGTTTTCCAAGTACAGTGCTGACTTTCTTTATACACTTCCCTGGACATTCAAAGACACAAGTAAACAGCAGTAGCAATGGGATAACTTAACACTTCCCCTCCTTTTTCCTCTACATTGTTTGTTATCTTTCCCATACTTGAGTCATCCAAGTGGAATGACAGCACACACCTCAGCCATGTCACTGCGAGATCTCACAGCTTAGGGTATTAACAGATGGGCACTCGGAAGTCTAGCCATAGCAACATAACTGATTGCTCTTCCTGCCTCTACGAAGCTGCTACCCCTCACAGAGATTCAGCAGAGCAGAATCAGTGGGTATCCTTAGCTAATTCCCTGCTAAACCTCCCTCAAGTTGTGCCAGGGGAGGTTTAGACTGGATATTAGGAAAAATTTTGGCACTGAAAGGGTTATTAAGCGTTGGAACAGGCTGCCCAGGGAAGTGGTTGAGGCACCATCCCTGGAGGTATTTAAAAGCCGGGCAGACACAGTGCTTAGAGACAGGGTTTAGTGATGGTTTTTGTCAGAGTTGGGTTGATGGTTGGACTGGATGATCTGAAAAGTCCCTTCCAACCTAGGCGGTTCTACGATTCTAAGTGGCTTCAGCCCAGCTCCACGAAGGCTGGGCATGAAGCCACTGGACTTTGTGCTGAAACAGCAGAGAAAGACACCGGCTTATATGCTATGCCAGCTGCTGCAGCAGGCAAAAAGAAATGGTGAGAGAGGAAAAAAGAGGCTACACCTGCAATCACCACAACCTTTCGTAAGGGAACATGAATCTCCTGTAGGATGAAAAACAGCACTAGAACTGGACATCTACTCAAGTTCCAAACATTTATACAGACCAGGTGTGAAGATGTGCACTATTTTGTGGACAAAGACATTTTTAGAATCCCTGCCAACTCTTGGTGGGCAATTTACGAATATGCATATCAAATTTATCACATCTGTTATTTGTGACAAACAACAGAATCAGGCAGCATTTTTTTTTTCACTTCTCAAATATATTGACTGTCTTCCAATCTTCTGCTGATGCGGATCTGCTTTCCTCTGTTAGATCAAACCGGGACTCTAAGTACTTGGCCACTACAACACAAACTCAATATACTGTTAAAACCCTACTTCTACTGGTATCACAAGATGCCATGTCACATACGGGTGACCTCCTATGGTCACAACAGGCCATTTCTGCCACCATAGTTTTGTGTAACTATGAATCCTGTTGCGATGACACTTTTCCCTGAAGCAGCCAGCGTGCTTGATAAGTAAGTAACAGTATGTTTTCAGTCAACAACTTCTGTGCTCTCCCATCTCCGATTGCTTCCAACAGAGGCTGCTCTTCCTCTCCATCTCTGTGGAGCAGTTGACCTCCTCTCCCTCATAACCCACACCACACACTCATCAGCTGGTGTACCACTGCGCTCTGGGAACAGGGGCAGCTCCCTACCACCTTCCATACAGCCAACACTCAGCACAGGATACCTTGGAAGATCATGACTGGGAGAACACGACAAGATGAGGAAAAGAATTTTAAAATAACTAAGACCGAGCAAGTGAAGGGTCTTAATGTTTTCCTCCTTTGTGCTTTAATGTTTCATCATAATCTGGACAATAAGCTGAAAAGGAATAAGAAGCCAGGAGACACATACAGCCCAAGGGTAACAGCCCGTTTCTGTAGCAGAAAAATGCTGCTGATACACCAGAAGATCTTTTCTCCAGCCAACTTTCCAAAGAGTCTCCAGATGCCACCTCAAAGGTGCAAACTGCAGTTAGTGCTCCAGTGCTGTGTGGTGCTGCTCTGAGGACAGCGGCAAAGGAGTTGCCATTCCAACAGGAACAGGAAAATCCCAACCACTCTGGCAAGTAGAAAAAAATAAGACATACCTGACCTTTCAACTGCCTGATAACTGCGTGCGCGTTTTAATACGAAATTCACAACAACATCACCCGGCTCTTTATTCCTCTCCCCTTTTAGTACAGTCTTTGGACTATGCACTGAAATAGCCATAAAACAGTATCAAGAGCATGGAGAAAGCATGTTATGACATTTCCCATCCCTCTCCTCTTTCTTGCTGTGCTCACACGCACACATTAACTGAAAGGGACGCAGCAAACTTGGTGGACTTTCCTCCCCAAGCTGACACGGCAATTTATCTCAAGTTTTACACGCTTTGTAGCACATCCTATTAGAAGCAGCCCTGGAATGTGTGAAATTTGGTTCAGCGTGATATACCATTATGGGTTAGAAAATTCAATATTGAGCCTAGAATTTATGTGACTAAGCAGAACAAAAGCAAACACCTCCCTCAGCGCCTGTTTGCTCAAGACAGTTCTACTAGTATAAGACAGGTGTGAATTTTAAAAAGTACAATTATAGCTGCTTAATCCCTCAAAACAGATACATTCATTCTGGCACATTTATTCTGCCCTTCCCCAGATTTGCTCATGTTGCTTTGGTAGGGGCTTACATTGAAATACATTAAAAAACACTCTTTTGTGAGTTGTATTTTTAATGCGTTACTATGGGTCAGCTGTGGTGCAGTAACTGAAAATGCAACTATCCACAGGCTGCCAAAAATCAAGATAAAGGCTGAATGCTGCTCTTGAAGTTCAAAGCAAGCGTGTTATGGTCCGTCTTTGTTACATGCTGGGAGACAAAGTGTGGCAAGCTACCTCAGCTCAAGGGACACACAGCAACGCATTAAGGTGTGCTAACTCAACCATAAGTTAATCACAACCTCATCTGCAAACACATCGCGCATTTTCTGCTTTTCCCCAGCTCCCACTCCCACTCTTGCATTCAGAGTTTAAGATGTACTCTAAAGCTTTTGCATTTACAAAAGGCACCGCATTCACTTGTTGACACACATTAGCCTCATTTGTTGCATAGTTTTATCATCACTGTGCGTTTCCTTAAAAGGGCGAAATCTTGAGGCTTTACCCTTGGCAAGATATTATTTAAAACCTACACACAGCAGGGCAGCCCACTCTATCTTCTCTTTGCTCATTACCTTCTACATGTATCAATGTCATTTACTCTAACAACAGTGATAGCACACAAAACCACCTAATTCAATTCACTTTGTAATGCAAATTTATATTAATACAAAAATGTCATTAAGTTGATAGAATACATGTGAATTAAAAAAGAATCATGTAAGCTTAAAAAAAACCCAGGTACCTGACTTAGCAATGCCATTTTATTTAAAAGCTGAAATTAAGATATTCTTAACTTTTGCAGCCAAAGATTGTAACGACACATAAACTACCCACCATGGAAAAAGTGTGTATTTGCAATTGCCTAAAAATTTGGGGTTTGGTTAAGGACAACTGCAATATTTACCATGAGTGTCCGTGTAACAACCTACACCTTTTCTTAACAAGCTGAAGTTACAACGATATAACATAATATGCGCAGTAGCCTATTTTACAAACACCAATCTGCCATTTGAGCACTCTCTGTGTTCACTTGTGCTCCTAAATTAAAGAATTTAATGCCCACCATGCGACTAACAATGTGCAGGGCCCCTGTGCCTGCACCGGCTCCTCCTGAAATCCAGGGGTTCACATGAACCAAGTAGCAAGATCAGGCCTACGATGACGGAGATGGTTTACTCCACTTGAACTATGATTTACAACCTTCTGCATCCTGAAAAACTCAGGCAGGAAATATAAATTTAAGTGACAGCACTGTAGCTAAATCCAATACCGCATAGATTTTATCTACAGAGAACTATTTTGCAACATGTGCTAAACTTCTTTTCAGACAAGGCTTAAGATGCCACAATTACGTAACAGGTGTCAAATTTTATGAAAACCCAGGAGACAGTTTTTAGTCTTTTAAGAAATTGTGCCAGCCCACGAACCACAAGACGAATGAAAACAAATTATTTGTTTACACGGGAAGTAAAATCCACAGTCTTAATGCTACAAATAGACTTCCTATCATCACTTAGACCTATTCACTAGAAATCACTCCCGGTGCATGAGCTTCTTAGGAGAAAGAGTATCCCGATTATCCTCTTAATTCTGTTCTGATGTTAGTCACGGTAATTTCTGCTTTCCTTTGCATTGTTGCATTTACCTAATGATGCTAGAAGCAGTTTGTAGCTTCTTTTTTATTTTTTTCCCTCCCCACTGTAAAATTAAGCACATTAAAGCATAAGCAAGCTTAATAACGTTACTTAAGGGAATCCACATGTTCAACAGTTAAAACTACAGTTTTCACACGCTGGTTCCCGCTATGTCGTCTCCGGCTGTGAACCCAACCAACACTCACAGCCTCCTGAAACCCTCCTTTCAGGAATCTGGGACATTAAACACAATTATAGAAACGCATCTGACCGCTACTGGCAATTAAAAGCCCCGTACCCCGGCAGAGCGGGGGTGTGTGTGGGTTCCCTCACCAGACAGCCCACGGCTTGCCCGCTCTTCTCCTCAGGCGACCCGGCCGGGGGCGGGGGGGGTCTTGCTGAGGCACCGTAACTTTTATTCCCCGATCGCTCCTCGCAGCCCGAGCCCACGCCGCAGCCGGCACCGTGGGCTGCCCACGGGGCGCGTTATTCCCCCCCACCCTCCCCGCCCCACCGGGCCCCGGCCTTGCGGCAGCCCCTCCGGGCCCGACGCCCACGCCCAGGCGCTGCCGTGCGGCAGACAATGAGGGCCGGCAGCCCCGCGCCCGCCGGGCTGAGGCGGCGGTTACTCACCGAACAAGGTCAGAGCCATCGCGGCAGCGGTGGCGGCGGCGGGGCGGGCCCGGGGGGCGGCAGGAGGGGCTGGCCGGGCGGCGCGGGGCTGGCATTGGCGCGGCGGCTCCGGCATCAGCGGCGGGGCGCGCCTGCGAACACAAGTTGGGCGCCGGGCTGTCAGGGGCGCCCGGCGGCACCGGCGGCCGCGGGGCGGGGCGGGACGGCGGAGGGGAGGGTAGGGCCCGGGGTGAGGAGGAGGAGGAAGGTGGGGGGGGACGACGACGACAACTGGGGACGCGCGGTAGCGGTGGGGAGCTCCCCGCTCCCACCTCCCCCCGCCTCCCCGTTCCTCTCCCCGCCCGCGCTCACGCTGCGGCCCGCCGCCTCGGGGAGCCATCTTGAGCCGCCACACGACCCGCCTTCCTCCCGCCGCAGCCGGCGGGACGGTTCCCATGGCAACGCGGCCGGCCCGCCGAGGGCACAAAGGGAAGCGGCGACCCCTCACGCGGGGCGGCCGCCCGGGCTCCCCCGGCCGCCGGAGGGGACGGCGGCCCTGGCCAACCCCTCCGCCATCCCCTCACAGCGCCCGGCCCGGCCCTCGGGCACCCGCCGGGGCCGTCCCCGGCGACCCCTCTCCCCTGAGGAGATCCTCTGTGGAAAACAGCCCAGCAGGGCCGGCCTGAGCCTCTTCAGGGCTGCGCCCACCCGGTACGGGGAGGGGAACCGGCGGTCTTGTGAGAAACAGGACTTTTTTTTTTTTTTTCCCAGCGAGAAGAAAATTTCCACTTAAAAGCCAGCAAGCACGGAGAGAGCAAAAACTGTGGAATTCCCCCCCTCAAAATGTTTCGGTGTGAGAAATTTCATCCAGCCCCGCCACCCTCATTTTTTGCTGCCCAGGACTGCAAATTTAAGAGCTAAAAGCGTTTAATTGAAGGGGCAGCGTCGTGCCTGCTGTAACTCATTTACACAGTTTGCGTTTTTAACCTGAAAACGGGTATTTAAAGCAGAGGTCGGTTAGTACTCAGCAGATTCTGCCCAGCACACGCAGGACGATCGCACCCGCCTTGTTTGGGGATACAGTAGTTTTTCACTCGCAAGTATTACTTCGCCTCTCACATGCAAGCTGTATCTTCTGAGGATGCAAATCCAGCCGGGGCGCGATCGACACAAACTGTTTACTCAGATTTAATCCATTACAGCTGTGCAAATCCACAGCCGTCAGCAGAGGTTTCGGAGACAGCGGCCAGGGCAAGCAGATGGCGCAGGTGGCGTTAGGAGCATCACACAGCCTGTCCCACCCTCGCTTGGGCCACCGTGGTGGCTACCGCAGGAGGTGGTAGGTGTTCCACACACGGGTTATGCTGTAGGATGCTCTGAAGGAGGAAGAGCATGTCCGTAGGCTGCATCTACAGCCGCTGCAATTAGTGGTTCCTGTTGTGTAAACGCAGCTCCGGGTCAGCGCGTACATAAAATGCATTTTCTTTCAACAGCGCAGCTAGAACACAAAGGTCTGTCTGAAAAAAAAAAAAGGGTGTTTTATGTATTTAGTTGCACATGGGTTTTCATACTCTGAATTCTACCTAGTCCTTTTGTGGAGAGCAAAAGGGGAAGAAAGATTGTGTGGGAAAGTTTTCAATATCTTTAAATCTCGTTTAATACAACAAGAAAAACATGGGGTTTTGTTAACGCCTGTAAAATATTTCAAAGCATAGGGTTTTTACGTTGATATATTTTGCTTAGTGTGCAAAGTTAAAAAAAAAATAAACATTTTATCCCAGAGCGATCATTTCTTCCATTTTATTCCTTCCCAAATGAATTCTAGCATGATGGACCTGGTTTCACACAACATTTTCATTTTGCACGTATGAAGTGCAGGAGTTTATTGAGCAGCTGGACTACTGAGGAATAGTATTTTAATTGCAAGGCTAAAAGAAGGTTAAAAATAGATGAAAAATGGTTTGGAAAAAAGCAGCACAAAAAAAAAATCTTTGGCATTCTGCCTACGTGATTTGAGCTTTGTGTGCGTGGAGTGTTTTGCTTTAGTTTTGGGAAATAAGTTGGATCTTCGTACAGATTTTTTTTCCCTTACATTTCCTGGAATTAAATCCCAAGCTTTCACTCCAACTTCCTTCAATTAAATAGCCAGCTTTTACTCTTCCACTACTCCAAAATCTTTGTTGCTATCTACTGAACTGCGTGTTTACATTAGAAATGTTTTCCTGTCCAGAGAAAGTAACGCTATTTTTCATAACAGGCATTATCAGTACTAGAGTTGTTAAGATCAGTCTGAGCAATTTGATTAGTTATTTCAATCGTCTAATAATGCCCTTGCTATAAATGCAGTTATGGCTAAAACCTAGGGAAGTGTGTTGGCCGTTTCATAGTTAGTTACTGGAGTCGTATTTCACTGTGCCAGGAAGAGTTCTGTAGCTGATCTGAGTTTTCAAAAAACAAATTGAGCTCAATCATTATTTCTAATTAGATTACGTGCTTGGTCTGGGAGGATGTTTTGGCCCATGCTCCAGCAGCCTGCAGGGAACAGCCGCAGCTTTTGGAAGGGCTTCGCTGGTAGGCTGGTACCCAGAGCTCCCAATGTGCCCTCACAGGTGTTGGCACAAGAAACCTGCTGGGGTGACAAGGAGAGTGGCCGTACACCGTATGTACCATCTTACCCCGTGGCAACGCTGGCTTTTACAGAGGCTGGTAGCCTTCACACAGCAGGAAGAAATCAAAAGTGCGAATTGGGAAAAAAATTAGCCCGAAGTTCACTAGGCGAAGGTCCCTTCCCCCACACCCTGCTTTTTGAATGGACCTAAACTCCTCAGGGCAATTTCTGTTTAACAACATCATTACCTTAAAATTACATAATGCCTTATCAGGCCAGCACATCTTAGCGCACCAGCAGTAACAATGATTTAACTACAACTCTGGGAATTTCTTTAGAAGGGAGCTGGAGCTCACCGTCCCCTTGTGCAGGGGCGAGGGGAGGAAAGAGGGATGCTCCGGAGCAACCAGCACAAAGCCAGAGGGGCTGTTCCTTCGGAGAGACCCCAGCTCCTGCATTTCCTCTTTTGCAGGGGGGAGCACAAAAGAGGATCCTGTTTTGCGCCACCAAGGTAGTTTGCCATTGATTTAAGTGTCAGGAAGGGTGAGCTTGGTGTCTTGTTCCCCTGGCTCTTTAGCCCTTGAAAACCCTTCCTTTTCAAAATTGTTAGCATCACACTCTATAGAAAAAGCATTATTACACCTGGTAGGTGTACTTTAAGAGTAAAGTCTCCAGAAGATGGTATATATGTGTGTGTGACATGCAATTTTCTGGCCTGCTTATTGTCCTTCAGTTAGCTTCTTGCCCTGCCTCCCGAGTCTCTATAAATAACTGCAGCCAGTTATTGCTGCTTCATTCTTCACGTAAAATTTCAATACTGGGATTTGGGTTTGGTTTCCAGTGTTTAGGGTTGGTTTTTTTTGGCCTCTCTCCTTTTGCCCCCTCGCTCTGGGTGCTGAGCACCGCGGGAGCGGTGGCCCATTTTCCACACTGGCCTTTCTTTGATCCGTCACCTTGTCTGAGGGTCTGGTACAAAATTGCTCCTAATTACTTGACATTTATTCTTGAAATCTTAACTAATTCACTAATCATATAGTGATAAATGAGATTTTTAAAATTAATCACTGACATTTTTAAAGATTTATACACAACTGTAAAGAAAGGTTCCTAGCTAGTAAATATAATGTTGTGTGAAGAAAAAAAAAAAAAAACTCATAAATTAAAGCTGTCCTGTATTAATGTGAAACAGTAAAAGTGAAGACACGGTGAGATGTTACCTGATGAATAGGGGTAGCATCTTATCGCAGTTACTGTCTTCCTGCTACACACCCCCTTGGCAGCAGGAAAACAGCACCGTAGAAGCCTTGTCACGTGCACAGAATTTAATTTAGCTTCTAATGTGTAATTGCTGGGAGTTTGTGGGGCAGGCGGGGAGAGGGGGGGGCGGCTGCCTTACTGAGTTCAGGCTATTTGCAATGGAACCTTTACTCCCTGAGAAACAGCAAGGCAGATTTCTACCACTTGTTCAGTAAGATAAATTCAATTGTTCTATCTAATTTAAAAGTCATCAATAAAAAGTTTAAAGACTGACTCCCCAGCTTGCTAGTTAAAATTAATGTTTATATAGATGACAGCTATTTGAACGTAACATCAAGCCTGTCACCAAACCCAGAATTGTCATTGCACGTTACCAGCATTTTAGATAATCTTTCTCCCTTTGATGAGAGAACTGGCATTTGAGCTTGTCTTTCGGATGCTGTTGTTGTTCATTATTAATGGCAAAGTCATTTAAACGCAATATTACCCAAGGCTGTACAGGCATAGAGGGAGACAGAATCCCAGCATCAAGCACAGCAGCCACGAACAACCTCTGTAAACCAGACGTAATCAGTGTTTTACTGACATCTATGCTAGTCTGTAGGTTGTGGTGATAATTGTTTGGGTTTTTTTCTTTTATGTACAGGGTATAGACGAGCAAACTAACAGTCACTAGGAGGAATTTGCATGTTGAATTTGACGATTGTTGCCAAAGAATGTGAGATACATGTTACATATCCCCCATACCTTCTGTTTTAAATCACAGCTACCACGTTATGAACTCACGTTTGGCATCCTATCCTGATCACAGGAATTGCACTGTGTCCCATAACAACTTAGGGCGGTTTAATACACAGTAGGTGATGCACATCAGTGGAATGAAAAATGGGCTTAACGCGCCTGCTTTTGGCTCTCTGGTCATGAAAAAGTGTTTAACAGAAGTGACAACGACAACCTTTAGAGCTAGATTTTTTTTTTTTTTCTGATTACACTAGAAGTGAATGCCACAAGATCTAAGGGGAAGCAGCACAATCTTAATTTTAAAACTAAACTAAACCTATTTGCTTAACATCTAAACAATTTGCTGTGTTTGGACTGATGTTATGAGACATTATGCCATTTTTGAGTGAAACTGCATCAAAGGAAAAAAGCTCCCGCTTGCCTACGCCTCCTGAGCAGAGTCCTTTCTAAAGTAATTCTTAAGGACTTTTACATTATGGCTCCCACTTAATTGGATTTCCGAGATACGCATAAATGTGATGAGAATTACATAATGAACAGGTACTGTAGGCAGGGTAGAGTAGATGCTATCTGTGTATCTTGGAAAAATCACACGGTCTTAATCTTTGATGTAATTTCCATTAAAAAGAAAACCTGTGCCTGAATTACTCTTCCTTGCCAGTTTTTCCCATGCAACAGATAAAACCAGCAGCACTTTCCAAGAATGTCCGCCTTTGCCCCGCCTCGGTGACACGTCTGCTCTAACACTGCTGGCGTAAGTAGGCTGGAGGACAGAAAATGCTGGGCTCAGTTCGTCTGAAGTACGCTTTCTTTTGCTCTGAATTAGGTGACTACTTTCAGGTTCTCCGACAGGTATCCTGCCCTGTCTTTCACGTCAAGAACTACCTCAATTCCTATTTTCCTCCAAGCTTTCACCTTTACCTTATTATTTGTTTAATAAACATTGACAAACTCCTCTAATTGTTTCAAACAAGCTTACAGGTACTTCCAGCACTACAATTGTGTCAAGGAAGGACTGGTCTTGCCGTTTCCCACAAATCTAAGGACGGAGGCTGGAAAAGGATTAGAAAATTGCGTGCTATACAGAAAGGGAAAATACAGAGTCATTTCGTTTATAATCACCATCACATAAATTTTTAGACTTGGCCAAAACTAAGTGAGCCGTATCTTCCGTGAGGGTGTGAGCTCCCTGAGGGTGCGAGCACACAGTCAAGGTGCTGGTCACCCTAATGCTGGTGCTCAGCGTGTTGGGGTTTATGCTGGCACTCAGAGCTTTCCTCTCGCAAGAGGTTCCGGGTGATGTTTAGAACAAGCAATATCAAAATAGGTGAGTGACCAAACTGTTTATAACTGCAAAAAGGGCGTTGTTATTTGCAGCTGGTCTGAATATACTTTAATACCAGACTTTGCATGAGCTTTCTAACCTCTCCTATGCACATGTACTAACATATCCCATCAGCAGAGACTTCTAATGCAAGATCAGTTGTTAATAAAATTATTAAAATATTAGGAAATTTCAAAATGGCTTACACTTTTGTTCAAATTTAAGAGCTACATACTCGAAGTTATATTTTTAAGAGTCCTGCATATGAAACACAATATGTTTTTGATTGCTTGTTTTATTAAGTGAAATGAACAGGCTAATTAAAGAAATTCCAGGAAGTTTCTGCTTTCTGTCTCCTGGGGACCAGCCTCAAGTGTCAAAGGAGATAATACTGATGGCTATAAAACACCCAAGTGTGTTTATGCTGGCTGTAAAATGCAGCTTATAGCTTCTATTTAAGTTTCATAATATTTTCTTTTTACACCATGCTTAGAAATACACATTAAGGCATTAGTTGAAGTAGTGCTTGTATATATTTGAAAAAAAAATGGTAATTGGAAGTTAAAAAACAGAAGGCAAGCCATTGGCAAAACAGTCTTAGGAATAAAATGTTATGAGTAGAATTTCATCTATAAAGACTAAAAGCTAAGAACAAGGTAGCCATCAAAAAAATTAATCTGCATGATAATTCTAGTTCTGACTTCCAAAATGTCTTTAACCCTGAGCAGATGATCTCTTACTTCAAGCCATAAGCTGTGGCACAGAATTGGAGATGGTTCTTCATGCAATCGAGTCTTCTAGATCCTCCTCTAGATCCACTGGATGGCTTTGAAGAATTGCTAGAGAAATTAAACCTTCGCATAAGCAACCCAGACCTGCAATTCTCAAATGTTATATAGAACCTCCACAGAAGAGACTCTTTGTGTACTAGCTCTTCTTTGATTTGCAGGTTTTAGTCGCAACACAAGCTGAAAAGTTCCGTCTACTCTTTAAGTGCTTTAAGACAACATTCTGAAGTTGCACATTCTTAGCACAATTATTTAATTTTTCTAATACCGGGGCCCTAAAAGTGATTTCTACTTATTAGAGAAGCCAATGTATGTGTTAGTGAAGCCATTCAAAAATAATTAAAAAACTGTTTTTAGTGAGGGTATTAGTTATCTCACGCAACTTGCTTCTCAGAGTTGCATCTTCTAGGATACTTAGGGTTCTTCGAAAGAATGTCCAAGTTTTAGAGCACATGAAACATTTAAAGGTATTTTAAAGCTCAGTAACGTGCTTTATATCAGCAAGGGTGTATGGGTCCTGGTAAGACCAACTGCATCAAATTCAAAGGTGAATTTTATGTGATAGTTTAGAAATTGGACTATATGAACAAGAAGTGAACTTTGAAAACGTTCTGAGAATTCCTTGATGCATAAATACATGCAATCTAGTTATCCAGTGCCTTTGTACAATGAACTTTAATCGCCTGAAGATGCTTTTATGTCCGAGTCTCAAAGTGTTGAGGCAGCAGAAGCACTGGATAGCTAATTTGCAGCTCAACGACTCTCTGAGCGAGGTGGGCTTTTCTTCCACCAGGAAAACTTTTGAAAGCGAATATAAAACCTTCCAAATGGAGCGAGGGAGCACACGCACTAGGGGTACCTTTCCGCTTTACTGCACTTACCCCACCTAACCCCGTCAGGCGGCAGGTAACGGCAGCAGGGCGCAAAAAGCAGCATCAAATAACGTTGGAAATACCTTCCCAGACCAGCTTTAGCTCTTCAGGATCGCAGAGAGATGACATTAACCAAAGCAACTTCAAAGAGCTGAAGGAGATTAAAGTTTTTCCTCTTAATGATTCTGAAGTGTTGTTGAAGGGATCAATAGCTTTTCCTGTTAAACAAACTGTTTATATCAAGTATTCCTGGAGAGGAGATGAACCAATCCTGGAAGTGACAGTGGGATTTAATTAGGATTTGAGATTTTCACTATGCATTAATTGATGTGCCAGTCTCACGACAGTTTTAGTGAACAATAAATTTACAACAGTAAGATTCCTTATGAAAGGACAAAACTGTCCGATCCCTTCTGAGCCCTTTTCTGTGTGCCAAAAAGCATAATTTATTATGTGGTCCCCAGAGAGAGAAATTTCTCATTTCTGTACCTGATGTCACTGTTTTTTTTCTGGGGGAGAAGGGGAGAGGAAAGGGAGAAAAAAGTGTTATTGCCCCTTCCTTTAATAATAAAATAAGCACATCCCGTGCTTGTGCACGTTTTACTTATTGTTAACGCAGACACGCGGAAAGCCCCTCAAGAAAGCAAAACTAAATTAGCAGATATCCAGGTCCTAAATTGACAGTGCCAGAGACAATTACTAAGACTTGGCGGCGTTTCAGCTGCGCGCGCAGCGGTTTTATTTTAAACAAAATCGGAGATGACGCAACCGATCCTGCACTCTGACTTGCACGTCGCCGCACCAGCCTCAGATCGGGAATTCAACCCCACGCCTTCAATTGTAAACTCACGCAGTCCCCCATCCGATACACGGGAAGCTAATTCCTGGTTTAGTCCTCCCAAAACTCAGTTCCTAGTGGTTTTCTACACGCAGTGGAGATGCGATACCAATGCTTTCAGCCTGTACAGACACGACGACTTCAGAATGCAGTTTATCTGCAGCAACAAGTTGCCGATAAGGGGAGCAGTTTCCAAAAAGGTTTCTTTTTTTTTTTTTTTTTTCCTTAAACCCCAGTAAGTCAAGGAAATACGTGTTGTAAAGATCCAACCCAGCAAAGCTCTTGGGCAAACGCTGTACAGTGGTGCCTGAGCGGGGGGACCCAGCCCTCACCCTTTCAGCGGGGGCTGCGGCAAAGTTTCTCCTGCCAAGTTGCTGCTTGTCCTTAAAAAACAGCTTCTTTGGGCCACCAAGGGAAAACTGCTCCCCTTTCTGCTCCCAGATGGATATATTTTTAAGAAGAATGTGTCTCAAACTTCGTCCCGTGTTCTAAAGGAACACGGGACAAAGAAATCCAATTAGTTTATTCTCTGAGCGTGTCAAAATAAAAGCATTAATCCAGATTATCATGTTATACAGCATTAAAATTACTTTCCTCTTTATAGCATATAATCATTGCCCATATAAAAAAATTACAAGTAACGTTGTCTGTGCTCTGCCCAGTTCTTTGAAGGAATGAAAAACGTTGTGTAGGCTCTATATGCTGATTGACTTGTATTTGTGTTCAGCTTGATAGCTTCACAAGACGCATACAAAGTTTGGATGGATCATTACTAATCAGATTGTTTTCATTGTTCTTTCCCCTTTATTTCAAGGTTGGATCGCATGGACGTTTGCTCTTCAGGTTTCTTTTCTTTCCTGTGCGCGCAACGGAACACCTTCCCTCTGCCAGCGAAGAACCGCATCCTCTGCAAAGCATCTGCTGCTCTGACAGCCTGGGGGGCGGGTGCAGCCAAACGCCCGCGAGACCACACTTGTTACTCAGAGAAAGGCACTATTCCAGCGCTATTTAAGAAATTGTCCCAGATCTAGGGATTTCCTCACGTATTTTTAGGTAGGACAATCAAGACAGATTTCTTGACGCTTTTCAGACTGCGTTTGCCAGCGCTCCCCAAACTGTTCTGCCTACCTAAATGTGCTTCCGTGGCAATTTATTCCCACCTAAACCAGTGCTGCTCTAGTCCTGGCTCTGCTCCCTCTTCCTTTGCAGCTGCGCTGGCACTGCCCGGTGCCGTGGCCTGGGGATGGGACCAGCAGCGTCCCCAAGTGCTGGAGTGCCGGTGCTGGCATCCCAGTAAGAGCAGTGAGCCCACGGCAGCGTCAGCTCTCCAGGGCCCCTCTTGGTGAGCTGTGCTGCGAGTGCCCTCGTCAATCAGGCTCCTCACTCCGCCGCAGTTTACATCCGATACCACACAAGGCAAGAATCAAAATGAAGGATTTCTTTATCCATCCACAAACTCCTTCACAGCCCATCAAACTGCCGTCAGGCCGTCTTCATCGACTTCTGCCGTGACATCGCCAGGGCAGATGATTAGATTTCTGCAGAATACCTGTCAGAGACCCTTGGTTTAATTACAGCCCTGGCCACCGCTGCTGCTGCGAGCGTCCTGCAGGGGAGCAGGGTAACACGGACCAGGAGAAATTCAAATCGCGCATGGAAAAAGCACACCCGTAAACAACAACAACAACAACGACAACACTCCCTATCACAAAGGTGTCAAAAACCATCGAGAGACGAAACTGCGGAGCCCTCTTCGGTCAGCTGTGTTTGAGAAGCGGGAGTACCTCCATCAGCGGGCTCAAGTCACACGCAGGGGGTGACTGCTGTCTCCTACCCCCACTTTACGTTCATTAGTAAATTGAAATATAATTACAGGGGGCATTTTATTGTTTGTTATTGCTGTGCAAGCAAAGTGTTATGCTGCTCCAGGAGCCAGTTCGCGGCAGTTACTTTTTCAGGAGTCTATTCTAGAAGCCAAATTTTAGTTTTGATTTTTTTTTCTTTTTTTTTTTTTTTTTTTTTTTTTTTTAAAGCGTATATTCTTCTCTAAGGAGTCGAGCAGGCAAATCGTGCTAGGAAGAGCCTTGTACCGTTCCCTGGTAGTTGATCAGAAAAGCGGAGGGAATGGTTTCCCCTCATCTCCCTGGAGAACGATGAGCCAGAGGGAAAAGCCTCCCGCCAGGGGACGGCCAGACGAACAGTGGGTGACGCGGGGGCGGCTTTCAGCTGCTCTCCATACAGCACTAGCCCAAGTAACGCTTTTGTATTTTATTTATCAAGTAACAGTAAGGCGCGACCCACCAACTCTGAGTTTATTCAAGCCTTCGCAGGGGAGGGAGCTTTCAGGCGCGGCATCCCAGCCTCTGCAGACCTGGGTGAGCTCTCCCTTTCCCCAGCCTCTCCCGCTTCTTCTCTCAAGAGCTTAGCGTGCCATAAAATGCAGAATATCAGGAAAAAACAATAAAATATATATATATGAAAACTTTGTCAATGTAAAGAATGTGTTTGCTCCAAATACTCAGCAGTTACCACTAGATGGCATTTTGTTCCTGAGAAATTAGGGACTCCCAGATTTCGAATTACTTGTTACAGGCAGCAGGGAACAGTAGGAAATGGAATTACTTACCTCTTTCGGTTAATAATTTATTATCCGTTGTCTTGTATAAGCAAGACATCACTAACACAAGACGCTTTTACTTGCAGATTTATAAACCTCCTTTATTTAACTATGGCTTGTCCCTCTTCAACCCTCTGCTCAGGAGGTGGGGGTTTAGGCTGTAGTCAGCACTTCCCAAAAAATCTTTCCACGTTTTCAAATGGAAGGCGAACGTAGGCCAGTTCAGACTTTGAGCCTGCCGTGGAAACCTGCCAGAAATGCCTTGCTCCAGTAACCGTACATGCTGTTTCCTGTGTTATTTTTTTGGATAAACCCTTAATACAGATTGCAGTATGGGAATAGATTTCTGTTCGGGAATAGATTTCCGTTCAGGAATAGAGCGATTACAACTTGATTGTTGTGAAAAAAAATAATTTCATAATACTTTGCGCCAATTCACTTTAGTTTCAGCTTGTACGAGCTCTGATGTACAAGGCGGCGATTCCTTTCTAACCCTTTGCAGGGTGCGATGTGTGGTACCCAGAGGTGCTGTGAAGTTCTGCTGGGCTCATCCCGGGCTGACACGTACGTACCTTCTTTAACGTCCACAAGCCTCTCGATATCCGAGTGTAACGAAGCAAGAGGATTTCCCTTTCTCTGCAGCAAAGCGGGAGACTGAGAAGTGAATTATTCACTTTTTTCCTTAAAAAAAAAAAAAAAAAAAAAAAAAGACTAGAGTACAGTTAACTCTTACGTGCAGAAAGTCAAACCGCCTTCAATAAGCGCACTTAATTTTGCGTGCACGCAAATATACACAATGCTGTGAGGATGGTTTTTTTCATTAGCTCATCATAAATACCGCTGCTCTGGGCACGTAGCAGCCTGTGTTACGGTTCAATACAGCAAAATTCAGCAAGCAGAATATTGACGTAACTTCATTTCCCACTGGAATTCTGAAAGAAAAAATAAAGGACAGAACCCAGAAGGTATTCCAAGTATGGGCTTTGAAAAACAACTAAAACTTTTTGAGTAATACAAAACCGCGTACCAACGCGCTTCAGAAACGCTTCACTTCCAAAGTGTTTTTTAACATCTACCCGGGGTACCTAAAGGATAGGTCTCGCACCAAGGTCTCTCGGCTCTTCCAGGTCTGGGCTTGGCCGGCAGCAGCGGTGGGGGCTGCTGGGACCCGCGGGCGAGGGGCTGAACGGCTGCTGGTGGGTTAGACAAACTATCCGCGTCTTTTTTTCCCCTCATTTCCTCAAAACTTTCTCCGTTTTACTCTTCAAGCGCTCAGCGATGGATGATATTAGTGTTCACGGGTTATGCGAACGGGGCCGTAGGCCTCCACCCTGAATCATAGAATCGTGATTCTGTGATTCTGTGATTCTGTGATTCTGTGATTCTGTGATTCTGTGATTCTGTGATTCAGGGTGGAGGCCTACGGCCCCGTTCGCATAACCCGTGAACACTAATATCATCCATCGCTGAGCGCTTGAAGAGTAAAACGGAGAAAGTTTTGAGGAAATGAGGGGAAAAAAGCGTCCCTCTAAGCTTTTTAGACTAAGCTACTGTAAGGCTCCAGGTTTGACAGTGGCTTCTGAGGGGTGACGTTGGGCCTTAGAAAGAAACACAATATTGAGTTAGAAGAAGGAAGAAAACTCAGGTTTTCTTTGACTACGTGGTATTTACCGACAGAAGCACTGGTGGTGATTAACAGCTGGCTAAATCAGGTCCTGCTCTCGTGTTTGCGTGGGGAGGCCTCATGACAGAAGGAATCCGGGTTCCCTAGGGTAAAATTAATCTTCACCTCGTCATAAAACACCCACAAGTTTCTTTGAAATTGTCACTGTAGGAAAGCCGCTTGGGTTTAAGTCGAGTATTTTTAAAAAAAAATGTTGTACTGCAAAATTTTAAGTGGGTTTGTATTGATTTAGTAGCCATACATATGTACTTTTTTTTTTTTTTTTTTTAAATTTAGCTTAGTAGTATTCTCCAGCAACACTGACTGAAATAAATTGACAGACGTGGCAAACCAAAACTTTAGTGTCGTGAAAAGTTTGTGTTTGTCACAATCTGGCTCTGCCAAAGTGGTGTTTTCTAGGTAGACAAGCCCCGCAGGGTTTTCTGCGCCCTGACGAACACCCCCGGCCTACTACGGAGGGCAGTTACGTTAAGCGGGGGTGTGTGGTGTGTGCCCTTACCCCATCGGTGAAAAACAACAACAACAACACTGCACAAGAGGGACATTGAGGTGCTGGAGCGGGTCCAGAGGAGAGCGACCGAGCTGGGGAGGGGTCTGGAGGCCAAGTCGTATGAGGGGAGGCTGAGGGAGCTGGGCACGTTTAGTTTGGAGAAGAGGAGGCTGAGGGGAGACCTCATGGCCCTCTACAGCTACCTGAAAGGAGGGTGTAGAGAGGAGGGTGTTGGCCTCTTCTCCCAGGGGAATAATGACAGGACCAGAGGAAATGGCCTGAAGCTGCGGCAGGGGAGGTTTAGATTGGATATTAGGAAGAATTATTTTACTGAAAGAGTGGTCAGGCCGTGGAACAGCCTGCCCAGGGAGGTGGTTGAGTCACCATCCCTAGAGGTGTTTAAGAGGCGTCTGGATTTGGCACTTCGGGGCATGCTCTAGGGGCAGAGATTCTAGGGGGTGGTTTGTTTCGTGGGGTTTTTTTTTTTTGGTTGGTTGGTTTGGGGGTTTTTTTGGTGTTTTGTGTGTGTGTGTGTGTGTGTGTATGGTTGGACTCGATGATCTCAAAGGTCCCTTCCAACCATGAAGATTCTGTGATTCTGTGTAAAGCGGACGGGAAATTATAAGAGCAGGTAAAGATCATACATCTCTTTCCCGAAACAAAATGACTTTGCCAGACCTTTGGAACAGGGAAAAGGCCAGAGTTTATAACAAACTGGTACTTACGGTTTAAAGAGAGTGCAGAAGGGAAGCATCCAAGGCAGCGTAATGCGTTTCCATCCCAAGGAAGCCGACGCTGTGCCACACGAAGGGCAGAAGTGACAAAAACTGCGCTGACAACTCGGAAAGAGTGTTCCAGTTGTGTCGTAGGTGGAAATGGAGCTCTGGAAGCTCTACGGCCAGCGGCCGCCTCACACAGCACTCAAGAGAGTCCTGCAGAACTTAGAGAAGAAAAAACAGGTTAAGTCCTACTAGAATTGGAGCTCTAAAAAGTTTGGGTGAGCCATTAGAGACAGCATAACAAAAATCTTTTATATATTCACATGTATGTGAAAGTCATAAATTGTGAACTTACTAGCTGGAGATTCATTAAATCTTCAACAAATGATCAAGTGTTTAAAGTGTTCCTGTCGCCCAGTGAAATATACAGCGTCTGTTTGGCATTTACAAGGATTATCTGTTTTTTCAGCAAAAATCATTAGCCCTTTAAAGCAATTCTGCTGAAAGGGAGGACAGAAAACAAGAAAACTGAAATATTAGCTGTTTACTTGTTTTGAAATCATAACCACGCTGACTGTAAAGCTTCTTGGCGTTTTATAGACAACTGGAACGACTGTACTATACGTTATATCGCCTTTAAGAGTATCTTTCTCAGCACGCAGCCATGGATAACAGGATGTTTATACCACTTACCTCAGGTGAGATCAAAACATTTCAAACACCACTGTAAACATTTTGAAGAAATGGATCATCGCGGAACGCGTCTTCGCATCAGAGAAAAGGGCTGGCGCAACTGAGATGTGACGCGCAGCACCTTCTTGTTCTGAGGGAATAGCGGGCAAACGGCGTGGACTTTTTTCCCCCACTCTCCATTTCATTGTCTCGGTTTATTCAAGAAGAGCGTGGCCAGCAGGTGGAGGGAGGTCATCCTCCCCCTCTGCTCTGCCCTGGGGAGGCCACATCTGGAGCACTGTGTCCAGTTCTGGGCTCCCCAGTTCAAGGACAGGGAACTGCTGGAGAGGGGACAGCAAAGGGCTACCAAGATGATGAGGGAACTGGAACACCTCTCTTATGAAGAAAGGCTGAGGGATTTGGGTCTTCTTAGTCTGGAAAAAAGACGACTGAGGGGGGATCTTATCAACACTTATAAATACTTAAAGGGTGGGTGTCAGGAGGATGGGGCCAGGCTCTTTTCAGTGGTGCCCAGAGACAGGACAAGGGGTAAAACGGGCACAAACTTGAACAGAGGAAGTTCCTTTTCAACATGAGGAGGAACTTCTTTCCTGTGAGGGTGGCAGAGCCCCGGCACAGGCTGCCCAGAGAGGTGGTGGAGTCTCCGTCTCTGGAGACATTCCAAACCGGCCTGGACGCGTTCCTGTGCCACCTGCTCTGGGTGACCCTGCTCTGGCAGGGGGTTGGACTGGATGATCTCCAGAGGTCCATTCCGACCCCTGCCATTCCGTGATTCAGAAAGGCAATTAATTTTGTTTGTTGCTAAAGCAGAGGGCTCGCTCTCTCTTCACTCGTCTCCCTTTTCCCCTGATTAGGATTCTAGATGTAGGACGTGGATGTAATATCCCATTTTATTTTTAAACGTAAACAAATGAGTAGGCTTTCTGAAGACATTCAGTTTCTAAAAGGCATCAGTCCAGTGATTTATCAAGGACAGTATTTCTGGTTCAGGCTGACTAAAGAGCAAGAGGCCTCAGCCCCTGTGGTGAACCCGAGGGCTGGAAGGCTCCTGGCTGGCGTACAAGGGAGCGAAGGTGCCTTGGAAAAGTGTTTCACAGAGTCACAGAACGGCGGGGGTTGGAAGGGACCTCTGGAGATCATCCAGTCCAACCCCCTGCCAGAGCAGGGTCACCCAGAGCAGGTGGCAGAGGTGTTTTCAAGGTTTCAGAGGTGGTTTCAAAACCCAGAAACGCAAGATAACCAAAGAACAGAACGAGGTACCAGAGCTAAAATGAAGACATCTGTCATCTCTGTACTGTTGACCAGCAGCCAACTCCTTTGCCTTCCAATGGTCTCGAACAAGTGATGCACGCTCTAGTGATGGAGATTGTAGGGTTTTGGGGTTTTTTTGTGTGTGTATGGTTGGACTTGATGATCTCAAAGGTCCTTTCCAACCATGAAGATTCTATGATTCAAGCTAAAGGGAGGGAAATGCTCTTTACGTACCACGCCGCTGTCAGCTTGCAGTGAAACAAGAGCAGGGACTTTTTAGGCAATGGAAAAAAAACCACCCCAACCTTTGTTTATGGATGGCTGAACGCACCCATCAGCCTGGCATTCAACGCGCCTGGGGACAGCCGGTATTCAATGGCGCTGTAGTACCTCACGTTTGTACTTTGATATATTAAGCTCGCCCTTGGCGAGAGCTACGGCAGGAAAACCTGGTTACCCCTGCGATTCCGCTCCTCCCACGGCACCTATTCCTGAAGCTCGTCTCCTCAGCCTCCGCTGCCAGCGCTCCCGCAGCCACACCGCGCTTTGCCTGTAAGCTCGGTAATTGCAAGCTGGGGCATCGCTGATGCCCAGAGCGGTTACGATCCCGCCCCTGTTTTTAATACCAATAGCAGACACGCAGAGAGGTTCCCAGAAGCACAAATCCTTTTCTTCGCTTCATGCCCTTCGGTACTTTTTATGCTCGTAACCGTTTCCCATCGATTTATGCAGCTCAAGCTACTGCTCCTTTAGCTAGGGGTTAAAAAAATAACAAATGTACTCGCATAAACATTTCGCAAGGCTTTTCAGACTAACTATTCAACCCCAGGTAAAATTCTGTTATCGGTTGTTTATTTAAGATTTTAAGAACCTTCTCTCCCCTTCCTCAAAAATGAATAGGGAAAAAGTGCTCGGAACAACGTACCTCATGGTGATAAAAATGGCAATAGAAGGGGGAGAGAGACTTTGAGCAAGGCTTGAAATTACACAAATTGGACCAAGTGTATGTGTCTTGTTAGCGCGTTGGCAGCCCCGCAGTTAGATGGCAGCCACCCCCCCCACAGCCGGGCAGTTGGAAACTCTCTCTGCAGAGATGGACTTCGCAGAATGAAGCAGCCGTCAGCGAACAACCCGCACTCAGGAGCTCTGCAGAACATCCGTCGTGAAATTTTTTGCGACGCTAAAAATTCCATACTGGAGATCCAGGGCGTCCTTCTAGCCCTAAATAACGTATTTTGTAATGTATCTCGTTCTAGGAAGATGTAAACGCCAAGATTTCAT
The DNA here is from genome assembly GCA_008658365.1 of Alca torda. Classification (NCBI taxonomy): domain Eukaryota; kingdom Metazoa; phylum Chordata; class Aves; order Charadriiformes; family Alcidae; genus Alca; species Alca torda. Next base: position 36,029,898 of record CM018084.1, on the reverse strand, counting down.
AAGCTTCTCCTGCCTATTTTGGCTGAAGAGGACGAGATACACAGGGTGCAGAAATGCCTTTCCCCGGTTACTGAAAGGAGAGTTAACGCAACCAAAAAGGAAGCAATGTGCAAAAAGAAGAAATTCCACACTAAATATATAAGCGCTTTCAGGGGCTCAGAGAAAAATATTTTGAAGAGGAAGAAAGCAAAGAACCTGATCTTAAATTCCATGAAGAAAAAAATAAAGTCATTAAAACCTGAAATTAAGATTTAAAGGACAGGAGACTTAACTATTGAAGAATATAAAACTTTGAAAAATCCAAATTATTTCGTGTTAGCCTACAGCGTTATAGAAGACGTGTTAAATAAACCACACCTGTTTTCCCGTTGATCCAACGGTTAAAAAGGAACATAAAGGCAGAAAGGCTGCTGTAAGCCCATCCTGCACTGGCTGTTCTGCGATGTAAATGAGCGCAGTGCTAATTATTTCTCCACTGAGGGAAGCAACAGGCGGCACATAAACGCAAACAACCTTCATTAGACGCATTGTCATGAGTATATTAATCATGTCAAGAAGCATCGCTGAAGTTTCCTTCAGCGCAATTTAACCTACCTTACTTTATTAGGATGCACTTGATTTCGCTATGTTTTCTCCTCATTATCATTTGTGATGACCAATTAAAATGTTTGTCTCTGTCTCCCAGCAAAATTACTTCTGTCATTCCGGTAGCTGAAATCACAACTCATCCAGCACTCCCGTCGTCTCGTTCTATCACGGCAACCTCTTCCTCTGCCCGGCCTCTATTGGCATTTCAAAGAGAAAAAGCTCACAGGGACTGGACAGTTAGATATAAAACCGGGTCTTTTTACAGGGTAGGCATTAAAAAGTGGGTTGGTTCCCCCCCCAGGGGCCCTGTTATACAGCCTTCCTGTTTTTTCTCTTGGAGCGACAGGCGTAACTCCCAAATCAGAAGAACGTGATGAAGCAACAGCGGCCTCGGGCGCTACCCTCGCACTGGGCTCCAAGTTGTGCGCGGTTTAACTGCCTTTGGTCAACGCAGGCAATAAACGCAAATACACAGAGACTTTACCTTTTTAGTTTCCTCCAAAGCCTCCGTATCGGGGTTCTGTCACCAGCTTTTCAAGCGATGGGATGACAGAACGCGCCACTCCGTGTTTCCGACGTTCATAAAAGAGTCTATTCATAAAAGAGTCTAAAAAAAAATCAAGCGCGAAGGCGGATTTTTTTCCCCAGCCTTTCACAACACAACCGCGAGCAGTTCCTCCGACCATCCCCGTTATTTACTGGCTTCACGTATATTAAGATAAGATTAAGATATCTGGAAGTTAGCTGGAAATTCTGATTACGCACAGGGCTTTTGCCGTGGAACTCGGGGCAACCAGAAGCGGCTGAGCAACACCTGGGCCCACCACGGGATGTTTATCAACTCCTTTATCTGCTCCTGGAACTAAGGACACAAGGCTCCTTCCTCAGAAGCTCAACTGCAGAGCAAAGGGATCTGACCTATTTTCTATTCTTTTCTTATTTATTTCTTATTTATTTTCTATTCCGTTGTTATTTACGTAACACTACTTTGACATTAAGGTAACGACTTCCAGAAAAACGCTGATGAACTGCAAGGGTGAAGAAATAAGTCCGAAGCCAGCGCCGCCTTTTAGAACAATTATGATTTCATTAAAATAGGAGCATAACTTAAAGATAGATTTTTATTCTCTTCGATGATTTACTCATGCAAACTGCACATAAAAGAAAAACGGTACAGTTTGTGAAAACATGGCAAATGTAAAGACCCGAAATGCTCAGTACGGAAGTAGTGTGACATACGTCTCCGAACGGAATCCATGGTAGTACGAAGAAGAACTTTTCTCCATTTGCCCAACACGGATTTTAATGGTTCTTTTTCCAGCCCCACTTGTTAAATTCATTAACTGTTTACACATCTCCTATACACTTACGTAGACTTATTTTACAAGTGCGACAGTTTTGTTATAAAAAAAAAAACCCTCCACTTATATAAATATGATTTAAAAGCCTTTGTGTTTAGGAGAGCAAATTATAGCATCATGGATGAGGCCTCAGCGAGTCCACCAAAACTACAATGAAAAGTGACGGTAGAGCTTTCGCGCAGAATTCACATTTTGTGCCTTTGCAATTAATTTCCTTCTCACGAGAGGTCCATTTGTATTTCACCACCCTGGAAACGTTCAAGAACTGTTACAGCTTTTTATCCTGAAACTGGGAAAGTAAGACTTTGAAACACATGAGGTCATCAACTCAACTTTCTTAGTTTTAAAATACAAAATAGTTAGAATCCCTATTATTTTCATGCTTAAAGCCCTGCAATGATACATATATGACTTAGATACTTCTTTTTCCAGTTGTCATTATAGCATGGTTGTATATATATTGTAGAAATTATGGTTTTCCCGTGGATCAATTACATTTTTAGATTTAAAACTGAATCCAATAGAAACTTGATGGCACCGACACGTAAAAACACAGAGTATAGTGTGGAGAAGGAAGAGCGAATGAACTACACAACCCATTATAAATGCATTAAATCTTTGTTATATACATAATGGAATCCTGCTTTACTGCCAGTTGCTACTATGCATCTGTTTTTGCTATTATACAAAGTTTTCCGACTTGAAAGCACACATCTACTTTTTTTTTTTAAACAACTTAATCTATTGTAAAATATTGTACTGTATTTTGAACATGAGTACAGAATCAAAATAGATAATGGCACGTTTAAAAAAAAAACCCTCAATATCCTACAGATGATTGGATAATGAGAAAAAAAGTGTACCTACAATCATCTCATCAGAAACAAACTACGTCATGGAATGTTAGTTATCCAAGTTCGCACAGTAAATAACATTTTAAAACTGCAATCACCTATCGGCCAGCATCACATTGAAGGCATCTTTAAACATTCAAGCAAAAGACTGCTGGCGTTAACTACGGAACCATTCTCACGCACACACCACACACACCACATTATAATTACATTGTTTCCAAGATACGGTAGATACTGATTATTATTTTTTTTTTCTTTTTTTTTATCCCACAAGAAAGGTATCAAAATTTTTGCTACTAAAAGATGACAGTGCTTACACGAGAATTAAGTACAAGTTAGCTTGCAAATACAAGACAATGACAAAAAAAAGTCTTGAGTTGTCTGAAGAAGGATTTTAGGCTTTTCTGGCATCCAAAACCATGAGTAAACTCCTCAGTCTGCGACTCAAAAATCCACAAAATATCAACCCACTTTGGAATACTAAGTATTCCGTATTTGATCACCCTGTATTTTACAATATGCTTACTGGTTTCAGCCTAGCAACAAAGAGTAGTTATAGATATCTGTTCTGACTGGAGAAATAAAGCTCTCCTCCCCCCACAATGAAAAGTGTTGGAGGGAAAAAAAACCAAACAAAACCCACCTGACGTCAATTTAAAATTAAAAAAAAAATCAAATCTATTTAGTAATGATCCTCATCTAGGATAGGTATGTGCATAAGAGTACTGTATCTCATATACTGTACTGGCCCTATTACACAAATTAAAAACCCCAACAGTTAAAAAGCCAACCAAAAATGCTATACAGAAAACAACCCAAACATTTTTCTCCCAAATGTTCTTCCTCTCATAATGTGCAAAACAACAAAAAGGCAAAAAGACTAAAAGCAAATTTACTGTTACTGCCTTTCTCTTGCCTAGTGCTTTATGACCTTGCTCACGTTACAAAGTCAATAGGGACTATGCAGAACTTTGGTATAAAAATGTCACATAACATTACTATCACAGTCTTGGGGATGACCTTTAGTAATGCACCCCAATGTTTGTTGAAATAATACCAAATTAAAAAAAAAGAAATAAACCACATTGTACTGTACACACACTTTACACATTAAGCACAAAAAAATAACTAGTAAAACTAATACTTAAAAAAAAAAAAGTCTTTTGCAAAGAGACTAGAACTGGTGCTCTGTCTCGTCTTCACCTGCCAATCGTTAAAGCCAAATTTAAGCTGGATTTTTAAAAATGAATAATTTTTAAGCTACAATTTCTCCTAGATGGAGACTGGTCTTTTGTTGATTTCCCTTTAAAGTCACAAACGTGTATCTAAGAAACTGAAGCAACGCAAGTTTCTAATCAACTTCCTGAAGGCTGCGACTGGGAGGGAGGCGCGATGACGATCTGGGAAAGCACTGGCTCCGTGCTCTGGTCCGCCATCTGGGTGAGAACCGAGGTGGCCACGGCTTCTGCCTTGGAAGTTGAGCTGACGCCGTTGGAAGTGCTGACGGAACTGTGCTGAATCGCCTCCGTGTGGGGACTGCTTGGCACTGATATATCTTCCGAACTGTCGTCTTTATCTGCAGCTGAAGAAAAAAAAAAAATTAATTTACTTTTATTTCCCTCCAGAACGCACACCACCACATCCCACCTAACTCCCATCATGCCCTAAAGGAGAAAAATTCATGGTTTAACGCAGCACAAATTACAAAACAATCTTCTTATTTTTTAAAGAAAATACTCCTTTGCAAGCAAAAAAATACAGACCGCAGTACAGAACATTCAGGAAACAAGATCATTTTCACATCTTCAAAGTCAAGATTAAAAACTTGTCGGATTTACTGCCTAGTAAATCAGCTGGTTGGTACCACACCTAATTCTAATGATGAATGCTCATGTCAATGAGAATCGCAGAATAGAATCACAGAATGTGTTGGGTTGGAAGGGACCTCTAAAGGCCATCTAGTCCAACCCCCCTGCAGTCAGCAGGGACATCTTCAACTAGATCAGGTTGCTCAGAGCCTCATCCAGCCTGGCCTTGAACATCTCCAGGGATGGGGCCTCCACCACCTCTCTGGGCAACCTGGGCCAGTGTCTCACCACCCTCAGTGTAAAGAACTTCATCCTAAAGCTTCCTATAAGCACTACTTACAGATTAAAAATGCTACCAGATCTCTTGGTGCTATATGAATGAGCTTTAGATTTTGAACATACGCCATTTCCTGCATTTGCTTAGTAATGAAACAAGAACAATTCCACCTTCAGTAGTTAATCCTTGTGATCATCAATATGATATCTGAAAAAATATTATTTACGCCACTATATTAATCGGACAATAATGCCACAAGTTTTCAACCCACATTATTTTAACAGAGTGAAGTTCAGTAACTTCTTTAGTATACAAATGCCTCTCAGTAGATGTAAAATTGTTAAAACTGATTTTAAAAATATCTTCAAGAGAACTTCAGGTGTTCTCCACAAAACCGAAGTGAATTAGCCACACGGTTGCATCATTTTTTTCTCATGACAGAAGGTGAACAGATTAAAAAAAAATAATTCTCATTATGCAGAACTAGAATTTACAGAACGAGCATGATTTAAAATATCTTTCTTGCACAGACATCCCGGTGATGCTGAAATCATTCTTTTTTTCCCCCCAGAGTTGCAAAAGTTAGTCAAGGCATTATGCAAACCCCGTCAAGCAAAAAGCTGAGTTAAAGACTAAAAAAAAAAAAAAAAAAGAGAAAATAAGCCTACTGTTTTTCACTCAAAAATGGAAGTATCAACACCAAATTTATTTATAACTTTTTTGCATCACTTTGTGTTTTCAAGTATTTTTCACAATGGTTTTACCCGCTGACTTAAACCCAGTACACAGATGCAATACTGGAAGTCCCTTTAAAAATATTACTGACTTGTCTAAGGTAACGATACAGAAGACACACACAAACGTAGCCAGAAGCAGCGTGGACTATTTATTGCTTGTGACACAGCAACGGAACAAAGCCTGATTTTCTCCAGACAGGTCTTTGCAATCCCGTTGAGATTTGCTTGAGATTGGCCTACAAATTCAACAGTTACCCGGGGCAAGAGAAGGGAGGGGAAAGGATGACCCCAAAGCTAATAGACGAAACACCACTGGGGTATCACAGCCCTGTTTCCATAGAAAACCAGGCTAACAGCAGCTACCAAAAGGAACGCTAAGCATGAACAAATGATGACGATGTGGAAGTTTATGATGTACCGAGGTTTATACGACATACTAGCTACGGGTAAGAAAATTCATGAAATTAGCAAGTACCCAAAACAAAGATCTTTAAGCAACCTCATGCATCCTAAGAACACGCTCCTCTTCAAAGCCTGAAAACAACAGTTTTATTATTGACCGCTTCTGGAAAAGAACGGCTCAGTCAAAAAGGATGGGCAGGCAGGCACAACTGCTGTATTTCTTTCTAAGAAATACTGCCCACACGAACCAGGTAGCAATTTCTCTTATACCTCTGCTACAAGAGCATGGATGTGACTGTTTGAAAGTATCATCATGTTTTTATCCATGAGGCCAGTTACTTTACAGATACCGCGTTTTTTCAAAAATGGATCTTTCAAGTGTTAATGGAGATAGAGGCAGATGATACTGAGCACGGTCGGGTGACAATTACCACATATTCTACGGTTACAGGGTAACTCTATACAGAAAGAGGAGCTGGGACTGCTTAGTTTGAGGAAGAGGAGGCTGAGGGGAGACCTCATCACTCTCTACAACTACTTTAAAGGACACTGTAGAGAGGTTGGTGCTGGTCTCTTCTCACAGGTAATTAGCGATAGAACAAGAGGGAATGGGTTAAAGCTGCGGCAGGGTAGGTTTAGGCTGGACATTAGGAAAAAATTCTTCACAGAAAGAGTGGTCAGACACTGGAATAGGCTGCCCAGGGAGGTGGTGGAGTCACCATCCCTGAGTGTGTTTAAGACTCATTTAGATGTGGTGTTAAGGGATATGGTGTAAGGGAGAACTTTGTAGAGTGGGGTTGATGGTTGGACTCGATGATCCCAAGATTCTTTTCCAACCTAAATGATTCTATGATTCTATGAAAATACTTCTGAAAGACACGTATGATCCTTAGGAATTTGCCCACTCAAGAACAGAAAGAACATGAACGAGTGCCAAACCAGTTAACTCTAATTCAGCAGTATTCAGTCTTTGCTACACCTCTGGTAAGATCCACGAGAACTCGTGTAAAAATAAGAAAGAAGGAACACACGCAAACTTCAAAACAGAAACTCTAGTGCCACTTCCTGAAAAATACCGAATTACCAATTGTGAGAGTGGCACGTTCTTCCCCTCAGACAGAATGAGATAGCAGCAAGTGGGACAACGTGTATCGGATACCGTCTGCCCCCTGTAACACCTGCTCCTCCTCTTCAGAGCTGTTGTTATCCTCTTATGAACCTCAGTCTTCCTATTATGCTGGTTTTCCTCATCCCCGATTTCCTTGTTGGCCAAATCCTCCTTATCCTCAAGAAAAAGGGCTAGTTTTAAATTCCACAAGCCACAGACAGAGAGGAGGTAAAGTAGATCATTATCTTTGAGCCAGGGAAGGAACATCTTCCATTTTCTGTATCCCTTAATATATATGTCGTTAACTCAGAAGAAATGCCTGTAATAATATCGCACAGTGGTAAAGAACATGAGAAAGGCTTGATTTTCGGATATTGATGGGCTCAGGAAGACCATACATGCAATGGAAGAAACAGCTATGAGAATACTTATGATCACCAATGTACAATAGAGGTTTTCATATAATTGAGCAGATGAACAACCATACCGTGCTACAGAGACAAAAGCACTCGATTCAGGTATTTTCAGGTGCCAGAGCTTACAGCAGACAGGTGACTAAGATACAACCGTAAACGAGTATTAGGTTTGTAAGTTTGACTGGAAGCGTAAATCCTTGCAATACCTACAAAGTAATATTTAGAAATGAGGTGCCACCCTAAAGAATAGCTATTTAGATTTCCTTCAAAATCCTTCCTTCTGCAGCACTAACTTTACAGGAACAGCAGCCAAAAACTGGATACAGAACTCCATTTGAAGAATTAAAACCGAACATCTACTCAATGAATACAATAGATGCTTAAAGTCACCTCATTAAAAAGGTGACTTGTTTTATTAAACCTGAAGACTGGGAATAAAGAACAAAAGGCTTTCAGAAGAATCCAGGAAAGTCATATTTAAATTCCAACAGATTTTTTTCTTAGTTGACCAGAGAATTGCCAGGCACAGGACTGTGGTTTCAAGAGTGCAACTGATACATACCAGAATCCTAATGCAGCTAACAGCGTAGAAAAAAGCCCAGGCATTTTAGCTTTTTAATGGCTCTCCCAGCTTTGCCTCAAACCAAGGAAAAATGAAACTGGTTAGTCACCTTCTACCGTTTTGTTACAACTAACTAGAGAAAGAACACAAAACCCCACATTTAACACCACCTACATTGCAGCCTCTATTTATCTTCCTTTATATTCCGTTTTGTACAAGCGTTCATGAATATTATCACATCCTTTTGAAAAATACGGATGAATACCTAAACCACCCTTTTCAACAATTTGGTTTTTTTAACTCTGATTTTCTTCTCACAAGTTTCACCTTTTTCCTGCTCCAAGTCCAGAAAAAGGCTGAGAAAAATACAGGAGTATTGCAGAAGACTTAGAAACAATCTGGTATAGAAGAGCTAAGATGAAAACATGGCAGTTCTCCCCCCCTCCCCAGTGTTTAGAGATGCATTCAGAACCAGTAGAATGCTTCTTTGGGAAATAAAATTTTAAGTGTAAACTGGCTGAAAACTCAAACATTGCAACAGAAATCCATTTATACTGCCTCAAAGCACAATAACCATTTTTCTGTTTTCTCTATCATGATGACACCCTCTTTTGAAGCAGGCCCAAGACTTCTTAAATAAGGAAAGCACGATCCCAAGAACAGCCTTAGAAGAAGAAAGGGGTATCCTCACTGTCGTGCTTTTCACTTGGCCCCAGACAAAAACGTGCCTGGGAAATCCAAAAGACCTCAAAAGATATGTAAAAGCAAGTGCCAAAAATGCCCTGAAAAGCACTAGATTATTTGTGCCTATTTAAGTGCATCATACATGAAACCCCATTAAACTGGGCTTAGCCGCTAAAACACGGTCTGCGCGGTACGAACGCGCACTGTCTCAGCAGCGCACGATCTTCAGCCCCGCGGGAGCTCTGTCATCTGGAGTCTTCCATTTCTGCCGCAGACACAGACTGTTAAACCCCTCAAGACATTTTTGAAGCAATGCAACTTAGGTTCCTTGATGAACATAACATGCTTATTTAAAAATACTTTCTATGAACACCATTTTCATGAACGTATTAACCGAAACCATTTTTCCACTCATCTTTTCCTCTTGTGCCGAAGGTGTGTCACTTAGCCAACCTGCTTTCCTGACAATATCCACACAGAGATAATGGGACAAAATCCTTTTGGAGGGTTGGCATTATAACTATTGTTCCCGTTGAACTTTGACTTTCAAGGGACTTCTCAAGAAACTAGGTGAGCTGTGCTTCCAATCTCCTTGCTTACTATTTTTTTTTTCCCCTCAAATGTACGCTTTTTCCACTGCTTAGTATTTTAGTTCTTATTCATTTTGCATTCTTTGGTAAATTAGGAACATTATAATCCCTTACCGAGGGCAGGGAATAAGTATTACTGAACAGGCCATTCATTAATTCTTCAATGAAGAAATCCTTAGCATGCAATTAGTTTGCCAGTTTTAAGACTTATGTTTAAATATTTTTCACGCCAATTCAGGAACACAAATCCTCAAAACATCAAAATTCAAGAAACCTACAGGGTTTTTTTTTTTGTTTTTGAAAATCCTTGCATGCATAATGTTATCCCCTAGTAGCTTCCGTATGAAATTATGTTGTTCTGTCAGATGGGAGCCATAATGGCCTCATCCCTGCAGCAATCATTGTTAATATAAATCCCAAACATACTTCTATACTCTTCCAATTTACTCCAAGATGCTATTTTCCATCTTGTCAAAATGACTGGAGATCAAAGGACCAAGATTTATAAGCTCAGAACTGACAAAATCAGTATTCTAAATATATATGGCAATAGAGAGTTGCTAAATCTCCCGAATCTTTTAAATTAAAAAATATTGCCCATTCTGATGAAATTGCTTACAATGACTACAAGTAAAGATGGTGGCCATTAAGTTTTATCGCGAGCACCTGAGGATCTGTTTGCATGCAATACAAAATGTTCCTTTATTCTCCTGAATTACTGACACTGGCAAATTAAAATGAAGTGGCTACATATGGCAGAAACAATCTTCACATTTACAAATATCCCGAAATATCACTAAATCATAAAAACGAAAGCTGTGGGTTATATATTATGAATGTTGCCTAATGCATTCCCAGCTCAGTTATTTGTAACAAATTTGTGTACAATGGACAAAATTGGCCATTTATTCTGCAGCAGCAGCTGGTTCTGGCACTGTGTATCACATCCAAAACGGAAGTTACAAGTCAGGAAAGCATAATTAACCTTTAAAATGCTGGAAGGGTGAAAAATCAAACGAGCAACTTCAAGTAAAAATATGTATTAGAAAAAAAAAATGCTACCAAAACTCTCAGTATTCCCCTCACTATTAGAATTGCTTTTTAAAATACCCTGTTTATAGAAAAGTAGGCGCTTAATGTGGAAATCAAAACAATCTAGAAGACACTGTACAGTAGGAGCCATGAACCTGCATCTGATTATTTTAACGGCTTGACTGATCCTGGATGTTATGGTAAATGAGGACAGCTGTTATATTACCTCTACTGAAATCTCATTACGATGAAGAAAAAACCCACAAGGACCTTTCACTGTACTCGGCTAAGATAAAGTATAAAAAATGGTTTATCATGTGCTCTTAATACTTTAATGATATTTTCCAAAGCAGGTGTAGAAACCGATAGTCCTTAAATGCTAATTATCATATGCATTTATTAAACCAACACAAAACCTTCAATGTTATGCAACACTTCAACTGAAAGGACTTAAAATGTATTTCTAAATATCACATATTCATTCCTGTCTTCCAATAACCTTCGAGATTTAAAAAAAAAAAATAATCTTTCATGTAATATTAGAACTGCACCTCTCAATTTTAATGCTCATTCGGTTCACTTTGGCAGTATTTCATGATGCAGCCTAAGGCTACAGGTAATGGAACATTACTCACTGTGATAGCCAGATTTCTTCTGCATGGCCGTTACAGGGCAATCTTTATGAGCCAGAAGAAGCTGTTTCAGCTGTGCCACTTCATTTCTCAGCAGGGTGACTTCATTCTAAAGGAGAAGAAAGTTACATACTTTACCACGCTCAAGCTACACCAATTTTGAAGGTAAGTATTAAGTTTCATAGGATTTTCAGTTGTTCATTGGGGGGTAGATAAAATACAAGAAGTTTCCATTTGGTATGTACTGCAAAAATGTATACATTTCTTCTACCTCAGAATAAGTAAATATTAGCTGAAACTTGGCTAACTTTATTTTATGATTTTTCTTAAACTAGGAAATGCTTTTTTTGAAAATGCAACGTATGTGTTTCAGTTTGCAGATGCAGAGTCTACATATAGCGTCATGTACATGATCCAGCCACCGTAAGACCCTTCCGGAAGGTTTTGTGATGAATCCTATTCCGAGTAAACCTACAGTTGACTATCCACCTTTTAACAGATGCCACAGCCAAAATTAAAAGAAGCTGAAAAGAAATAAATCAGCCGATGCAGAATTATTTTTGGTGATGTATCTGTACACAGACTTTGAAGAAGAAAACCTCACGTACTGGAAAACAGCTTAGTGTTTGCTGATTTCCATACTGATTTTCTCTTTGGCAACCATATATAAACATGTTGTATGAAGGAATCATTGATAATAATGGCAAAATCCTGAAATGTCAGCTTATGTCACTAAAGCGGTGTGCAATCTAGGAGAGAGCACCTGCAGCATCGAGTGACCGGGTTCATTTCCAGGCTGTGCCTTTCCGCTGTTGGGTGACCTTCAGCAAGGTCATTTTACTTCTTTGTGCTTCAACGTCCCCATTTGTAAACCGGAGGACAGTGATACTTACCTCCCCCGTAAAGCACTTTGATACCTACAGATGAGACACGCCACGTAACTGCATTATACGTGACAATCCAAATTAAAAATGGTATGGCATTTTGATAGGGGCATTTTCACTTTAAACAGTAGAAAAATCTTTACGTATCTACAGAATCAAGTTATCTGTAATGCTTTATGATCCACGTATCTTGTCCAAATATGTGCTTTTCATGGGTTATGTTAAATATAAATCCTTTCCATTGATACTTGAAGTTACTTAAATTATAAGAACCTTTGCACATTAACATAATGTATCACACACATGACAATTGTTTGGTAAATGTGTATGTTTACACATCTGGGAGCAAGTTGAAGAAAAAACAAACACAGGAAAATTGGATTGCAACTAAAATTATTTGGAAAAAAATGAAACAGGAGAAAGTCAACCTATTTACTTGCAAGCTAGAAATAAGGCTATGCAGTCACAGATGAGATGAATTACAACTAAAAGGACTCCAAAGTAAGGAAAAGAATTTTTAAGAACAGAATTTATTAGGTTTAATTACACTAAGTAGCAGCTTATAAATATTGTAACTAAAATAACAGATTTTTTAAAGGAAAGCTCCTCTTTTTAGCCTCTCTCTCCATTTAGAAGACAAAAAATTTCAAAAGCCTTTATACTTGCAAAATCCTCTTAAACTATTAAGGACTACCTTTCTACCCATTTGTTTTATTGTGTCAAATATCTCTTCTAGAAACTTCACATTTAACACAAAAATCGAGAGCTGAAAGCAAGCCAAAAATCTGACTTCATGGATGTTTCTAATGAAAGAAAAATGTGATTGCAAATAAAAAAAGGTCGCAATGAAAAAACCCCACGGAAAACCCCACAAATTCTCTACCAGCTAGCATTACATGTGCTGAAACCTCGGGCTGTTAAGAAACCGCACTACTGCCTCCAGCTCCCGGTCTCCTTTTAGTTCAGCGCGTTATTTACTGAGGAGCCACGAATCTGGATGCAGAGAACTGACATAGCTGGGGGCAGGGGGAGGCGGGGGGGAAGAGTGCTGATGTAGTTTTGAGACACTTCTTGATAATCTACAGAAGCAGCAATGTCCAACAATATAAAACTTACTTCTGTTAGTTTAAAGGAATGTTGTCCAAATAAATGATCAAATCAGCAAAAGTTTTTCAGGAACTGTCTACCTTCATCTCCTGTATTTTAAGAAAGAATTGTATACTTCTAAACTTTTGAAAATGCAGTTTATAGTGTCGGTTGTATTACAAATACTAAGAATTTCTCTAAGAGAAACAGAAAAAGCAAATAGATTATTTTACTGTAAAGCAGATTTGAAAAAAAAAAAAAAAAAGGAATAGCATTCCTATACTAAAAAACAAGTTGAGGAATTCTCACTGAATACATAGCTAGCATTGTTATTAACTCAAACGCTGTGTGCCAGCAGTGCTATACGCCGTGCACAACTTAGTCCTGAAAGCAGAATAGAGTATGTCTGTGTGGAATGTCACAGAAAGGCAACCCATGGTTGTCATTTACGTATTACCAGTAAGAACCACTTCTAAAGGGGCGTTATTAGAACCAGCTCCTATACACACTGTAGTTTCTTATTATGTGTGTAACAATAGCAAGTCATTCCATATCATTCAAAAGACATCAACATGTGGTAGTCGTTTAGCACATGGTTAACATGCTGAAAACAGGCTAACAAGAAACACATGGGATAAACACTTCCAACAGTTGGCATTTCAAGTTTTCACACTGGAAAGGTCCTCTTCATTAATGAGATATCAAGTCAAGCGTAGGCACCAACATTTCTTTAAATAAGCACGAAATATACCTCACACGCTGTCTAGAAGACTTTTTATGTTCCCACATTTCAGACTGCACTAACATTAGAAAGCAGGTTTCTGGAGGAAAGCATATCTATTTTTACCTGCACTCCATTTTTCAAAAGATACTTTCCCTTCTGTATTCTTACGAAGGTACACCACATAGCGTACAATACGTTCTTCTATATCTGTCTATTTCTCCCTGGATCCAAAATACGCATGTAATAGTGGGACCAGATTAATCCTTACTCAGGAAGGTGCGGGACAGTATTTGTGAGGTATATTTACCAAAACTAACATCACAGACAGGTAGATGTGACTTATGGGGACAGGGGATTGTTTGTGGCCAAGTTAAACACTGCTTTTCCTGTTTCTTTTTGGACAACTTCAACAAGATATCCCTATATGGGAAAGGACCTTTACTTATGGGCATGTCTTTCTTAATTTAGCCTTCCTAAAGCAGCCTCTGCAGCATTAGCACAAATACAAACCACCACCTGATTGCTGATCCTTTAAAACCCGCAATGAACTCGTGAGGAAGACAGGCCATTCTTCTACTAATACTTTGCCCTCTAAGATTATTCAAGCAGCAGGGACCAAATACAGAGCATATAATGAACTTTGGCATCTGATCCTGCAATACAATGGAGCGGCCACTGGGGACACCCTGTCAATACTTCTTTAACACGTTATATATCATACCATACCCTGCAGCGTGGTGCAAGGCACAGAGGCAACACACTGCGCTATATAAAACTTAGGATGAATAAACAAGTCAACACATTAGTAGAAAACAATCCACAAAAACAAACAGTAAATAAACTTTAAAAGGTTGGAAGCGTGGGAAAACACTTACATAGCAGAGCCGATAATAAAGGCAGCCAACCTAACCTAAACCTAACCTAAACAGTAGGCGGAAATTTTCCCTTAAGCAAAAATTTGAGAAATAATGCTTCATAAAGAAATTACATTCAAACATTTAAAAGAAGAAAGTAGGCAGAAGTTAATCTACAGAAAGCTGAAAACTACAGAACAAAATATATACAGATTTTGAAGAGATTTACTTGGTTGATGTAAGTACTGTCAGAGTTTCCAGTCTTAAAAATCTTGACATTGATATTGTAAGCTCTGACACAGACCTTACAAGAAAGCTAACTGCATTGAAAGAAGTCAGAATTGTTACGTGAAGCAATGCAACGTAGTCACTTTGGTATTAACCTGCTTTTGGAAACACGACTTCTCTGTAAATTCAGCTGAGCAGGTCATTTAGACATGAAACAAAATATGAACTACTAAACCCTAACACTCAGTCCGTAAAACTGTACCAAGGCGAAACTCCAAACTTATTAAATTTACTATTAAATATAAAGTAAGTAATCATGGGTCATTACTGCCCACTACGCCGATCAGATGTGTTAGCCTGTCAAGTGAAGAATTATTATGGAAATATAGGATTGATTAATGCTTTCACATAAAGTGCAGTTTAGTTATTTCTCTGACATTCAATTTTCTTTACAAGCCATTCTGTTCTTCACAGCGAACAGTTTTGCTTTTGGCAGACCATAAGAAAATTCTTTTTCTTGAATTCACTCTCACCGAGTTAACTCTTGGAAATCTGGAAATCTTTTGGTCACGGTACTTGCATCATTTTTGGTTATAAAAATTGGTATGTGTAAGTTAAAGGCAGTTCATATAATACCAAAATCTACTTTCACTAAAAGTTACTTTTACTTTCTGTTTGTTTTTCTTCCTGTAGATCTACCTTCACTTATTTCTTAGATTATTTAAGCTATAGTGCTACAAACAATTTTGTAATTAATGGAATTACAGTGAGGACTGTGACTGCCTTAAAGGAGCATGTCTAAAGTCTGAACAGGTATGAGAAGACGATATACTCACAAGAAATTTAACTAATGCTGCTGCACAGGAAACAATTCCACGTTGTTTGCTTAGAAGGGAATTTCTCACATTTTACAGTCTGGGATGCTGAGTATTTTTAAAGACGTGAACATGAAGGCAACTGATAGATACAGTGTGATTTTGATTACATGATAAAAAGTAATCTCAACAGGCCCTACTTTCCTGTTGGTCAAACTATGACATTTTCTTTATCAAACAGCATGAAAGAGGAGTTTTAATAGGAAGGAAAAGATTTGTGAATTTGACTCAGCAAACAGCTCTAACAAAAGAACAAGAAGTGAAACTTTAACATATCAAAATAAATTCCATTGCATTTTCTAAATGAATACTTCATTTAAGGAATGACATCATTTTTCCTTTCTGTAATTTTCAAAACAGAGCTTTTGGACTTTTCATTTTGAAACAATACTTTGGGCCAATTCTCCCGTGCTGCTGGAAAACATTAAGAAATCATGCTGTAACATTTAATAGCAGTTTAAACGAAAGGGTTATGGATTGTTCTACAGGGGGAAAAGCGTGTCCACGTGACAACTTTCCAAGATTGACAACCTCAGATGAGGTGGAAAAATGACTCGCAACATACACTAGACTACCCTCTTACAGTATAGTTCCCTCCTTATAGGGTTTAGGCACACCGGGAGGGCAGCGTGGTGAAATTTGCACTGCCACTGCCTGTGCTGTACCTTTTCTGTGGACAAAAGAGGCCTTCAGTTTCCAGTGATGTCAATCTGGCACCTTTCACGAGCACTACATTCACTTTAAAGGAAAAAAAGTGAAGTTAAAAAGAACCAAAGGAAATCAAACCAAATCTTATTTAAATAACTCAGGCTGTGATACAAACTATTAAGAGTAAGATGTCCTTAAGGTAAGGCCGTTACTTTGCTAATAAGCCTTTACTCCAATGCATCTTGTCATCCTTGTTTATTATCACAGTCTGAAAGTTATTTAAAATGGAACAAAGGACAAAAGGGTATGATCCTAAAGTTTACACATCTTGAAATTTAAGTATTCTCTTATATTCTTATTTTATTGCTATATGCAATTAGTGCTGGATTTTCAATTCTGACCTGAGCCACCAGTTACAAAACTGTTTATATTTCCGATTTCATGCAAAGTTTAAGTTCCATTGATCCAGGATCACTGCCTAAGAACGGAAACGCTTACTCATTTTTACTTGAAATAAAAAGTATACCTGTAACTGGCCATTTAGCGAGCTCAGGTCCTCAGCTTTTTTCTCCAACGACTGCACCCAGACTTTCCGTTTCTGTCGGCACCTGGAAGCGGCAGCCCGGTTTCGCTCCAGAAACTTTCTTCTTTTCTCATCAGGGTCTTCATTGGCAGCTCTTCTTCGCCGACCACCCGTGTTTGGTGTTTGTGGCGTAGGCTGGGCTGGTGATGCCTGAAAACAGTAAAAAGTATTAAAGAAGTTCACAGTATAATACTGTTCATGACTTAACCTACAGCACTAGTGTAAATACACATCACATCTTGGGCAAAGCATTCACATCTTTAAATACATTCAGGGTATACACATTTCTTCTGTGGAAAGCTATGTCACTTCACTCTACAGCTATGTTTTAAAAGTTTTTTACTGTATTTGCACTCCTTACCATGTTACATTAAGATGTAGCATTTTAGTCAGGGCTCTAGCTTTGGTTTGAAACTGCACTGGAGGAGGCCACCCACTTCACAGTTAAATGTATACGCCATTTACGTTTGGCAAATGAATACAGCCTGGAAGCAACACTTCTTTAGATGGACTCTCAGACGTTCTTTTACCCATTCTGACAACACAAGTATTTACAAGAGGTAAACTTTAAAAAACCCTTCCACCCAAAACAAGTTACATTTAGAAGGAAATACATTTTCTACTTTTGACCCTTCCCAAATGCTCCTCCCACGAACCGAGTCACAACTGAAATACTACACAGTTGTTTATGCCCAATATACAGAAGCTGTTTAACAAACGCTGTCAGCGCTGATACTCACTGATCCCTGATGTCCAGATAGCAATCTCCTACTTGCTGTGTTCCCCACCGCTGCATACCAATTTCCCTTATACGCACCCACATATTATGACAGGATCAAAATATTTCAACGTTTAAAATTATACGCTATACTCCTTTCATAGCTGCATACAGACCCTAGGCAAAGATGTAATGAATTACGATAACAATATAATGGATCTTAAAATACTTTAAGGTGATAAGATAGACAGAATATAACTGTCTACACGACACACCTGCACATTCAGTCTAGCACAGTAAGAAAGTTTTATTTTTAAATTAAAAACTCTTTAATTGTGTTAATGTGTTAATTGAATTAGCACGTATCAGTTAGCACATTGATTTGGCATAAATTCTAAATACCTAATAATAAAAAAAATCTGGGAACTCAAATCAGCCTTTTAGGAATTAAACACTCGCAATTTTTTTTTTTAATACTAATTATAAAGTAACCACAAAATAACCAAACAGCAAGCCCTTAATCTTGAAAGTTCTGCTGTGTGATATTATGAAAATATTCTTTTAAAAAAATTCAGGTAGTATGGGAGAACAGCAGCCCTAAGAAGGACGTCATTTTACAATGGGTAACCTTTTTCCTCTTTTTGCTCTAAATATATTTGTTCTGATACATTATTTGATTTCACTGGCCAGCCTAAAAATCTGACTGCTTTCACTGCAGATGCAGGTCCTTCTGGTTCTGGGTCGAGTATGTAGCTTTTATAAAACTGGTGTTATGCTATGAGTTCTGAAAATAACTCTTGGGGATTTTTAAAAGCATTTTGAAAACACATTCCAGCAAGTTTTTTTTAGAAGTAGAACAGCAGGAATCTTCCAGGATTCACCCAGGAAAGTATCTCTTTCCTCCAGCAGCACTCCCACCTCCAGTCTGACTCAAGAGGTCTTGTCCTTTATTCCCCTGTTCTCATCTATCATCCCGAAGGGACAGAACACCATTCCTAAACTCAGATCCCCCCTTTCCATACCTGGGATGACAAAGGACACAATCACACAGCTGAAACCGTGTGGCAGCCCAAAAAAGATGCTTCAAGCAAATTAACATAAGCATGACATCTGACGCAATTAAAAACATTTCTGAAGCGTGTTTATGATATAAAATATTAAACAGATGCAATATAAATACCAAATAAAAGCACTTGGTTTTTTCAAATATATAATAACCAGCTGTACCATTTTCAGTTACCGCAGAACTTCCTGTTAAACTCCAGAAATCAAGAGGACTTAGTTCTAAATTTGAGCATATAGATAATACCTATTTTGAAACTATCATCTTGGGTTTATGTAGTCTTGGAGTCTGTAGCACATGTTAACCTCTATTTCACAAATCAAGAGTAAAGGAAAAAAGTTTGTGTTTTTTTGGTGGTTTTTTTTTTTTTTTTTTTCCATAACGAAGAAGGGGGTAGGAAGTACACATCCACCCTGTGTCATACCGGTGTTTCAGTCGTTGAAGTTGCAGGTTGTTGTAGTGATTGTGGTCGTGGTTCCTCTGACTGAGTCCTAACCAACCCACTTGGATGTCCCTTGGCAGTATCTCCATTTGTTACCTGAGGGTGCTGCTGGGTCAAGGCGGCTTTCAATCTCTGGAAGCAGAAAAAAAAGAAGAAGGAAAAAAAAAAGGAAATATTCTATCATGCTAACTTGAGGAGTTTATAATTACTCATATTAGTAATTACTTCCATTTTGGGAGCAGGAACTCCAACTCTAAAATAGTTGTTTCTTTTTATTGGCTTTCAACAGTGCTCTAGGCATATACCTACTAATAGGTGACAATTTCTTGCAAGCATGACAATAGCAATGAGGCTTTACACAGGATGTCAGGAAGAGAAGGATGGGAAGCTGTATGGAGAAGGAAAGAGAAAGCCTCCTTCATAATGAACTGCGCCCCCAAAGCGATGATGGAAGGCCGTGAACAAGCAGTTGCTGAGGCTGATATTACACAAGGCACAGACCAGAAAGATAAGAACCACACATGATGGAAAAACAGGTAAAGAACAGAACACAAACTTCTTTTCCTTTTAAAAATTCTGGTGTTCTCTGTCCATTTTTCAACAGTTTGTTATGACTCTGCTTTTTCATGTCCTTTACAAATACTCACCTCTACAATCCTTCCTATGAGTAACTATCAGATAAAAGTCAAGGTCTTTGCTGAAAGGTCTCAATAATGCACAAAATAATATCAAGCTTGAAATCACACATAAAGATTAGCTTTTATTTATATAGAAATATGCATGGTATCTGTTAGAGCACGCTACTTTACATGAAGAAATTGCTAAAGGGTTTGAAGTTCTTCCTTTGTACATAGCCACTACGAAAAACAGCAACTTCAAAGTTCATCTGTATATAATACATTCAAGAGTCACTGACAACTTGATAGAGTATTTTAAGGCATTTTATTGACTACCTCTTGAAAATTATTTCACTCAACTTTTGGTGAAATCTATTAAAACTATAACAGGTAATATACTCTATTTACAACAAATTCTTAACCTTAAGTGATAAAGGGTCACACTAAATTTCAGTAGGTACAACTGCTCGCAATTCCAGATACTTTCTTAAAATTTCATGAATGTTGTATAATTTATTATGAAATTTTCAGTTTTACTGAAGGATTTACCTTACTAGACAAATAGTATTAAAGAATATTTTTATACTGAGCGCTGGATTTTTAGAGAATCCAATACAAGTTTAAGAACAGACTAATGACTTAATACATAGGAGTTTATGAAAACTCTGATAACTTGTATCATCATATCTTGGAATATGAACAAAGTATTGCCAAAGTACTAATATTAATAACATGTCTTAAAAACGCTGAAAAGCTAGGCTGCATTTGGCCAGCTCAAAATAAGCAGAAGACTTTGCACCTATTTATGTAGATATTCTCTATAAATGTCTCTCAACAATTAAGTCGCTGGAATATAGTGACAGCGCTCTCCTACCTTTCCTGGATCCTATTCTACAGTTAGAACAACCGATTGCAGATTACCTCCGTCAGAACCGCAAAAAATCTTCAGGTCTGCAATGTGGCAAGTTACATCAACTATCAAATCCATATAGTTGACTGTAGCATCCAACCACCACCAGTAGACATCCCATTTGAGGGCTACAAAGAGAACTGAGAAACTCCAATATTCCTCTGCTGTTTTGCTATTAAGGAGTCTTTAGTCAGTGATTTCTGTAGTAAGTCTTTTCTGTAGTGACTGCTCTGGACTGAATTAACAAGCACGCATTACCCCAGAAAGGGACTGTTCCAGCGTACATAAAAATTCAGTGTTAATGAAGTTCTGTTCCCCACCTCGCTTTTGGATCAACTTTGTACGTTTCCCAGAATGAAGAAGGTGCTCGCAGAAAAGTACATAAATTTACAGTAATTTCCCTGGTGCTCAGCTCTAACAACAAAGATTTAGGATACCTGCAGGCATTAGGGGAGGAGGACACAAATTTTTAACGCAATGTGCCCATAATTTTTAGAATATGTACAGCACTCTGAAAATTCTAAGCCCTGAGGTAGTTGTTTTAACACTTTCTTTACAGCATTAAAACAAAATCAAGAATGAACTTGCACCTTCCTAATTCACCTCGGAAAAAGAAGCTAACAAAAAAAGCGTCAGTCCCTGTTTCCAGCTAAAAAAGCACAGAAAGGCTGAAGCGTTTTCTAAGTCCTTTAGTTTAGGCCTAAGTGTTTTAGTTTGTCTAATTAAAATTACTAAAACCAAACTCTATGATCTAATTACAACAACTGAAAGGATGGTAAGATGATTTCCTCCCCTGACTCTCTAAAATTCTAACTAATCCTTGTCCTTAAACACATCACCTCCAAATCACTTTTTAAAAAAATGTTTTTAAAGAAAGTAGCAAGTATTTAATGTCAGTATGACAGTTTTATCCAATATCCTTTCCGTAAGTTATTAACATCTCATTTTTCACAATGTATTTTCATTTATTATCTGAATTACTTCAGAAGTATTTCTTGGATCACAACTTGCTGTTTAGCAGGATGTAACAAACTTTGAGTCAAAATCAAGACAGCAGCGACAGTACAAATTAGTTGTAACAAATTAAGTTATTTGGCTATTTTAACTTCTGCTAAGGTTTCATAGGGTAAGCTTTCTTTTATTTCACGCCATCATACTAGATGTTTAAAGGTTACTATCTCAAGAATTACACAGCTAAGACATAGCAACTTGTGATATACTTACTCCTCTTCCACTGCCATGAGAAGTAGAAGTGATTAGATTTCATCCAACTCAAGTGTGTGAATACGTAAATTCAGTGACAACAAGCTAACTTCTAATTTTCATGGCAGTGGAACACAAACATTTATATAGCACGTATGCGTATGGTCAGAGTGTCTGATCTACTCTGCTCATGACTGCATGAGCAAGGCTTGATGTAAGCACCCTCTGCAAAAATACCCCAAAACAATAGGGCCCATGAACTCCTAGATAGGCTTTGTAGTGTTTGCTTCAAGTTGGCTACTTAAAGAAAAAGTTTCACTAGCACATCCGTTTCCTTAGCGAAAGACAGCCATAGCCCATGTTCAGGAGATCTGGGAGATGAAACAAAACTAATTAAAAAAAAACACAAAACAAAAACAATCAAATCACCAAACCCTAATGTGTACACAGTGTTACTATTGTCTAGCTCCATTCTTTCTACTTCTGCATTTCTGTGTTAAAGAAATATTTGCAAAGTCAACCGAAAAAGAAAGGAAGTCCATGCTATTAAATTTGTATATTTTACATTGAATTTGAAAATGCCAGTAGAAAGTGAAGGAAATAGCACAATACCACCTACATTATAAAAGATCTATCACGAGGCACAATGGATGTGCAGTCAAAGTAGGACTTAACTTCCCCTGCTGTAATGCTAACATTTAAACATTATAATTCTGTAAATTTGTAACTAAACTCCTTTTGAAAGTTACACTGTTAAATGTAATGTACTATGGAAACAGAAATAAAAAAAGAATTGGCTTTAGTTTTATATTACAGAGTTTAAGAGTTAAAATTCCAACAGTTATGAAGTTATCCACAAAAGCAGAAATATTGTGAAAATGTGAGGAATATCTACAGATTTTCACAAGGAGATATCCAGCTCATGTATTTAAAAGGTTTCACATTTTAGAAGGTAATGCTGGAGTAAAATACTACGTGGATGTTGTGCTTCCTGTGAGGAGGGAGACAATGAGAATCTCTGTTTTAAAAATCAAGTATATTGAAACAAATATTAGAATAAGTGTATACAAGCATTATCATGTGGGGAAACCTAATGACAACCAAGGTTTGTTTGATATTATTTGGTTATTAGAGGCAAACTAAAATTGGTATTTTCAAATAGCTTAATAGCTTTTAAAGTCTTTATTAGCAAGGTTTTATTGTTCATGTATATCCTTGAAAACAAATCCTCACCGCATCTGTCAAAATTTGGTAGAACTAGATCATTCCATCAAGAGCTCACAGAAACAAGATAATACTCTCCAGAAACAATTTGTGAAAAACTCAGATCCATATTTCATATCTGCCACAAAAGCTCATCAGAGTAATAACCCTCCTTCTCCTGGGTGTTATCCTACCATCTGCTGCTCTATTACTTATCTTTATTTTGCAACTAATTAACAGCATAATCTTCTAAATTCAGCAAGTTAATTATCATTATTGTGGTCTTTGCAGCATCATCAGTCCTTATGAAGTCTTGTCTCTCCACCCCCAGAGAACGTATGAAAATGAAGTAGGTTGTGAGAGGGTCTGTTTCTTTAGAGTAGGCTCATTAGGTGTTTGCTGATTAGCTCGGCATGCAGAGAGACAGGTCAGAAGAATTCTGCTGAACACAAGGTCCCATGCCGGGCTCCAGCAAGTTAATGTCGGTTTCTGATGATTTGCCAAGCTGCCCTCTGTCACTTCTCAGTAGAAACCTCCTGCAGAAAGCCTACTGGCTGCCCACTGCACGCAAGGCATTTCTCAGATTGTGACAAAAGGTTTTCTATGGATGGGAGGAGATGGAGGGAGACACTCGGTGTTAAAAGCAATTTTCAAGTTCTTTGGAAACTTCTGCAATCCATGCAGGAGAGTCTGAACATCAAGTTCGCAACCACAAGCTACACACTCAAAAAAAAGGATGTTTTACAACTAGGAGAAACTCATGGCTCACATTTCATATACAGAAAGCATACAATTACAGACCTTCTCAAAAAAGATCAGGAGCAATTCTGTAATATTTAGAATCATGCATCCTTATCATAGTGAGGAAGTATATTTTGGGTTTGGTTTTTTTTTTTTTAATTATTTTTAAACACAGTGTCCCGGTTTCAGCTGGGATAGAGTTAATTTCCTTACTGGCAGCTGGTACAGTACCATGTTTTGGATTTAGAATGAGAATAATGTCTATAACATACTAGTATTTTAGTTGTTGCTAAGCAGTCAAGGACTTTTCAGCTTCTCCTGCTGGTCTGCCAACAAGAGAAGGCGGGGAGCTCCCAAGAAGCTGGGAGGGGACACAGCGGGGACAGCTGACCCCAGCTGACCAAAGGGATATTCCACAGCATATGGCATCATGCTCAGCAATAAAAGTTGGGAGGAAGAAAGAGGAAGAGAGGGATTTTCAGAGTTATGGCATTTGTCTTCCCAAGTAACCCTTACGCGGGATGGAGCCCTGCTTTCCCGGGGATGGCTGAACACCTGCCTGCCGAGGGGAAGAAGTGAATGGATTCCTTGTTTTGCTTTGCTTGTGTGTGCAGCTTTTGCTTTGCTTATTAAACTGTCTTTATCTCAACCCACAAGTTTTCTGACTTTTACCCTTCTGATTTTCACCCCCATCCCACCAGGGGATAGCGAGCGAGTGGCTGCACGGTGCTTAGTTGCTGGCTGGGGTTAAACCACAACACACAGCTGTTGCATCTCCCTCTAAGACTCTAAAATACCACAAAACTGACTTGTGCATTCAATTTTACTTAGGTTTGTGGAAGTTAGTTTCTTTAGCATAACAACAACTATGGAGTCACAACAGAAAAACTGACAGTTTATATTGAGCATGCCACAGAAATCTGAAACTCATTTCTAATCTTATTGAATGTTGTTCTCAGTACAGATACAAGGATATTTTCAAAAGAAGAGCAGTAAAAGTCAGCTTTTGTCTGAATAAAATCTCTAGTCATATTTCCCTTCAGTTCTACTAGCAACAGGAGAAAAGGGATCCAAGAATGTGCAAAAGTATAGGAACAGTACCTTTCGCAGGTCATGTTCACTACAATAATTTCAATATTGGACAATAAAAATAAAATGCAGTCTAATTTCACATAATTATCCCAGAGCACTGAAACATGTAGAGCACTGTATGTTTCAGTGCTGAAGCAGACACTAAGATTGTGTTTAACACAGTCTTCCACTAAATTCCTGCTTTTTCAGTTGAAAGCCTCTTGTAATAATGTCACCAATCCTAAGGATCTGGCTCACCGCATAGCCAATTTTTTACAACTTTTTTTTCCCCTCCTAGTCATTATTCCTTGCAGTTGGTATATATTTTTTTTTATCTGCTATTTCACTCGGTGAACCTGTTCTCACATCCAACTGCTGCTGCATGGAATGAACCTGTTGTCGCATCCAACTGTCGCTCTATGAAATTCAGGTGACCATTTAGTGTCAGGCAACTTTAATGGTAACCAGAGAAAAGAGTGTTTCAGTAAAGAAAGAACAGAGTTCTAGAAATGACATCTCGGTAACTTGCTTCATGTGAAAAACCAGAACCACCATGCTGAAAGAGTCCGACACTTCAGATTGAAAACTTTATCAATACAGAAATAAATACACAGTTCTGATTATTATGCATTAAGCTTGGATGCTCTAATCTAAAAACACTTTCAAATGTCATAACCGAGCCCGTTTGTGAACCGAAAAAAAGTCTCCAAAAGCTGTCCATAGTGGGGGAAAAAAAAAATACCCAGCAAGTATATTAGTTCCCTTATCTTTAAAGGATTTTAAGACTTCTAGGATAGCTGAAGAAAAAATTTAATTGTGCTATAAGAAGGCATCCAATACTCATTACCAAAGACGTCTTCTGCCAGTTATTTTAAGCTTTAGCTCTTCAAAATCAAAATGTCAGCTTGTTTTACTAAAGCTCATTCATTATTTTATATAAAGAAATATGTGATGCTCTAGGTACAATTTGGTATACACAACACATAAGGAAACAACAGCTATTCATCAAAATAGAAAAGTATGTTATTTTCACATCAATAAAAATATAGAAATTAAGTTCTGCAAATCCACATTTAAATAATTAAACTCCATAGCATTAGGAAATAATGGCACTACAATCTCTAGTTTGATTTTTCTCAAATTGGTTCCCACCTTCACTTAAAAAAAAAAAAAAAGGAAGTCTACACAACAGTAGTCTTTTGAAAACAGGTAAAAGAAATGAATGATTGAGACGAGGAATGAAATCAGGGCACAAAGTGCTTTTCTTATTACAAAACTCTAAAATATATTAGTTCCTTGAAATGTCATGCAAGAAATGAACTGCAGAAATGGCCTCGGTAAAGAAAGGCAAAAAGCACAAACAAAGGGAAGTGCCTGGTTCCTGCCTTCGTTTGTGCCAGGTATTTCATCCAAAGCGTAAGGAGTTGTGCCTTCTACACAGGACAGATCTGTATCTGACAACAATTCAGCAATTTGGGGATATTGCATCTTAAAGTGACAAAATTACTGCAAACAGCTCAAGAATTTTACTCAACCTCTGAAGTAGGTGGATCTGTGTCAATGAAGAGTACCTTGCAATAGTATTGTCACACATATGACAATAGAAAATGCAAAATACCGTATTAGGAAAGTACGGTCTTTGACTAAAAGAAAGATTCAGATAGCCAAAAGCATACATGACAAAACCCTTTGGAGAAACAGAAAAACACATTAACTTTCCAAATTTTGCATTCCATCCACTACCAAATTTCCTTTAATATCTGAGGAACAGTTGTAGCGTTAGGAAATTATTTGAGCATGTTTTTTTTTACACTTACTACACATTCTTATTTCTAGATTTTATAATGCAATATGAAAAGATCCGTTAGACTGCAAGATCTGTCTATGAAGAGCAACAAAAAAAATCCTCCAAATAATAAATAACAAATAAAATAAAGCAACAGCCAAGAAAATTCCAGAGATCTATAAAAATCCTGACTCCTGGGCCTTCGTTGTTGAGAAGGGAACATCACAGCTTCGCCCTT
This sequence comes from Alca torda, assembly GCA_008658365.1. Taxonomy (NCBI): domain Eukaryota; kingdom Metazoa; phylum Chordata; class Aves; order Charadriiformes; family Alcidae; genus Alca; species Alca torda. Next base: position 36,002,973 of record CM018084.1, on the reverse strand, counting down.
TCATCCAGGTTTCTGCCCAAAAGATACTAAGAATCCTGGGCTGCCAGACTTCACCCCAACACGAAGCAGAAACATGGCTATGGTGGGCAAAAGGAGCAGAAAGTGTTCCCAGTGTTCTGCTAACTTAAACATACCAATAAATCCACAAATTGCAGTATACTATTACTACAGAAACATGCCGTGATTAAACATACAGTATTCACTTATTAAATTCCAGTGTAATCACTTATATTTCAACTTTAAATGTGAACTATTAGTGAAATAAAAAGCAAACAAGTAGCTGTAAAACTAAATATTAAGTCTTCTGTTGGCTTTACCGGGAAAACACGTGAAAAGTAAACCTGATTACCATACCTTTGCAGAACTTAGTATGTAGCAAACAAAACTGTTTTCAAGAGATACATGAAAAAGAAAGGATTTGGCATCATAAAGACTTAAATTTTAAAAATTAAACGGAACTTTACAGTTGATAAACCATCATATATCTGTCAACAATGCATCACATGGCCTAGTGAGTTAGTCTTCCTGTCAGAAGCTTTTCTACATAAACATGAAGTTTCTCATTAACTTGCTTTTACTTTGGGAGTGATAAGAAATTAAGTTTTTTATTTTTGTGAATAGGCACGATATAAAAGTAAACGAGCATAAGAAATATCCATAATTGTAATATTCTTGAGTTCTGTTCATGCTTTATATTACGCGACAAGAAAGGAAAGAAGAAATACTGCAAACACCCTTTTTACAATCTCACTTAAAAAAATAAACAATCACTGAAGTGCATATATTTGCTAAATTCTAACGAGAAGCCTAATGAGATTGTTAAATTTTAAGTCTAATGATCTTCGTTTTCCTTCGCATCTGACTGACTGCTTGATCCAACGTGACATCAAAGTCTTCACCACATACATGTATTTCTTTCCCCCCCTTTAAAGCTTTGTAAAAGCAAATCACTCAGCAATACGCTTAATAGTGTGCCCGCTATACTGGAATGCCATTACTCCAGACAGCAGAATAATTTGTATTCCCAAACTCACTGTTGTTCATATTGTGGTTTGAGGAGAGCAAATGGGTAAGGAAAGAAAGGCCACAGGCTTAGGTCAAGAGAAATGAGATATCAAAGGATGTTACGGGCGTCTTCCCGCTTATCAATACTGATGTACAAAAATATATTTTATCTATTTTTCCTGATTCTTTTTTAGCACAAAGTAAGAGTCAGAAGAGGAACACTGCTTCACAAGGCAGGTACTGTTTACAGAGGCATCTTGTAAATACATAAATGCGTTAATTATTGTTTAATAATAGATTTTCTATTATTTTAGAACAATTGGAACAAATGAACAAGACAGCAAAAACAGAGAAGGAACTACCTGTTGCAGAAATATTTTCAAGAAACCGATGATTAATTCAAACTACCACCATAATTGGATCACTAATATTTAAAAAAAAAAAAAGACAAAATAAACTTTCTTCTGCTTGTTTTACTCACGATTTTCCCAAATAATCCCCAAACCCCCAAAACTGCTCTGACACAACAGAAACAACCTCCACACAAAACAATTTCTTAAGTATGTCAGTAACACATATCTAATAACAAACGTCTTGCCAAATGGACCATACTCAGTTGAGATTCTGAAACATCATTAAAAAAACCTTTTTATTTCCCTAGTTTTTTTAAGAAGTATCATATCTTTTGGGAGGAAACATATTTTGCTTCTCTGAAGGTGATGTTCACTGTTAACATGCTAATAATCTTGTCTTTCTTCCAACTAACATTTCCTATCCTCCAATACAAGGATCAAGAAGGAGTTTAGTTAAAAACCTAGTTCATTTAAAAGAATGACTGAAAATAAGATCAAAATTACCATTAACAACAGAACTAACATAGGCTGGAATTTGAAATAACTGTAAAATAAATGCACCTGTTATTTTTCTATTTTTATTAAATTTGTGCTTGCAGAATTTAGACTAACAAAAGAAAACTAAAGCTGTTTTAAAAAGCAATAGAACTTAATTTCTCAAGTTATTCTTCTTGAGGAATAATGGAGTTTTTCACTTACCAATTTAGCCTCAGACTGCACTGGCTGTGGGGAGGAAGGCCCTGGGATTCCTGGGATACTAGGCACCATGGTGACAGGTCTAACAAGCTGACCAGATAAAGTATAAAAATGAAGAAAACCTGAGTATGTTATCATAATAGAGAGCATATGACAGCACTACCCTCTGAAGCCAAAACAGCTATCAAGCTGCTTAAAACTACGTTCTATGCTGCACTTATGCACATCTGCTCCACTTTCAAATTAATATAGCATCATGCTTACTTACTGGAACTGCAGCAGGGACATGCACATTAGAATTTGTGATAGATGCAGGAATAGCAACAGGCATGGTTTGTCCATTAGGAAGATGTAACAGCAGAGGAAAAGGACCTGGAACTGGACTGAAAAAGGAATGAACTATATAAAAGAAAACTTATCCAGAGAAGAGAACAAGTTTACACATTATTTTTAAATCGGTTTGTTTACAGTTGTAATGTAGCATTTATTTGGAGATCAAAAATATGAACTTAGTGATGTGGAGAACATGGAATTATATTTCACATGTAGTGACAGTTGTATGTTTCATATGTAGTAAAGCACCACATTACACCAAAGCATCTCAAATTTGTACATTAACTGCAGAAACAGTAACTGAAAGTAAACAAGACAAAATATTTTCACATTCCATACGAAAACATTTTACTAAGATTTATGCAACTTACACTATTGGTCTGTTAGAGGATGGAGCCTGGGTAATAACAGTACTAGACGTTGGTGATGGTATTGCCTGCTGAATAATAACACTTGAGTCAGAACTCGTAAGCAGTACATTAGGAACCTGTAGCGATGCTGGACGAACTATTGTTGATGTAGGCTGTGCTGTCTGCTGCAGTGACACTTCCTGAGGAAAAAGAAAGACTAATCAGTTTGTAAAATACACATATAAAGCATTAATTCCAACTGTTAAGTGAACACAGTTTGATGGAACAAATCGGAATTATATGCAAGTAGAATCAGTTACACAATTAAAAACATTAAAAGACCCCCTTTGGATGAATCATTTAAACCATCAAAGTGAAACTGTTCCGATGACAGTGATTTTAGTTTTATGACAAACCCTGGACTGATTTACGCTAAGGCTACTATTACTGATAATTCAGGTTTCATCAGGTACTAACTTTTTTTTTTTGCCAAGAAACACATGGCGCTATCAGCGCCATCATGTCTACCCACACTCTGAATACGGAAAACATTTTATGGTGTCCTTATGTACATTTCAGTTTCAGTCCATTGTTCCAGACTTAAACAAGCGAAACAAGAGTTTTATGGTTCAGTAAAACAGGAACAAAAAACCTGTCTTTTTACTAAGCCTTTATCCCTTACCCGTGTACTTCTCTGAACCGGAGTGCTACTAAGCTAAAAATACTCGGAGTGTTACATTCATAGCTTTGCAAAATATATGCGTATCCTAAAGCAGAAGAAATTATTTGAACACAGAAATTAAATTTCCTTAGTTGCAAGTAAATAGTAGACAGAACTGACTACAGTTCTTAGCTTAGCAATGAAGTAAAGTACATTATCAATTAGTACTTGAATTTATTGTTTCTGAAAACCTAGAAATTCCTTACTGTAACCAACGTCTTCCCTCCCAGGAAACCCTTGATATTGTCAGGCTTCAGAGACGATTTAGCTTCAGACAGCATTTTTCCAAGTTATTTATTATTTTGACACTGGCTACTGCAATCAATGGCACATAAAACTACCTCTTAAGACCAGCAGACTTTAGTTGCTTCACTGTTAAACTGTAATGCAAAGAGAACATCTCATACTTGTGTCATATAGGCTCTGCATTAAGCTTAAGTTTTTAAAATTCATCCACAAAGCTTTAAGTAGTAAAGTCTTAGCTGTCTTACAGATTGTTTTTCTTCTTATACACCCAATGCAAAATGCACGTGCTCCTTTGAGCACTTCATAGAACTATAAGTGGGCTTTAAAAAAAAGAAAGTACTTTAGACAATGAAATTTTCTCCCTTCAAAAGCTCAGAGGCTAAATTGATCATGAGGGTTTCATTAGTTCATTCAGGCTTTTCCCCAAGGGACCTAAAAGACTACAGTGAATGAGAGTTTTTGGAGAATAACAGCGAGCTGTATTGAGGAAAGCAAGAATTTTTTCTTTAGTATCAATCTGGTGTATTTGTAAGTGTTGTTGTAATGTTTGAACACAGTACCTAGAATTACAGATCAGCATTCAGTCAAAAGAAGAAGACATCCAGTATGGAATTGCAGAAACAGGGAAAAAAAAATTGGGAAGAGCTGACTAAGGCATATTCTTAGGACAGGATTAAAAACTCCTTTGCAAATAAGGAATTTGGTATAACACCTATACAGATTTTACTCAGAGAGAAGAGCCACGGGTAAAACATAAAGGAGACTGAACTGCTTGACTGCATGAAATCAGAGGAAGGCATAAGGGGAGAATGCTTGCCCTGATAATCTCTTGGCAATGGTCAATTCAGAAACTAATATTGTGTCATTCTTCACTGGTTTCAGCTTCACTCTTTCCTGCCTGCTGTTTGCCACTTTTACGTGTCTTGTTACGGTGAGCAAGGAGCCACCAGAAAGTCCACTCCCACGGTAGGGATCTGACACAGGAACACCCATGTTTGCCCCTAACAGCCAACAGACACGTAAGCTCTTTTTCTTGTTCTTCCTTTTATCTGAAACATCTTCATACATGGCAACCACGTATAAAGTATATGCATAAATATAAACTTTGATACATGAACACCACAGAATAAATAGCCATAGCAAAGTAATTCTAATTTCCATAAAAAGGAGGGAAAAGACAGCTGGCTAACAGCAGCCATGGAGCCATATATGTAGCTTTAAAATAAAAATCTAAACTAACCAGATAGTCACACTTTCTCAACAACAATGCCATAACAGCCCCTTCTTTATGGGTTTGTTTAAGTTTGTATGGCTTCTGTAAGTACCTGTGTGTGTGGATGGAGAAATAGCTACCAAAATACAGCAGGCCAAGAAGAGAAGTGCTGGGAGGCTGAGTGCGTGAAAGCCTCCTGAGAACGGATAAGCTCCAGAGAAAACTGTCCCTGTCAAATTTGCAACAGATCATAACCTCACAACACCAGCTGGATCTCTACCCTAGGACGAACATGCTGTACAATCCAGACAACATCCAAAACCACAGTGGCTGCTACATGCAAACAAAGACAAACGGATTATATATACACTTGATGAAAGAATGAACCCCTTGAAGGGCCTCCACAGAATGGCTGGAGTTGGAAGTGACCTTTAAAGATCACCTAAGTCCAACCGTGGGCAGGGACATCTTTCACTAGATCAGGTTGCTCAGAGCCCCATCCAACCTGCCCTCAAACACTTTGTGAACACCACCCTGGAAGCCACTGGGATGTCAGTACAACCATCCACCTCTGAGCAGGCAGCTGGGACTGGCCTCCCAGCTGTTGTTGCAGCCATGTACGAGTAAGCTATGGCATTCTGAGAATACTTACTGGCTATTAATAACAGCAGCTTAATTAACCAGTGTTCAAATAAATACTGACTGTAAAACTGGGTCTCTCCCTGGTTTGATCCCCTACTAAGAAAAAGGCGATTTTCAACTTTTAGACAAAGTGCTCAATGGAAACCAGATTGCAGCAACAGTCAGAAGATTAAGGTACAAAAATCTGAAATAAATCTGTAACATTCTGAAAATAGAAGCCTCACATGCACACAATTATTTCTGTGTGTTTTTAAAGACAGCATTTGTGCCCTGTTTAAAAGATCAGAAACGATCCTCAATCATTGAGAGAATAACGCATCTAGTGACAAGTGTGTTTATACAGTTGAAAACAAAGTATTTTCAGCTTCCTCTTTACTCCTTTAACTTGCTCTGTGTTACACCCTGGAAAATACATGCATGTGCTAGTTACTGCAACAACGTGGCAATAACACAAGCTGCAGATTCAGGGATCTAAAGGAAACTGACATTTTATTAGCATATAAAAACAAAACCATAGGCACAGCGGTCTGATAGAAGGTACTAATCAGTCATCAAAGCATTGCACTAATGATGTATAAATTTTGCCTGAAATAAAATAGTTTGTAAATATATTCTGCTAAAGAAAAGAAAAACAGAGATGAATTTGCATCATGTGATTAAATCAAAGTGATCTTACCTTTACCCACCTTTACAAGGAAGAAGTTTAAGGCTATTCAAAGATATTAGAGACTTATTGAAAGGACGTCTCCAACTCTTTTATTCTTGAAACTAAAAACCACTGATACAGAAAATATTTTACAGAAGACGACAGTTACTTCATTTAAGAAGTGTTTTCAGAGATGCTTATTTGCAGGTATCATGCAATGATTTCCTAATGCCATCAACGAATACACAGAATTCTTTTTACAAGAAACATGGATGGCCAGAACTAATACTGTAATTGATTATTACTGTAAGAAAACAATTAATTTTAAAATAATTAAGTTAGGCAATTAGCTATCTGACAACGACTAAGCAACTTGTGAAACTGTTGAGGTTCGGTCTTCAAAGTACTGTTAATGAGCAACTAGAATGAGTTTGAAAGCTCTCAAAGAATAAATTAGGTTTCACTTGCTTATTATTTTAAGGCTTAAAGGCGTTATATACTTACAATGATACCTTGGTCTATTCAAAGCAGAATATCAACTCTTATTGAAGCCTAATAGAACTCAAGAAACTCTTGGAAAACTAGGAAAGAATTAAGCATGGTATTTTTAAGAGTCTCTAAGAAATTCCTTTGACAACTACAAGGAAAATTAGAACTGTCTTGCACATACATTAACAGGCTGTAATCATTTAAGGCTACTAAAATATATTCAGCCAGTGAAATGGTTACAGCAGCATATATATTTTAAAACCAGCTATGCCCTGAAAAAAAAAAAAAAACCAAAACGAAACCAAACCACCTTCCCTCCTTCAATACAGCTATAGAAGGAGAATATAAAAATCTAACTGAGAAAACAGCAACACTCTGCTCACATTTCTCAACTTCTGCAGGCCACACTCAGCAGCAGCACCCTCCAAGCAGCACCCTCATCCTTGCTCAGCTTGGCTCTACAATCAAACATCAGAACAGCATTGAGCAGCAGCGGCTTTTCACTTCAGCACTGTTACAGTGACAACACTGAAATTACATCATGAATGAGAGAAGTTTCTAAGTACTGCCAAGCATTGAGATATAATTTTCACTTGTACTGATGCCAATGAGATACTGAACCACTACTGTACAAAGACATTAATATTATCTCCTGCCAAAATTAGAGTACTTGGAATAACTGCAGAGAAAAAACAAACCTCTGAAATAAAGAAGTGAAATAAAGAAGACTTCAGATTTGGACTATGATTTGCTTTATCTAAGCAGCTCTTTACATGTACTCCTTTAAACTACTTTTACTATTTTTGACTACATGATCGCCTTGATTACCTATGATTACTCATCCTTCCTAACTAATAAAACTCAGTGAAGCTTTGTAAAGACAAATCCAAATTGAAACTCTCTTAAGTTTCTGTCACACGCTTAAGGTTATTCTCACACTGGTGCCTGTTGGCAGGATAAGAGAAGGGGTGCAAGTCAAAACCAGAGAGGTTCAGACTGGATCCACAAAAAACCACTTTCACCACAAGGACAGCCTGGCACCAGAGCAGGTTGCACTGAGAGGCTGCGCAGCCTCCCTCCCTCCTCCGATGGTTCAAGACCAGACCGCGTAAAGCCCTGAGTAACGTGTTCTGATCTGAGAGCTAACCCCTGCTTTGGGGAGGAAGTTGGACCAGGAGCTTCCTGCGGTCCCTTCCAACCTCAATTACCCTGAGATCCTGAAGAGTCCTGCTGATTTTTGGCAATAAGGTAGCAAAGTGCCTCAAAAGCAGACTGCCCGCTGAAGATGCACATAGAAAAGACTGACTAGAGCAACCATATTGCTTTATTATGTTCTACTCTTAATATTTTTATTTATTGATATAGAAATAGAAATAGTGTTATTAGTTTTGCTTTGTTTTGTGTTCTTCAAGAGAATTCCACGTGATGAAAACACCGCAAGACACTATCAAAGTTATCATTACTTTTAAATCATGTATTTCTTCTTTAGAGCAATAGTTCTAAAACTGATTTGACTGCAACATCCTCTAGTGACAGACAATACTTCAGTCTTCTATGAGTACTGAAGTAAGCACTACACAGGCAAATACCTGAGATCACTTTTAAACATACTGCTATAGCCTAAGAAGTATAAAATTTGAAACAAAATTACCTGGTGCTTAGCTTCGAAAGACAGCCCATTCATCCCTACACATTTTTGTAGAACATCCCTTGCTGTTCTACAAAACAATTTATAGTAAAACATAGGATAAACATATAGACTTGCACATGCAGAGTCTCAAACTGTTGACGATATTTAAAAAAATAACAATCAAAGAAACTGAACTTCCTGTGCTTTTTTAGGAATGATAATGCATAAAACAGAAGAGGCCCTTTAGCCTTTTCTAACATAGCATGAATTTGATTTTCTTTCTGTCTTTACTGGACAGCCAGTGTGAGGCAAAGAAATAATTGCTGTGACCAAAGCTAAGTAAGGAATTGAACAAATTAAGTACATACCCAGGGGAATATGGCAAATGAAAATTCTTTTCCTTTCAACCAGGTAAGTAGTGTGACTATCAGTATGTACAATAAACATACAGATCATCAAAATATCTGAAAAATGAATTCCAAACAGAAAAAAAAAAATAAAAGGGTTCTGACCTTTTCATCATTGGTAGTAGACTCGGGATGAGGTAAAGGACTATCTTGATGAGTTGTCTCTACAACGGAAGGTTCTTCAATTTTATTTCTTATAATTGGTGTTGCCAGAGGAGACAGATCTAGAGGCATCTAAGAGCACCAGTGTAAAACAAAATTACTCAATCTCTAAAAAAATTAAAATACACAAGAAAAATGTAAGCAACTAAAGAGAAGTATCAGCCTTATAACAACAGGGAGGTGCTGACGTTTAGAAGGGCTTGATGCAGATGCATTACCAGCCAAGGCTATTTTTCCAGCATCTGCATGAATATTAATCTTTGGTGTTGAAAGACAGAGTGTTACCGATGTCAGACTAAGTATTTTCTTCTTCAGAATTAAAAAACACTCAAGTTTTCCTTTCCCAAGAGTCACAGGAAGATTATAGCTGAGGGATGACTGCGCTACACTGAAAAATTACAGTTAAGAGAGTTATATCACATACCACAAAGCGCAAAATCCCAACTACATTTCCAAATTAAGAAAGCTACTGTGGATAATTAATTTCAAACTTATTACAGCAAATAATTATTGAAAAAACAAGTTTTACATTACTACACAGATAAAATCCAGCAGGACATCTGAAATGCCACAAAAGTTACAAAAATACTTAAAGCAATAATATAGAAAGCCTATACTCATGGCTATCTGCTACCCAAATACTTTTGGAAGAAGCTTCCCACAAAGCTCATCTTCTATTTACGTTCTTCCAAATGCTTTTTTTCCATCCAATTCCTAGTTTTCCTACAAAATATATTATTAATGGGCAGGAAAGACTGTTAAAAGTGGAATCCCTTTTCATACCACATCTGAATATGAAATACTACAGAAAAAACCTAAACCATCAATCCCCTAGAAAGTGTGCTATTATGGTAATTTTTCCCACCCCTTGCCACAATTGCTTATGTATACTAATCAACCAGAGATATGGTAGGACAGTGTTTTTTCCTCAAAACACAGAAGGCAGCTTGGAAAACTAGTATCAATTAAACAAATTGTCAAAACGTTTAAAATATTTTGCAATTCCTATAACTTCCTCCAAGGCAGTGGTGAATTACACAGGAAAAAAAGGTATCAGTAAATCCAGAATCAGCATTACCATATGTAGTGTTTTAAGGACAGTTAGTATGCACCAATTAAAAAAATTTAAAACAATCATGATTTGGTATAGTTGCAGTAACAAAGCAAGGGTGAGGCTTTGTCAGCCTCAATAATCCATCCTATTCACAAGCAACTATCAAAACCTTTAACAAAAAAACCATAGGTACTAATTCTACAAAATCTTTATATAAAAGTATAAAACTGTATTTTTTTTATCACTGCCTGTGGAAGTCAACCAGGTTATCAACCAAAGGCAAAATTACTCAAAGTGTAATTGTACAAAGCTTTTCATTTGCAGAAGTGTTTAAGTGTTTGGGCCTCTAATTAGTTATGACTGGGAAGTATTGAAATAAATAGAAAAAAACCATTCAAATGTATGGGAAGTTCCTCATAAAAACATGAAGTTGCTACAAAGATACAGTCCAAATTTTTCTTACATTATTTCAGTCTGTACATTAAAAAAGTACACATTTAGGTTGGCATCAATAATTTCTAGGAAAAAGTGATTTCAACACAGTGAATATAATTATAAGCAAATTACTGACATTTAGTCAGTATTTAACTCTCGTATCATTACTACTGATTCTTAGAATAATATTGGTATTTTAAAACTAATCAAAACAATCAGTGTTCACATAATTGTCTTCTCACAGGGGTTTCTTACAAATGTTTTTTCTTTCCGCAAAAACTCTTTACTTTTCAGATTTATTTTTTGCTTATTCAGGGCCTAATGAAATTTCACTCAAAGCTAACGATTAACTTCAACAGATATAAACTAGATACTTTAAAAATTCAGATGAAGTCATAGTGTCCCATTGACCATGCTAACTACGTAAAATTAAACAAGTAAACTGATCTTCAGAGGAGTAATCTTAGATTTGTATTCTCTCCATACAACAAATATAAGCAGCTGGCAAGTGATCACTGATATAGCTTAGGAGGCAATACATAAATCCAAAGGTTGCTCTCTTTAAATGGAGTTTCTGATATGAAAAAAGTAGAAGCTCTGAGAAGAAAAAATTTTTGAACATACTTTTTTAATGTCATCTTCAGAAGCCTTTTTAAACTCATTTTCAAAAGGACTTGCTAATTCATTGAATAAGCCCACTTCTTCACAGTTCTTCAAGAATCGAGTTGGTGTTGGTGTCTGATCTGAAACGAAGCGCATAGAAACCCCACAATTTTATTTCAAAAATACCACTTAGGAACCTACATATCGTAAATATTTTTTCAGAATAAAAGCAAACAGAAAGCGGCAACGTGCTTAAGAACTCTCTTGTGCCTTGCAAGCAGCTCCTTTCTGCCTTGCAGGGAGGCCAGCCAGAAGGCGTACTCCACCTGCTGGAGACAAGCAACTGAAGCTGGCAAACCAGTAAGCCCCTTAAGAGTTTTGGGAGGGTATCAAAGCATTTCTTCTGTGTCCAGAAACCAGAGGGAGCTACTCTCAAGTGCAGAGCCTAGCAGAGCAGACCATTTCAGTGAGCAAGCAGGCTCTATTTTCAAATAAAGATAAGGCCTACATGGAGGCCAGTTTGCTTCTTTCTTTTCATATTGTGAAAACAGTAGTGATTACTTTCAAGTGCGTGGAACTTCTAAAAGGAAGTGTGATATTATACACAAGATCATATTGAGTCCTATGATGCCTCTATGGTCAAGCTGGAATCATAAGACTTCTGGTATCTGGGTGACTATTGCATGAAGCAGTTTCAGAAGAGTCTTTCTATAACGTTTTTGGTACTACATAAATTCCCATTATTTCACAATTATTACCAGATCAAAATTAACCACATATGCCTCAAAGTTACCCGCACTTAAAATACTGTAAATTGGTATTACGTGCACCTTACTAACGTAAGCTGGCATTTATGACTAACAGTTCATACACTGGAATGTGGCTGCAAAGAGTCAGACACTGCCATGGTTTCATTCTCAAACACCTGATTATTTGACAGGTGCCCTTCCTTATTGCCGAGGATCATATTTAGAATTTTAAAATGTATGACTGCTGGTTTAAGAGTAACGTTTATTTTTTTTATCTGCTTATCCTAACAAATTAGCCACTTATTATTATTAAATTTGGAAAATGTCTGAAAGCCTTTGTGAAGTTCATTTAGGCTGCTCCACCACTGGGGAAAAAACCCCAAACCAGTCTGATTATAACTTTAGAATAATTAGCACGTGCTATCTGCATTCACGAACTTTAAAGTTTATAATGCAATCAATCATCAGTTTGTGACTACTTCTGATCCCGGACAAAAAAAAAAAAAATCAGTTACAACTGACCAAGGGTATACCATGAATTCAAAGGCGGAAACATGGCAGAAGTATTTTGAATTTAAGCTAAAATTAAATAATTTTTTTTCTTTCTTTTTTTATCCCATTTAAAGAATAGTAATATTTTAAAATTTAAGAGACAAGTAGTATCAATGAATAATTATAACTTAAATACAGTTTAATCTAGTTACAGATCCTGTTAGATGTAGCCTTTATTAGTGTGTGTTCTTACTGAATGCCTATTACATAATTTAATTATTAAAGCATTGATAATTGAAAAATACTTAGATTATATATCAGATCCAAATAAAAGTTACTTATGAAGAAAAATACTGGCTTCAAATTCTGACAGAAGCTAATTATGTATGAAAATATTGCCTAAGCACACATGGCAGACAACTATAGCGAAGAAAATGTTTCATATTTTCTCTTAATGTAAGTCTATGCACTAGGTACAGAAAATACATAAAATGTATGCCCATTCCAGCAGAAAAGTGAATAAACTAGTTATAAAAGTATATACTAACCAGCCACAATGACACTATCATTACGAGCCGGACCAAATTTCAGTGTCATCTCATGTTTATGCTTATGGACAGCCAAATGATCCTCATTGGTAAAACGCTGCAGCAGAAAGTTTTAAGAAATAGTTGTAATTTTGAGTGTGAATGAAATAATGCAATTCTACAGAAAATAATTTTTACAACAAATAAAACTGTCATTACCCCGTGAACATACAACCCTCGTAGACAGATATATCTTGTTCCTTGGTCAACAGCACCAAGCAGAAATATTACAGAACTCAAACAATGTTCATACTAACTAAATAGCAATGATACCAGGGAAATGATAGTATAAGTACCTGCATTCATCAAAAGTCCAAGATAAAACTTCCGAGCACTGCAGACATCATCAACCATTAGCAAACAGCTGGTTGCTATACTAATGGACCTTGACAATGTTTACTAATTGATTACCACGACTTGATTTCTATATTGTGTGTATTACCACAATAATGACAATTGATCTGTAATTGCAGACACAGACTTCACTGTATTTAATAGCCTAAAACCAAAAAAAGTATAGCTCCTGCCCCTGACCATTTACTTTTATAAGAGGCAGATAGAATGGGAAACACCGCAACAAATGTCAGATACCTGAAAAGCTGTGAATGAACTAGACCTATCAGCATTTTTAAAATCTCTCAAGTTTTCAGATGTATGCCAGTTTTGTGCATAATTCTCCCCCAAATTTGGGTACATTCTATTTAAAAAAGCAGTAAGCAGACAAACTAGGTGCTGTAAAATAGATATTCTTACTTTCACTATCTTGAAGTTTGCTATGCATCTGTAGTTGTGGGTAAAGTTAGTGTTTCAATTGAGGCAATCTAAAAAAATGTTTCCCAAGATGCAGGTTTCCTGAAGAGAACACATTTTACAAAATATTCAAATTCTTACTCTTCTTTGTGAATATTGGAGTCCCAAATTACGTTTCTGATTATTCTTCAGTAATTTACGTCACTCCACACATATTCGTAACAGAGACACACCAAGTGTCATCTCTCAGAAAACAATATGGAAAGCTTTGTTGACCTCAGAGTAGTCACCCAGAATATTTCTGTGAGGAAGGACACCTATGTGTGGAGCTCAGAGGGAAATTAAAAATGCAGGATCACTGAAAGACAAGCTGATACAGGCCAGGTTTTTGGTTAGAACTCTGTTGCCAAATGCCCAGCTCTCCACAGACCCTATGCCTTATCTCTAGATACAGCATAAGCCAGAAACTTTGGTGTTCTATCACACCAAGGGACTTGAGTACATCCTTCTGTCCCCACTATGCGATGGACAGACTCCTTCAGAGGGAACAGGATCTCCAGATCCTCACTCCCTCTCTGTTCTACGGTATAAGCTGGCATCTGGAGAAGCCTTGCCCATTTTCAGGGACATGAACTTCTCCTTCACTGGAATCAAGGACTGCCGTAGCCCCAGGATGCATCTTCTATGAGATTTAGTTGCCAAAACACTTCTGACAGATCTTACATCGAAGCGAGATTAAAATAGGATGGGGACAAATATGTTGCTTAGGAGAAGACAGTCCTCTTCAGTTACTTTTGATGTCTCTGAACATATTAGACATAATAAGAAATCTTAGTCCTTTCCCGCTTTAAATACAGAATGCTCCACTAATATAACATTAATGCTGCCATTCATCATAAAAGCTAAGTTTTCAAAATAAAAATGAAAATATTCTGAACTCAAAATCCAAATAAATCCAAGTGCAGTAATGTAATGAAAAAATTCAGCTTGTTTAAGAAATTCTATATAAAGAATACAGGGATGTCCATCTCATGCAGCAGATAATGCAAATTCATTTCTTTTTCAGATTACTAAAGTGTTAAGACAGCTTCCTTTTAAGCCACCATCTGCTAAAATACTCAATAACACTTTTCTGCTCACATTCAGCTCTATATCTACTAATGCTATTTAACAGAATACATTAAAACTACAACAGGAATTGGAAATATATTTTGTGGCATGCATACTGTTAGCATCTTCCCATATGCAAAATATACATAAATAAAAATTATGCGTTAAATATTTGCAGTCACCATAGTTGTGAAGATTAGTGACAAGCAAGTTTCACAATGAGCTCCCCACTACCATCGAAATATTCTGAGAAATACAGGTTACCTGATACAAATAGTGATGTTTATTTATTTATTTTATTTTAATGAAAGCAAATAAACCAGGGCTAACAAATGAAATTGTTTTCAGCTCAGAAAGGATAATTTAATTATTTTTTTCTTCTATGGATAACATTTTCTGAATAAACACACAAAATGCGAGAAATTCTTGCTGTCACCTGCTTTTCAGCAAAGCACAGATACTTTCTACCAATTACCATAAATCCCCTTTTCTTCGACCCCTACAAACACATTTCACTGTTTTACTTTTATTTGATCAATGTTAATAACTTCAAGTCAGACCATTACCTGGCCACATCCAGGGGCAGTGCATAAAAAGGGTTTGTCATCACTCATATTCCACAGGTCGTTGTGCTACCTGCATTAAAATGAGAACGGAACCAATTTTACAAATATTGCATCGAGTTATCAATACCTCAGCATCCACAGGTTATTTTAATATTCCATGGGCAAGAACTTCTGCCTTCTGGCTACACCGAGAATCTAAATATGTGGGATTCAAGTAGAACCTGGATTCCAAACTCTGTCAGGAAGGTACAAAAAACCCAATAGAGACTTCATAGGTTTTGAACGTACATCTCAATCAGAAAGTATTCTACCTGACATAGTTGAAAATGTCCCTGCTTATTGCAGGGGGTTTGGACTAGATGAACTTTTAAGGTCCTTTCCAAACCAAACTATTCTATGATTCTATTTGTACGTAGCATGACTAATTGCAAAAAGTATCTGCAAATATAGTAAGACAACTTGTTACTGAAATAAAAATACATTGCAGTAATGATCCAATACCCACAATTAAAAAAAGAACAAAGCAGCAGACAAAACACAGTAGTCAAGGCTACTGATGAAAAGTGGTCAATTCCTTAGTCTTTTCATAAACTTTAAAGCTTATCTTTATAGATAAGTTAGCAGATAACAGTTTACATAACGGGTTACAAATTTAATTACAAACCCATGTACTTTAAGTAATGTTTCAGCTATACAGCTACATTACCAACAGGATAAAAAACATTTAAGAAGTAACAGATATTAATTATATTTTGTGCTGGTTTGCATACTCACCATACGTTCTAATACACATACCTGCCAGATTTCACATATAAACCTGTTTCATAGGGCAAACTATCATATCCTCTTTTTCATGGCAATGAACTGTAAATGGAAGAAGACAGCAATTACTACGTATGTTAAACACATAATAATACATGGTTTTGTAAAGATAAATGATACAATGCCCACTATTCACCCATGAAACATGACAGTTTTTTTAAGAAATGGTTTACGTCCTCTAATTGGTTATGCTTTCTCTCAGATAGAAAGAGATGCTTCTACTCTTTCATCCTGCAAGCACAGAGCAAACATTGCCAGGCAGCACCGATCCGCTTCAGAAAGAGGAACAAGGATGGGATTGGACTGAACCAACCTGTGATGGACAATGCATAAAACTAGTATGTGGATGATGTGATGTCAATGACAAAATAATAAAGTTCTGGTACAATGAACATATAAAATCAAGATATTGTTTGTCACATCACTAAACCCAATCATAAAGAATAACTACTCTCAACACTAATGTTACCTCATTTTAAGGTCAAGTAACAGGGTGGGCGGGGGGGGGGAAATGAATGTACCAAATTAGCTAATTAGCCAGAAGATGACAAGCACTCTCAACCCATCTGTGGCTTTACCCTGGAGGAAATACATTCATCTTTAAATATGAGTATTTGTATGGAGATCTAACAACGTTAGTTCTGAACACTGCTTAGCTTGATGAAGCAAATGAAGATGAATAAAGATGACTTTATGATTAAAGATCATAAGCAGAATAAATCCATCTCTCCTCCAACAGGCTGGTCATGAAAAGTTGCAATGCTTCTGAAACTGTCTAACCATCCTAAGAATGTATACTTCTGGTACACCATTTAGGATTAGACACAAGACAGATCAAGTAAGCGTAAGCAAATCATTTAAGGCTTAATACCTCAGAGACATAGGGAACGTGCTACCTGATTCTTTTGCCTGTGACTGTACAGTAAAACACTACTCTACAGATTTTTTTGGATATTACATCAACAAGAAGGATATCCCAGTGTCCTTGGTCATGGCCACCGAACAGCAAAAAAGCAAAAGGTGGAGGAGATTCCAAAGTGTCACTTCTAAATATATACGTTCAACAGAATGAGGACACTGAGCCGAGATCACAAGCCAAGAAGAGTTGAACAGCTGCCAGAAACTTTAGAGTCTTTGGCACTGACAACTCAGGGAAACATTTATGTCCCAAAGAAAAGATGCCAAAGCAAATCACAAATGGAGATTGTTCTGCTGTTATTTGCAAAGAGTTCATAACCTGTCTCAAGTTTCTGAAGGGATGAAATATTTCTTGAACTGTTCAAACTATGAACTTGGTATTGTCACCAACAGAGAGTATTAACAAGGTTACGGGCAAGTTTGAATACTCATGACTAAGGCTTCAGGGTAAAAAAATAAGACGCATATCAACGAAGGTTTAGTATTATATCCTTATATTATCTGGAACTTTAACAAACACTTAAAAGCTATCCCATGAGCTTATTATCCTTGTTCAGCTATACAACAGTCATATTATTTTCAAATGCATGTTCAAAACGAACATGGCTACAACATGCACACGTGGATATATATTATGAAGAGCAGAGTTATATCCACATCAGAAATGTCTGAAGGGGCAAGAAACAGTTCTGGTCTGTTTTTTTTTTATCCAAAGGATGACTATTTTGATTAACAAAAGTGCATGTAGAGCATTTTTTCTACTCTGTTACTATAGCTTGTTGTCAGTCTTTGAAAAGCGCACAGTATCAGCCATAAAATCTACTTCATCCACAGTTAGTATTTTCTTAAGTCAAGTCTGTTCATTTTCTCCTTTAAAGGAATATCACCAAAACACGGATTTGCATATGAAGTTGTTATCTGGTTTCATGTTTCGGTTTGTGACGCCTGTGAATTTTGGATGCCTGATTTATAAACTAAAAGTCAATCCTTGTCAAAAAGAAAAAAGTGTCATCCTCCTGGCAAACTTACTGGAAAAAAGTTGGAGATAAATTCATTTCCTCATCTTTGTAATACTATTTGACTGCAGGCTACAAGGAATTTTGTGAGGTAATGCCTTGTAGAGGGATTCCAGCTAATGTCTGAGGAAAAAAAGAAAAAAAAAAAGTATCTTGAAGCACTGAAATCTTAGTGCACTTAAAAGAAAGAAGTTCACTCATGCATTCCAGCAAGACTTCAGACATTATAAATCCAAACAGAAACCGGATCCAACAGGATGGGAAAACAAAGGGCTCACGTTCGTTAGTATAGCCAAATTGGTAAGGATTGTATTTTACCTATTACAAAGACATATGCAAAGCCTGCATCCTAGAATGAAATAACTCCATGCGACTGTGCAGGCTGAGGGCCAAGTCACTGTCAAGCAGCTTTGGGACAGAACCTGTAACTGCTGGTGGACAGCACACCGAGCACAATTCAGCATCATACCACTTGCAGCAGTGAAAGCTAACAGCCTACTGGGCTGAATTAGCAAGAGCATAGCAGCCAGACGAAGGGAAGTGCTTATCCTTCTTTATCTGGCACTCGACAAGGCTACAGGTGGACTGCTGTGCCCAGTTTTGAGCCCTTCAAGACAGACAACAAAGTGGAGAGAAACCAGCAGGGGCCCCACCAAAACAGTTAGGAGGCTGGACTGTCACGTGCCAGAGGAACATCAGGAAGCAAAGTTTGCTCAGCATGGAGAAGAAAGGCTAAGGAAGGATATACTTGCTGTCTTACACTATCTAATGTATTGTTACAGAGAAGACACATCAGACTCTGGGTAGTGCACAACAAAAGGATAAGATGCAACATTCACAAGCCACAACAAGAAAGTTATGAGCAAGTATAAGGGGAAGGGTGGAAAAAAAAAAAAAGAACATAAGAAAATAATAAAAATCACAGTGAGGGCAGCTGAACACTGGAACAGGTTGCCCAGCAGGGGTGTGGAACCTCCATCACTGGATATATTAAAAATGAGTGGATGCAATTCTGAGGAATTCAAGATAACTCTGAAATTTGAAGTATACCATAAAGACGTCATAGCTAGAAACAGAGGTAAACAACAGCAAAAGACAATGCAAACTTGGCTAATGTTCTGACAGCTTTAGAAGCCTTAACAGTTAACTTCACAGCCCAACAACTAAAACTGTTGCTGCTAAGGAAAACAAGCAAACAAACCAACCCCATCCTTTGCCTTCTCTTTTCCTTCTGGATTGTTCTTGCCTGACAAGAATAACAAGACTAACACACAGAAGGCAAATTTTCAGAAAAGAAGTTTGTGACTGCCACTCTGATTTGATTCAAAAGATTATTGGAGACTGACTGCTCTAAGACAGAATATCACAGTAAGAAAGAAGAATTTAGAAAAATGCTCTTCCCCTGAAAATAAAAATGGCAACTTAAATGCCATCTTGACAGATATGTTACTTGCCCAACCAAATGAGAAATAAAATACGTAAACTGCTAACCCAATCACTAGAGATGAATTATAGCCACCTTGGACGGTTACCCAGGCAACAACAAACACCTTGTCCCATAGAAAAAAAGATGGTTCCTAAAGCATTCCAATCGATGTGAAACTCCAGCCTTAACTTAGCTCTTCAGATAATCTGAAGAGTTCAGTGAAACGATTCTTACTACAGTCCACTGGACTGCAACTTTCTTCAGTAAGCCTTCCAACCCTAAATTCCTTTCAGTAGCATAAAGAAACTCATACACAGAACCCTCTTGAGTTACAGTGAGAAACAGGATCAGAGCTCAACATGGAAAAAACATTAAATAATCTCAGCAATATAATCAACTTCAGTACTTAAATCAGAAAGTAATCTCACTTTTTTGGTGTTTGCTCCATACTTTCAATGCAAAGGTAAAATACTTTCACATCACTCCTTTTTAAAAGGTCATAAGCCTCTTTTATCACTTTTGGAAAGCAAACAGTACAATAAAACACATAAAAAAGCACATGTACATGTCAAAATATATACAATACAAAGAAATAAGAACAGGTTTGCATGCAACTTACTAATATTTAGGACAGTGTGCTTGTTTAAAAAGTAAAGATGTTTCTATGAAACATCACACTAATTTTTTTTTAAATGTGTACAAAAATAGCTGCAACAACTATCTGTATATTTTTATAAGATTTTAATTAATCATCTTAGGTACACTTTCTGGAAAATATTACTACATACTCTAAATACCTTCTAAAATACCTTTGCGTAGACAATTTGTAAAAGAATAGAATCATACACTGACTTAAGCAGTGTCTTGTTGGCTTATTTTACTGGTAAAAATTCTCCTGTTTTTTCTTAGTTCCCTACATGCAGGAGCATCAAAAACACAACTGACACCTTGATTCAATTTTTTTTTTCTATTAAACATTTAAATAGGTGTTTACAATGTATATGTATTGATAATCCTTGCAAAGACCTCTCCAAATTTGCTGAGAAGAAAATAATAAATCATTCTTCACACATACCTAGTAAAGATTTGTCAGACTTGTAACTAAGGCCTCTGAAGAGTTTACCTGTATAAAGCATGCTGTACGCCAAAAGACCACTAAGCACTAACCTGCTCATGGGCTGCGCAGTCTTACCCTGGGATTACTTATTGTAAGCACTGTCACAATACAGAGACTGCCCTCCTGCAATTTCAGGGCTGACATAAACAGCGTGGAAGAAAACAGCCTGAACCGAACGCAGAGAAGACGGACAACTATAAACATACAAAAAAAAAAAAAAGAAAACCTCAAAACTTTTAAATTTCAGCATTCCTCTACTGGCCAGCAAGCAAGGAGATGCACATTCTCACAAGTGTGTCACCCCCCCTAAACCGGACAGCCCATAGAGGACAATCTGACAGTCTGCAGCTACAGTAGTAGCTTATTTATCTACTACTGCTCACATGTGATGCAAACCCAAGTTTTGGAGCTAGACTGACCACTCCCATGTGGCTCCAACTCAAGAAATACCTGTACATTCTGGTTTGAAGAAAATGAGAAGTAGGCCATTGAGACAAATCAGAAGTACAGTAGTCTACCAGCATCTAGTCTCCCTTGGGTCTGTACATTACTGAGTGCTTAAGTTACAGTATCAGCGATGTATTTTCCAACGGATGTTTGTACTTCCTCAAGACCGATCATGTCTATTCAACGTTTCCTTTTATTCTTTACATTTGATCTGGGATTGTGCCCATTTTTACTGCAAGATACAAACTCTTACTGTATACAGAATTGTTAACTCTTAGTAAGCTTTTCCGTAGATCTCATCATAGTGTGTAATTATGTTAGGTGGCATAAGTTTTTTTAAGATTTTACTTTAAAGCTTTGTTTTACAATAGGAAACAAAGATAAAAGGGAAAGGTCCACATTTTTCAAAGTCTTTATCAATTTTAAGAGTTCTACTTGAGCCGCATACTTTTTCAAAGTAACATCAAGTGGACTGAATGCAGTTGCCACAGTAAAGAACAACAGCCTCTTAATGGTTACCTGAACAGGTGAATTTAGTGTTTTGCTTGGCTCCATACAGGAATTTTAATAGACGTACTTCTTTAAATGAGAAAAAAAATGTAGCTATTTTTGTTTTCCGAGTTTAAACACTTCAAAATTAAAAGAAGTGGCTTTCTCACACAACCAAACGAATCAACACAGATCAAAATGAACAGGGCACCTTTTATACTTTCAATACTTGCATACAGCATAAATTTTAATCACCTCCCACATCTGAACCTGTCTTTATTTCCACAATTTTCTGTGGAGGCAGACTCGCAAGTTTTGCTTTCAGTAAAAATCAGAAGTTAGTATGTAGAATACACCAGTTGCTAAGAAGTAACATAAATAACTAAACACAAAATTTTTATTTTAAAGAAAAAAAAATTAAAAATAATCATTGCTCCACTTACCTGGAGGGTCTGGAACAGCTATTTTTTCAGTTTCCTATAAAGCAAAAGAAGAAAGGGGAAGCAAAAGTGGTGTAATTAATACCTGACCACTAAAGTCCATTTCAAAAGTGTTCTGACTGACTGTATTTGTGTAATGCCATAGAATTTAGCATTCCTAAAAAATAAAACTGCACGGTTAAGAGAATGGAGGAGAAAAAGTTTGAAAAATAAAAGCATTCCTCCTTATAAAGAAAATGGAATCATGAGAAAGTAGCTCAGTAGATTCTGCAAGAAACCTTTAAGACGTAGTCCAGAATATTTAAAGGTTATAAACCTCAAAACTGGCAAACAGGAAAATGGGAGCTCCTTCTTCACACTTCGCTGCTTAAAAGAGTGGTTGTGCTATTTCCTAGAAGACACATGATCTGTTTCAGAGCGTTCTGTGGAAGAATAAGGAAGAATGTAATGCCTGCACCATAACGAAAAGATTTTTTTCTTTCAAAAAGTCAAACACTGGGCACTTTTTGCTGATGCTATTAGTTAACTGCTTGTAATTGATGTCTAAGGTTAATTCCATAGCTTCCTCAGTTTGTCGAGATTCTATAAATAAAGGGGGGGGAGCATCTGGACAAGAAGAAAAAGATGGGAAAAGTGAGGATGATTGACTTAACAAGTCCAAATAAGAACAAGAAATCCAGTTGGACAGACAGTCACGTGTACAGAAACAAAGCAATTAAGTCACTTCAGCTTTGCTGAAGGAGCAGTCTGTTTCCACACGAAGGTACATTTCTGGTAAACGCAGAGCTCTAATGGAATAAAGAAAGGTCCTTAAGCCTAACGCTTCCTGTTGGCTGAACATGCAGCTGCTAAGTCAAGCCCCTGGTTCAAGTATTTTTCAGAGGTGCCTTGATCTTTCTTTGACTTACTGGAAATTCATGCTGTGCGAATACAGCTCTTGCAGGTAAGTGAAAGGCCAATGAACCTCAGAGGAGAAATATACAGGGGTTAGTATTCCACTGATCTTTTCCACATTTGCTTAGTAAGATATTAGGACTTGCCTTCCCCAGCCCATTTACCTAGGTTTGAACACTATTGTTGCCCATCAACCTAACAAACATGAGAAATCCAGTGTCCTTTTGCTACATTACCTTCAACAAATTTAAAAAAAAAAAAACTTAACAAAAAGCTGCTTCATTTTTACATTTTTTTCAGATTGCATCCCTGAAGAATAAAATTGAATACAATAATCAAGAATTTAATTTTTAAAAAAATCTTTAAATATATCATAAATATCCCACTACAGGATTCCCACTGCTCATTAAAACAGAATGATCTTTTTCTTTCCTGTAAGCAACAGTATAAATGACCATTTGCATTTACCTAGAAAGGGAAACATACTATGTTGCTTGCAATAGCTTACTGAAGAGAAGCTCCTATCTGAACTGAAGCTAATGGAAAAGTTCTCAGGCTGAACTGAAACTGACACAGAACAAAGTTAGAAACAGTATAGCATAAACTTGAAAAAATAATATTTATTGCATAGTTAGTAAATATTGACTCATATTTCTACCACTAACTATATCCAATACCTCCTTAGAGTGCACATTATCGATGTGAAAAAAATGTAGTTAAGTTATGCAGGAGGACAATGATAACTTGACATCTATTCATTATTCCAAAAAAGAAGCTAATAGTATGGAATCACGTTTGCTCCTTTAAAAACAGTTAATACATTGTTTTTATACAGAAATTCAAGATTATTTTAAGAAACCATAAAAAAAAAAATTGAGATTAGAAATAACATCTAAACTTTTAAAAACAGTAAAGCTTCTCAGAGATATAAACGTGCATTTTTAAGTTTAAACTGATTTATAGTGGAAGGAAAAAAAAAAAAAAGAATAGCTGATGACAGAAAAGGAATTTTAGGCAATAGATACACCCAAAGTTTAATTAAACAAGATTCAAGAGAAAACCATATTTCAGGGTGCTTAACACTTTGTCACAAAACAGAAGTAGGATGAAACCCAAAATTATTTATAAAATTATGTATGATCAAATTTAAGACCTGAAAGTACCTTATGTTAGATGCTGCATAGTCTAGAAGTTTCTGGAAAGACATACCAAATATGTTCACATTTCTGGAATTCACAACAGGATAGAAATAACTACACTGTGAAGAAGAGCAAAGGTTCAACTGGTTGATTAAGTATTAGCATGCAATATCAGTATTAAAATATAAACTCATAATGGATTTTTTAAAAAAGCTGCTTCATTCCATTTGCGCACTAAAGTTTTTTTATTATTTCGCATTTGTCTTGATGCATTATATAAGAAGCAGTCCCTGACAAAGTTACTGTTTTGTTTTTTAATAAGACAAGTTTCTGATTTTGATTCTGGAATGCAGAATTATGAACGCTAAGAGAACTCAAGTGAACACCTAACTTGACTATAGTTTGTCCCTCTGAAGTTAGGTCTGCAACTGGGTGTCTGTCCACTAATAGACAGTAACTTATGTTTCAGCAGAAGGCTGAAAAAATCATGGCTAGACACTTAGGGAAGACTAGGACCACAAGGAAAAGTCCTCCTCATCCTACAAACTAGTGCTGAATTTAGCATCTAACATAGACCTAGCAGAACTACAACCTTAACTTCAGGAACACTTGTTTTCATTAACTCTATCTAGCTTTACACTCAGCAACAGCTTAGGACATGACATTCACTGCCATGAGTAGAATATGACAAGAAGAAAACAAAAATATTATTTTAGAAGGTGGAAAAAGAAACTACACTTTGGCCATATTCAGGGTATTTATTTGGAAAGTAGCAGATGATTCAGAACTTCCATCTTCGAATTTCTCATTCTAGTGCAAGGAAACAGGTGATAGTATCACTAATTGAAGATAAACATTTCTGGGAGAAAGTAACATAACATAAAGCAAATGAGTGACACAGGGTGCGTGGATGGGGCATGGAAACATACTGATGGATCCCATCTCAAGAACTGGGATGCAGAAAGGCTGTAGAAAGAATAAGGCTGCAGAAGCAACATGGCAGCACACATATCCCTTAACTACAAACATCAAGTTGCACCTGGCATAAAGCATTTGTGCATAAAATATCATGCAGCCATTATTGCTTGAGGTCCTGTGGTGTGTTTTTTCACATGAAAGCTTCAGACACCTTTTAAGATAACTCGAGATGCACAACACACGATAACAGGCAAAGTCAATGGGGCAACTGGACCAGAAGCAACACGGCCACGGCCAGACCACACCACAGGCGGGCCAACACCTCCCGCTGGTGCGGCAAAGCTGTCCTCACCCTCCCGCCCAGCTCCCCCGCACACACCGAACCCCCCTCGGCACCGGGTACGGACCCAGACCTCCCTTCAGAGCAGAAGATGGATGCAGGGAAAGGCCTGCTCGGAGCTGAGGCGGAAAGGCCGAGCCTGGCTACCCCTTTCCTCCCGCCCTCCCCCTTGCCTCACACCCCGCGCCGCCACGGGCCGGACCCGGGGCAGGCACCGGCGATGCTCCCGCGGGCCAGCCCGCGGCCTGACGCGGGGAGTCGCGGCCGCCTTCACCCACCCGCCCGCCTCCCCGCCCCGCTCCCTCGGGGCGCCCGCCAGGACCCCTACCTCCGGGCGGGTAACGGTCTCGGCGGCGCCGGCCGGGCCGCCCCACCCCGGCTCTAGGGGCGGCGGGAGGCGCAGGCCGCGGTGGGGGAGGGGGCTGCCGTGCAGAGGAGCGGCGGCGCCATGTTACTGCCTCCTGGGTATCCCCCCCACCTACCGCCAAACGGGGCCGCTCCCTCCCCTGCGCCCCCGGTGCGCTCGCCCGCCCGGGCGCCGCCGCGGAGCGGAGGGAGGAGGAGGAGGAGGGGCCGCCGCCGGGCCGGGCTGGGCCGCGCTGGTGTTTACAAACTCACCCGGGAACGCGGGCCGGACCGCGCGTTAAAGGCCAGGTCCCCCACAGGCTTCCGTCACTTCTCGCGATAGCTCGGCTGACATCTCCGCGGGCAGCGGGGAGGCGCGGGTCACGTGGCCGGGAGGGGCGGGGCGGAGGGCGTGGCGCGCCGCCGATTGGGCGACGTCGAGCGGGGCGGTTGTGGTGGGGACGACGGTGTGGCCGGAAGCGCCAAATGCCTGGGTGTGGCCGAGCGGCGCCGCGACGCGGCCGTAGCTAAGCAGGCGCTGCTAGGTCCTCCCGCGGATGGGCGACCGACGTCCTGCCTCCCGAGTCGACACGTGTATGGTGCTAACAGCAGCTCTCGCGTCCCGGTCGGCCGGGAGTTTCGTTAGTGCCGTTAAACGGCTCCCCGGAGTTCAGAGCGGTGACCCCCCGCCGGGGACCACGTCTGGACCGCGGGAGCCGAGCCAAAATGCGTCCCCTTGGGTCAAGCTGCTGTTACTGGAGGGTTCGTGCCCGTCCCCCGCTGCTGGCTCTGCAGCAGCAGGCAGAGGCTGCACCGCTGCCAGGCTCAGTGACAGCACCTGGCGCGCTTGTCACATCGAAGTTTTGGTATAATCGGCCCTCCAAACCCACACACTGGCTGTATTCCTGGGGTTTCCCAGTCTCCCAACACACCACATCTCTTATAGCTGGAACTGGGTGTATGCCTGAAGCCATATTTCTGCTCAGTTGAATCAAAAATGCTGCAGCAGTGTACAAGGAAGGGAAGCATCTTTACCTAAATTTAACACAGAAGAAATTAGCGTTTTGGATGAGTTAAAAAAAAAGATCATGATCATAAATGGCAACACTGTTTAACAAGTGCATGTTCTGAATCACAGATGAGGTCTTAATTCTGTACCTGTGTATCATTCGGAACTGTCTTGTTCGGAAACTGACCTGAGAGTATGAGACCATGAATAAGAAAAAAAAAATAATCTAAAAAAGAAGTATTAGTTCCAGTAAATTATATTATGTCTAAGTTTCCTTGTACTTGCAAAAGACAGTATGGTATGTTTCATTTATTCTAAATTGTTTGGGTGGGTACCGTATGGCACTTTTGCAAAGTTCTTTGAGATAAGGTGGGATAAAAAACCCTGCATAAAAGTACAGTTTACGTAAAGGTGGCATTATTCTTTACTGTGAGCATGTTGCAAAGGGCTCACGGTTTGGGCCGGATTGGTCAACGATGAGACGACAGATGCTCTCCCCCCGCTCTCGCTCCACAGAGATAGTGGAAAGACAAGAGAGGAACAGCGATCTTCCTTCCTTCCTTTTTCCACAGAGCAACCAAGAGCCGTATTGGAAACAAGTATTGTTCGGATCTACCATCACATGGCAGCATCAGTCCTGAACAGAGAACTGAACTCCAAGTTCTTTGCCTTTCCTCAGTCTGAGATCGGTGCAAAAAACATAAACAGAGAGGGAAAGCAGCAGGATGGAAAGGATGAATCATTTTTACCCGCAGCAATACTTTAAGAATGTAATTGGTAACATAAACATTTCCTTCATTACACATTAGGGTAACACTGTTGTGCACACCACTATCACAGGTGGAATGATGTTGGATCTACTGGGACAGAAGTAGACAGTGACAACGAAGCTCTCTGCTCCAGCTGGCTCCATCTTCAACACTGAAACATGAACACAGTCTTTGGATCTGGAGAATCTACAACATGAATCTTCCCAGGCTGACAGTCTCTAAGGTCAGCAGAGTCCATGTCAGAAATACTGACAAAGGCTTCAGAAAAGTGAACCCTCCAGAATCACCTCATGGAACTTTGTATCTGGTTTCTCTGACCTATGAAAAAGATTTCTTGATGTAAGCCCTCACGCATAAGATCAAAAGTTCTTTATTTAAATAGCTTGCTGCTGCCCGATCACTGCAAGAAATTATTAAAAAAAAAAACAAACCCAAACCCCAACACTTCATCTTTTACACTATAGTTGTTTCCTTTGTGGTATTTTAGGAAAACAGAGGAACGTTTTGTAAGACCACTCAAATTGACTGAGCTGCTAAAGTGCTCAAGTAACCACTTAAACCAAGCTCCATTTTTCATGAGCAGTGAAAACAGAGCAATAGAGAGAGTCAATGTGCCCTGTGATCATTCAGATGTGAAAATCTGCCCATTGCTCGTAAGCCCCTTATAGACAGTAAGGAGGATAATCCCCTGAGCGAAGGTTTGTTGCCACGTTTTGAAAGACCTTGATTAGTCTTCATCTGTAACACTGAGATCCGATTCTTTCAAGATTGGCATAACCTAATAGCTATTTTGCTTGGGTTTGGCCCATGTTCACCAGCCTAAGAGTGAGTCAAAAAGTCACAAGCTTGGGGAGATGCTGCTACTAAAATAAACAGGCTTTACAGGGTCACCTGAGATGTCTGCTGCCCTTCAGACAAGGCTGATCACAGGGAAAAGGGTACATGGGAAACGATGGCATGTAAATCCAGAAATCGTTATTCAAAGCTGATTCAAGTAGCTCATGGTGACTCAGGCCGCTTTCTTATTAAGGTTATGGAGCAATAGCTTCGCCAGAACTTCTCTCCACACCAAACACACCGTTCTAACTCAGCAGAACCGTTTTATATGTAAACAAATTGGTAAGTGCGATTAACAGAGCTGGAGCTAGGCTTGACCAAGACAAGTGTGCAGATCCTTGTTTGGCCAAATCCCAGTGGTCTGGAAATCCAAAGCTTGAATTAAGCTAGTCCACCAGACTAGTCCATGCCATTAGGAAACATGGATTGCCACCTCAGACGCCTGCACAGATCTCTACAGTACTGAAAGAACAGAACGAAGTTCTTCACCCACCAGAAGCACAGCAGTACACAGAGGGGCTTTAGCCTAGAATTCCAGTAATCATTATCTGCCTTTCATCCAGGGCAAATGCACTGTCTGTCAGCTCTGTAACAGAATAGCTCGAGACTGGGTTACAGTAAATTCCTAAACAACCCCAGTGTGAGCTCCTACCCCTCCATCACCCCGCAAAAACCCCACTTCAGACCTCGTCATATAAGGCACTAGTAATACTGTGCTGGAGATGAATGTTTAAAGATGATGCACATTCTACACTCCCAAAGCCTCAGATATATAAAAGGATTTACATGACAACTTTTAATCCTTTTTAGAAAATGACCATTTTCTTCCAAGAACATATGGAGAAAGCAGCTTCTAATACTAGGTCCAAGTTAGACTACTTGAACACTAATTTGGCATTTCAATTCAGATAAAAACAAAGGTCTTACCTGCACCTTGCACTGACCTGAAAGCCTAGTCATTTCTCCATTTCCCTAGGGATAGGCAGCTTACAGTAAAAAGTTGCCTACATTTAATGCAGTAATTACTAATTTAACAGGAAGATGACAGAGCTCATAACATGCTTGCTCACAATCTTCCAAAGTTCAGCTTATAGTTGTTGAACGATCAGATCTATTATTTAATATTCTGAATAAAGTTTGAGATGCCATCAACACCCCCCCCAGATTAGTATACAGTAGAACAGAGTATGTTGCTGTAAGTGTAGACAACACCTTAAATGCATTTAGATTGTTAAAAGACAGATACTGTGAGAAGCAAAGCTTGATACTGCAGATATTTTGTTATTAAAAATGCTTTGATCCTACCGCTCTTAGAAGAATTTGGGAGATAACACAAGGCTGACTTTACAAAATTAGGACGCTGGAAATTCTCCCTTTTAATTAGGTGATGCCAAGAATGCAGTAACTAAGTGTATAGTATCAATGTGCTGCAGTTAAATGCCTTCGATCAATCTAAAGCAGTAGTTCATTTAGTTCAACTGTGACACTGCTCAGAACAAAGTGGAAAAATTTTACCACAGTGGTCAAAATTTGTAGTGTAAACTGAAAACTGATGCAAAGAGAACTTTCCTATTACTGCTTATGGATTTGTGTTTAGCTCCTTCTACCAAGAGGTGCCGGAACACATTACGTGCCAGCTAGCCTGAGGAGAAGAAAAAAACAAACTAAACTGTACACAGAAACAGCTCTGGATGAGTCTGAAACAAGCGAAGGAACAAGGCCAGCAGTATAGCCTTTCACATTTCATCTGTGTATCTTTTGATCTTTCAAAGATACGCCACAATAATTTTAACAAGCACGTGGCACTCCTATATATGTTAATAAATAAAATGCTTGACTTGAAGTCACTGTTTGAAGGGTCCTATGTGATATGTCATCGTCAGGAGAAATGCACGGTGACTGAATGACAAGATGCTGTCTTCCAGATAACCTAGTGAGAAAGGTAATAAATGCAGGCAACAGGTTGACAGTTAAAGTTGTTATCTTTAATGAAATGACTTTGGAAATAGCATCAATTTCCATGACACCAACATTTTGGGAGTCCCATAAAATGCAGAGTTACATTCCAATGCCAATACTACAGGCAGATCTCCTTTCACATGGCAAATAGGATCAAGAAAGCAACCATCAGACAGAAGAGACCCATAGCTTCAGACAGGGCGAATCCCAGGATAGCGTATGAGAACAGCTGCTGCTTCAGAGAAGGATTTCTAAAAGAAAGCGAAGGCGTAAGACCTTTTTATCTTTACAATGAAGATGTTTTTCATACAGTTTAGTACATCTGACAGATTCAGAACCTTATACTTCCCTGCCACAGATTCCGTAACAGGAAAATCCAATAAATCCAAGCAGAAGTAATTTTTAGCAAGGATTTCAACAAATGACTCCACAATTAAGACTAGATTCAGGTTATGCAGATTGTATACGGCTTTTCCAGATGAGCACGGTTTGTGTGACCACATTCATATATGCTTTTGAATTTTACTTCTCTATATCCTCCCATGCAGAAACTATCAGCATTATGCTTTATAAATTTATTTCACATTTGTGACATTAGAACTATATTCCAACAAAGTTTGTGTATAACATTTTAAGTAGCTCTCAAAAAAACACAGGAACTGAAACCATCCAGAGCAAAAAAGGAAATGCACAGCAGTTTGCTGCAAAAATGCAATGAAGTATCCCTCCAAGAAGTGTGGGAGAGAAAAAAACCCACCCTCAACATACCACTATGAGATAATGTTCTACAATCTCTTATCGGCATGTTCATGACAAATTCAAAAAAGGAGACATTAGTTTTGTACTGAAAACACTCATGTTTCAATTGGAAAGTGAACTTCCTTGTCTTCAGTAGGACTTAAAAATCTCTTAAGAAATAAGATTTAAGTCTTAACTGGTTGAAAGAGTAATGAAGAACATGAAACCTTCAGTAAAGCTTTTTTATGCCTATATCAGTTCTGCTCTTCCATATGAACTATTCCTATTACAGGAACATTGCAAACCTATCTGCAAGAAGTTCATCCCTAATATAAAATCCCTACCCCCACCCCCCTCAGATTTCTAGAAGGAATTTATCATTCGATAAAGTCATTACATATTCTGAGATGCAAAGCTCCATGTGTTAGAAAAATTAATTATGCATCCATTTCTAAATAACAATCCTGACTACTAAGCATACAAACTCATATTACTTATGATCAGTTTCCATACAGTTTCTGTTTAGGACTTCTCTTTCCCTCTCAGGGGGAAAAGATCCAGGCTAGATTCTTTAATTCAGTTCTGGAACTGAATGCTGGAACATTGGACTTCAGTGACCAATACACTGACCAAGTCTAATGATCTTTCTTTCATGTCTCTTCTCCAGGTAGAATGTACAAAGTTCTGAATTTAACAATACAGCCATCCTGATGAATCTACTACAGTTTCATATGAGCCTATTTAGCCACATCTATCATTAACAGTAATTATTAACAGAATTTATTACAGTGCCATCATCCTTCCTACAACTTAGCTTATCTGGGGGGTGCTGTCTCAAGATACACCTGCATGCAACTCAAGAATTTTGTAAGAGATTGATTACCTGGCATAACCAATGATTAGACTACCGAAGACTGTTCCAATACCAGCACCAGAACCAGCCACGCCTACTGTGGCAGCACCAGCACCAATAAATTTGGCAGCAGTGTCAATGTCCCTGCTGACAGCACTAGTCTGGAATTCTCTAAGTGCTAGCCGGGAGACAGTATTTTGGGCCCCGTTAAGTGTTGAGTTGCCCTAAGAAAACAAAACATGAAAGAGCATTATATTCAGACACAGACCATTCTCTACGACCACTTTGATAGTGTTATTTTGCAGCTTTAAAAGTTGTGTTAGATCCAATCTCTAGTTCCTCTTCCAAGCGATGAGACTATAGCTAAGAGTTAAAAAAATCACGATGTTACCTGTTCCACCCAAAAGCAATCAACATTACATGTGAAAGACTACTCAGGGGAAAGAGCAAGACAGCAACAAATATTATTAGGTGTTTGACTTAAAGCAAGTTTCACACTATAAATGTCTGAGTTAGTACAAGTGAACTCTAGGTTGAGGACATTTAGGCTCACCAGGTAATTTAGGAAGATACAGAATTTTGTTTATAAGGTACCTCTCCATTCTTGATTTCTGGCCTAGACAACACAGATGCCGAAATTGGTCTGTACAAGACTCTTGATCCAGCACGGATCTGCAAGAGGAGAAAAAAAGCTATAAAAAGAGCAACATTTGATCGCAATTGTTCCCATACAATAGTCTTTAAGATTTTAAGGCTATTATCTGCTAAGCCGTTTGTCTTACATCAAAGACAGCAATCTTTCCATAGCTGGATATAAAATAAATGATACATAAGCAAACACTGCCATACAATTTGATAGCACTGTTTTCAGGAGACATTATTACAAATAACTACCATCATTCAGTGAACTTGTACATGCGTTATACTGACAGAAAACGTAGCAAAACAGCGACAAAAAAAAGCCAGAAAGGCCAGCAGGCACTGATACACGTTTTGAAGTGAAAAAATAAAACCCATCAAAATCAATTACAAAGTTGTTAAATGCACCAGCATAACCCAGGCCTTTAAATCCAGCAAGGCATAAATGAATGAATCCTCTTTCACAAGCGGCCTGCATGTGTCCTTGGGCTTCCAGCAGCCTAAGGTCATACCGGCTCTTGCACAAAGCTCTTCCTGCAGGGGAAACCTGTGCCTGCACCACGCAGAACGAGACGTTCTGCAGCCTACAGAGGACATTTTGAAGCATGGCAGACCCTTACCTCTGCAAGGGCAAAAAAAAAAATCCCAGCCTCGCACAGGACAAGGAACAGGCTGGAGTTTGACCTACAACAAGGCGCTGACCGCGCAAGGCCCGAGAGCTTTTTCGCCGCGCTGCCCTCCCCTTTCTCCGCTGCTGTGGGAAGGCCCCTCACCTTGGCAAAGGGCCCTGGCCTACGCCAAGGAGGCGGGAAGGAGAACCGGGCCCTGCCGCAGATCGCCACCCCCCCCCCCCCAAACTCGGGCGGGCAGCCCTCGGTACAGGCTCGTCCGAAGGGCCTGCCGCTGGGCCCAGAGGCCCGCCCGACCCCCGGGGCGCCCCACGACGGTCGCTGCCGCCCCCGCTGCAGCCCGGGACGCGGAGGCCCAGGCGCCCCCCGCGTCCCCACTCACCAGGGAGGGCGAGGCGGCGAGCTTGGCGCAGGCGAACATCTTCGCGGGCGGCGTCCCGGGGCGGGGAGGGGGACACAATCCGGTATCTCTGCGGAGAGAGGGAGAAGAAGGTGAGGGAGGCGACGATGGGGGCGGATGGCGGGGCCGGCGCCGCCACTCACCCGCTCCGGCTGCCGCACCTCAGGGCCAAGGGGCTGGGGGCGACTCTGCGCAGGCGCGGCGGGGGCGGGCGGCGAGCGCCCGGATGCAGCACGGCGGAAGGGGGCGGGGGCGCGGCGACAAGGTCACTTTGTACTGGCTCCATGGGCAGGGGCGGGCAGGGGGCCGGTGCAGCCGGAGGGGCGGGGCGAGGCGAGGCCGCGAGCGTGGCGGTTGGGGCCGTTGCGGTGACCGTTAGGGCCGTTAGCCAGGGCCGCGCAGCAGCACACAGCAGACCCGGCCCGGCGGCTTTGCTGCCGCCGTAGCCCCGCGTTTAGGGGCGGTGGGGGCTGGCACGCTGAGGGTGAAGGGGATGGGTGAGGCCGCTACGCCTCGGCGGCGTGGAGGGAGGAAAGCCGGTTAACGGGGAGAGAGTTAAAGAGCCGGGCCGAGCCCCGCTGAGCGGAAGGAGGCGCGACGCCGCCGCGGCCCGTCCCCGGCCTGGTCGGGGAAAAGGTAGAGCACCGTCCGGGGGCGGTGGTGCCTGACTGGAACCGCTGCTGTCGGGGTGCGGGGCGGTCACACAGCGCGGAAAGGTACCCGAATCGCGGGGCAGGATTCACGGGCAGAAGAATCATAGAATGGTTCGGGTTGGAAGGGACCTTAAAGATCATCTAGTTCCACCCCCCTGCCCTGGGCAGGGACATCTCCCACCAGACCAGGCTGCTCAAAGCCTCATCCAGCCTGGCCTTGAACACCTCCAGGGATGGGCCCTCCGGGAGCGTTCAAAAAGTCCCTGCTATTTAATTAGTCATTTTTGCACGATGAGCAGGCTCACACCCAAGCAAAAAAAAAAAAAAAAAAAAAAAAAAAAAATCCTTTTTAGTCAAGCTTTGTCGAAATAAGATTATCATCACTGAGCTGAGCATGTGTTCCCAAGGTTCCAGCTTTAATCACTTACGTGTTCTTTGATGTTTTTCATTTGATACGGAGGTTGTTATTTTAATGGTGGTTTACCACTGTTTGTAGTATTAGTGCCAACTAAGAAAAATGCAGAAAAATCCATGTTTTTGGATAAAACACTGGGAAACGTATATTTAAGTTGTTGCAAAAATTCTATTTGATACAATCTGTGCCATAAGTTTAAATTCTAAAATAGTCTGTGTGCCACAAACTGTCTCCAAAGGGGTGAATAAGAGGATATGTACACTTTATTTAGGGATAGGAACACACATAGTGTCTTAAGAGTTAGCTGCTGGCCTCCTGCAAACTTACATGGACTACTGATGTTGCTGACACTGATTAAACCACAGGTGCCACACAGCTGAGATGTACTCTGTATCTTCAACTTGAACTTCCACTAACAAACATGATTAATAGCCACTTTCCACAGCTGCATGCTAATGTTAATGGTAACATTGCTTTTATAACCTAGAATGCAGTGTACAGTGGAATTGTACCCATTGTAGGTCCTAAGGTGAGAGACAACAGGACAGTTTGAGTTTCCCAGCTTTCTGCTCCCTGCCTCAAACCCGACAGAGAGCTTGGTTTGATTCTGGGGTGCGTCCAGAGTCTTAGTAGCAGTAAGAAGGGAGTCTATAAATGCCAGCAAAAGTTATAAGTTTCCTGCTTTTTTGTTTTCTTTCCTTCTTTTCACACCTTACACCCATTGTTTGGGAATTGGGGCGAACGGGCAGACCTGCAGTGCCTGTCGAGTGGAGACAAACACTAAGTAAGAAATAAGTATTGATGGCAAAACCCCTAAATGGTTAGGCAGAACTTTTCACCTAAAAAAAAATTTCAATCTACATGCTGTTGTGGTAAAAAATATTTCCAGCACTATGAATAAAACCCTAAAGCAAATGTGGATGCTCTGCTGGTGGAATGACTGGAATGTAACATGTTGCTGTACACTAACATACAAAGTACACCATTTCTGAAGTAGTGTACTTCCCTTAGGAAGTGTAGCAGCGCAAGGCCATTTGCAACAAAGAAATTCACTTGTTTGTGGGTGGAAGCGAGCAGTTAGAGACACCTTTTCTTCTCGGGAATGTAGTGGTGTGGACCTGGAGGCATGAAACGTATCTTCCCACAGCTCTCCAGAATGGAGATCAAAGTGGACGTTACACTCCTGTGTATGCACAGCACAATGTCACATGGAGTCGACAAAATGTTAAACGGAAACCCTCTTCTTCCACGAAGAAAGTGCCCTCTTCTGTCATGATTCCCACCCTGGAACATTTTGCAAAAAAATGCATTCACAAGCTGTTTGATCTGAACAATGTCAAAACCACCATTAAACACTTGTTTATTGTTGCTTTTAAGGCACAACAGCTGATGTTGTATTTTACATGCACAACTCAGCTGTTGCTTTCAGGAGGAGTTAGAAGAGCAGTTACTGGTCTCTGGGGACCACGTTCAGTTTAATTCAAGCAGATCTTTATAAAAATTGACTTCTGTTAATCTCATGCCATTTCCTATCTGCTTACCTGCTGCTGGGTCCCCAGGGAAGTACATTGGTGCACTAAAGAGCAGTGTGATTTCTGATTGCTCACCACGTTTCCAAAACTCTATTTTACTTGGAATTTTATCTTAATCTCCCCAAATCTCTTAGAATAGATTCTCAGTTTTCCAACTGTCTCTCCCAGACAGGACCAGTTTTGCATGTGGGCAGTAGCCAGGGCTGCCAGAGGAGGTTTCCTCCCCAGTTTTCTTCTGGCAAAGAAGATAGAATGCAGCTGTTTGAGCAGTGCCTAAAGAGCTGCTCCACTTTGTTCCCACAGCTCCCAGCTGCTGAGCCAGGTTTATGTCAGGGCAGTGAGAAGAGCAAGTGACCACTAGCTGTGGTTCACTAGTGTGGCCTTCTCCTTTCCCACAAAGGAAAGAGATCATCCTAGATTTCCCGAGCCTTCTGAAGAACTTCCCCTGAAACCATAAAGATACTCCCAGTCATTTTGTCCTTATTTTTAGAAAAGCAACAACCTGTTTCATCTTCACTGCCGAGCAGCTCATTTCATAGGTACACCATGTAATCGCTCGGTCCTACAGTGACATGCAGTTTCAGTTTGCAACCCTGAAATGAGCTGCTATCTACACGTATCAGACTGCGATTCTTACAACACGTGAGTATCAGCAGAACAGACGTTGCATCCAAATGGCATTTTATCCGGTGACTTCTTATCTATCGAGCCTTTATACCTGTTCCATTTTCCATCCAGAAAGCAGGTAATAAGCAAACTGGGCACAGTACCTGTAAACTGGCATGGCTGCCTGGTAGATACGGGTTGGTTTTTCTCCAGGTACAGACAAATTTTGGCAATTGCAGATTGGTTCAATTGAACAAGTAAAATCCTGTACAATGCTGAATAAATGAGTATGTCCAGAGTGCTTTGCACCAAAGAGTCTGTGAGAATTCATCATTTATTATTAATAACTTATAAAAGATGAATATCTGTTCTATATTTGCTAAAGGAGTAATCTTGGCTAGTCAGGAGGAATCCCATTGTCCAAAACCTAAATAAAAAGTTCTCCTTCTAGATTGAAACCTATTCCTTCAGGTTAAATTTTATCTCCCAGCAGAGGATTATTACCTCAAAGCATGTCACGTGCTCACACTAGTTTTTTTTAAAACCTGTTTTGAAGAGGAGATGTGTCTGGAAAACCAATATATTCCAATAACCCTTAATTGTTGGAAGAGCCCCAAAGGATGAAATCAGGTCAAAGGCCTCCTGAGATTGTCCTAATGTTTGTGAAATGTTTTAAAACGTAAAGTGGTGTTATTACCTCAGGGTTAGCTCTCTAGAACTTCCAAATTTATGATGTACTTCGCAGGGCATTGATTGATATTGATTTACAAAGTCAGGGGTTTTCAGTGTTTTACACACAGGCTGTGTTTCAGTCCAGAGAGTATCTTGTGCTCCCGCCTCTTCCATTCACAACAGTGTGGTTGAGTTTTCCCATTCAGGACTGCATAGGTCCTCTCGGGTAACTGGAGCAATGGCTTGTGGAAAGAAGGTATATAGAGCAGAATTAATACGCTTCAGAATATTTAAACCAATTTACCTCTGGGAAGAAGGAATGAAGCCGTTATTAGATGGCTCTGCTTTAAGTAGAAAATCTCTTGCTAACACACTCTTAATACCTGTTTACCTTATTGATTATTAGTAGTTGGCAAATCTTGATGTAAGTGATGTTGGGTGTTTTAATTGCTGAGTTGGCTGGATTGGAAGTGATGCTTTATAGGAAAGCAGACAATAAAAGCTTTTTCTCATCACTGTAAACTTCTCTGTTACAGGGGAAAGGGACAATCTGCTTCTTGAGTGCTCTTTGTCCCCCAGAGTACTTACCCAAGCTATTTTTTGCTAAAATTAGTTTTCTTTTAGTCTCAACAGCTGCTTTTAGTAGAGAGCTGAAGGCAATTAACAAAGTAGGGCTAATTTAGGACTGCTCAACAGTCCATTGATTGTTTTAACACCCGAGTCCTAGAAATGGATGGCATTAACCACAAGCATCATACCATTTTCATACTTAGCAAGATTCTGAAAGTATGCTAATACTACTGAGAGCATTGATGCAGTTTGAATTGAAAATCATTATAATCCTTGTCATGTCATTTTTGGGTCACTAAGATCCGCTTTAAATGGCACAATGATTATATACGTAGGGTCTACTACTACCATAGCCATTATACATTGAAATGGGATGTTGTCAAGAGGAAAAGCATTCTACTACAGCAGAAATTCAGCATGGGAAAGAGGTGTTCTCATTTTCATCCTACCTACTGGATTCTGGTGGAAAGTGAGATCAAGGCTCTAGGCAGCCTTGCCAGAAAAGACTGGTAGAGCTGGATATCCAGCTCTCGCTCTGGATAACAAGCCCTGTTGTCCAGCATTCAGGTTCTGCTGGTTAGCTTCAGAATGCTGTACGACAGTGTAAATATGTAAAAATACAGCCACCCTTTTGTGAAACCCAGCACGTCACAAGGTGGAAGGTGATCCTGTATTTTTCCAATTCATTTTATGTCAGCAAAAATTATAAATTGTCTAAAATATTCTGATTCCATGTGTTAATGTAAAGTTTATTTGTATTTGCAGTACAACTCAAAGTGAAAGGAAATATTAGATTCATGAATAGTTTCACGTTATGCTTCACATCTATTACACCGTGTGTGCCAGGATTGCCACATTCAGGGGGAGCTTTCATGTATTTAAAAATCATTATTATGTATCTACCCAGTATTTTTTTGAAATTTATTTTTGAGGAAAAGCACTAATAAAACAATCCACTGATGCTTAATCAAAGTAATTCTTATAAATACACGGAAAATTCAGAACCTTTGGAATGAAAGTAACTCTTCATGTATTATGTTAGACCATAAACTCACTTAACTACGGTGTGTTACTCAGCTGACTTACATATTTCCCAAGGCTGGCTCAGGCTTCCTCTTTGCTGTGTTGCAAAAAACAGCTGATACCTGAAACAGTCAGTCAGTTGACTGGATAACACACACATAGGTTTCGAGTTTATAGAATATCACTGGATTAAATGAAAATGAATTCAGCAATGCTTTTTATTCCTACTAATAGTATTAAACATATTTTTAACAGAAAACAAAGTTCAGCTGTAAGTTGACGCTATTAACTGCACTGGTTAGAACGCAATGTCGGCAACCCAACACCTTTCGTAGGATACACACTTTCTGATAAACCACAGGTCCAGAGAACAGCACAGACAGCCAAGACTTTGGCATATTAGAGCCAGTGTTTGCAGATGTATCCATAAATTTTGGTTGCTGAAGTTGAAGAAACCCCAAATGGAGGGATGTTTTGCTAGCAGGCTCTTCTGGAAGTACAGGCTTTTTGTGCAAGGGGAATTGCAACACCAGATTCTTAGTTTTTAAACAATAGTACCTAAGCTATTTTTGTTAGATTTTTTTTTTATCTTCCTGTTTCTCACAATCATGTAATTGTTCCTAGGCAAGTCTTTTGGGGCAATATATTTTGTCTATTCACAATCTGAAAAGAGAAGTAGGAAAGGTAGCTGTCCAGTGCTCAGAAAACATAGGAATTACTAATTCCTGCTTGGAGATTAAATTAGCGTTTTGGATAACTGATCTGGTATGGCTATTTGTGCCATGTAGGGAGAAAAAGCAGGGAACACATGTATCTGCCAGGATTGTGGCAGAAGGATTTTGTCTTCCTCCACCCTCTCCACAGAGAGTATAGTTCCAGTTTATAATCCCTGGTGGGAGGGGAAATGGGACTATAGTCCATTAATACATGCAGGATTCGTTTGCTTAATTGTAAATGACGTACCTTCCAACTATGGGTTTAAATTCTCATACACTTGCAAATTGCTTTGGGATCACTGTCTGAAAGTCACTGCATAAATGAAGAATATTCATTATTGTCCGAAAGCTCTTCAGTCTGAACCACTTAGCAGAAAACCTGTGGAATCATTTTGACTCCAGGGCACAGGTTCTGCCCTCTAGGACCTGGTGCCAGTCTGAATCCGGAGAAACAGTTGTTCTAATTCAGCTGACTACTGCCATGCTTTGCATGGCTCAGATGAGCTATTTTTAAATTACTATAATTAATTTTGCTCATAGTTACAGAAAGAGATCGTATATTCCTATATTCCGTACCTAAAGTACAGAAACTCCGGACAGCCTGCCATTTCTAAATTCTTGGAAAGGACTCTGTCCCTAATATTCAGCCTTGATGAACATACTGGTTCTCTGGCATGCCTGCGTTCACTCCCATCTGTCGTGCTGGCATTGTTCCCACTCGGAATTATCTATGCCAATTTCAACAGGGCATAGGTGCTAACCAAACATGGTTTTAGAGGGACAGCTTTCATAACACAGCAAGTGCCATCCCTTTTGCCAGGAGATCCTGCTGTTTGCAAATAATTCCAGCTTAAGGCCACATGCTTCATTACATGGGATCACATCTGTAGATGCTTGTGGGCATTGTAAAAAAATCAACAAATGTCTACTGTATTTCTCTTTCAGTTTGGCCCAGCGCTTGGAATTTTGCATGTGGAGCATGAATGCTCTGCACCTTGTTAACAGGAGAGAGCCATAGGCTGTTACATGCTCTGAGCAATCCTAACAGGTTTCTGCATCAAAGCTGGGGCAACAAACTGCAGAAGTTTACCAGAGCTGCACTGCTTTTTCAGGTGGCCCTGGATCGCTTTGTGTCTATGGTATATTTTGAGGAGAGAATGATAGAGCGTTGCCTTTTTGCATCACAGCTTTTGCCTTTCCAGATTCTGAACAGATCTGTGCGTAACGCGTGTTCTGCCCCCACCCAGTTCTAAAGTGGCATATATGAACAGCAAAATTAATACTGCTTATTAAATTCAGTATTATATGTAATGCTCTATATAAGATACATAAATATTATAATATTATACACAATATTATATTAATATATTATACATATAGCATTAGTATCATATTAATATAGCTGTTTTGCCCCACTGAACAGATTACTTGTGTTGGCAGAATTACTCTGTACTGTATAAGGCTAGAAAGGGCTTAGGAAAGAGAAAAACCTGTTCATGAGCCTCACCTGGACAGCCCACTATGCTCAAATTTAAAATATAATTTTGTAGTTAAGCAAAAGAATATTTTGCCCAGAATAATTCTCCAAAAAGAATATTTGGAATAAAATAAGATTCAGGGCAGAGAATTTCCAGCCGCACATTTGCAGTCACGATGACTGACTTTTAGATGTTTCACTGTCCAGCCAGGATCTGTGGAAAAGAAACCAAAAAATGCAACCCCCTTAATACCCGTAGTGTTTTTACAGTAGTCTGCTTGCAGTATAGCACTAGGAAATACCTTGTTCACATGTCCTGCGTAGAAATGTATTATTGCAAATCATAAGACATATTTTCAGTTGTTTTCTTTACTAGCAAAGCAGCTAAGGCTGTTTTAAATTATATTTTACATGTCCCTGAAAGAATATTGAATTTAAGAATGTGCAAAAGAGTAAAATTTGTAAAGGTCCTAATATTTTCAGTGATGCAGAGTGACAAGTAGACACATATGGGAAAATTCTTTTGAGAATCAAGGTCTAAAATTACCAAACATTTGTACTGACTGTACATTTCAGAGTAGTAACGTGTATGTTTCTGATTTTGTTGTGGTTGTTGTTTAGCATAAGTTTATGAAATCAAGTTCAGTTAACAAGACTTCATACGCGTTGAAGCATACTTAATGTGCTTCTCTTATGCTATTGAAAAGTCAAACTTCAGAATACTGTGTTGAGCTCAAGGAACAAAAGTAGCCAGTCTCATTTCACAATACGTTACTGTATCAATTGTTCCTAATCTTTACCTCCTGTCACACGTCTTCTGTCCTTAGTCTTTTTGGCAGCTAACCTGACCTTCTGGACCTTTAGCACTGATTTGTTTTACGTACCACTTGGAGTCAGATACTCTTTTTTTTCTTTTTTTTTTTTTTCTTTTCTCCTTTTTTTTTTTTTTCCACTACCCTGGCTCCTAAAAGTACTCCCTCAAAATAATTGTATTCCTTGGAAATCACCTGTCCCTCACGGAGTGGCAGAAGAGCTGTATGTTATTAGTGCCATGGAATGAAAAACCTCAGGGCAGATGCTTGAGGGACCAGGAGTTTTCCAACGGAATAGCTCTTGAGGGGTGAGAAGAAGGTTCTATACTGGTGCAGTCAGACCAGGAGCTGCCTGGTGTGGGGGCTTGTTGTGGTTTTGGGTGAGCTGTATTTTGATCGTTCCTTACTGGTCACAACAGCAGAGTTATAAGGCAATAATCTGTCTGCCTGGTAAGAGTCTCAGCTGTGAGATGTTGCAGTGAGCAGCCAGTCCATTATCTCCCGATTCAAACCTCAAATCTTTCCCATAAGAAATGAAATCAGCCATGGTACTCATGTTAGGGATCACCTAATGGCAGCACAGGCAGAGCAGGCTGTGGAGCAGTTGTAAAAAGTGACCTGTGTTTGTTTACACAGCTAGGAATTTTTGGGTCATTGAAAATGCGATCTCAAGAACACCAATAATTAAAGATAGCTGATTTGAAAAAGCTATGGCTGGATTGTTCCAGTTTGTGGCCGGATTGTGTTTTTAATGCCTCTAAAATGACTAACAGTGTGTATAAATAGTGACATCCAGTGTTCAGTTAGATTAACCACAGGTCCATGTTCCGTAGGGTCATTCAATTAAAAGATTTATTACAGACCCTATTTAAAATGCCTGTGTAAAGACAGTGGGCTAATTTGAATATTAACTACCTGCCAACTTCAACACACCTCCACAATAAAAATTTCCTTCCTGACTTGTTGGGGAACAAGAACGGTGTGGCTCTTGTATAATGCTTTAACTTTCTTTTTTATGACAGCAAGCGTCTAATTATTCCCAGGTGTTCTTGATTTCTTCTTTCTCTGCTCCTGTTACTATGATCATGGCCATTAGGGCAACAGTCATAAAGGATGTGTTCACCACTTCCTTCTCTGTCTGTCTCTTAACATAGCCACAAGTCCACCGTCTTCTATCCACATTAATTCCCTGAGGTATCCACACAGTATTTGTGTTGACTGCCTTAATTTTGATCTTCTCTAATCATTCCCTGCCAGATGGCAGTTAAAGTTTAATG
Organism: Alca torda; assembly: GCA_008658365.1. Taxonomy (NCBI): domain Eukaryota; kingdom Metazoa; phylum Chordata; class Aves; order Charadriiformes; family Alcidae; genus Alca; species Alca torda. The sequence goes on along the minus strand of CM018084.1, from coordinate 35,959,836 downwards.
GTCCCTGTAAAAATAGTTCCCTTTCTTCTTTTAATCAGTCACGTGTGTTTGCTTAGCTAACTGTTAGATGTTCAGAAAGCATGAAGGGACCACCAACACAATTACTTCAAAATACACATCCGTATTGTGATTTCAATGTTATGTAAAAGTAAAGGGTTATAGGGTAAGCAAGATTCCTGGAAATTAGCGTGGGCTACACAACCTTACATTTTCTATGTTTCTTTAGATATACTAGAAAGACAAAAGCAATTATTTGGACATTTCATATAATCAAATGTAGATTATTTTTAATATCTCCTAGGCTCAAATGTTTGTGTACACTATGCTAGAAAGCGTATGAGTATTATGCTGTTAGGGATGAATTGAACAATACATTTAAGCAGATGCTTACCTTTAAGCACATGTGTATGGCTAATGAAAGACAATACAGCCTTGAGCAAGGTACTTTGGCATATGCTTAATGTTAGGTCCCTAAGTAGTTCCACTGAAGTTATTTACCTTCTTGCATGTTTAAGACTACATATCAACACCTAATGACACAGAACATAAAATTCTCCAGTATATGTTTCCTTGATTGAAGCTTATTAGAGGTTTGAGGGTTTTGCTGAATCAAGAATTTAATTCAATTGCATATTCATGCTATGTCTAAGTAGCAAATTACTTTAGAGGCAAATGGTTTAAGCCATACCAGATACCTACGGAGTGAGTAGGTATTGTTGTACCATTGAGGAATATGGAGAGCCTGGGAAAGTGATAGTCTGGAAGTCTAATCCAGCTCACAGTGCTGCCAGAGAAAAGATTGCTGTGGAATTAAATAGAGGCTGGATCAGGCCCTGAATGCCTTGCCTAGGGCAATACAGGAAATATATAGCAGAGTCACTAACAGAACCCAGATCTCCTGATTCAAATTAGACTTCTTTTGTATCCAACATCTGTGTACACTGCAACTGGATGTGTCATTGCAGCCTGCGCAGGCTAGATTCTAGATTAAAGCTCGCGTGAGAACGCCTACGCATACTGCAGGCATCACACCCACCTACACATCCCAGTAATACGAGACTAGCAGAAGTGCGGACCATCCTACAGTATTCTCCCTGGTGGAAGACTGAGAAAATAGGGATCCTTATATCTTCCTCCAAAGCGTGTTTTAACAACCATCTCCAAAACAAGTTAACAGATATGACAATGTACGCACTGCAACAGTACTCCCAGCCCCATTGTTTTTGTGTTTTAAATCACAGTGATGGGACTCAATTATATGGAACCTCTGATTACCTTATTGCTTTTTGATTTTGCCATGAATGCCTGGGAGTTGGACAACAGAGTGAGTTGCTTCAGCTCAATTTTTCCCCATTATTCCTTAATTAGTGATAAGCGATTTGGTCCTAACATAACAGAAATATTTTGTTTAAGATTTTGACCTGAAAGGAAAATTTTCTGTGCTTCTCTAGGTATTTTTCCTCAGTTCCTTTTTACATGCAGCTTTTTTAGGTAAGATTGAGGCCAGAGAGCAGAGACGTAGATGGGACTGTTTGTATTTGTGATAATAACCAGATGACCTCATTGAGATCAGGGCCTCAGGGTACTGGATGCTGGGAAAAATGTAATAAAAGCCAATCCTTGCCCAAGGAACATGAAGTCTAAATACACCAGCTATTTTGTAAATCTGGGACACAGAGAAGTTGATTTGCCCAGTGTCAGACTGTGGCAGTTGCTAGTGACTCACTCTTGATCTCTTGTGCCTTAGCCAATGGCCTTAACCCCAGCAGCATTCTTCTTCTCTATTTGTATTTAATTAAAATGGCAGCAGAGCCCAGCTTTGCTAAATTTCCATATGTCTGAGCTGTGAAATCTGTCAGCTGTGGAAAAGTAGACATAGCTTTCTTTTTCTCTCCCCTAGTTTCCTCTCTTGTTTCCGTATCAGAGAAACACGCACCGGTTCCTTCCCTGCTTGGCTTAAGATTGCAAACATACAAACGATCAAAATAGAGCTTGCTGGGCTGATGATGGCTACTAGCAGGTGTCGAAGTGAAGGCATTCCCCTACGGACACAACCCATCACGGTTGGGCTGATGCCCAGTTCATAGGAGGGAACATGAATCTTTCAAATGGAAAGGGAGATAAATTGCATCTAAACACTCTAATGATGATAATGTAGAGAGACAGATGTGGTAACTGAGTAGTAGAATCCCTCCATACGCTTTTTACTTCTATTATACTATCACATTATATGCTATTGACTAATATAAGCCAGATGCAAAACCAGAATGTTGGTTGAGTTTATCCTCTGGACTTTTCCAGATTTGTGCGCCTTATAGATAGGAATATTTTTCACTGGCAAAAGGTCATTTTTACAAATATTTTTTATAACTTTTGTTAAAACATCCGCACTATAAAAAAGGAGAAAACTGCAACTCAGAAATCCTGATTCTGGGCAAAGAATTTAGTTTCCTTGCCCCTAGTGTTGCCACTCACACCTTTGCAAAGAGGGTGCCACACAAAGACTTGTAATTCAGAAGCGGTTTGGATCCGCTTTACATAAAATAAATGACATAATGATTTCACGAGGTAAAAGGCAGCAGAGGAGGAGGTGCAGAGCACTGCCAAGTGAGTCTAAGCGTGGAGAAGATGTAAGAAGCACACAGAACATTTATACACCTGATGTAGTATACGCCAGTTGTTAAGGCAGAAAGCCAAAGGTAATGAGCACTGTGAGAATTAGGAGAGCTCGTTTTTGGCCCAGGTTCTTGCCTGTAATTGAAGCGCTATCCTCTGCTGATCCTTCAGGTGCTATCAGAATTATTTTATCCAGGCTTCAAGGGAGAACCAATCCCTAAAGAGTGGAGGAAACTTTCTTTACATTATAGCTCTGTGCTAGAGGAAAGCTATGGGTGTGACTCAGGAGTATTCTTAATAGTTTTCAAAGAAAGTGAAATTCCTAAGTGAGGTTTTGATTTTAATTTAGAAAGTGATTTTCATGTGAGCTACAAGATGAATAGAAAACCATATGTATGCTTATGTATTTATGTTATTAGAACCTGTCATGAAATGTACATTAAAATGTCTTTATTGCATTTATCAGAATTTATATTTTAAAATATTTCTATACAGTATTAGAAAAAAAATAAGGCTAGTAATAGCCATCCAGGAATATTCTCCGTCAGCCTGTACTCTCCATCAATTTTAACAATAGATTATTTCTTTTTCTTTGACCACCTTCTAATGTATTCGCAGACAAGGAGTGGTTATAAGACATGCTAATCTTATTCCTGAATAATAGATTTTAGCTTATTTTATCCTACTGAGCTCCTTCTCACCTACAACATTGAATTTCAAGGAGCTGGTGGCTACTCTGTGATGCTGAAAATTTCTTTCTATTTCTGTGTTGGTTTCCAGCCTTGAAATCTTTTTTAAAGGATAATCGATAGTTGAGAAACTAGTCAGACTGAGAAATCAATGACTAACTCCGCAATCTCATTAAAGTGCACATAGTAGTCACTTAACTTTGCTCTCCTTCCACATTCTGCATTTGTACATTTTTATTTCAGTTACAAATTGTTTAGGACCAACGCTTGCTTTTACTTTTTGCAGGGGACTGGGGACAATTGTGTGCTGCCTAAATCATCAGATCTATTTTTTAACCTATTCATTTTATGGTTTATTAGGGGGCATCTGAGTTCAGAAGCATCCCTCAGAAATGTCCACTTGGTAAAAACATTCCAAAACTTTTAAAGATAAGGTAGTAATCCTGGGAAGCACAGAAAGTATAATTGACAAATCATAAAGATAAATAAAATAATTATTAAAATTGTGAAGAACATGCAATTTTACACATAACTATAATGGAAAAATCATTTCCTGGTATTTCTATTCAAAACTGTGGTTTTTTGGGAGTTCAGTGATGTACTATAATGAAAGGGAGGAGCTGTCAGTTTAATTTGAAACTGGAAATTCAATGGCCTTCACGGCAAATTGGAAACAATGGAAAACCCCTGTGATTCAGTCATTGAAAACCAGACTGGCCAAAGCACTACACGTGATTCATACCTGCAAAGATGAGGCAAACTGCTGCCTCTGTTACTGCTGACATCGGTCTGGGAAGACACATATTTAATAAGTAACATTAAATGCACTATTTCTGTTACAGTACAGTGCATATAGTTGTGCTGTCAAATTGTGGGAAGGACCTCCTTTGGCTGTCCATAACTACTTAAGGACATCACATAATTAATTTCTCTGTTTATCAGTAAGACATTCTTTGAATCATAATCATAAAAAACCAACTACACTAGTAGAATTAAAAAAAAAAAAGAAGACGACAAATTATACTTTAACTACAAATGTAAATAGACTAACAGGTCTAATATCAATCTTCCATGCTACCTAGTATCTTTTTGCCTTGTGGTAACAGCAAGAAATAGTTTTATCAGAAGGAGATTTGCATTTGTTTTTCATGCAGAAGGATTTTCCGAGAAACAGAAACCCAAATTATAGTATTAGCTGCGAGAAATGCAGCGAAGCAAAGCCATCCTTTTCAGAAGAAACAACGTTAAAGAGAAATGAGTAGCTGTATCACTGCTTCTGTCAGAGTTCATAATTAGAAGTTACACTGGTATATTAAACCGGCAGCTTACCCCCTCTGATTATACTGTATCCACCTAACTCACGAGGAACACACAAGAACATTAAAGAACTGCTTTTGCACCTGTTATCCTTATATTACGCTTTGCATTTTTAATGCTTAGCAGAAGCTGTTGGTGCTTAAAAATCTTTACCAAATGTATCCATGCAGCACGGAAAAAAGCTGAAGTCATTAAACTGCGTGGCGTACAACAGAATCATCTTGCATTTAATCACTAGATTTCTAAAGCAATTACTAAATTTGGCCCAGGTGCCTGCCTAGAGGGAAGCCAAGTTTTTCTTCCAGTGTGAGAAATTATCCTCCGTTGTTTTCTCCGCGGAGAAGGAGGGTGCAGGAAGAGTTCTGCCTGGCACAGGCGCCACCAGCACGTAGGATGCCGTGCAGGATGCCCGAGTGTGAGCAGGGAAGACCTGCCATGATGGATGGAGCAGGTATAACTGCTGGCTTCACCTGCCCAGCAGGCTGCGGGAAGGACTGCCACGGCAAGCTAGCCTTTCTGCAGGAGTAGGAACAGAGTCAGTCAGCCTTCCCTTTCCGATTGCACACCACTATTCGTTTCTTTACAGAGGAGTCTTCGTCCTTGAGTTTTTAATCTTATTTTCCCTATATGTTCCAACGATAACTTCCCACAGACTAAATATAAAATGTGTTTTTAACTACGAACAGGCATTTAGTAAATATCAGAACACTAAAGGTTTGGAAACAAGTAAACAGCAGTCATAGCACAAGTGTGTTAAAGATATTGGCTCGTCTGATTTAAAATAGTAAAATGACAAAGTTCCAGGGCTGAATTATTCCCAGAAGTAACGCCATGACTTCACTCAGGAAGCATTACTCAGTGGGATTATAGCTGGAATGTTTTCAAACTTAAGGATTCATCTTCAGAAACATCATTCTTGGAGTGCAAAATATCCTGTACCTCCCAGTCCTGGAATAGGCTTCTGTTAGTTACGTTTCTGTGTATCACAAACTTCAATTTGCTCATGAGTCATTTTGCTGTTCAAGAACTGTATAAAATGCTAATTTTATGTCAGTAAGGGTTAAGAGTCCAAGGAATTCAGTTTTCATTGAAGTCTGGGGGTTCTGTACACACTCTTGAAAATCCTGTCTCCTATATTAAAATACTTCACTTTTTTGTCCACAGGAGAAAATTCCACGCAGTTACTTATGGCCTCCCCTGTAAGATGTGATAAGGTACCTCCAGAGATAAGAGATAAGGTGGTCTCCTAACATGAAGTGGACTGTTTGGTGTGGTGAGGAAAAGAAGTTGCTTTTATTTATTCATTTACAAAAAATACCCACATGATTGACACCTAATTCAGGTGTGCAAGGCTGCATGACATGAAGAGCTCTTGGGAGCTTTTTCCCCTGTTTTTTTAGACACACTGTGGAAATTTCTTGCCTGGTGAGATAAACCAATGGATTGACAAAAAATACAAACTCTGCCTAAGAGGAATTGGAGTAAAGCAGTGTCTCAGACCAGAGTGCAATAGAGAAAACATCGCTTCCATAGTATCCTGTCTCTCTGTCTATTACACAAGAAATCAGATCGAGCAAGATTGTGCTAAATTCCACTCATAAATACCGTGTAGAAAACTGACAGTCTTCAAGCTTTTATTATTTTACTTTAAAACTGATACGGGGGTGGTGGTCTTGGAACGTTGTTGATAAATGTTTTCCCCTGGAAATACATGTGAAGTAACTTTCCTTATACTAAAAGTTTAACCTCAGTTAAACTTACTGTTTCTTTACTGTCTGCCATTCTTCTGTGATTGTGAAAACATGGTGCTCCCTTGGAGGATCACTGCCCACATGGAAATTGCATTGGAATTAGGTTAAAGTAGCTCGCTCTTATAAGAGGAAAAGTCAAGAACCTGGGACTATAGTTCAACTATAGCTTTCATTGTATTCCTCTAAAAATACTGTTGCTGCTGCTGGTGGTGTTTTTGTGCTGGACTACCAAGGTCAGAATTACAAGTCATTGGAAAGCCTTTCTGTATTTGTCAGAAAACTGTATTTTAATGTTAGTAGCTCAGAGCACTAATCTAAGCCTGGCTCCTTATGTACCTGCATGCAACCACGTAGTCAGCACTCCTCTTACCATGTCACTGCTTCCAGGTGTATCCTTGACAGATCACAGCCATAAATATCTCTTGAGGTGAAAGTAATGTAGTCATGTAGATCTCCGTATTACTTCAGTCCAAAAAGGTCAGCTTAAATGGAGACTATCAACCGAGTTGAAATGTTTTTGCAATATGCACTCATGTGAGATCAAAAAACCTATTTCACTTAGGTGCCTTAAGTAGACTCAGATCTTTAGTTTTAGCTGTGCAGTTACGTTTTCCTGAAAGCTCCCTTATCCATAAAAAACAAAGGAAGAGCAGATAGACATTGTCTTGCGATCTACAGGCATTTGGCCGTTGGTATTTATCTTCTTCTGTTCAGAGGATAATGAGTGGGGAACATACCTTCCTTGTCTCTGAATGCTCAAAACTTAGATTGCGATGTGCTTTCCTGCGTGTGTGCTGAACACTGAATTCAGGCTTAGATTCTTCTTCCAGATGCACATATGCAACTTGTATAACAGTCAGTGGAAAGTGCACATGGAGATTAAATGCTAAAATAATATGGCATTGCATCCACTTGCCTTGGCTGGGAATTTTCGTTCAGAGAATTGTCAGTAAAGTGTAATTCAGTGCTTTAGCCCTTTACCAAATTCATATTGTGAAAATAAGAAGACCTTTCACTCACATGGTAATAAAAAAAAAAGATTTAGTAGGAGGTGTGGTGTGGTCTTGGCTGGGAAAGCATATAAAGACTATGCACATACATCTCCCGAGTAAGCTGTTTATTGTTTCACTTACGGTACCCCTGAACAATTTCTGTCGGGAACAGGGTATTGGCCATACTTTCACTGAATTTTGGGAATAAACTCTCCTGGATGCTAGTTTGCATCCTGATTTTGATCTAATGGTTGCTTCAAAATGAGGGGTTTTTTTTTGTTTTTTTTTTTTTTTTTTTTTTACATGAGGTGGTATGATACTTTATAAAAAGAATCACTGTTGAAAATACATGACATCGCAGTAGCTATGCCATACTGAACAGCCAGATGAAACAGAGCTCAGTTTTACACAAAAATTGTGGATATTAGCTAATTTACACATATAGACTGAGAATATTATAATTTGTATTATGAAACAGTTATAAATCCACGATGTTGATTGTATTTTTATCTTTCACTACCAGCAGAGGGAGCACCAGTGATTAAGCTGCACAAACCTTGGACGTTTTCTACACTGATACACTGCACGTCCTCTGTCAGCCAAATCCTGTCTGCAAACACCCAGACAGAACTTTTAGCGCTGTCAGACGGAACCGAGGAAAAATATCTGAGGGTAGGACTGATCCTTGAATGCGTTCAGATATTCATATTTTCTTCAAAATCAACTCTTGTCTACCCCCCAATTAAATGAGTAGCATCGTATTTACGGCTTTGTGAAAAATACACGGTGCACACGAGTGGTATTTGAAATAAGATCTGAGACCTGACTACACAGACCATGGCCATCACATCTCGTAAGCTGAAGGCATGCTCCAAAGATGTTTAGCAAGCTCCGTTTCTTATTTTGCAACTTAAACCACAGTTCTGTGGGAAAACACATTTCAAATACGAAAACCGTAATTACTCAAAACCTAACATTTTGAAAGATGTTGGAATGCATTTCAGAGTTACAATTTGTTGCAGTTGACTTTCAGACAGTGTTTAAAAGTGTCAGAATTATTAAATCTCTCCTTAACAGATATTTTAGCATTTTCACTCAACCCTCAAGTCTAGCAGAAAAATGGAACTTCACAACTCTTGAAAAAAAACACGTAGGAGAAGATTGGATATAAAGCAATACAGCTCATCTCCAAAGCTCTAGATTTTCTTTAAAACTTTTGCTGAGGGAAAGTGGTATAGAGAACCTCTGTTAAACAACTCCTAATTGAGTCCTAATGTGCCAGCGAACATGTAAGGTGGCTATGTGACATTTTACCCATTTCAGTAATAATCTTTACCAAATATGAACACCTATATTGTTGTCACTTTGTATAAAGTAATATAAAGCCGCACAGAAAAATGTTATATCAGCTTGGATTTAAGCTTATTCTCCCATATTTTCTGACAACAGCAAAATCAAGGAGTTTGAGAGTTAAGCCAGTGCATACACCCAACCAACATCACCCTAACAAAGACATTTCAGACTTGATGAAGGGGCTGTGCACATGAAAACTTTTATCCTTCAACCCCATCAGCCCCTGTGATGGAAGATACTCTCTCATGCTGCAGACCTTACATGGTTGTAAACCCAGCCAAAACAAACCTGTCAGCTCAGTTCCTGCCCAGGATTAGCTCAGTTCCGTTCATCTCAAAGACAGACACCTAAAACTGAAAGCCTAACTATGATCGTCAACCTGACTTTAATCACATAATTTCTAATGAATGTAAAGCAGCAGTAAAAGCGGGGGAAATGGCAGTTAGGGACACTTGGTGTTGCAGGCAGTGAAAAGATCAAGAGTTTTGCTGGTAGTCTTGCGCGAAAGGAAGGGAAGGGTCTCAGAGACTCTGGGGTATCACACATCTATTTGTTGGAGAAAGGAAGCATTACTACAAGTTACTCTTATATATGCAAACATAACCTGCTAAGGACCCAGTTAAAACGCCTGGCATGTGGGAGGTGGACACATGCCATCTGAAGCATTCACAGCGGTGTATAAGTAAATTATACTAGTCGCCAAAATCCATTTAATTTATCCACTCCCTGTTTGCTTACATGTCACGGTCACTCCTATAGTCTTTACTTAGCGATTGGTGTCAAGAATATGACAAAATTAAATCTTACCTCAGGTGGCATTAGAATAGTGACAAATCACTCTCCAGTACGCAGATAAGCGTGGTCCTCCCACTTACTTATTTGCCTGGGGGCTGTGCATTGGCCAAACCTTTTTAGTACCTGCAAAGAAAGAACTCAAACTTTTGTATCTTTCCCGACCAGAAGTTTCTCTGATAAAGGTCAATGTTACTGTGTCCAAATGGCTTATTCAGTGTGCTCTACTGCCTTGTGGGCTGAGCGAAAGTCACAAGGCTTTATTTTGTTAAACAAATGTCATTTTAGCCACCTTTGAGGAAAGGGCAGAGGATGGATTACCAATGTAACTGGATCATGTCTTCTGTTTACCACCCTTAAAATGCCCTCTAATTTTTAGGCTAATTAATGTTCGCACTTTTTCAAAACGAAATTCCTGAAAACAGCAGTGCAGTTTGTTTTGCAGCATGTGATGTTATTAATTCATATGCATTCATATTAATAATATTCAAAAGCACTGGCATTAGTTTTTGCCATTGGATTGTTTGAAAGAGTATTTGAAGCATACTTGCGCTGTATATTTAACTCATTCAATTTTTCCATTTTGCTGTGTCCAATTTCTTTTGAAAATTATTTATCATTTTTATAATTTACCAAAATTGTTTGCCACACAGGAAAAGAACCAACAATTTCGGAATTCAGAAGGCTAACCAAGTGAGCGGCTCACTATTGTAACTTGGCAACTTTAATACTATTTGTCTTCCAGGTAGCTCTAGTCACCGCATGATAATGAATTACATGATATTTACTAATGTAACTAGAATGGATCTGAGTTGTGGGTTCCATAAGCTATTTTTGGCTGCGTTTGGAAAAGGCGACTATTTCTCTTAAAAAATTTACTGCTCTGCATCGTTGTTTTCTGATCCCTAGGTGTGTCCCTCTCCATAGCTACATCAGAAACAATTTTTTTGCCGCTAATACTGAATGGTTAAAGTTTCTACATGCTTAAGTTTTCATAAGCAACATGAGCGTTTACTTTCCTATAGCTTAATTTTCCCAAGTGTAGAAAACTCCTCTATGTTTTCATTGAAAATGACAAATATGCAATGATACTGCAGATTGTCTGCTCTTGGTTGTTGATCCATAAGTGTACGTGCCATTTAACAACCAATAAAATATGACAGGCATATACAATTCTGTCTGAGCAGGAAAGGCAATTTTATTGCTCAGGTTTTAGGCACACATGCCCTACATAAAATTGTACAGTCAGATCGGTATTTTATTGTTACTTACCATATGTGTTACACCCCTTAGGCACAAAAGACCAAGTTAGACAGAAAGTATTAACCTTACCGACAGAAGAAGGAATTACTTCACACAAGTTTATAGTCAAAACAGCCTTTCTTTAGGAACAAAACAAGAAAAAGTGGAAATAAATCTATGTATCTCATAGATCTCATCCAGAGAAAGGAACCAATGATATAATTTTAGATTTGTTAGCCTCTTTCACTTCTTAAACGCTGGAATACTTGATGCACTACCACAGACAACCGAAATCAAGAGGTAAACTGGTATCTCCATACCCACTGTATCCTCCCAAAACTCCTGGTATTCAGGGTCTTCTTGGCCTAACACAGAGAAAATATTTGTGATCCTATGTGCCTACGTGTGTCAATTTATGCACAAATTTATCAGAATCACCACGTACGTTGTGGAGGGGTAGGTTGACCATGAGCAGTGAACTCCGCAGGGTACATCTGGGCTCTGTTCACACTTTTCGGGTTCCTTGTGCAGCACAGTGGGAGAGAGTAAATGGAGAGGTGATGATTTTGAGGCCCTTCTGCAGCTAGGGAAAGATTTTGAAGCAAATTCCACTGGCTTGTTATCTTGGAATACACAGATTATATTTTCTTTAATACACATATGAACCAGAATTTATTTTTACTGATGTACTACCGACATTTATCTCCACCAGTTTAAGAAGCACATTAACAACCTGCAATGCATTAGAAGGGCAGGATATGAACCTACACAGGATATGAATTTATAAATGCCAAAGGAGTGTAGTAGCAGCAACATGTAAATCAAAGTTCATAAAGGCAGGAAATATCTTTCTTTAAATCAGCTGACACAAAATAGCAACACATTTGTTGCTGTTTAGGGAAAATAACAAGTACTTTGTGGGACCAAACTGGGGGACTGAATGATCAGTAGGCAATGTCCTGACAAGGGTTCATACATAATAGAAGAGGGGGAGAGAAAATAAGCTGTATTTCAGATTCCAGCTTGCAACACACCAAAAACACTGAGCAAGGCCTCTGAAAACCAGGTAAAGGTTGTCAGCTTTTCAGTTTCTTTGGGTGCTTTACCTATCAAAACAAACTGGAAAAAGGAAGAGCTACAATACCTTTGTTCAAAATGTCCCATAGATGCTTTTAAGCAACATTGGCTGAAATAGTGGAGGAATGAAGAAATAGCACCAAGAGTCTTTAAGACATTTAGCCTGGATAAAGTTGCTGATCTCAAACTTCAGATTAACTAATGTAGTCCTTGCTCAAGCAAAACCTCAGTACAAGTTCCTTAGAAAGTAGGGGAAACTTTTATTTTCTCTGCAATCACGTATTCCCACAGAAATAATGTATTTGTATAGGTAGTTAATGCTTGATGGCTTTATGGCTGACTATAGATGTCTGAAGATTACAGAACTATTACCTGAAGACCAAACCTTTAAATCTATCCATAATAGTTGATAGCAGTTTTTTTCTGATTCTGTTTTTTTTTTTTAAATCAAAGTGATTTCAGATTTCTGAGCAACTACCCATAATGGAAAGCAATCCATTTGAAAGCCTGGCGAGTGTAAGTAGAAGGTGTTAATTATAGCTAAATGCTCAATTCCCCTCCCCCCCTCTGGGCTAAACGCTACAGTTTTAGGTTGCTTTCATTTTAGTCACCATTTGATCTTTCCCAGGAGAGGATTCTGTACTATTTCTTTTAATCTTCTCTGCGTGCAGTTCAAAACTGGCTCACTGAACTCCATTTTAAGTTAAGTGTTTGCGTTTATGAGCAAAAGATTGCAGGATCTACAACAAAACAAATAAAAATAATGTTTATAAGTGTCAGTTAAAGGAAATTGTGTGAAGCAAAGTTAGATGCATATGATTGAATGATGCTGTTACCCTCTGCTCACTATGATCTGTGGGAAAAATATAATTTAGAAACTTCAGACCTTTGTAAAGTACAATAAGCTTTTACCATAATGCCTTTTCAACTAGAGAACAATCTAGCGAGTAATTTTAAAAATATGTTGAAAATAAAAGAGATTGATGCTCCACTCTATGCATATGAGGATCTTCAGTGACTAGAACCAATTAACCAGACAGAACAAAGTTAAACGAACACATCAATCTTTGTGGGGTGGACATTCTGTGCAGTAAATAATGCAACACTTCCACTGTCATCAGATAACGTGCTGTGTGCTGGCTTCCACTGAGACAGATTTTGGCACTTGCATCAGTGCCAGATAGGTGTATCTTGCAGCTCTTAACTTCCACGGATCAAAAGTCTCCAGAAATCAAAACGTCTCTGTTTAATCTAACTGGATGGGATTTAAGTTAAAGTGGAAATAGGTCATGCAAGAAATTACAAAACGTGTTTACCCACCTCAAAATATTGCTCCATGTCTCATTCTTTTTGTAAGAACGTCTGTAAATCCAAAACCTTATTTTCCACATCCATTGTTTGAATAAAGTTCCAGAGAGACATTCATTTCCCAACTTCTTTCTCGGACTGCAATAGCAAAATACGCTGCTGGTGTTAGCCATCGCCGTGTCCACAATCTGGGTTCGGACAACGTGACAAATCAGCTGCAAGACCCAAATGCACAGTGGAGAAGTTGCAGCAATATCCCAATCATGCTTACAACAGGAAAATACACTGCCAAAAGTATTGAATAAATACTTGACAAACGAAGCAAAAAAACCCCAAGATATAAGGAAAATAAAAAATAAGAAAAAAAGAAGAAATGAGAAATCTAGCACAATATGTATTGGTCTGGACCCCACAGAATAAGAATTTCCATGCATTAATATTCCAAAACCAGAGTTAGTAACCTTATTTGGACTGGCTCTACTTTTAAAAGCTAGGCAAATTTATACTGAGGCCCCATTAAAACTGACTAATTTCAGAGTTGTTGAATTTAAGAGCATTGTATCTTATAACTGGAAGCAGAAGTTAATGTACTGAGTGCTGAGTTTCACTAAGATGAAATATTAATTCATGTTTATTCTGAATGTTGATTGTTTTAATACCCTGAATTTAGATACAGAAGATTAGATGTAATAGGTTGTTTCCATATGTCACAAGTAACCCGTTTGCTCCTTTAACTGTAAATTCTACAAGATTTCTTTTTTTCTTACCTAGAAAATCAAGCAAATGATTTAAAATTAAACCATTTTTCCCAGCACCTGTAAAAACGTGCAAACGATAGAACTGGCAGCATGATGATTGCTTTACAGATAAGCGTTTTCTTCATCATCTTCAAGGACGTCCAGATTTACGATCTAATCACTCAGCCCTTTAACAGGATGCATTTGAGTTTGATTAAAAAAGAAAACAAATAGCAGTGCAGATTTATTATTGAAATCTGTGTGACCTTTTCACATATGGAACTCTCTCAAAATAGCGAGTTTAAAACCGAGTATGGCCTCCTTAACCACTTTAGTTTTGCGCGTCCCGGTACGCAGCATGTTTTCGGTGTGCTTTTTCACATTGGCAAGTGCAAATTTTGGAAAGCCATCTCCCCCTCCCCCTCCTTGAACTTTAATTGCTTAACCTACATCCTAATTCAAGTTGCTCATAAACCTTAGCCTTTGTTGTAGGTCCGACAGCTGCGTTATGTCAGTAGCAAGTAAAACCTTCACAAAGTTCCGGAATGCTGCAAGACATTTTATAGGTGCTGCAATAAAAGGCAAATTGAATTTACAAAAATGCATTTGTCACTGATTAAAAACTTACAAAGTTAATTGGAAACACTGTGTAGGTGTTGCCACACAACTAGAGGTGTAACTGGTGGTTTTAATTCGGTTGGAGCACAGGGAAGGGTAGCCGTTCATGGAAGGCCAGCAATCTTATTCACATTTCTTTTCCCTTGAACAAACAGGGTGCATTTACTGAAGACTTGCACGAACGGTCAATATTTAGCAGCGTTGAGATTTTAGCCAAGGAGTAGTGACCACTCCTGGGCTCAGTTTTCAAGGCTGTATCAAAGTAAAGTTTGGAAGTACCAGTCAGTGCCCATTAGTGATTGCAGCATCCATTGGGAAAGTTTTCCAGCCTTTTTCTCTCCCCCCTTGTTTTACGTTGGCAAAGTTGACACTATGGAACAATCATTGCTTCAGCAAGTGAGGAGGGGAGAGGGAGGTAACCAACAGCCCAGGCAATCGGCACCCTCCCCCTGGAGCTGAGTGAATTATCTCCACATAATCCACTTAACCTTTGCCATTGTGGGACCTGGGAAGCTGAAGGTATTTTTAAACTTGAGTCTTTTAATTGCCAGTTTATAGTGTCACTAGTCCAGCTCAGCTGGAAAGGGGATGATTGGAAAATAGTTCCATGAAGCAATAGCTTTTCACCTCGGCTAGGAGTCCTAATTATTATTAGTTTTGTGGCTCACTGGCTTCTATGTCAGCGGGGACAGTGATCTACAGTGAATCCACAGGTGACGGAGTTTCTTTAACATAATGTCACTCCTCGTCAATACAGATAAAATGTCAGAGATTTCAAAGTACTTACAATCTTAAACTCGGGTAACACAGATATGTTGTCAGTAATTGTCAATACGCAGAAAAATCCAAACCAACACAAAATATTGTAGGAACAGCTCTGTAACAGCAAGGTTGAGTAATATGAGAAAACTGCTTTGCAGTGTCTATTCTTAGCAATCTCCACTTTATTTATTAAAATCTCACTTAATCCCATTTAAAGGAAAACCAAAAAATGCCTAAAGCAAATACAGAAGGATGCTTGTTGACAGTTTTCCAAAGACAGGCTATGGAAAATTTAATTAGAAAGCAATTAGTTTAGTAGACTGCAGTAGGCTGTGATATATTTTTTGGTGTATCTGCTTAAAATGTAAACAGATTAGTGCTTACCTATTTTATTAATGAATATTCCACTGTGCTGGACTGCGGGTATGTCCACATTTCCATCATCATCAAATCAGGCAATCAAACTTTTACATAGTCTTAACAGAGATACCAAGAAATGGAAACTGTACCTTTTCCTTGAGCTGGAATTTCGAGAGAGGTAGACATTAACAAAGTTTGACTTCTTTGGAAATCTAAATCTTAAGAGTCCCTGAATCATAGAATCATTTGGGTTGGAAGGGACCTTAAAGATCATCTAGTTCCAACCCCCCTGCCATGGGCAGGGACACCTCCCACTAGACCAGGCTGCTCAGAGCCCCATCCAGCCTGGCCTTGAACACCTCCAGGGATGGGGCAGGCACAGCCTCCCTGGGCAACCTGTTCCAGTGCCTCACCACCCTCACAGTGAAGAATTTCTTCCTAAGCTCTAATCTAAATCTACCCTCTTTCAGTTTAAAACTGTTACCCCTCGTCCTATCACTACACTCCCTCATAAAGAGTCCCTCCCTACCGTGGTAGGTACTGTAAGGCAGCTATAAGGTCTCCCTGGAGCCTTCTCTTCTCCAGGTTGAACAAGCCCAGCTCTCTCAGCCTGTCTTCATAGGAGAGGTGCTCCAGACCGCTGATCATTTTTGTGGCCCTCCTCTGGACTCTCTCCAACAGGTCCATGTCCTTTTCTTTTGGGGCAGTAGTAGAGTAGAGGGGCAGAATCACCTCCCTCGATCTGCTGGCCACACTTCTTTTGAATATTTGAATCTTTTTTGATATGGTTGGCCTTCTGGGCTGTAAGTGCACACTGACAGCTCATGTTGATCTTCTCATCCACCAACACCCCCAAGTCCTTCTCCTCAGGCCTCAACCCATTCTCCACCCAGCCTGTATTTGTGCTTGGGATTGCCCTGACCCACATACAGGACCTTGCACTTGGCCTTGTTGAACCTCATGAGGTTCACACAGGCCCACCTCTCAAGCCTGTGCAGGTCCCTCTGGATGGCATCCCTTGCCTCCGGCGTGTCGCTGCACCACTCAGCTTGGTGTCATCAGCAAACTTGCTGAGGGTGCACTCTGTGCCACTGTCCATGTCACTGACAAAGATGTTAAACAGCGCCGGTCCCCATACCGACCCCTGAGGAATGCCACTCTTTAGAGTCATGTAGGTCCATCTTGTCCCTTTAAGATATCTGGGTAAAAATGGGACACTGTTTACAAATACTCAGGTAATCCTCAGCCCTATATTTTTTACTCCTCATTCTCTTCCCAATTTTAAGTTTCCCACTCACTGGTAGAGATGATGAGAACACATGGATGTCTTGCACTGCTGGTTGCATTTGTACAAGAATGTGGCAGTCCACTGCAGACCTACAATGTTAGTAATTTTTCAGCAATGCAGATAATCATAGTCCATCATGGTTATACTCTACATACCAACCCAAAAAACCCGCAATATTACACATTCCCAAAGGAATTCTGAAGGGGAATTACTAATTCAGCCATCTCCTTGGTTCCAACTCCTGCTATTCAACAATTCAGCATTATATGATGGGAACAACATAGTATGGTTTTTTCCCCTGTTTGCAATCTTTGAAGAGAAACACAGACTGAAAAAGGAAAAACAAACAGAAAAAGGATTTCCAACCCTAAATGTATAATTTTATCCAGGCCTACTGAGCAAGAAAGAGCATTACTTCCGCTTTGTTGGGTATCCCTTCTCAGCTTTGTGTGTTCGTGGCTCATGCTCTTGTTTTCAGAGAACTTAAAAAAATGAAAGAAAGAGAATATGTCATGGAAGACTGTGGTCATATCTGTGAATGAGTCGGGTTCCTCCCTCTGGGTTGTTCTGGGCTAGAATTTCAGAAGATTTTTATGGAAATTCATTCTTCTTGGCCCGCATACCAAGATGACCAAATATATGTGTTAGAGAAGGAATAAATGGGATTAAATAGTGAAAGTGTTTGGGTTACTTTTCTAATTTCTCTGTTGTTTCTGTAGTTAAGACTTTAATGGAATGATTAGCATTAATATGACATTTAGCATTAATTAAGGGATAGGCAGAAAGAGGGGTTCACTGGCCTTGGTGCAAAACCAAAGGTGCCAGCAGAGCGGCGATACCTCGGTACCTCTCTTTTCTCAGGACAGCCCCAAAGGCAAAACAAATTAAACAAAAGCTTGTAATTTATGTTGGAGGCTATGGCATAGTGGAAATGTGGCCGTTACAGACAGATGTGACTCTCAAGTACCTTCCCCTTGTTAAAGCTACCCACGAGCAGTAAAGCCCGGCTCTGTCCTCGCTGTGCAGTGCCCTCACCCCGCTGCTGCCCCCCCGGCTCTGCACCACATGGGTTTGCATTATTTCACAAACGAGCATTGGTAAAAGCATAATTAGGGGTTACAATTCTGTTTTAAAAATTAAGAAACATTTCCTCTTCAGTGGTGCAGTGTCCCTGTGACAGTACGTTCTACCCTTAAAGTCTCGAACAGCCTCATGAACGGGGGATATTGATCTTGGCAGAGTGCTAGGTGAAACCTGGTGCCACTGGTGAGGGTTTTGTCATGGCTTTCAGCTTTTCATCCTCCCTGAATGGTTATGAGCATATAAAATAGATTACCTTCATGCTTCCTCTTGTAAAAATGGGCACACAGGCAGAAAGAGAGTAAGAAAACGCTTTCAGAGCTTTACTGGTAGCTGCTGAGCCGGGGAGATATTATCTGAAGAGATGTTTGATACAGCTGGAGAAAAAGTTCATTTTATATATATTTTTCTTTATCAGTTTAACTTCTCTCACAGTTGATGAGATGGATCTTCCACTAAATCACAGTAAGGTCGTCGTGATTTCGTTCATCTTTTTCCCCACAGAAGAAAAACACCCCTCGCTCTCAGCACAAGGATTGTAACTCCAGATTAAAGATAAAGCAAAGGAGCAGAAATGAAGCCTCTGTGAAAGAGCACCCTGTCTCCCTCCTTCCCCTAGGAGGCTGCAGCTGACCAAACCGCAGACAGACAGCTCCTAAAATTGTACATGTGCATTATACCATAAACTAAATTGGAAGTTACATACCCATATACCCCTCCGCTTTCATCTCTGCCACATAGGAGCGTGCACTGCTGCCTTTCCCAGGAAAAAAATTTGACTTTGATATGATTGAAAGTACCAGGCTGATGTAGCACACCGCTGAACAATTCAACCAACTCGACTGAGTCATTCATTCCTTCTCATGAATATGAGGCGCGGTATCACTGCTATTAATTTAATAACTTTATTCAAAGGTTGTAAAAGCCTTATCACTGATGTCTGATCTCAGATTGGGGGGAAAAAAATCACCCATTTCTTTTACGAAGCTTGTAGTAAGGTCTGGTTGCCAAAAGAGGCCTACGTTCTGCAGGATCACATGGACATGCGCTCAAACAGTTCAGGTTAGTGAACCTATGTAATGAACTGCCATCCCCTTTATATTCCCACCACTGCCATAATTATTACAGTTCAGCCTGGAGAAGAGAAGGCTCCGGGGAGACCTTATAGCGACCTTCCAGTACCTGAAGGGGGCCTACAGGAAAGCTGGGGAGGGGCTGTTCGCAAGGGCATGTAGCGATAGGCCGAGGGGCAATGGTTTTAAACTAGAGCAGGGTAGGTTTAGATTAGACATTAGGAAAAAGCTCTTTACAATGAGGGTGGTGAGACACTGGCCCAGGTTGCCCAGAGAGGTGGTGGAGGCCCCATCCCTGGAGACATTCAAGGCCAGGCTGGATGAGGCTCTGAGCAACCTGATCTAGTTGAAGATGTCCCTGCTGACTGCAGGGGGGTTGGACTAGATGGCCTTTAGAGGTCCCTTCCAACCCAACACATCCTATGATTCTATGAATTCATATGCTTCATTTATGTTTGTGCATATATTTATGCTGTGTTTGCACATCTAGCTAGGCACAGCACGTCATATGCTGAATATTTCTCTTGGGAGGGAAATTGTCAAATGCAGAAAAAGTTCACAGCGTAACTAAGAAATGAAGTATTTTTTTCCATCTCATGATACATTCCTTGTGTCATACCTCCTTCTCAACTGGAAGATGTTGTTATAGCGGTGGAGATAGACATATATTGTGACTGCCTTTCAGCGACTGAGGGTAAAAATCGTATATTCACATATTGATTTATTTTAATTTGCAGGAAGGTGGGTTTTTTTCCATATAAATATTTATTTAGGTACAATGAGTAATAGGAAAGTGAAACAAAGGAAATAATGAAGAGCTGTGGGCAATGCACCAGCTGTTAGAAGGATGGAGAACTCTGTCTTGGAAAGTAGGGGCTACGAAGGTTTGGGAGTCGTGGCTGAAAAGCAGCTGGAAAAATTGTCTCAGAATGACAAAGAAAGACTGAATGCGATTCTTCAAGATGTATATGGAAAAACTGAGAAAAATGTGGAGGATGGTAATAACAGTGATACACGTGGCATCAGGCCTATTTCTGAGGCAGCGTGTGCAGCCTGGGATGGACCTACCCTTTGGAAGTATGTTGACGTATCAGAAAACCTCTGAGAAAGACAACCCTGAGAAGTGGGAATCTACCATTCCATAGAGATTTGTAATAAGCTTAACCTATTTAGTTTATCCTCGTTGGATTAAAAAATAGTTTGATCATGGTCCATAATTCTCTACAGATGAAGAAGTTTGATACTTATAAAACAGTTAAGCTAGTGGCACAAGCACGGGAAGATCCAATGACTGGAAAAAAAGACAGTGAAGCATAGAGTGAGAATAAAGTGAAAAGGGTACTTAAACACTGGAACTATTTCCACATGGCAGATTCATCTTCATCTGAAGATTTTTTATCAGGCTAACCGTCAGCCTGAAGAAACAGGCCACCTTGCCAAGAACTCCGAGGCTTGATGCATGGATCCCAAGGAGAATTTCTACTGCCTGTTTTATCCTGTTTTGGCCAGGTGGTATCAGATCAACACAGGGAGTGAGCTCCCAGATGATGAGTTGGTGACTGTCTATCCATACTGAGATTAAAAAAGAAAGAGAGATTTTGAAGCTGTTTATTAACTTATCTCAATTAACTGTTGATCAGTTATAGACAGTGAAACTTCCTTTTTAATCAGAAAACAAGGCATATGCTAAACTATTTTTAATGTCAGTGTGAATGTCTATTGGCAGGAGCCAACATCCGTGAGGTACACCATATTACCCAGACTGCTAAAAAAAATATTATCTAATTACTTACCTACCTTAAAATTCTTACCTCTTAGCTGGTTCTCTTGTTTGGCCAGGGTTTTCTTAGAGGCTTCATCCGCAAAAGCTGCTTCAGTATGCTGAAGTCCTAATAACGAAACAAAATGAGGAATGTTCATTTTGGAAGGAAAATGCACATTATCAATGTATTTTTATGTTGATTAGAGCTCAGGGCTGCATTCGCTGTACAATCATTTCTTTGGAGATCAGGGTTGTCAGTGAAACTTCTTATGTTTCCATCCTGGATCAGACTGAAGGTCCACCCATCCTACTGGGCCACCTCTGACAGTGGTTTGAAGCAGGTACCTGGAACGCATAGTATGATTTGGCATGTGGTGTGTCCATGGAGATTGCATCTGGATTGTTGTATTTCCTAGTCACCAGTGGATTTATATTTTACAAAATTGTTTAATCCCTTTTTGAGTCTATACTCTTGGACTGTGTAACGTGCTATAGCAAGGAACTCTTGATTCCATTTGGTTTTGTTGTCTATTTTAAATGCACCTTGTTTTGATGTCCGCTGCCTAGTCTTCCTGCTACGAGCAACATGAACAACCTTCGCTCTCTTCACGTTATCATTGATTACTATTGGATCTCCTTCGGTCATCTTTTAAGGTAGCTTTTAAAAACTTTAAAAGTCCCAATCTGTTCAGTCATTCTTGGCATGGAACCACTCTGTGTCTGATCATCCTTTTGTTCTTCCTTCTCCTAATTCTGCTGTAACTTTCTATTATACTCTGACCAGAACAATAAGGTGTATCCAAGATGTGGGGACATCAGAGGTCTAATCAGTTCAGTGTTTTCTTTAGAAATTATTTCCAAATTATTCTTGGCAGCATTTGCTGTATGAAAACTAAGGAATACCAAATTCACGTTTTCATAAAGCAACCCAATCTGAGATTTCTTTCTTGAGTGGCAGTAGCTTGCTTAGAGCTGATTTCTCCATGTTATTTTGCTCTTAATGACATAAATTTTTATTTCCCAGACAGTTATTATGAAAATTGTAGGCAAATTCTACTTATGGTTTTAGATTTGACTACTCTCAATAATTTTATATAATCTTCAAACTTTGTCCTTTGACAATATGTATCCTTTTCCAGCTTAGTGTTTTATTGAAAGCAGAATGGGAGAGGGAAAAAAAGAGAATTTTTTTAATAATAAAATATAAATGTATACATTTAAACACCATTTCATCTGCTACTTTTCCTGTTTTCATGTTTGCTGTTTTGTATTATAAGAAAGTTTCAATCCGTGGGGAAAATTAGTGACAAATTAAGAATATTTCCTTAATCACAAATTCTGAGTGCTGGTAACGCTAAGGTATATGCTATCTGACTTACAAATCTTACGTTTTATTGGCTGTCTCATTTTGTTCTCTTTCATATTTCACATTTATGATACGTTCAGACATACCCCTGTTTTGTTAAGTAGGAATCTGTGTGGTCTTTGATGTAAGACATAATTTATTTGACAAGGAAATATGAGACGGTGCCCTGAATCTGCATTTAATTGATGGATTGAGAATTTTTAGCATTGCAACAAGACAGATTCTCATCCAACGTGTCATGGAAGGAGCGTTCTCTTAATCTGTCCTCCTGTGAATTAAAATACATGTATATATATTTTGAGGAGTAATTTTAAAAATTCTGTACTGAAGGTAGTTAGCGGGGTTTTCATACATGTCTGACATCCAAATACTAAAAGTGATTGATGCTATTATCTGTTCATAAGGGTATTTTTACATCTATGAGAAGTGAGTGCTCCATTCGGAAAAGTCTTGAGTAAATACCACTAACATCGCAAATGAAAAGTAGCCCTTGGCACTCATTAAGGCTGGATATAAGGGCAACCCTTTTTCATCAGTACAAACTTGATGTGAGTTTGTGCTTGTAACTGAACCTTCTGCCACTTAATCATCAATAGTTCGATTTAAAAAAAAACACCTATTAATTGATAATTGTATTATTCTTTCACATGATTTTATATAGCACTGTATAGCACACCAAGAGCATTCAGAGACTTCAGTAAAGTGCGGTGTGCTTCAAACTGCCTTCTTATACAGCCTTCTGCTTGTTACTATTTCTATTTATTATCTTCACAGGTCTTCCAGCTATCACTTAAAGTTATGGGATGCCCTCAATCTGAGACAACTGTCTTTTAACTTCTATTGATTAACTCCAATGCCATCCCTTGCTACTGATAGTTCTTGTGACGTTTTCGTGTGTTGAACAAGGGCAGATTATTGGTCGCCGTCTTTTCTGCCAGGTTTTCCGGTTCTTAAGTAACGTATTGCAAAGCTATTTTAGAGCTGCATCGGTGCTGGCAAGAAACCAGGCCTCTGAACAGCACATTTACGCCATGCCTTTGTCTACTTTTTCCTCTTAGCAAATGGAAATATTAAGCGTGGCTATTAAATGAATGCTAGTATTTTGCCTAAACTTATGCTCCCATAGATGTCAATAAAAACGTTGCCGTCAACGTTAGCGGTAACGGGATTTGGCCAAAGTACCAAAACATAATTGTTGGCAAAGAGCCCAGTCCTCCACCACTGAAATGAGTGGTAATTTTGCCATTCATCTCAGTCGAAAATGGATTGAAGTCTCAGATATTTGAGTTGATGCTTTCTCTGTTTGACAGAAACAATAAAACAAGATTATAAACAAGGTATGCAATTTTGCCTCCCCCCCCCCATCATTGTAACTGCAGAGAACTCCACAAAGCAGCCTATGTCAAAATTCCAATGTCAATAAAGTTAAAATAGGAGATCCTGAAACTTATTTTTCCCCGAACTATCAAGATACATGTGTGTTTATGTATATATTAGTTTAGGGGTACTTTCAAATCATTTACTCTTCTTTAAGTCAGGAGATATATAATAAACTAATTTGTGCAGTTCAAGTGTTTGATCTGATATTTTTGCTTTTTGGATTTGACTAATTTTCTACTACTTTTTTCATGCTTTTATTGTTTTACATATGTTTTTTTGATAGAAAAAATCAGAAATCAGCTAGGTGCTGTGGTTTGTTTCTGAGAAAGGACTAAGAAATTGCCAAGCAGCTGCTGATTTTTCATACAATTTTGAATGTAAGCAAATAGATCCTCAAACCCACAAGAAAACATGAGAGTTAAATTATGAGAGATTGCTGTCTTCATGCTTTAAATATCTTCTCACATTTCAGAGTCCACATGTTGGGTCTGAGGGGAAGAAAAAAAGGAAGACTAACAATTCAGCTGCTTATAAAATTTGTTTAGAAAATTCTAGAAAATTGTCTAGAGAATTCATTGCAGTTTCAGATTTTTACATTTACGCTGGGCAAGAAGGCATCATGGTTATAACAGCAACAGAATGAGAAAAGAGAGGGCATAAGCAGCAGCTAATTTAAAATATTCCATTGATTATTGACTTTTGATTTCTTTCTCCCCCAATTCAGCTAAAAGCTCTTTCTTTCCTTCAGAGTTTTAATGTAACTCTTGTAATCTGTAGTTGCTTCCCTTGTACTTTATTTTGTCTTCATTATCAGCGCTCGAATTTGGTAAATTTGATTTTTCCCGAGGTGCCCCTATGATCCAGAAAGCTCTCCTTTTCCCCTTCAATTCCTGTTCAAGCCCTGCAGTAGGATGGGTGGTTTGATGTTTATCTATTCCTAGAACGGGAACCAGAAGACACCTACACGTGCAACCTGTCAGTTCACAGGGGTTTCTTGATTACATCTGTCTCCTTTTCCAGGCCCTTTAGCAACATAATGAAATAAAACGTACCTTCCTTACGCCTCCGTCTCAGTAATTTGAATTTGTAGGACATGTATACTTTATTTCTTCTTTGCATAACCTATGGGAGCTCTCCCCTCCCACCAGCAAACCGCACTCCCTTCCTTCCACTTCACCCAGACAAAATTAACAAAGAAAATGGTACTATCCTATGCAAACTGTTCTTTCTTGACATTTTACTAATTCTTTCTTTTAGTGGTTTGGAGGGGGATTTTGATTGGTTTCTTCCTCCCACCCCTGCGCGCCCCCGAGAGTACAATTTTAGCTGCTATATGGAAGACTGACTTTTGTGTCCAGTGCTTTGCCGTAATTATGAATGTGAACCAACAAAACCCAAAATAAGAGCGATGGCATTCCTCGGACAGTGCGCCGTAACAGCGGCAGTCTGGAACAGAGAACTGATATGACCACAGGAGCGGCATTAAAGCCGTGGAGAATCATCATGGATGGTCAACATCAGCAGATCCTTACTGACTAGCTAAATCCGAAAGTCAAAGGAAGAGGCAAATACATTTATTTGCTAGTGAGACAAATGGCAACAAACTCTTCCAATCTCCCTTAACAGAACAAAGGCAATCCATGCTACAATCAGTATCAAGACTGCACTTGTAAAAACTTCCTGAAAAGCAAATTTTACCTGTTTTCATGACATCTTACAGAGCCTTTAGGGACTAGGCTAGTGACCTGGAAAGCCTGTCATTTTTTTGCCTGAACAAGGATTGCAAAAATCAGACTGCACATTCCAAAATAAATATAAAAATAAAGGTGAGGTAATATACAGCAATGGCCTCCTTCAATTGTAACAACCTCTCTCTCGTTTTCACCTTGCCTGCAAATTTGTGCGATAAAATAATCGACATTTTTCATCATTATGTCTTTATATCTTTCATAAGAGAACCACTCTCCTTGTTATCTTTATTCACTGCTGTAAAAAAAAAAAAAAAAAGAAAGATAATGTCCCTTACTTCATAAAACAATGCCTTTTTTTAAAGCTTTCATTTTAGAGCCAGCGTTAGGCCATGATGAATTGCTGAACGGTTGATTTCCTGACACTCTTTCTTACTAACCTTTCCTGACAGCTTCTGGATTGCTCTACCTGGTAATTTGCACTATAATAATGGCTACAGCGAGATGTCTCCCAACTATTTCCTTTATTTTTAACAAGATTCTTAACACCCTCTGTAGGTGACAAAATGCAATTACAGACATGAAGTGTCCCCCCGAGGATGGCTGTTCACAGATGCCACCGGTACTTTAGTAGTGCGACTGCTAAATGAAACGAAAACAAAGAATCAGATTCTCTAAACATCCAGTTCAAATAAAAATTTAATTAAAAGTTATGAAGGCATTTTATTGATTAACGATCTTAGTAATTAAATAGTGTAGTTGACTTTTTTTTTGGTTGGATTTGTTCTTCCTCAGAGATCTCTAATTGTTGTATGGCTTTACATTTATTGATAACTCTGTTTGATGAATACAGATGCCACCTTTTATGGTGGTCGTTGACAGAGTAATCATATTGTGAGAAACACCAGGCTTATGTAGCAACAGCTGTTGCAGTTATACGTGCTGATATCCATTGGGAAAATGTGTTTGCTGCTATCATGGGTACACAATAAATGGAAGGTGCAATAAAGCACAAGCTAACATTTTGAAAATCCTTACAACTCTGGGAACTTTATTGCAGATTACAAGCACTTTGATCTCTGTCCAGTACTTAAGTCTTAATTATCAGACTAATTGCACAGACTATGTTCATTTTCAGTGGTAATCCTTTTGTGATTAGCTTCTGTGTTCAATAACTGACTTATCCTTTAATTAAAAGGACTATTAACCTTAAGGCTGCTGCTGTGGCTTGGGATTAAACCTATACAGAGTTAATATTTAATATCATTGTAAAAGTCTTCGGTGAAAGGTATAGAATGAAAACATAGTGATTCTGTCCTTTACTGTAACTTGCTTTAAGAGATAGCTTCATTATATATCAGTAGAATGTGTTTTACTTTGACATACTACTAGCTTAAATCCATTAAGGACACGCAAGAATATGCATGCACTTTAGGCCCTTTTCTCATTTGCAGGCTGGGCATACTCGCGTTGGATATTTCCCAAGTCTGTGTATACAGTCATGATTAGCGGTTGATCTGCAATACACACCCCAAAAAAAAAAAAAAACCAAACAAAAACAAAAAAAAAGAAACAAGAGCAAGCATTTAAGACCCTGCTTTTTTCCCAATATTAAAATATTTTTTTATGTTAAGGGACCAGGTAGTTCGATTTTTTGCTTATCTGGTGGTGAGAAATTTATTTAGGAAAAGGGAAATGCTATGTGAAACGATGTGCTGTTTCATGTGTGAAAGGAAGAGGTTCTGCAGTTTTGCCCAGGGCCACTGCAATCCAACTGTTCGAAAGGCTACGAAGCAAATCCAGCGTCATCAATGCCCAAGTGCGTAGACTCTGCCAAAAAGCCAGATGCTGCTATGGGAAGCGTTATGTATCTTTTCTACCTTGGCATCTGGGTCCTGCTACGAGCAGCCATGCCTAATGTCTGTCTGTGCCTTAAGGTTCTACTGCTGCATTAATAACAACTTTTTTTTTTTCCAAAAAAAAATAATAATAATTAAAAAAATATATTAAAAAGTCCCTTCTACTCTTCCCCCCACCCCCCATTTATTCATTCAGATTGCTTCAAAAGCAAGCCAAAATCTGCCCCGTAGCCTCACTGACTCACGTGGTGGTGGTGTATCCGTTGCTGACTCCACATACATTTTTCTCTTTCTTCTGATTGTGGGGAAGGAACCTCAAACTAGATTTCTTAGAGACAATCTTCTTCACTGAAATTGTTTATTTTCTACACAGTTAATTTGAGGTTAAGGCTTAACTATTGGTACTTGATGCTAATGAAAGCTAGTAAATATTAACCGGCTGCTCAAAAGACTTACAAATGGAAAATTTATTATCTCATACCCATATTTAAGGCAGCGACAACACCCCTATCGTCTCATTGGGATTATTATCTCACTTTCAAAGAAAAATAGTCTGTCCTCCTTTTTATGTGCACCATTCTAGGAATTAGTATCAAGCAGCATTGCCTTTGTACAAGAGTTTCCTCCAATACGCTACTTTTCTCGTATTACTCAAATTATATACATATATATATATATAGTGAGGGTGACCCAACCACACTCTTTCCTGAACGGAGTGGAGATAAAAGCAGCGCTGTATTTGAAATCAATAGAAGTGACTTGTGGCCTGTGATGGGAGCGTCTGGCTCCAGAATTATTATCTGGTGTTAAGTGCTGACAGTGCAATAGGATCTTTGCAAGACATAAATACAGTGAGGGATCTCCAAAAGCCTAACGCCAGCCTGGGAAGCGAGTCCGGTCAGGCTGCCCGTACGGGCTGTGATGGGAAGAGACTCACACCCACACTTCTCCGAAGACAGATGGAGAGCACAAACGGAAGCGTCTCCTGTCAGATGCAGAGTGAAAGGCCGAAGTGCTCTGCATTAAGATTTCCACATGTGCTATTCTAAGCACTTTAACCAACAGCAAATTTGACTGAGTTCAGAAAGTTGGGAGTGGGCCAGGGACACGTTTTCTGAAAGTCACTGACTTTCACACAATGGGGGATTTGGGGTTTACCTTGCATTTAACTACAGTATTCCGATGATTCTTGGTGATACCCTGTTTGGTCTTACTAGTCTTGTTTGCAATAAGACTGTTGATACTCGTTGTTTGTGTAGTCATAATTGGCTAATTTTTAGCTGCCTGCTAATAAAAAATTTGAAAACTCAAGGGGAATTGAGACTCCTGGAGTGGTCACTTAATCGTTTGAGAAACAGGAACTGAATATGGAGGAGACCTTTCCCTTTTCACTGACTGCAGAGAAAGATGAGCCTGCCCTATATCAAAGCTGGGGTCTCTCAAAAAATCCTTTGCTCTGCCCCTTCCCATATATGCCAATTAATTTGAGCAGCTGCGTGGAGCCGCTTTCCAGGGAGGTGCCAACCCAAGCAGGGAGCCTATAGATTTCTTTTGCTATCCACAGGGAGATCTAGAAGCAGTAGGAAAACCACGGCATGGCACAGAGGTATGAAGGCCATCACCCAGTCTATAGCGTGAGTCATGTTTGACGTTAGCATGCTCCAGTAATTCCATAAGGATAAAAGGATCATGGATAGAAATGGACACAACCGCTTCACTGAGAGACAGTCACGGATACCATTACGGATATGAAACGCTGCCAAAGCTACCTGCTACTGGAATTACCAAACCACCAGAGAAAAGAAATCTCATATAGGCCCCAGCTATGCACACACAGATGAAGGACCAGAATGCCTGCGGTCAGAGAAACAGATGCTCTTCTGCCATCTTTTTCTGACGATAAAGACATAGAGCACGATCCAGTACAGCTCATTCAGTCTCGCTAACACCACGCGCACCATCTACAAGAGCGGTGAGAACACGGGGCAAAAGAATACGACAGGCAATCCCGACAAAGCGAATGAGGATGATCCTAAATCATTATCCCCCTTAAAGTCGTGATGATTATTGAAGCACATGCCTTATTACTACACTGTGACCTCCCCAGGGCGATGGGTTTCCTCCTGTGCTTTTGATTGTGCCCTTACTTCCTCCCTCAATCTGGGTGTCAAGGTAATAAACACCATATTCTTGAGCATAAATGAAAAGCCTTTTCTTACAGAAACATTTACCTGTTCATGAATGACAAAAAGCCAACATTCTCAGCAGGTATAAGAAGACCACCACAGAAATAACATTGCAACGTTATTAAGAAAACTGAAATCTCCTTTTTCACCTACAGCCATCACAACACTGTGCCAACACCTGCTGCACCTGAATGACCCACCGCGGTCTAATCCTCACCTCTTCCATTTCATAGTTAGCTGCAACTTCTGACAATGCCCAGAAAACAAATTTGTAAACAGAAAACAGCATCCAGTTTTGGGTTTTTTGGTTGTTTTTTTTTTTTTTTTTTTTTTTTTTTTTTGGGGGGGGGTTGGGGTTTTTGTTTGTTTGTTTTGTTTTTGTTTGGTTTTGTTTGGGTTTTTTGGGGGGTGGTGTTGATAAGAATAGAAGCCGGAGGAGGTCTGTCGGGCTGGCAGATCACCCAAGTAACACAACTCAAAATATCCTTTTTATTCCCATCATAGCCAAAGTGTGACTACACAAGTATTCATTTCTATGTGGTCTTCCACATCTCTTACCTAGCTGACACACATTCATCTATTTCACTCGCTCTACAGCACCATCCCAGTAAATCAGCACGCAGAATGACGTTTCCAAGACCCCAGTTCAGTACCGCACTAAGACCACGCTTAACTTTAAGCATGGCTCTGAATCTACTAAATAAGCTTTGCTACGTGCCTGATAGTGTTACTGTACCGACTCCAGGCTAACGTCTTGGGAGCATCAATACATTTCAAATGATAGTACAAGAACCCTGGGTTTTTTATGAGAACCTTAAAACCACCATGAAATACAGTTAAAGCATGTTATAACTGTAAAGTTGAATAAGGGAATTAAAAAGAGTGGAGAGATCGTTATGTGGAAGTAATTAGCGAAATTCAGCCCAGAAAAATATGACTAAGCTCCACATTTAAAATACGAGATATTTGTAGCAAGCGTGCCCTTTATCTATGGAAACTGACAAATATTGGCTTTTTAACACCTTTAACTCCATGTTTTAATAGATGGTAATCAGCCATTTCCGTCTGGATGCTCCCACACTGGACAAACAGGAGCTTTTTGCCCCCGACTGAATTCTCATTGCCGATTTTAGGCGGCTGGGACGTGGTCGTCTCACCTGCACCCGGGCAGACGTAGTAGCCTATCGCGTTGCTCCTGTTGCTGCCGGCTCTTTGCTAATTTGTACAACGATAAGCACCTATTTCCATCGCTCCCGGTAATCTTGTCATTTTCATGATGTCATCAGCGCGAGTCAGAAGAGAAAAGGTCAGTGGTACAATGATGTACTGTATGTAAAGTGAGCCGTTAAGGAAAGAAAAATGGCTAGACATTTAAAAAGCCCAAGCTCGCCAAGGCAGAGTAATAGATACCCTCACCATCTCAGGGTGTATTTATTATGTCATTCCCATCACAAGCAAATAACTTCGCCCCGCGCTGTATTTTCCCACAGTGGTGCAGCATGTACTGCACAAGGGAGCCCAGCCATGCCCAGACAGACCACTAGGAGTCCGCATAAATATACTTTTAATGACAGCCACTATGCATATTTACTGAATCTTTTGAGCGTCCCTTGTTCTGCCTTTTGATTTCTCCAGTGTCCAGACTATAGAAATATGTATTTAAATACGGCGCATGGATTTCTACCATCTTCTACGTGAAAGCAAGCCGCCAAAAGCAGCGTAACAAAACCTTCGGGTGCCAGAAATGAAACAGGAAATAAAGTCAAAAATTCAGACAAAATGCGACGTTATCAAAACTTCCGAAATTAAGTTAGTATGTTTATACAGAATGGGGGAGAAATAAGGGAGGGAAGGGAGAGAATAGAGAGACAAGGAGCCGCGGTGAGATGCTCTCCCTAGGTCACCAGTGAGTTACTGCTCAGCCTGCAGACAGGCCCAAGGAGCCTTCCCTTGCTCGTGTGTTGCTCTGTTATCCGTGAAAGCAAAGCTGGAGAAAAAACGATGGCAGGTGCTCATTTCAGGGGGTAGCCAGCTGCAGGACTTTGGCTGTTAAGTGGGAAAGCCAGGGATTGAAGTAGGCAAGCTGAAAGGTTGCCGTGTCCTTGGCCGCAGGGACAAGATCTGCGGCTTGGCAGATCACAAACATCGTGTGCAGAACGAGAGAAAAGTCTCTTTGTCAGACCTTACACGTCGCTCAAGAAATTTCTAATATTACCGGCTACTTTTCCTTATCCTTTTCTCCAGCCTCCCTCCTTAGAATCACAACTCCTTCTCTCAGCTACCTTCGGAGCACATCACCCCGCTCCGCTCAGTCTGCAGCTCTTTCCAAACTGACAGACTCAGCGGGATTCGGTATGCTTAGCACACACGGGCACATTATCACCACTTTAAATTCGTGATAGTCGCGGTACTTTGTGGATTTCCATCACTATTGCTTACAAAATTAGTGATAAGGAAAATATGGGCTTTAATTGTCCTCAAGTAAATATTAGACTCACTGATTCATTGCTACATTTCTATGAAATGCTATTCCTGAAGTTAGGAAGTGGAAGAATGAAAATCCCAGTGCTGTTCTACACCAGAACAGAGGGATGACCCTCGCATGGCTAACGGTGGCACAGTAAAGCAGCAATTTGAAGACCATATTGTATTGTTTTCCTTATTTATCAGCAATTTTTGACCACAGGTAAGCACAGAGGTGATAAAATGCACAGATGTCTAAATTATTCAGCTTGGTAAAGACTAGGGAAGGCCGTGAGGTCGAGAGGAACCTAACCAACAGCAGCTGAAATCCAGCACTGACCAAGGGGAAGCAGTGGATGCAGAAAAGGATGCCCCGGGCTCCTCATCACTGAACTCCCGACACTTAGAAGAAGGGAGTTGGGCATTATCAGCGTGAACACACGGCTGACAAGCTGACTCAGCATGAGAAAAGCTAAGGGACACCCTCCACGTGGATGTTTTAATCACGTGTTCCTCTGAAACTCTAGGTTTGGGTATCTCCTACAAGTCCGGTATCGGCAAACGCAGCGACCGCTTCCTTTCAGCAACGCGGTCCCCGCATTCTTCAAGTTAAATATAGCCAGTTTCGTACCACTGTTTGTTTTGCACATCTATCATTTATTGCTTTCTTTTTAAAACGTGGGGAAGTCATGTGATTTTTATGAAGACTACACCACCAGCCTATTTGTATTGTATTTTTAGAGACATTGTATTGATTGAAAGAGAATTGGCTAACCTGAGATGTAAACAATGACTGGCACTGGCCTTAACCCGCGTGGTTAATATCACTGATTTGTCATGCTGAGTGATGTGAAAGGAGGAACGATTGGTTGTTGATTATTGAACAGCTCAACGCAGGGCACATTTGGCATGTCAGATGAGAGGCTATTCTAATGAGCCAGCGCTGCTGCCAATTACTTAAGAGCCAGTGCCTCCTCCGCAAGCTATTTTGTACATCTTCAAGACGTTTAACTAAATTCCAGCTCAGTAACAGATTGCAAATAAGATGGTTAGATTTGAGAATCTGTGCATATATATATTCCTTTAACGTCATCTCCTGCGCACCTGCCTGCTAACGGAGCCCTTCGTTCTCTGGTGATGACTAATTAACATATAGCACAGCAGTCAGTTTAAGAAACGTTGCGTTCCTCGTATAGGCTGACAGACCTTGTGTAATTGAAACACCCCCTTGTACTTTTTATTTATTTATTGGCTTCAGAGATGAAACTCGTATCAGCCTTGAAAGTTCTTATAAGAATTAACTCCGGGAAGAGACATCTCTGATGGTGTGTGGCCCATTATAATGGCACTGTTTTCCTTCAGGTCAAAGCTGTAGACATTAAGGGAAGTATGACAGCCGGTAAGGTACAAATATTGTATCCCTGACGGTATCTCAGTACTGAGCATGGCGATCATAAGTATCTATAGTTCAGTATCAGACAAAACTCCTGTTGTTTTTTTTTTTTTTTTCTTCCCCCTGGATACGAAATCAAATTCCTGTTTTTCCAGTAGCATGGACGATATCCATGCTCAGATCTTCTGTAGACCTGTCTTAAAACAAAAACTACTCTGGCCAGACCCATTCAGCTACCCAACACCCTCTGCTCAGAGCACACAGGAGGATGTCTGATTTTGGGATGCAAACACACAGTCTGAAAGACTGGGACTAACACCATTACCCTCAAACATTTTCAGTCGCTGCCCATCAGGAATTATTTTAACCGACGACTAACAACGAGCTAGCATATTTCCATTTCAAATATGATTAAGCCGTTTTGAAGCAGTACCTGAGTTAATCCAGACTTTCTAGAGCATCTAGTCTGCTCATATGAACGTGCGACCCTTGGTGATAACAACCTACATTATGTGCACGGGTAACGACAGGAGAATTCTCCAATTTTCCAGAACGCGTTTTCCAGTTTCCCACGCATTTTGTTAGGTCAAAACAGCAGCTTATGGTAGTCGCCACAGTAGACGTTAGTAATGTTAAAAAAGCAAAATCACACAATGATGTCTCTTTCATAGAAAAGACTAATGAGAAAATATAAATAATTAACCTTATATTGATGTGGGAACACATACCTCTTCTAATAACAGGGCTATGAATTTTGTTTAAAACAGATATTTAAAGTTTTGACTATTTATTTAAATCTGGGTCTAACAGAACCGGGATACTTGTCCTGGAAACTCTAGAAATTCCTTTCTTTGTAGTTTTACTGTGCTATCTAAGAAGTCATGACCAAGCAAAAAGTCTTCATTTACTTTGTGATTTTTTTTTTTTAATCTGAAATTCTTCTTACAGTAGCTACATTGTTTCCACTTAAAAGGGTATTTATAAAATTTGACTGTAAATTGAACATTGAACAAGTGTGAGCTTTTGTGAGCCTGATGGGTCTCGATAGGCTCTGTGACCATGAAATTAAGGATACTTCAGTATTATTTCTGTTCTGTGTGCAAAAGGGCGTGCTATGTGCTAACCTGCGCAGAAATACATATTGGCTGCTTCCCTCCTTTGATGAAATCAAACATATATTACAACTGAAAACCTATTTGAGTTAAACCTCACTGCAGATGCAAGTTATTTTTAGGCGCGCTAACACCGTAATTCATGGGTGTTAAAATTAATCATTTTCTTCTACTTTTCCTCTTGATATGTAGGATATGAAAGGCTTTAAAAAAAAAAAACAAAACACACAATGTGTTTGCAATCATTTGTTTGGGGTTCTGCAGTTGAAGCACCTTTATTTTTTTCCTGATGAAATATTTGCTGCCTCCAATCACCTGGGGAACATTACCTTGATGAAGCCACTGAAATATGCTCCATTAGTCTCAAAGGGGTTTCCTAGCCTACTTTTCACCTTCTTCTTGCCAATTAAGCTGCCACATTATGTATGATAGTGAGGGTCACTTGTTTTGTTTGGTTTTTTTTTTTCCAAGTGTTATTCTGAACTGGTGAAGATGACAGAAGCATACTGGTCTAGTGAATAATTAGAGTGGATCTTAAAGTCCCAAACCCCTATCTTGCACTGCCACATGCTAACTATTTTTAACATCAGCCCCTGTCTTCTAGCAGGCTACGTGCATTTTTGCCAGGAAAACCTATTGTGGCAGTCTGTGATGCGTGTCTATATTTTATACTAAAAATCTACCGGAGGAAAAAAATAACTAGGGAGATGATGTTGAAAAATATAAAACATTTGAAGTAAATAAATACACCGCTCAGGGCTCACTGCCACAGAGTAAGATACGACATTGCTCTAGGACCACGTAGCACCAGTCATACTGTATTTGGCAAATACCTATAGGCAATCCTCCAGGTTTTGAATTTGCATCCATCAGTTTATAAACACGGTAAAAAAGCAATTCTTCCCAATGCTTTAAAACTGAGAAGTGCTATTCTAATAACCCTAAAGCTGTAATCTCTGCTGCACTCAATGGAGTTTTATACCTCACGGTGATTATAGTATTTATAATTTTTTTTAAAATAACCGGCCCAGAAAGAATTTCTGTACAGTTTTGTCACTGCGCAACCTCAGAACAAACAGGAAGCACAGAACGGAGCAGGATTTAGTAATTTCACGCAGCGACAAACATTTACGCGCCCTAAAACAGCCTTTCCAAAAGGGAAAAAAAACCCGTATCTTAAATGTTCGGGATTAATCCACTGCCCAAGGGAAAATTACTGACGCTGGGTGAAGTTTTTAGTGAGAGAGCAGAGGTAGCTCAGCTTGGCTGGCTTCCCTCGCATAGCTATTAACAAATTTTACTGCAGCAATGATCACCAGAAGCAAAGGAGAAAATGGTGCAGTAATGAAGGGCTGAGTAGTGACCTTTCTCCCTCCTTCCCCTCATCTTTCCAGTCGGGGCAATGATGCATCTTGTGACCAAACTCCTTAATAGATCTCTAATTCCGTACAGAGTGTGAGGATGAGAAGATTTGCAACGTAGATCAAACATCGAAAACCAAAATAAATAACGTTGGCCTTCACGTGGCTTCTAGTCAGCTTTTTCTTTTAAAAACGTAGCCACACAGTTGTATAACTTCCCCCCAGCCTCATCCTATTCTTTATTACGCTCTCTTCCTTAGCCTCAACTCAAGGTAACTTGTTTTGGAGCTGTTGATTATTCTTGGTTTACACACCTATGGCATAATAGGATCCCTTATACCGAGAGGGACACTGGACTCTGAACTCAAATATAAGTAAATATCTGTAATTTAATGGCATCGTTCTGAAGTGGGTGCGGCCTGTGATGAGTTAACCACAAGGCAGGCACCACTATGGCAAAGGGCTACAGGTTCCACTTGTCTTAACGCCTTGCATCACCTTGATCTTCCCAATACAACACCTTCTTCTCAACTTTGCTGGAAACGGTGCTATTTGTTGCTTGCGAAAATGGCTGGAAAGTGGAGAACTGACGTCCCATTTCAAAAGCAGAGAGATGCCGGGCAGCTGACAGCAGAATTACAGCTTAGACTGTGGTCCATGCCTGTTCCCAGCTACCGAGGGCTGCGCTGACTCATCCAGCCCCAAAGACGTAGGTGAAAATATCTTCTCGGCCTTAAGGGTATAACATACCTTATGTTTTAGTGAGCTTTCCCTTTCCCCTAGAACGTGAACAATTTTCAACTCGGCATCCTTCTAATAAGGACATTTCGGTATTGGTTTCTGTATGTGACTTTGCCTTCTCTACCTAGGATTTCAGCTGGCAATTTTGTTTTTATTTGTTTCTCTCCTTCTTACTTCTGTATGAAAGTATTTGAAGTATTTGAAAAAAATAAGCGTGGCAACAATACAAAAACTGAGTGTAGGCAAAAAAAAAAAACACCCCAAGCCAAACAAAGCCACATCAAATGTTCATACGCTGGTTCTTTAAGATATTCCGAAATGGCATAGTAAGGGCAGTAGCAGGCAGGTAACTTGGATATAATGTTTATTTTAGAGTTAGTGATAAATCACTGTGAGATAATAACGGGAGCATATGTCTCCAACAGCTTTTCAGAAAAGGTGTTCTATTCTAAATGTAAACTAGTGGACCAAAGAGATAGTGAAGATTTATTTCCTCTTTCCTGGCAGAAATAGATTTCTTTCCTTAGCATATTAATGATGATACATTAAAAATGTTTACAAAATACCGTCACTTGAAATTATGAAATGAATGTAATTAAATTGCCTACAAGCCCTTAGGGCTGTGAACACCAGCTTAAGCATTAGTGAGACAGATTGCAAGCCAGGATTCTGGTTGTTTCTCTCATGCTCGGGAGAAATGGAAATGGTATCGCAACCCAGAGCCATGAAACGTTAACGCTGGAATATGGCAGAGAGGAAAATTCCCAGCA
Organism: Alca torda; assembly: GCA_008658365.1. NCBI lineage: Eukaryota > Metazoa > Chordata > Aves > Charadriiformes > Alcidae > Alca > Alca torda. The sequence continues at coordinate 35,922,700 of CM018084.1, read as the reverse complement.
ATAGCCAGCACCAACCTGAAATCCTGCCCACGTGAACAGCACCACCAGCTTGTATCTATGACCAAGGTCAGCCGGGAGAACATTTACTAGCATCCATTTGCTAAACAGCTTACTTGGGATTTGCTATGGCTAGGTTGAAAAAGGCCTTATGTGGAAAAAAAAAAAAATAAAAAATAGGAGGCAAACCTAAAAGGGATCTTAGCTTGAAAAAGAAGTTTTCCTAAGGAATGGCATCATCCTCTTGGCAGACAGTTGTCCTGAGGACAGAAGCAAGGCTGCGTGACCAGACCAAAGCGCATACGCATTTGCGGACTCTGGAGTCACCGCTCTCTCGTGGCTCCTCTGGGTGCCGATGGCCACCAGTGTCCAACCCAGCTTCTCTACGGGCTGGTGTTCTGTTGGGCGACTGGTTCCCTCATTCAAAGTGACCTTTTTCTGTGCTAGAATGTAAGGGGATACTCTATCCACTGCTTCTCAGATATGATTGCTTGTTAGCCGTGGCTATAAATAATGGAAAAAGTGCTCCAGCCACAAAAGAAAGAAGTCAGCAGATGAGATGGGAATGGGGATGAATGTTTTCAAAACAGGATTTAACTATTAAGACCTTATTAACAAGTTAACTCCATCACCTATCAACCAAAATCCTCCCATCCCCTTTACTCTACAGCTTTGAGGAAGAGTATGCTCATCCGTGTTAAGAACTACTGCTGGCTTTGGCAGAGCAAGCCACCTGGTGAGACAGAGGGCACAGACCTCTGGTGGCCCTCTTAGTTTTAAGCTTCTAGCATTTCCAGACCTACCTGGACCCAGAAAACATAAACCCCTTGTGTCTCGGAGGTGATGTTGGGTGGGAAAGTGAGAGCATCCTTCTGACTTCATAACAGCTTGGCACCCTGGACTTTTAACTGCTGCACCCCCCCACCTCAGATCTAGGCCACATGGCTCACGTTCAGTCTGGGCGTCTGTCAATTGCAGGCTCAGAAGCTAAAAACCCATGGAAATCAGGAGAGAGAAGCTGTTTGCACATGATGTATCTATTTCTGTACACATTAGAGAAAGAGCATCATCGACTGCACCAAATTTTTCTTTTGCATCTTACAGTCTTTGATGTTTTAATCAGAGAAACATCTGGCACAAACAGTCTCCGTGCTGCTTAATTTTTTTAAGATAGGATCACTTCTGTCCTTTTTCTTTCAGTTCTCATTTGAGCATCTATTACTGGTCACCGTCAGAGTTAGGTTGCCGAATTTGACAGTCAAATGTTCATTTGGCTGTTCCTGTATTTTTATTTTCCTCCCGCTCCCACCCAGAGTGTTTTGCAGAATATCATTACAGAGAAAAGCTGTGAAACGTTGTCTGAGTGCACCTTAAAATTGAGAAGAAAAATTTTAACCTTGTATGTACGTATGTATTCATAGAGACATTCCCTATGTTAAGGCATAATTGCAGAACTGTGCTGTAGGCAACGTTCAGAGAATAGCTCATTTACTGCGAAGTCTGAATTCAGACATTTCCAAACATATGTTGAAGGGAATGGCCTCACAATTAAGACAGTTGCATATGGCATATTCCATTTCAGTTTGATGGTTATTTCAGCAACAGAGCACGTGTCGAGTCACTCATTGAAGAAGAAGTTTTCCAGGAGAAAACACAAATTGCTGATCATCATTTCTCATTTTTTTTTCCAGTTTGGGAACCATGCGGACTCCAAATGCATTACACACACATGCAGTTGGAGTCAAAAGATTTGTAAAAAGAAGGACAGAACACGCCAGGAAGCCCCAGGTTTAAAGTTGAGGGGTTTTTTTTTTTTTTTGGTATGTGTTTGTTGTGTTCTTCTCAGTCAGTCATTTAGTGCTTTCTTTCTACTTTCATGTATAAATTGGTGAAAATTAAGCTTATGAACCTGTCCTTCAGAGCTATCGTGCAGGTTAAACGCCTGATGGTCAAACAGCGCTTTAAACACAGTCTCAGTTTTTCCAAAGGTTTGCTTAGGTAAACGTGCTCTGCGTTTCCAAAGAAGAATGTTTCAGAGGTGTCCAAAATTAACTGAGATTTAATCTCCCTTTTTCAACTTGCCTATCTGCATGTACAGTATAAAGGCAATTTCCAAGCTGAATACATCAACAACAGCGAGCTGTAACTCTGCAAAACCCCTACGGCAATGATCCCTTCATTAAGAGCTTCTCCCAGTTCATGGGGAAACATCCACCCAGTGGGACTGGGGTTCTGTGTAAAAATTATGTAAGATAATGTAACGAAAGATTCTATTACATAGGGCATGTCCCCAAAAGGTCGGATCTGAATATGAATAAATTATGAGTAATAAGTGCTAATGCTATAAAATCCCTATGGCAGTGATTCCTTACGCAGTTCGGGAGGTGAACATCAAGCAGACTGGCACGGACCCACACAGCAAACAGAATAAAAGCAGGAATAAAAGCACACTGAAAAGTTGTCTTGGTTCTTAGGAATAATCTTCCAGCGTAATTTGGGTTTTGTTGTTAAGAGGTACGTAAGAAAATGCAAGCAAATGTAACATAACGGATGATTCCATTCCATGGTACAGGCTGAAAAAGGGTCAAATTTACAGTGCATCGTCGACTTCCAGTTTCATGCACTGACATTAGGTACCTATGAGCAGCTAAGTACTGCAGGCAAACACGCTAAACGAAGGGTGTAGATACCTGCGTAGAAGTTCCAGCACCTGCAATAGGCTTTTCTATGCCCCGTGCTCATCAAGCAGGAAACTGCCTTCTCCCTGGGCAGGTGTCACCCACAGACGACACCAATGAAACGGGAATCGCGATGTTTGACATCATGCTTTGTCCAAGCCTGGATTCTAAGCTAGGTCTCCCTGGATACCCAGCTGCCCCCCAAGCGTGGTCTGCTGGTGTCTTCACCAGGCGCTACCTGACTCCCCTTCCCACAGCCTAAACTGTAGAAGCAACTGGAGAATTGCAACCGAAGGAAGGACGCGCACGTGACAAACTGAGCAGCCACCTCCTCCCAGCCGATGACAAGGTGGGCCTACTGTAACTAAACACCACACCGAAAATCCCACCTTCTCAACTCAGAGCTTTCTACCCCCACAACCAGAGAGGTTTTTATAAGTTTGTGACAACTGCTGAGGTACGGAAGATCCGTGACAGACCCTGCATCCACCTGGACAGCACAGTTCCCATCTGAAATGGTAGTCGTTACTGTAAAGCAGAACATCCAAACGGAAGTATTGAATTTCATACGAACAACTGCGTACTAACTCAGCATTACGGTTTCTGTGTTACATATGCTACTGCGGAAAGCCTGAAGACAAAAGCTGAGTATTTCCCCAAACCAAGTCCACAGACAAATCAGCGTATCCGAAACGGTCTCCCAGAACCCGTGCCACCAGCGCCTTACCTTACGCCGTTCCTCTTGGATTCACAAGAAGTCCTTTCGCTCCTTACCAGAGGGTTGATCTAGCTCAGCGGTGAAGTCCAGAACGTAGCTGCTTTGGGCTACTTATCACTACCTTCCTGACACATTCTTATATTTAATTAAAGGCTGCCTCAAAACCTGGGGCTCCCCATTTTACCGAGAGAGCCAGTTGCTCTATGGAGACCAAGTCCCAGAGGGGTCTTTTCAGTTAGTGCAGACACTTGCCGCATCCAAAAGGGATGGCTTTTGCTTAACAACGAATGCATTAGCCTACAGCTAGTGAAAACAAAGCTAGATTAACGCTAGTATTTACAAGATTTCTCATGTAAACAGCAAAACAACAGGGTAAGGAGGTCCCTTCGCTGCTCTATCAATTCAGTGTTCCCCTTTAATCGTTGTTTAAACTCCACCTTACTTTTCTGTACCGCTGCAGCTCGCAGGAGCACTACGTGCTGTCAACAATGGCCTTACATTTATTTTTTATGTTACAGCAATAGTACCTCATCCTCTGATATTCTTTTAAGAGACACATTAGGGTGAGTTTCTGTTATTTACACAGCTAACCTCAGGGTGGCTACAGGAAACTACGAAGAACAGAAAAGAGTATCAGATTACCAGTAGAAGCTAAAAACCAAAAAACCCCAACCCTTACTGGACTTAGTCCTTGGTAATTAAAGCATTTTCAGACTCTAACAGATGTGTTAGAAACACTTAAAAGCACTTCCCAGATACCTGAAAGTGCACATTCTCTCTTCTGCAAACTCAGCACTACAGAAACCCAGGAGGAAAAACTCAGCACTACGCTTCCTAACCGCTGTTTTCTTACTTTAACAGAAGGAACAGTCACCCCACTAACTTCTCTTATACGAGCTTTTTAGGCTACTGTTACCCATTTGGCCTTATTTCAAGGAATAAATCAAGGTGCTGGGTCTGAATCCAGGTGGCAGCTCTTACCCTATAATTAAGAAGGTTCCTCCCAAGCCCAGGTTTTACCTCATCTCCATGGAACTACTACAAAACCTCAATGCATCAGGTTTCAGAGAACGATCTCAAATACCCATGTTTGTCACCTATAAAGGCACGTGACAAACTTAGTACAGGCCCTGAGTCCTAATCACACTAAAACCACAGATTGATATGCAAGTCCTAGTCTTCCTGCTCTGTGCTGGTAAAGTGATCTAGCTGATGGGGCCAGGAGAAAGCCACAACACTATGGTGTCTGAGACAGGGCCACAGAAACACTTTGTCTTAAACAGACTGGGAAAAGATAATAGTCCAGCTGTTCCAACATGGAAAGAGATCCTCTTGCAGCAATAAAAAATTTGGGTTCAGATCAAGCAACTCTTCATTTCTGGGCCAGGCTCTTTTGAGAGAACTCAGGACACCAGCTCAAGGCACCGGCACCTGACCGTGAGCTTTCCTCAGGTGACTGTTTCCTGCAATTTTTGTTTCCCTGGCCATAGCTTTGGCAGCTGTAGAGTTTCAGGACTCAACCCTAAAACCATATGAAATATTTAGGGATACTCAGGGTAGCTCAGTCCAACATAGGCTGTCTCTTGTTGAAAGCTGGAAGCTGACTGGTGCGGTTGACACGCCTGAGGGATGGGATGCCATCCAGAGGGACCTGGACAAGCTCAATAAGCGGGCCTGTGTGAACCTTGTGAGGTTCAACAAGGCCAAGTGCAGGGTCCTGCACCTAGGTTGGAGAAACCCCAAGTATCAATACAGGCTGGGGGATGAAGGGATAGAGAGCAGCCCTGCTGAGAAGGACTTGGGGATACTGACGGATGAAAACCTGGACATGAGCTGACAATGTGCGCTCACAGCCCAGAAAGCCAAGAACATCCTGGGCTGCATCAAAAGAAGCCTGGCCAGCAGGGTGAGGGAGGTAATTCTTCTCCTCTACTCCACTCTTGTGGGACCCCACCTGGAGTACTGCGTCCAGTTCTGAAGCCCTCAGCACAGGAAAGACACGGACCTGTTGGAGCAAGTCCAGAGGAGGCCACAAAGATGATCAGAGGACTGGAGCACCTCTCGTATGAGGACAGGCTGAGAGAGTTGGGGTTGTTCAGCCTGGAGAAGAGAAGGCTCCGAGGAGACCTTATTGTGGCCTTCCATTCCCTAAAGTGGGCTTATAAGAAAGATGGGGACAGACTTTTTAGTAGGGCCTGTTGTGACAGGACAAGGGGTAATGTTTTTAAACTAAAAGAGGGTAGATTTACACTAGATTTAAGGAAGGTATTTGTTCCTGTGAGGGTGGTGAAACACTGGAACATGTCTCCCAGAGAGGTGGTAGATGTCCCATCCCTGGAAACATTCAAGGTCAGGTTGGCTGGGGCTCTGAGCAACCTGGTCTAGTTGAAGATGTCCCTGCTCATTGCAGGGGGAGTTGGACTAGGTGACCTTTAAAGGTCCCTTCCAACCCAAACTATTCTATGATTTTATGATTCTAAGTAAACCCCTTTCCATTTCCATACATCAGGACATGTTTAGATGTCTCTTGTCTCCTCCAAGAAAGGCAAGTGGGCAGGTCTGGTCCAGGGCTCTCTGCAGTTCGGCTGTTCTGAGTCTCCTCTGTTCTGCTTGGAAAGTCATGCTGATTTGTGCCTTGGAGTACCAGACGTTAGACGTAACCTCTACCTGGTGAGATGTAGAACCACCAGACAACAGTTATCTCCTGCTGAGTATGGAAATATGTCATTTGGAGTAGAATAGCAGCAGTAGAAAATACTGAAAGCAGCTTATCTTAGAATGACCTTACTGTGGTGGCTAGGTGCTTTCCTGGGAAATATTTAATTCCCGCATGCCAACAAGGCAACCTAACAATCTCCAGTGAGAACTTTATATCTACTGGTTTATAGGATTAACAAAAAAGGGGAGCTCCTCCTCCATTTTGTGAGCTTAAAATGAAAAACATGGCCAGTCGGAAGTATCCAAGTACTTAAAAGCAACCCGCTCAGTGTTTCAGTTCACCTGGAAAAGCTATTTTAAGAAATAAAATAATTTACAAGAGCATAAAGAAGTAGCTTATCCTCAGGGAGTGACATGAATTACAGTTACAGCACATCTATATCAGACTTCGAAGACTCCATACAGAGGGTCTCTGTAAACAGGCGTGTGTGTTTTCTGAACCTTTAAATATATATTTTTTGATCAGAGTTGTATCTTTTTTCATTTTGTGTTCCAACGCTCCTCTGAGGCTACTCATGCACCATACTGGCTTGAAGTGGTACATCTGTTCCTTCATTATGCTCTGCTCAGGTCTTTAAATACTTGGAGCAAACCCCAGGCTCCAGATTTACCTGCTATTTTAATACAGCTGAACTATCTCTTCTCTACTTGGCAGTCAGTGTTATCGCACAGGCTGTAGAGTTGAAGATCGTAAATTTTTCTTTGTGCCCAATAAATGCGCTCTTTCCATAGGTTAATGCTTGTATCCTGCAATTATTCCGAACAGGTGGGCGCCCTGACACTTGCCATTAGCCAGTCCACCACACACAAATGTATTGATCAAGACGAAGATGCACTTCTGACTGGTGCTAATCAATGTATCCGTTCTCCAAGGGTTTTTACAGTGCAACGAGCAGGAAATATATATATATACACCACTGCTGAGTTTCTCCCTCTTCAGGGAGCAACTGAGTGCACTTACGGAAGAGCTGATGTACTGATTCGCAGTAAAGTGAAATGACATCTCCAAATAAAATTTTAATCTTTAGTATGTATGTAAAGTTCGGAGGAAGACTGATGGGCAGGCTTGCAAAGTTGGCAGAATTGTAGCGCTTCATATACAGCTATGGAGCTACTTTGCAATTGTGCCTTTTATTGGGAGTTTTCCAAAGTTAACTAGAGCTCGACCTGCTTTTAGACACACACCCCCCCAAAGAAGACAAATGATGCCACAGGAAGCGTTTTTGGTGGGGAATTTGTAGTTTCTGTTCCCACTAAGCTGGCGCCAAACACATTCCTCGGTGCGTTCTTGGGCTTTTTGCTTTTGGAGGTGGTATTCTCAAACTCCGTACCCGTGGCTGATCTTTAACTCAGCAGGCTTCACCTCCTGGCTTGGAATTGCAGCCCTGAGCTGACGGTGTCGAGCAAGAGCCATGCCTTCTCTGTTAGTCCAACGTTACTTACAAAAACGAACGGATCAGTCCTCTGCACACATTCGCGAAATCAAAGCTTGCTGAAGGCTGGCCTTGTAAACGTATTGCACTCAAATTTACAGTTAAGACCGAAGATCTCTTTTTCACATGAGATTTGATGAGCCGCTCTCCACTGGACCTTTCATTAGATATTCAGAGAATGCTACGTCTTCTCTCCAGTCGGTGGTGCCATTTGCCACCCTCAGTAAAGTCTGGCGTGTCGTCTCTGATAAGGTGACTGATAAGGTGGGAGATGAAGGGCTTTAATAAGCTGCGGTTGGGATTCTGGGTCAGCGCAAACCAGCGTTGACCCCAGGGGAGGTCACGAAGAGCATCTGAGGTTACCTGAGGTTCAGGTGGCACAGCAAAAATGATGCAGAGGGGAAAAAAACCAACCCTCTAAAACCTTCTGTTTACAGTGAGGCAGTTTGCCTGAGGTAGGTGACAAAAAGTGTACTGTAATCAATCCCCACAGTTTCTACTGTATTCTCATAGTTACATTCCACTCATCATGACAGGATGGGAATTCAATAACTCTCGTTTTTTGGCCTGATCTCAAAGTGCACACACCAAATATGCACGTTTGGCTCTTAACGTGTCTCTGAACCAAAGATAACCGAACCAGACATTTTTATAAAGTCGCGTCATACCTGAACAGTCATAAAAGATTTCTGTAAAACATACAGCTGAACGCTGTCACCAGCTGACCCATTTCTCATTGACTACTCTGTCCACGGGACAAAACTCCTTCTGAGAGGCACAAAAGGAACCTAGGAATTCTTAATCTCAAAATTCGATGTGTAATCCACTGGCACAGCGTGTGTCGTGTATTTTAATAGCCAGCGTACATAGATATAAGTGTACAACTGCAAGCAGCTAATGGGTTTACTCTTTTAATGGAGGAAGTCTTGGCTGCTAATCTGAAGGCCCTGGGGTCAAACCCTACTGATGACCCAACTTAAATTGTTGTTTTATTAAGTAAAGACTTAAATATGATTGATATAATTTAAGCTATTTAATCTTCCATTATAGAATGATTAAGATTCATCCATCTGTTCCATAATCAATGATGTTAATAAAGTTATGAAGCTAATAGTATAACAAGTGTTTTTGCTAATCCCAAATTGTTGAGATAGTTCTCAGCTGGGAGCAGTGAGGGACACAGCAGGAGGAACAGTCCATCTCTATTAGGGGTGATTAGTATAACTTTAAGCTATAATTACTTGGATACGTTCACACAGGAGGCTGCTACCCAGCCACTAAGTATCCTTAAGAGGATGATCTTTTGTACCAAAAGGTCCAGCAGTTTTTTCTGACAGTTGAGATGTTCATCTCCACCAGGTGCCTGAAGGGTGACTCATGCATACAAAGTGCTTCAGATGGACGGTGGCCCTTTTTTTTTTTTTTTTTTAAGTGACTGACAATTAAAAAAGATGATATATCATCACAATTAAAAAAGATGATATATCATCTTTCAAGCTCGTTCCTTTAAGGGGATACCCAGCAGTTAAGCAGCATGAAGGTTTTAGTAAGCTGAAGGCACCTTGTGCAGCCTGCTATCTCCATAGTCGCCCTGGCGCATCGAGAACTTCCCTGGCTGTTTGGCATTGCCACTTTTTCCAATGAGCTAGAAAGAAACTAATGGAAAACACGTGAAATCTCAGGGAAATGTCTTCTACCCTGGAATCTGAAAACCACAGTGTTCCATTCTCAGATGCCTGCTAGGAGCAGCTCCAGGCCGTATGGGTCTGGCAGCTCATGGGTATCTATCGATAAAAACAGCAAAACAGGGACACTTCATCCTTCCTAATGGCAGTGCATTCTCCTCCCCCAGCGCTGGGGTACTCTATTCCTCAACCATTTCATGATTGCAGATAGTTTTCCTAAGCGTTCATGAAAAATACACTGAGGTCTAGATGTCAGGAAAGCCCTCTTCTCTCTGCAAAGATACGCAAAGAGAGGATAAAAAAGGTAATAACTGATATCTCAAGAACCGCGTCTGTGAGACTGCGAGCCTGCAGAAAGCTAATACCGCAGTGTGCAGACGGAAGGGCTTCGACAGTCTTTTCTGGATGCTGAGTGTAGTGGTCGGTTTTGATTTCTGATCGGAGCTGAAGATGCACCCAAGGAAAAGGTGCTACTGCAATTTAGCCAAACTCTTAAATGAAGAAAACGTCACTGGAGAGGGCTTTGAAGCCAGGTCTCTGACACTACAAACAGTCATGTCATTGTACGTGATCCACCTTAAAATCACACGTGTTGCCTGCACTCCGCTTCCCTTTGAATGTTATTTAAAACTCAGGTTTCTGGTGAGTTGGATGCACCTTCTTCTAATTTTCCATTGACATTTTAGATTGGCCTGAGATTGGTCTTTTCCTATTTGGCATCAATTTTTAAATGGAATCTTCTTTCTCTCTGTTTTTATTTCTTTGCTATACGCAAAGCCAGTATCCTATATCCTCCTCAGCTTTATTATTACTAGCCTAGACAAGCTTTGTACACCTGGAGAATACTTACATCCTGAAATACAATAATGTGCAGAAACCTAGAGGGAGCCCAAATGTTTACATCTTTACCAGATCTATCGCACTGGTGGCTTGGAGTTGTACGTACTCGCTGATTAAAGGATGACTTTCCCTTCATCTGGTGTTTCTGATGAAATTCCGGATTGCAGCCAGAGTTCCTTTTAATGTTGTGTTTGTATTTTGTTTAAGTTCTGCATATATAATATTCCAGACCCGTTCAAAACCATCAGTGCCTTTCAAATTTGCATCAGCCGCGGGGTTCATTAACGCATCTGTTTCGTGTCAAGGTAATCATGAAAACTTTTTTTCAACTCTTTAGACTCAATAAGCCTTCGAACCGGTACCCTCTTTCCGATACATTTCTCATTCAGCTCAGCTAAATATCTGCTGTTTAGCCAGTGTCTTGCTCATCTTATTGTTTTGCCAATGCTCCGTTGACTGACATTTACATCAGACACTTCACCAAAACCTTAACCCAACTCCTAGTTCCATACATTTGATTCACATTTGGCTTCTCAGGTATTTTGCCTTCAGGGTTCTCAATTTTTCTTAAGACTGGGTTCTACTACTTGTGCGTTAGCAACCGGAATTGGAAGAGGGGGAAAGGACAACAAAAGGACGCTCACCTGAAAAAAAAAAAGGAGAAGAAAATGGAAGGAAATATTTATTGTTTATTCAAAATTCTGAGAGTTTTTAGAACTTAAATACAAATGTTCAAAGTAGAACTGTAGAAATATGGAAGAAGGATAACAATAAAGATAAGAAATGAAGACATGTAAAATACAAATATTAAATATAGAGTTGCCTAGAAACTTCTCTGGTGTCTTTCCAAGCTTGCTGCCCTCTGACAGCTTAGATAATCTGTTCGCGTTCCTCATAGTCTTTATTCAGTTTCAACTTTTATTCAGTTTTCCTGAGAAAGAACTCAACAGAAACTGACCCAGGACTACAGTTAGTTTTGACATCTTATTTACTCAATACTGAGATAACTTTCAAAGATAAAATATCTATTTTAGTTTTCCTTCTGAATAGTAAGCTTTGTGGGTTTTTTTTTCCTACTTACCTCCTTTCCCGTTTGCAAGTTGCATCCATAAATGCCACAAAGAAGGTTTATCTCATGAGCAAAGCATCAGCACTTATGTCTTTATCTACAAAGGGAAATAAAGGGGAATTATTTTCTACCCTTTTCCACCAGCTGTGGAATCAGCGAATGGACCTTATTTCATTTTATCACAAGATCAAATATATTTAGAATTCTATACTTGCATTAGTTTACATTTTAAGTCACTTACTCTGCTAACTGGTTTTGTTTTTTTTTTTTATATTTGAAGTTGCAAAGTTCTTGATACAACTTAAAATGAAGCCTCTCTATTCGTAAGCGGGTAAAACCAGGTAATTGCGATATAAGCAAAACGCCAGCCGCTTGCTCCTGCCCCAAAATAAATGGCAAGTGCTCAGACCTGCACGTGCATCAAAGAAACGAACGTGCACGGATTGAAGTGAGCGCAATATGGAGCGGTGTGACACACAGTTCAGATTAAACGAAGACGCTGCTGTGGAACAGGGTCGTCATTACTGCTTCGAGTGCTATAGAACGAAAACCACTTGTCTAAGAGGAAAAGGCGCTACGTACCAGAAAACTGCAAAGCCTTACTGCTCCTTCTTTGCAAGCGGGCGGTTATGTCTGCCGCTAGGGCTGTACACAAAATCTGCCACCAATTGTCTCTGTAGTTAGATGCTGTTGTTGTTTCAGCAAAACTAGGATTTCCAACAGACTGCATCAGGTCCAGCTGAATCACTTTATCTCCTGGCAGAAACAGCCCGATACGGGAGCGTACCCTGCACTCTGGAGCACCGTTGCTAAAGCTTTCCTAAGGTCTCACCTACTTGCCTCATCGTAAAAATCATGAAATGTCAAGCGTTCTCTGGATTGCTGTGCCATACAGTCTGGATTAGAGCATTAATCCAGCAGAAGATAATTAGTCTCATCGCTACTCTGTTTAGACACCGTGACATTGAGGCCTTTTATTTCAGCCCTCCCATAAAAACGTGAAAATAAATGGAGCATTTTTTTCCACAAAGGTCCTTGAATCCCCAGAGGGATCTGTGCGATCCCCGGGGTAAGCGTCACACCTGCTTCTCACCGTGATGTTCCAGAAGTGGTTGGGTCCTTCAGCCCTAAAGATTTGGGCTGAGCTGGGGTAGTTAAGGCTCACAGCCCCTTTCGGTATTTGTGAGTCAGCCGAGGTGGCAACTTAATACCTGCTCTAAAGAGCCAACTGGTCAGTTACAATGCCTGTATATCGACAAACCAGAGTACTGTGGCTCCTAAAGACCAAATCACACTCTTAACAGTGATCAGGAATATTCGATTAGTTGTAAACTTGAGGTTCACAAACCAGTTAATGGTAGATATTGGTAGTACTAAACCTATTTTCATTTTTTGGTTTCATCTTTCAGCAGAAAGACTTCCCATTGCAGTGCGTTGCAATATGGGAAATAAAAATAATTCCTCTATCAACACAGCTGCATAAATGTGTCATAGCCACTCTGAACAGGAAAAATTGCTAACCAGCTCACACAATAAAAACTAAATATTGGACCAAAACACTGAACACTTTGCAGAGTTTTCACTTTATTTCACAAAAGAGATTAACTGGATTCAAGGTGGGCTTGCAGACAGGCTATTGTAAATTGGACCAGAAATCATCAGCCACCTACAGTCTGAATTTGACCCCATTATATTAAACAAAGAGCCCTGAGAAATAATTGAGCTGGGAGCTGCACAACAGCCTAAACCCCTGCTGGCTGGCAGTGTCCAGCAGAGAACAAATGAACCCACCACTAATGGTAGTCAACAGCTTCTTCAGAGGACTGAACTTATCAACCTCTAAAGAAAAAACAATATTCTGCCTGGTCCTTAAACAACCAACCTGATGTAGGCAAGCTGGCCAAATTCTCAGCTGCTGCAGATTGTTACAGCTCTTCTGAAATCAAAAGATCAATGAGAATTTAGATAAAGACCTTGTCGACTTCTTGCCCATCTGAAAACGAGTAACGAACAAGCTCCAACGTTATTCGGCGCGTAGAACCCCGCTTACTCGTGTGGGCATTATAGATGGCACGATCTCTCGGCAGTCTGGGTGCAGAGACAGAGCCCCCAGAAGCGCTGATGCACGATTATCATACGTTATCATGCACAAGGGCTGACTGAACAGGTGTGCTCCTCCCCAGGTCAACACGGTAAGTCTCTAATGTGCCAATAGCTCATCAGAAAACACCGTCACAGGCTCTGAATTCGGTCCTTCCCCGGTGACGGCAGCTGCCTGAGCGATGGAGGCAAGATCAGGTTTTTTCCACTTTGGCATTTTTAACATAGCGGAGCGTTAAGTAGCTTCTGCGCTAGAATAAATTGTGCGGATCCACCGCTATGTGTTTTGCAGGCATAATAAGGAGTACTGTGACTCTACAAACATAAAAGTGTTGATGACTTTCTGGCAGTGGTCACTGCTATCAGCTATGGCTCGTGACATTCATGCTGCAAGTTAATGGAATAAATACAAGCTTCCTACCTAAATGAGTTGGGATACAAAGCCCAGCTGCTATGTGGAGAAGAGAGAATTAAATAAACCGTGCCCCACTTAAACTCCCCAGCACACCGTGATTTCTCTCTGAATGTGGCACCGTTCAAAAAAAAATAAAATAAAAAAAAACCCCTTCCATTCTTTTTGCAGAAGTCAAAAGAGCAGGTAATTAAACCAGAAGCTGAAGGTGCTGCCCCGTGCCAGGCCTGACCCTGCCGCTCCCGCGGTGCTCAGGCAGCCACAGCTGGGGCAGGAGGGATGGGGACCCTGCAGCACGGCTCTCTGCTGACCTGTTGGCTCCAGAGGGGGCAAACTCGTCCATCTAGTCAGATGCCACCAAGGAAAGAAGGTCCTCCTTTCCCACCCGGAGCCGTTTCAAGCTTCCCTCATTCCTCCACAGGGCTTGTCCTCGGCAGGGTTTATACTGGGGAAGGGGGTGGGCAGCACAGAAATCTTCGCTCAACTGTAAAAAGAGCTCGTGCACGCTGGGAGAGTCTTGCGTTTCACCAGAAACTCTTTTCGCCTTTAAAGTTTTTAACGGTGAAAATTTCCTCCTTGACAAATTGGTCAGTTAAGGTCTTCTCGGGTTCTTCCAAACGCCCTTCTGAGCGCAGGGACTTGCGGCGCAGGTCTGAGTTTCAGCAGAGTCTGAGGCAGAGACGGTGTATCATCTGCAGTGTGCATGTAGGGTACGCCGATAATTCTGGTACCACACAGCAGGTCAGCCTGATTAGGACTCTTTTGCCATACACTGTGTTTTGCCTTTTTTCTGCAACTGATCAGGGAATCTCAGCATTAATTAAATCTCTTGATGTACTTAGACAGCTTGTGGAATAAGTGGTAAGATATTAGAGACACTGAACTTGTTCATTTGATTTCATCCCTGTAACCCGAGCTCCAATTTAATGTTGTACCTTCTACCCTCTTGAAGATTAATTACCGCACCAGTTAGCAAGTCATCTCACCTTCTTTCATTTGTGAAGAGTGTAAGTCAGTAGCACTGTAACTCAGGTATTACTCTGGCTTCGTACATGACCGGTGAAAATTCAGTTAAGGATTTAGCAGTTAAATATGTTTAGCACTACAACACTCTTTTCTGAAAACCATCTCTAGGGCCAACTCAAGCGCGGTCATGTTATAGGTGAAGGAATACAACTAACATTTAAATTCTCTTTTCAGTTGTCTCAGTATAGACAGAGACATCTCTGTTCACTGTCCATTGGTGGAGGCCCCATCCCTGGAGACATTCAAGGTGAAGCTGGATGAGGCTCTGAGCAACCTGATCTAGTTGAAGATGTCCCTGCTGACTGCAGGGGGGTTGGACTAGATGGCCTTTAGAGGTCTCTTCCAACGCAACACATTCTGTGATTCTATGATCTCAGTATAGACACAGACGCCCTCACCCCCAGCTCCCAATGTGAGAGTTTGCTGGATTTACACTTGTGGAAGGGAGCAGATGTTAATTCTTTCGGGTTGTTTTGTTATTTTTTAGCATATAAGGGCTTTGTAAGAGTGCCTTAATGTTGGCAGGAGCACAGCAGAACTGATTTTGCAGCTATATGGTGCAACCCTCACCTGTCCCGGCTGGCTCTGCAGTGGTCTGAGGACACAGCAGAGGGTGCATGAGCAGCTCTGTAGGGTACCAAGGTGTCCTGTTCATGATACCTC
Organism: Alca torda; assembly: GCA_008658365.1. Taxonomy (NCBI): domain Eukaryota; kingdom Metazoa; phylum Chordata; class Aves; order Charadriiformes; family Alcidae; genus Alca; species Alca torda. Next base: position 35,907,361 of record CM018084.1, on the reverse strand, counting down.
TGCTCTGGACACTTCATCTGTCTAAATCAGACAAGGTTCACAGAGAACTTAATGAGATTCCATGTTGTGGTAGCTCTGCCGTGAGGAGGCTCCAGCACAAGGCGACCAGCTGGCAGCAGGTTTGCACTTTTGCCAGAAATACAATTCTGGCAGTGAAAGAACACACCACAACTTGAAAATGTAACGAAGTAGGGACATAGGAAAGCAAGGCGGTATAGACATGCTCTTCAGCTTAAGAACTACACACGTTCAAGAGGATTTAGGTTGCTGGAGAGTAACTTCTTTGAAAAGTTAGTGGCCAGAAGGATATTAATTTTAACTTCTCAGACACTCAGCCAAGCATATTTTCCTGTCAAAATGAAATTGATTAACTCCCATCCATTTTTAGAAGTCCATAATAGGTGCAAATGTAGCCTTAGATGCAGCTGAGGTTTTAGATAGTCTTGGTTAATGTATTTAAGTCCAACAAACCCAAGCACTAGCCACGTACAGAAAGGTTCAGAAAGATGTTACGTGCGAGCCCAGGCAAACCTAAGTCTGCATCACAGCTTCCCAATGGTCCTCTCCTTGCTCCGAAGAGCGTCCCTAGTTTTGTAGACAACCACTCCTTGTCATCTCGATGCTTACCACAATTATACATAATAAAAAAAAAAAAAAAAAAAAACGCTCCAAAACTGTGCTTCCTTATGCGCCGAAACCTGCCCCAGTCCTGGTGGGCACTTGTTTTGCCAATGAAACACCCACCAGTCCCTGCAATCACTGCAGTTCTCAGCACTGCTGTTAATGCGGACGTTGTTTCTTGCAGTGCCCACTAACCGTGTTGCTCTGTGCAATGGCACCGACATTCCCATCCTCGCTATCCAAAATACGGTACGTACACAGCCTTTTCCCAACACGGACACCAGTGACTCTTTCCTAGAAGCCCTTGTCCCAGGAAGGCCAAAGGTGGTTTCTCGATTTATGCCCTTAGGGTTAATGGATTTTTCCGATGGATTTCCACCGCCCGCCCCCCGCCCCGCAGGATCCAATCTCTACATTGTTTCTCCATACACCTCCTAAAGGGCTGCTTACAGCACCATCGAGAACCCACCGCAGTTGCCTCCAGGAATATTCTGAAGCCCAGCATTTGTTTTCTTAACTTTCTTTTAGGTTCCTTCAGTTATACACCCTAGAAACGCATCCAAGCACAAGCATCGCTGTCTGCTTTAGCAGGGCACCAGGTTGCCTGTTACAGACAACATGCAACAAGTCCTGCATTAATTCACACGTCCATCCCTTATCTTGACATCTGAAAATGGCACCTTCTGGCAGCTTCCCCTTTGGTATTGTCTTTCTTTTAAGGATGATGTATAGTGGCAATTTTGCTTTATCTGCTAAGACCACCAGCAAAGTGGCAATCCCATTTTTTCATTGGCAGTGTTTTTGATAAGTGATTTGGGCTTTTTTATTGCACGGTAATATGGTGTCTGAAAAAACCAATGTATGTCTAAAGAAAAAAAGGGGTGTTTGATTTGTGTTGCCTGAGCGTATTAGTAAACATTTGTGAATTTTATGTATTGCTGCATAGTGTTGAAATTCTACTCCTTTTTCACAGTCAAAAGTGACTTTATCCCAGTGTTGTTTTATATCTAACATCTTGAGCCTGACTATTACGTCATTTATACATGCCAAAAAATGCTGGGTTTGACTTTCAGTTCAGCAAGATCTATGGCTGTGAAGAAGTTTTTAATTGTGATGGGAACAAAATTTGATGAGATTTTTTTTTTTTTTGTTAGAAATTTCCTAATCCGGATAACCCATTCTGAATTCCAATATTAACAGAATCATTTATTTATTTCATTTTTTTCTTTCTATAAAACCTATAGAAAGGCACAGGCAGGAATCTACTAAGAAATTTTCATCATTTTTTTATGCCATGGTGCACGAGGTTTCCGAAGCATCTTCAAAAGGCAGGAATCTATTGCTTAAAGTATTCAGTAGTAAGGGTAGTCAAGATGTTTTAACTACTAGAGTGAAAATTTTATATGCATATATATATATATTATATAGTATAAATTATATTATATATAAACCAGGGGTAAGTAAGCAGTAGAAAGCGTTCATTCTGTCCTCAGCTTTGAAGGAGCCGGTGGCTCAGAGCAGCCGCTTTGGCTGCTTTTGTTTGTCGTCCTGAAGAGGAGGAGCAGGAGAGCGGCAGCTCTCAGGGCTTCCCCTCCCTGGGGTAAGCGGTGGAGGCTAATTAGGCAACATCGCTAGTGAAGGGCTGTACTGGAGTAGCTAAGGAAGATGCCTGTCACTGCTGACCATCTTAATAATGCACCTTCTAATTTCACCTAACATCTGCCCATTACCGCAAATCTATGCTTTCTAATGACAAAAAGATATAAATCTGATCAGATAAAATGTCATCTAATGATGAAACCGATAAAGCATTTGATTTTCCTAGTGCCGACAAGGGTACCCTTAAAACTTAAAGGGTACCCCGGTACCCTTAAAACTGGGGTACAAGGCTTCTCCCTCCACATCCAGCATCCTGGTGTATTCCTTCACAGTGCAAAGAGAAGAGGACACTAACAGGGCTCCCCCCTTGAATGACACAGCCCAGTTTAGGAGCTGGAAAACACACGGATCGGTGTGGAAGACCTGTCTTCTGGTGACCAACAAAGCTCGTGAATGCTTCCTGGTGTGAACAAATCAGTGGGGAAAGTGCAGGAGTCTGTAACTTGTTGGAATTACAGGAGTTTGGAGCTCAATCTTGCACCGCGTGAGGGTCCTTCAGCTGCCCTGCTTTCCAGAGACAGGGATTCTGTGCTATCCCACAGAAAACGACACTAACCACGCGATGAGCGGGGAGGTACCATGCCCTGTGGGCACAGCGACCCTTCTCGCAATAAACAGCCTGGCTGGACACACCTGACGTGAGTTACGAGCGCAGGGCGCGCAGCAGTAGACAGCTTAATTAAATATGTCTGTCTGCACGCGTGCCTGTGGGATTCCTGGGATAACACAAGGTGGGAGCGATGCTGCTCTGGCCTGCGGCACAGGGACACGGGTGGTTTGCAGCAGATCCACAGACGTGTCCATGCGGTATCAAAGCACCTCCTGGCTCTGCCTTGGGATCCACACCGGGACGCCACGGGCTTTCGCTGGTGACAACCCACCGCACCTCCGTTTCTCCTGCTGCCTCCATTGTACACTTTCCCTGTTGTAAACTTCAGGTACCTTGCTCACTCGTCAAAGAAGATGAGACAATCACCTTCCTTAATGGAAGAGTGCCAAGAAGAACGCAGGCAGTCACCAGCCCGTGTCTCCTGTTCGCCTGTCTGCCCTGTGGCTGACGCAAACAAAGCCAAAGCAGTTTTAACATCTGGGATATGCTGAAAAAGCCACCGTGGGAATGTTACGAAAAGTTTTTTCCTTGTCAGTGGACCAGAGAGGACCTTTGGGTTTTGAATCCCTAAAGGTTGGGAATTATTTTTCTGAAGATATATATATTATATATTATACATTAGATAGATAGATAGATAGATAGATAGATAGATAGATAGATTCTTCATATAGTAAATGCTGATCTACACACACTGATAAGTTCAAGCTTTTGATGAAAGAAGTTTTTACCTGCCATCATCACACGTTATTATGCCACGTGAGCTCCTTCTGGCCTGCAGCGTCCTCCTTGAGCTGAAGCAGAGGAGATGATTTTGGTTCTCCCTTTTCCTAAAGGGAAAAAGAAAGAGAAAAACCCCAGACGCCCGCAGCCCACCACTACACCCTCGCCCCTCCCCAGCCTGGCAGCTCCTTTCCTTCGCGCTCTGGTGCCAGGCTGACTAACGGTACTTCCCTCCCCAGGCTAAAAGGATGGACACAGTTTCATCAAAGGCTTTCATCTGGGCTTTCTCATATCAATGCAAAGAGAGAAACGCTAGTTACAGGGGCCAAAGCAGAAATCTGTGTTTGGTCACCATATTAAGTTGCCCGTGTTTCTTTGTCCACGGCTTCATCTTTCAGGCCCGTCACTCCCTGGGGATTTTTCAGAGCTTACCTCTCCGAGGTTGTTCTACCAGATGTCTTCTTACACTGTCTTTCACTGGAATTTGTGACCCAAAAGACACAACTTACAGTCTTATTTTTTTTTTTTTTGACCAGCAGGAGTGACGCTGCCAGAGAAATAATCTTGATTTTTTTATTTTTTTTTTATCTTCCTGGATTTTCATTCCGGTAAAGAACCGAAAAAACCTGAAATGTCTGAATTTTCCACAGAACGGAAATTCTGGCTCCCCACTGACCCTCTGAATGAGATGGAGATTCACCTTCCTATCAGCAAAGCGGCTTGTGAATTTTCTGGTTAAATGTATCATTTTATGTCGCCTATAAGCTGATAATAATTAGAAGGTATCTGCATTAGGAGCAGGAGCGCATTTGCCTTTTTGGAAAGTTCGTATTTTGGTACGCATCTAAACTTTGCACCTGATGCCCACGGCTAGTGGATGCGAGCGGGTTTTGGAAAATAAAGCTGCGCCGTGATGATGAACATCAAATTAGATTACCCTGGAAATTGCAGCGGCGATGACTTCAGCTCGTTTAGAGCCGTGAGGTTCTCAAGGATAGACAAAAGCCAAGGCGGGAGGAAGCCACCCAGCCCTTCTAGAGCTGAGTAAAGGCAGGGTGCTTCCTGGCATCCCAGCCCTGGAGATGAGGTCATTGGGAAAGCTGATTTTATTAATGGCGTGACGGCATTAGTAAAATCAACCTGCAGGTCTGACGTAGAGGTGAGGTGGCAGCCAAACCGCCCAGCGCAGTAAAAGCAGAGGCTAGCGGAGAGGGGCAGCGGGGACGCTGCAAACGCTGCGAAGAGCAGATGATGTGAGCCGGGTGGGAGCCCCGTCCCACCCCAGCAGACACGCCAGGCTCCGCTCTGAAAAGCTGGAACCACGCAACGGGATACGCCCGGCAAATGGCTGCTCCGTCCAGCCCTTCAGGCAATAAGCCCATTTCCCCACGTGTTTCGGGCTCGAATTCATCCGTACACGGGAGAAAGCGCTTGCTGGAGGCTTTGCCGTCAGGGCTGCGGTAGCGCTGGTAGGAGAGCACTGGGCCAGTAGAGGAGAAGGGCTGCGGGACTCCACCTTCCAAGGGCGACGCTGTCTGTATGTGACACGTCTTTCAGGCGATTATGGCTGAGAACCGTTTGTATTTTAATAAGGGAACGACTACGCAAGTGGGCACAATGGGAGTTTTGCCTGAAGTGGGGGTGACTGAAGCTCCTGGGAGCCTGTCGCACACTTTTCCCCACTGCCAAAGCCCAGGGGAATTAAAGCTCACGGTGCAGTTAACAGGTACACTTGTGAAACCGCTCGGGCGCCTTCTTTTCCTGCAAACCAATATGCCCCCCAGCACCACCACAGCCGCCTCCTCCCACTTAGGCAACGCAGCCCACGGTTGGTTTTATTATGGTTCTGTCACTTCGCGCAGTCCGGTTTTATTTCAATAATAAAAATATAGAAATATAATTAGCATCTTTGTTTCAAGGCCCCCGAGTTTCTAAATTACCACGTGTGACAACCGTTATGGCAGCGAAATCGTTAAAATCATGTAAATGCTTAAACCATGTAGGCCTGGGAGATTATAGTTTCATTAGAGAAAAGGCTATAAAGTTAGACCTAGGTAATTACCTTTCCCATTAATGCTCGAAAATTCTTTGCTCCACTGAGAAGTGATTGTGGTGCATCGTGCCTTCTGTGCTTTTACATTCAAGCTGCAGGAGCCTTTATTTCATCAGCACAAACTGCAAGGAAACAGCGGCAGCCTTCCAGGTGTACTTTGCAAATTGGGGTTTAAATGTGGAACGCATCAAATTAAAATTCAATATTAATTATTTTGTCTTGCTAGGAGCCTGAGTAGTTTAAAGCAGCAAGGGTAATTGTCTAACTCATTGTATGTGTCTACAGCGAACTTAATCATTATGTCAGCTTCCTAATAAAAGGTTATTATAGAAACAAAGATCCCAATTTTACATATGGTAGGCAAGGGAGAATTCGAAGCGCTAGTCTCCAAGGTAGACTTGAGGTTCTTGACAAATGATGCCCATGCTGTGATCAGATACTTAACAAGAAATCTCGTTATTAACTAGGCCTGTACAGATAATTAGCACTTGAGCTTCAAATTTTAAATCTGGCTTGAGATGTATAATTTATCAAAAGCCCTAGCTCGCTGTCAAAGTCCTATAATAAGGCAGTATTATTGATGAATTGAGATTAAGAGCAGATTGAAGAGAAAATTAGGCCACTGGTTAGTCTGAAAGGTCTGATTTCAATATTTGCAGTACTAATTTGGTATTATTTTGGTAAATGGATGTGGTCCCCAAGTGCTGCAGAGTATAAAAGAATAAACTGTACGTCATTATTGTAACAAAAAAAAAGTATTGTTTACTGTATGCCGAATTTTGCAGCACTAGCAGTCTGGTTAATAAGCTTCTTTAGAGGATAAGTGTACCTGTTTATAGTGCATTAATTTGTTATAAGACATAGAGAACGCCTGGCTTTTATTCACAGTTAGAAAATGTAGCTTCTTTACCTCAAAAATTCTTTGCATTAGACTAATGACGATGGAGTGCGCCAATTCCTAATTCAGCTGTTTCATTTATACCTTCGAATTGTCTTTCACGCATTCTTTACGCTGGAATGCGGATAAGCACCATTTTGTATATTCAAGCTACATAAAAAGAGCAATCTTTTTTTTTTTTTTTAATGATCGCCGGTAGCACTTCATTGCAAGTGGTTCCAAGAAAGAAAATGAAGGAGTGACCGTATGCAATCGAGCTACGGCAAACTGCAGCTGCAAAGGTGTTACATATACACATTCGTGACCCTTAGTATGCTAAATCTTTTTGATACACAATAAAATGACATTTAGGGCAATATCTGATTCCGTGAGGTAAAACGTAACGTTGGGACAAACTCTATTTTTAATCCTTAAACCCAAGCACACAAGATCGTATCAGAAAGGCGTTTATATCCTGTCAAATATGTATCAAATGCAACCGCGTGTCATCGTATTAATCTTATATATCACATCAATATCCTCCGGCAAAATAATAACGTCGGCCGCTGTCTGTTCGCAGGAAACTTTGCGCTGCCAGTCCCTGGTAACCCCTTACTGGCAGCGGCTCCTTTCCTCCCAGCTTCCAGCTGTCCGGCGGGGTTTGCCAAGTCGCAGCAGGACCTGAGGAGTGTTTGTATTCAACTGTGGCACCGAGCTTTATGGAGATTTTGCCTTGTATATTGTGCACTTGCAGACAAGCGGGATTTCCAGGACCCAGCGGGGGCTCCCCGGTGTTTATGCTGAGGCGGTTAGCTCGTTGGCAAATTGCTTTGGGCCAGAAACGTGTGACAGAGGAAAATGTATTGCATTCGCTTTTCTATCAATAACATCTGAACGCTGACTTATAACACAATTGCTTTCATGCCGATCCGGCCTCCTAATTTTAATTTTAGGATTGATTGAATTTTTGCAATCGTGCCTCTTTGGCAGAACAGGGAGGAAAAGCCTTTTCTCCCTTCCTTAGAAATAATATGCTATTAAAAATATAAGCAACAAAATATAAACAACTTCAATCTCTCCAATAAGCCATTGGCTAATACCTATTTACACTGATTTGGAAAACATCTAATCCTTGTGAGACAGATATGTTGTCATAATTTTAAGAAGACTTAAAATAATTTATTCCTTTAGATTTTGCTCTGCTATACACAGCGGAGGAGCGTTTTGCAGGACCACTTGGGTCTGGCAGGATTTTTAGTAGATTTGTAAGAGATTCAAAAAAGGAGGTTACTGCAGTTCTCAGCAGCCAGAAACGCTCATTTATACTTTTGTGGGGGTTTTCATTCAGTTACTTCCAAGTGCTATTCACACGTTATGGACCGATTCTGATCCTGTTTACGTTGAACGCACTTCTGCTGGGCATCAGTGCGATTTGAGATCGGGAGACTCTCCTGGGTGAATTAAGACTTACATCAGTGTAAGGGGTAAATCTGAAGAGCTCTAAGGGTCATTTAAGATAAAAGTAATCAGTAAGCTACAGTTTATTTAGAAAAATAATCTGGGAAGTATTTTGCACCTTTAAATGACATCTTCAAGTGCACACAAAGCTAAAAAATATTTAGATGTGTCAAAATTCAGGAGGAAAATGAACATGTATATGCCAGACAGAGCATGGGGCACATCACAAGGCTCTGCTAATTTAGGACACTTCACAAGTCCTCGGATAAGGCTGCTTTCTAAAAAGCTTTAGCTGCCCAGTCGCCCGTCTTTGAAGTCCTTTCACATGAAACATTCCCACAGCTTGTAAGGGGAGCTGCGCACACAACAGATCGGCAGTAGAACGCGTGTTTCTATATTTGATTATATTCGTATAGCAAATGTAATAACGATATGACACTTTTCATGAACGGAGGTAGGAAATAACAGCTACCAGTGATCACGGCGCAAAAGAATGGAAATTCTTATTATATAATGCCTGGCATCTCACACCGCCTTATTAAAAACAAATGGGTCTGGTACTCAGGTGGTTCGTACAGTCATTCCTACATTCCTTTTTAAAGTGATTTGGTAGCGCCGGCGTAAATGACCACATGTGGGCTGCACGAATAATAACACGGAAAAGAAGCAGGCTTGAGTATTCCTATCGATATAATTATAAATAGCCACTACTTAGTGCGCCGCTGGATAATAAAACAGGATTTTGCCACGATAAATTCCTTCAGCTAGCCCAGATCCATTCCCTTGCTGTAGACACTATTGTCATCCACACGCTTTTGATGAGCTGAGTTATAAAATGCCAGGAGGGGGATTTCCTGCGCTTCGGTATCGCTAGAAGAAAGGCAAAGTTGTGCCTCTACTCAGCACTTTGTAAAAATATTAAAATATTAACTTGGCGGTAGTCGTTCTGAGCCGGGGTGCAGCAGCGGAGGCTCCACTGCTGAGCTACGGGAAGGGCAGGCACACACCTGGGAAAAAAACCCAAAACCAACCCAAAACCAAACAAACAAGCAAAAAAAAAAAAAAAAGAAAAAAAAGAAAAAAAAACCCCAAACATTTTTAAGGAGAAAAGGTGTGTATTTTGGCGTGGCTCACCTTTGGGATTGTCTCCCAGCCGCGGCCCGAAGCCCGGCTCCCCCCGGCTCCAGCTCTGGCTCCGGCTCCCCCCGGCCCGCCCTTGCTGCCGGCCGCCGACAGGGGTCTCCAGCGCACCGCGGAACCGCCGGGGCCGGGCCGGGGCCGGGGCCGGAGCCGGGTCCGCTCCGCCGTGCGGGGCGGGGGGGCTCGGTGCCGGCGGGCGCCGCCGCACGGGGGGCTCCTGTCCGTTGGCAGCGGCCGCCGCTTCCTCCGCTTTTTTAAAAGGAGCGCGATGCCGGGAGCGCCGGGTTTTGTCTTTTCCTGGGGAAAAAAAAAAGCGAGAGCAGGCACTTTGGGAGGGAGGTTTTGGTCTGGGGCGGGGGGGAGGGGGGGACGACCCAAACTTCTGTAAAATAAAACATTCCTGAGACAGAACGAGGTGAAATAACGCACGGCTTTCGCTGAGCGCGCCAAAGCTTTCCTCTTTCCTTTTGGATTAACCAGCTATTCTCCAACAGCCCTGATAGCGGGACTTCAGTATTCAGGCAACAGAAGGCAGAAAAACTAATTTTGCTATAGGTGATACTAAATAATAGTGCCGTTTTGCTACGTGAAAGAGGCATTTGCAATTAGTTAATTTTTAAAATGTACGCAGAGTTTGGGTTCTTTTTTTTTTATACATACACTTTTTCTTTTCCTTTTTTTGTTTTTTTCTAATTAAATGATTCAGGAAGACAACTGTCCGGAAAGCTTAGGGCATTTTCCAACCGGAATACAGCTCTATAGTCTGTGACAATGTACAGTGGTTGATGAGTTAGTTCTAGAGGCTTCTGAATTTTAATGATGTTGGAGATGATATTGTGTGTCCTTCAGCTTGTTAGAGTGACACCAGCACTCCATAAATCATAATACCTGTGTATTGTAAAATCAATACAAAAGTGCTATCTCAGCGCTAAACCTTAATAAGTTTTTCAGTGCTCTAACAGCTTAAACTTTGCTGTAATGCCATTGGACCTGTAGGTTAGGATCAGAGCATGCTTAATTTGTTTTGTAATAGAGACTTTTCTTTAATGAAGGACCGATTAGTAAAGCTTTGGTTGCCACTCTGGTGATCAGTTGGCAGAACAGCCTCTGCAATTAAACTCGTGTATCTCTGTCCTGAAGCAAAAAAGCAGGCTTAAACAGTCAATAAATGTTAATCCAGTCAGAACCTGTCTGTGCCTTTGAAGGCTGCCCATGAGGGGTTTTTCAAATCACATTTTTTTCATCTTGTTTTAAATATGGAGGTCCCCATAGAGCTGGTACGTAGTGTACAAGGCCTCCCACTGCTCTGTAATAAGATCTGGCATACTAACAGCGTTCTGTACAGATCTGTCATCTTTGGGTTTGTTTGTCCCTCCCTATCCCCGCATATCTATCTGTGTAGTTACTGGGTATGAAAAAAAAAAAAGCAATCATCACTTTTTACGTTTCCTACGCATGAGAGTAAAAAGGCTGCTTTAAAAATCTTTATACTAAACTTGTTACTGCGGATGCATACGATTTTTATCATTTGCAAATCTCTCCCCCAAACTTTTTTCCCTTATTATTTATTTCTTCGCGGGGTGATACTCAGGGGAGGAAGTTTACATTTATACATAAACTGAAAAGCATACATGGGAAGTGTGGGGCTGCCAAACAACTGTCCTTAAAGCAAGCAAAAAGAAAAGTTGAACCTTATCTAGATTGTTGTTGCTCTCTCTAGGATATGCTGCTCATGAAACACTGCCAGATATTTATCTAATTCTGTTTTCCATTCTTGTCTGCTTGCTTTTTTTTCCCTATGAACAGGATAAAAAAAAAGCAAGTTGATAACTAAAAGCAGAGGGAGGGTTAGCAGAAAGTTGGCTGATAGAGTTGGGAGGGAAACATGGGTATAAGAAAGAGGCAATTCCCAATCTTTAAATGCTTTCCATTTGGGGAAACACAGCCTTTGTTATGAACTTCATTTTCTTCTATTTCTCAGCCTATTTTCTATCTACCCCTTTAGCTGCATGTAGAGCTGTACATAAAGCATTAACATACATGGGAGAGTGCATTAAATTTAGCCTAATCATAACTGGCATCCCCTTTATGTTGCTTTGTAGAATTTAGCTTTTGCTCTTCATCTGAGAGCTTCAGCTAAAAAGATGAAGAGACTTGTGTGAGTCACTAGGTTGGAAATGGAAATTTCCTGCTGGAGAGGGAAACGGAGGGAAAAGAGGGATACCAGTCTCTTTTTACAAAGGGCCGGATTCATCACTAGCACGATGCCCTGACTTCCCCGGAGTCACTCTGTGCCCTGCCAGCATGACCGGGCAGGATTCGGAGGACGCAAAGTGACGAGGGAAACTTGTGATGGCCCCCTGGACAGCGTAACTGGTACAGCGCAACGGTGCAAGGTTTCAGCGAAGGCAGGCAAGAGTGCCAGTACTGCGATGGGATGTTCTCTTGCTACGTCCTGTCAGAAGAGTACAAACCACCAGGCTGGCTTCGGTTTCAGATGTGCCGAGGAAGTAACAGCTAAGTGTAGTGCCGTGGGTGTCGTTAACTCCCTTCGTATTACATATAGATACAAATATATGCATATATCCTCCATATTTATTGCGTGAAATAATTAGGTTCTTATGAAGAATATGATGAGAGGTTGGGTTTTTTAAATACAAATATATACATTTTAAAAACTACCATTCTTCCAGGTTTTTCAAGCCCCGCACTATTGCTAGACCACTCACCAGCAGCGACAGAAGTCGTGGTGTAACTACCTGGTGCATGTCAGGTTGGGTCAGGTTCAGCCTAAGGTACACGCTTAACGATAATTTGAAGCTGAGATGCAATAAGGAACACATTTTGTCCTACCCTTTGCTCTGTTTCTATTTTTGTTATACCAGATTCTATCTTAGGTTTTTGATCATTTAATTCAGACTAGTTTCTGATACAGGCATTTGCCCTGACTTACCTCTTACGCCACCTCTGATTTCAGCCCTCTGTTTCCTCCAGTAACCGGCGTTATTCAGCGAAGATCTAGCTTGATTCTCCTCTTCCTTCACACTCCCCATGATCTCAGCAGAGTCACTGGCAGCAGGCTTTGGGTTCCCGTTCGGTTGGGTTGTGTGCAACCTTGCAGAAATCACAGAGGAGATTCTTGCAGCAATACGGAAATCACAACTGCAGTCTGCAGGTTTTTATTCATTAAAAACACGAGCAGGGCCTGGAAAGGGAGGAAAAAAGAGTCAGACAGTGCCTTTCAGATAAAACAGAACAAAGAAAGGGATTACAAACAGGCAAAGGAGATCTTTAAATATTGGGAAGTGCTTATTCAGTGCATGAAGCTGTGGAGGCCACACAAGTCCTAGGCAATGACAGCACAATAGCATGGATATTGACGGCCTGAAAATCCTTCTGATCCACAAAAGAAATTTGTAAGTTGTTGCATTTTAAAACCTTTTTTTCACGTGGGATGTGGTGATAAAATATTTACATTCCTTTCATTTCATTTTCCGTCACTCTACCACAAAGAGCCGGGCCATGTGTTCCTGACCGCTTCTGGTTAGTCGCATCGTTTAGTCAGCACATCTCCAAAACAGGACTTGAGCCTGCAGGTTCTTGCGTTCTGCTGAAAGGGAATCAAAGGGAGCGAACACTGCTTCAAGCAAAAGGGTATACAGGATGTTTGCTATCAGAGGAGACCTGGTAAAGCATAAAGAAATGCATACAGCATTCACAGAGGGAGAATGTCTTCATGCTCACGAGGTCTCTAATAGGACAGGCAAAAGTGAGCATGAGGATGGGCAGACACCAGCTGTGGCCGGGGGTGTTGACCTGGGGCTATTGGCCCATGGCTATCTATATAATCCCTGTAGACGTTCTCCGATGTATCTGCTCACCTAGTCCTGCATCATATTTAAGTGTGAACTAACCTTGTAAGAAACGGAAGCTCAGATGAGCAGAAGCGACGTTGGTTTCTGAGCTTGGGTCACTGAAAATGGCTGCGTAGGGTCAGTGGAAATCAGCGGGGTTAGGGAACGGTGCATACCCTCCCTGTTCAACAAATCCAGTTTATTCACTTTATTTTAAAAAGTGTCTGGTTGCTGGGCGTTCTGGGTTGTTTGTGTAAAGGTGAATTATCTGTATAAGCTGGGGCTGGGGTGAGGAGGTGGGTTTGGAAGGGAGGAGAAGGGAGACACTAGGTTTTGTTTGCTTCCCACTAGGTGCTAGCACTTGCTGAACGACAACTGCGCGATCACAGCCAGAGCGCGACAGTTATTGCAAATGGAGAAAAATCAGAAAACGTAAACAGGTTCTCGAGGTGATAAATGGAATTCAGTCTTTGGCTGGATAAGCATGTGTGTGTCTCCTACACCCCCTTCGCACACTTTCCCACTTGCACGCTGTTGGGATGCCCACGGGTGTAGGTCAAAGTCACCCCACAAAGCTACACAGAGTGGGTGCCACCTCGGCAGCTGGAAGGGGTAAAAAGAAATTTGGAGGAATCCTTGCGTGAGCCACAGTGGTCTGGGCAGCCTCTGTAATTGTGAGACACTCGAAGTCTCTCCCAGAAATTTAGGAGCTTTTGCCTGTTGTTTCAGTGGACTCCCAGGATCAACCTTGGGTGGCTGCAGGAGGTGAAACTTTAAGTAGGCTACGGCCTTATAAAATATCAGCAGACACATACTTGAAAGCCTAATGATCAGTTTAGCTTGGCTTAATTGGGTTTATGTGTTCAAGGATATCCTGGCAGCTACTCTTGGAGAAAATTAACGCTGGAACAAAATTCTGCTGATGTGATGGAGAGCCTGAGCCTGCCTCTGTGTGAGAGCCTCTTAGCTGACTCCTTGTTCTCAGGGAGGAGGGCTGAGCCCAAATATCTCACTTGTTCATCAGACATCAGCTCTCCTTTTGGAGTGGTGACAAAGCTCTGTGCTCGCGAAGCTGGCAAGTTGGCTCAGTGCTGCTTAATCACTCGCTTTCTCTCCCTTTCAAATCTCATCCACCCATTGCAAAAAATGAGTCCATGATGAATAGATTTTTGAATTGGCTTATAATTGGTTATTCTACTCTATAATATTAATTTTCATCTTCAACTGTTCATTGATTGAAGAATACTGGATGTGGATTGTTAGTTTTCTTCGTGACACTTATGTTGAAGAATGATTTGGAGAATATGTTAGTGCATATTGATGACATTTTCCGTCTCCTATGTATTTTTAGAGTATTTCTCTTATTTGCTTCCTTGGAAGAAGCAACACTAGCTTCTATGGCTTCTATTTTTTACCTATCTTTTTTCAATAATCAACAGTTATTAACTGTGCAAAATGCTAAATAAAAAAAAATAAATGAAAACCCACAACAAAATTTAAAACGCATTAAAATGGGGAACACTCCCCTGAAGACAAAAAAAAGAGTCCGCTTTGCCCATCTTACCAGTCTTTCTGATTTCCTTTCAAATACTTCCACTTCTCTCCCCACGTTGCAGTGTTCACAGGTGCACGGTAGCATCCAGTTTCTTTGGGCATTTCTACAGACCACAGCGAAGCTGAAAGAGAAGCATTTGCAGGGAGGTTATTAATGCTACTCGGTGCACTTCGAAATTTGTGGGTATAGGTGGGTTATGGGAGCACTTCTGAAGTAATGCGCTGTGCTTATCCATAACATGGAAATTTGACAAACAGGGGCTCGACTGGAAGAGATCCCTCAGTTTGATCTGTGGCACAAGCCTAGGAAAAGCTGGCGTTGCCACCGTTAGGTGCCAAGCGGAGGAGGACACCGATGGCTTCTCCACCTGAGCGTTTAGTGGCCTGGACACTCCTGCAGCCCGAAGGGGACACCCTGATCCTCCTTCTGGCCTGGCTATTCCAAGAGCTCCAGGGACTATTTGAATACCAGAGCCCTCATGTGAGCTGTTTTTTGTGGGGCCTTTTTCTATCGAAGCTGCTCGATGTCTTTCATGGAGTCTGGATCACGCCCTGTGAAATAAGTTCATCGTGGAAGTGCAACAACCTCCTTTCGAACTTCCCTTGAGATGACTTAATTTAAAACAAAAAAGCGTCAGGAGGCTGTATGCTTCTCACCTCAAACCTTCATACTTTAACAATTAACTTGCTGTGAGAGACTGCCAAAGAGTGTGACGACGCTCATTTAAAAATTGGTTTATTTTATTATTGTCTTCCAAGAAGTAGCAAAATCATTTTAATGAAAATTTGTATTTAGGAAACAATCAACAAACCACACACACAACCGCACACGCAGCTCGACTTGCTGCTGGGGTGAACCATGGCATGCCAAGTTTCAGCCTGAAGCTAATTTTTTACAGCCAACTTATAAAGCCCTGAAAAGGGGGGTTTTATTGTGGAAATGCTGACAGAACCGTAGTGGTGCTACTGGCTGCCTCTCTAATTAGTCTAAAGAATGGAAAGTTATATTTTGCAATATGTGGTAAGCGCTATTGTCCTGATGTTGCTGGTTTATGCCAGAACTACGGGCTTAATTTGGTGCTCCGTATTCTATTACAAGTTTGAAAAGGCGAGTTTGACTCTCTCACTGTCGTGAAACGTTAGCACTTTCAGACACCAACCTTGGTTTGTACTTTCAATTATATAAATATTAAAAGGTGCAGTTTGGATTTGGTTTTGGTGACAGTAGCAGATCCCTGCTGTGTTCACTCTACTTTGAAGAAGATGTGGAGTCCACATGGTGTTTCTCGCATGTTTTCCAGAGACTACTTTTAAATTCCTTCAATAAAAGTTACTTCTATTCCTGTAAGTGTTTTGTGGTAATGTTTACAGAGAAACATCCTGCCAGCAGACTAAAGTAAATAAAAGACAGGACACCAGTAACATAAAACACATCGTTTTACTACTGTTCTCCCACCACCTGCACTCCCCCAATCTCTGCCAGAGCTCCACACTTGTAATTCCACCTACCTGGTCTGGCTTCCACTGGTTTTGACTTTTGTGGAGTACGCCGAAGGTGGCAGGAGCCATTTACCCTGCCACCCTCTCCTTTTCTACTGCAAGGTTGCTGTAGTATCGCTGCCCTCAACCAACTTCTGTATTTTACCATCTCTTCAGCAATAATTAATTATTTTTAAGCTGAGACACAGCTACTGTGCATTCCACCGTAGTGCTTACCAGCTCTCGTCGCGAGCCTGCACACCCCCCCCCCCCAATGCTGCCTACCCTACAACCGGTGACAAAAGAGCAGTCCTTCCTCCAAAGGTAGGGCAAACATAAGGGAAATGGATAGCTGCAATTAGAAGATTACACAGTCTTGTGACATACCAAGCATATCTTAAAAACATGCATAATTATGCGAAAATGAGTCGACCCACTGATTTAAATGAGACAACTATGTGATTAAGTGCTGTGCTGCGCTTTCTGTTTGCTAATTTGTTTGTTTGGGTGGGTTTTTTTTTCTCCTAATACAGTACCTACGGTGTCTTGAAAAATTTTACTCACTTACGGTTGCTATATAATTGCTGTTGCTGCTATTGTTACCGTGCTGGGGCTGGGCACAGACCTCTGCATCAGGGGAGGGTTATAGTAAGGTTCTAAACACCCCTGTATATTTGTTTTAAATATACTATTATTCCTTCAAGTGCCTACAAATCCTTATTAGTTATTGTACCGTGAGAATAAATTCTTATATTTGCACCTGAAATCAAGGCATTGCAATCCCTTTCTCCTTTCTGGACAAAACTGTGAATTCATAACAGTGTTATGAATATATAACTGTTTTAGTCAACATCATTTGGGTGTTGACTACAAGGACAAATCGAGTGGCAATAAGAAATTAATCTATTCTCTTTCTCCCAGTCCCTGCTTTCTACTCCCATCCATTTGCAAGGAATGCCTTTGTCTGGCACTTGACAGTACCTGCAAAGGCTTCAACACTGAATTTAGTGTGTCTGCTGAGATTACACTAAAGGCAACAGTGGATTATTTTCTAAGTGCTAGTCCTTAATGCAGAGATTTGTGCTTGTTCAGCAAAGCAAGGTCTCATTTCCTTCCTTCTTTGTATTTTTTTTGTTGCCACCTAGGCAGGAGGCAGCCTCTCAGGAGCCACCCGATGGTCTGACGCGTCGCAGTTTGACTCAATCAGATCTGACCCAACAAGCGGTGCTCAGAATTAGATCACAGTCTCCACACGCATTAAGATCTACAGCCTACAGTAGCTCCGTTAGCCTGTTGAGCAACCAGACTGGCTCTGATTGAAATTACCATTTTGATGCTCCGACCTTCAAATCTCTTAACAAAGCAGAAAACGACCTGTCTGCTTGTCCTTCTGGCTGTGGGGAGGCAACAGTGGCACCAGCTGTGAGCCAATACAAGATTTAACTTCATCCATGCTCCCAAATACAGCATCAACACAAGAAGGAAAAAAAAGTTGAAGAGCCTGATCGTTATTTATAACCGGGATGGCTCCCACTGCCACAAACAGGCCATCTTCATCCCACCTAGTGTCAATACGGGTCCTTAGCCAGCACATGGCTAAATGGGCCACCACACACCTCCTGCGTCAGCTCCAGGGCCTGGCTGCATTTAAAATCCACCACGAATCACATGCTGCAACGTTTGCTCCAAATATTTTGTGCTTAGATAAGCACATACAGATGTCTGGCCACTGTTGAATTAAAAGCTCCTCTCCAGAGCCTGGAGGAAAAGGAATGGAAACGGGAAGAGTTTCTTCGAAGGAGAATAACTTTTTTGTGTTCATCTGAACTTCACATATAAAGTAGATAGAGTCAGTGATGCCCACTCCTAGGGCAGTTGTACCCTATGAAACCTCAATGGAGGAAAAACCAACCTCACATTTGAAAAAGAAATTAATGTCCAAGTGCTGCGTCACCATTTGACGTTAAGTAGAAGGTAAAAGTTGCTGGTCCAGTATAAGCAAGAAATAAACTGGATTATTTTGTAACTGTTTACATCGAGCTGAAATTTTGGGTTGTATTTCCAGAGTAAATACAGGAAATATACCACGACAAGAGCTTTCAAGGACAATAGATCACAAGATTGTCTTTCAACCAAGAGATATAAAAATAATTATGATCTATTCTATGCAAAATACACTGAACAAAGCAACACCCATTTCCTTGCCAGACTTGTTCACAAAAGTAAATAACCTTTCTGCATTAAACTCCGCATCGTGAAATTCAAAGTAAAAGGAGTAGGACAATTAGCCAAGGTCTATTGTCAAAAAAGATTTACTGGAGAAATATTAAAAGTGAATTGAGAAGACTGATAAAAATAAAGATGAAATACACAGACGTGCAAAAAAAGGTTTTGTGTTGTATTATCCATGAGGCTGATAATTGGATCTTATTTATTAAACATTTTCATCATTAAAACTAAAATATATTGATGTTTTTCATGAGAATCGGCAAGTACTTTTATTGCTTTGTAAAATAGTATTGAATTGTACTCTATAAATCTAATCTGTGTATAGATTTTGAGGGTGTTCACCCACGCATATTTATAAACATGCATAATTAATTTTGAACCGTACCAATTTTTTTTTCTTCCAGAAAAAAAAAAAAAAATCTCACAAATTGCAGCTGACCTGGGTTTATTAATACAAAAAAAATCTGTAAATTGCAACTTAATGTATCTAAATACCTTTCGTCTGGAAATCTCATAAGAGCAGAACTTCATGTGAGATTTCCAGTAATTCCTGGTTTCAGCCATGTGGAAATACACCGTAAGCACCTTTCCCATGCTATTTACTGTTCCAGATGAAAACAGTAAGAATAATAATTAGCATTTTTACTACAGTATGAAAAGCATGATTAAAAAAGCACCAAAGAATGGTCTGAAACATTTTAGTGTATCAACAAACAGCTAATCAAAATCTCTTGAATGTCAAAAAGAGGACCTGATTCTGTTTGGTTTGGTTTCAACAAAGGTTCAGCTTCTCGTAGCTGCCCACAGATAAACCCGTGATGAAGACCCGCTAGGTGCACGCTCAGGCTTTTGACGTTCAATGAAATGTTACACACCACCATTTCCCTGGTAAAGCAGGAACTTCCATACGGAAGAAAAATGACCAGCAAACACAAAGTTCTTTTAAGGGATGCAGTATTTCGTTTGTCCCAGATACAAAGAGCACCACAGGTGTGGATCCCAAAGGTGACACCCAGATGGAATTGGTGGCTCAGTCACACTACGTTGATAATACCTTCAGGGAAAGGGTTTTGTGCCAATGGACCTATTGTACCAGAAGGAACAAGAGAAAGATCTGATTGCTACACACCTTATAGCCATCATTCTTCTTGCTGCCTACAGCTACCTGGGCATGCACATGATGGCTTCCTGCTTGCTTTGCATCAGCAGGAAGGCCAGCAGTGCTGTAAGGACAGCCTGGGGATCTCCCCCACCCCTTTGCAGGGTCTCAAACAAGGGGTTCTCCATCGCCTGGCACTCCTGCACGGCAGCAACGCGGTATTTCTGTGCCTCCTGCCAGCGGAGCTAAACCCTGCATCACAGCTGGGCTGCGACCTCACCTCATCTCTGGCAGCGCCTCTAGATGAGGTGTGTGTCTTTTGGGTGGGAAACGGAAATGGGGGAAAAACGATGTGTGGGGAGAGAACTAGGCTCAGATGAGATGAATAAGGCAGCTGTTCTCCTCCAGAAACATACCTGGGCCACTGGGAAGATGCTGGGCGAGGTGCTCTGGATGTCTCCAGCTCCATCCCTCTGCAGCTTTACCCCCGTGGTCTGCAAGGGACCAAACCGGCAGTGTGCTGAGGCCAGCACAGAAATAAGCTGCTTTTTAAAATGCTCTGATGCTTTGTTCTTGGAGATTTATTTTCTGTTTTCACTGATATCAATCACACATAGCAAGAGACTTTTGTGGACCCAAAATTAAAGCAAAGCAGGGCCGTTACATGCCTTTTCTTTTTCCTTGAAAAATTGTTTTATATCTGAGACTTCTCAGGAAGAGAAAGAGCCATAAAAATTTTATGTGTACATTAGAATGTTAAAAGCACTGTAGTAACAAGCCCTGTGCTTTAAATAAAATATAAGTACTGAATCCCATATTAGGAGTGTTCTAGCGGAGCCTCAAAGGCTCTGTCTAAAAATTAAGGACCACTAGCTCTAAACCCAAATAAAATCCAGGGAGCTGGGAATACCAGAGGGATTAACAGCAATAGTGTTGCATACGCAATGAGCTCAAGTGATCATAGGTGAATGATTCACCCAAACACAGAGTGTATTTGGGAGCTGCACATAGCCTTCTGTGGGGCCAGGAGAGCAGTGGAGTAGACCAGGCTCCATGGTGTCCTCATCACTGAGCGAAGCAGAGGAGACGCAGACTCCCCAACCCTCTGCCAGTTTCCTGCTGTCCTTGCATGGCCCTGCTCCACTGCTCCACCATCCACCAGTGACCCTTCGTCCAGCCCCGAAAGACTCTCCTTATTCACACCGGGTCTTCTCCAGTTCTCTGTTCTTCCATCACCTTCATGGTGCTTTGTGTCAGATCCCCTCAGGATGCCGCAGCCCATTCCCTACAGGGGAAGGGGCAAGAATTGGTGCTAACTAACTGCCATGTGCACTTCACACTGGCATGGCAGCATTCTAGAGCAAGACCATGGGTTTTACTGGTGTTATTCTGGATTTGTACTTGTGTAACGGAGGTCAAAATTTGACACGAGTAAACCTCCAAGCGAGTTATGTATAGAAATACTAAGAACTGCTCTCTAAGCAATTCTCACCAGTCGTGTATACTCGACCTGTAGCTGGGAATTTAGGTCACTTTTTATAAGTGGACTCTATGTTGTCTAGTGTACTGTATCTACAGCCTGAGCCTCCCAGTTTACCCTTTCCCTACCAGTTATCCCTCTGCAAAAGAAGTGCTAAGTGGACCTAGAAGCAGACCATTATAATCTGATAGGATTTTATCTCCATTTTATATTCTCTCTCCCCAAGCACAAACCACAAAAATTTTAGGGAGTCAGGATTACATGGAATACATATTTAGTGCTACACGACACCGCTTTTACTAAGTGATACGATAACTGTTCTAGCCCTTTGTTAATCAACAGGCAAAGAACAACAGACAAAAGATGCTTCAATCAGCAGAAAATTCATTACCCAAAAAATAAGCAGGAAGAAGAAAATACTTAGTACTGTGCTTTCCTTCTGTTCCTTTTGTTAAAAATTTAATGACACGTTCCAAATGTCTAAAACATCTATGAAAAACTCGGTAAGCAATAATCTGCATACTTTTCTTTTAGGGCTCTTTAACACATCTTCTAAGAAGTCCCAGAGATGTTAGCCAACCCATTATGTGTAATGAATCTTGGCACGAAACGACAGCACAGCAGCAGCTACACACGAAGCAGGCTATACCATAAATTATCTCAAATACAAACCAAATTCCCCTTGTTTATCATGTATATAAAGCACCAGCGTTCAAGATTCCCTCCAGAAGTGCTGGACTGTGTGTAATATTACTCATAGCATAACAAGGTCTAGTTCTGTCATTGAAATTGGTTCTTTCCTCAGATGATAAAGTGCAGACATGTAGCGATAGGAAGGCTGTCCAAAGAAATAAAAATATCAACAGGTTTAACAAAAAGTCTGGGGCAACTGCATGAAGAGGTGAGCAAGTGCCACCACAGATCTTTTTGAAGTATTTAAGTCACGAAGCCTGACTGAAGTTCTTTGCTGGTGCAGCGCTTTGTAGCCCTGCTGACCTCAATGCTGAGAACATGTTGATTAAGAGTAACTCAAGATGAGAATATAGCAGAGAATGTGCAAAACCCACCATTCTGCTTGGACATCTGTTTACATCACAAGCAATGCCACTTAGTACCAATATTCAGCTGCCTTCACTATCTCCAAGAAGGAATCCATACCTGTGTGCCTGGGAAACTGATAAACCTGGTTATGAAAATAACCTATTGTAGCACAGCCCTATTTGCTTCAGCGATGCAGAAATCATCACGCAGAGGTTCTAAGGGATGATCAAAATCTCCACGAACCAGAACACAGGCCTGGAAGCCACAGACATACAGAAGCAGAGAGATTGCTCAACAGGGAGCTCCCGCCTTGAATCCCACAGGCACGTAGTTTTAGGCAGGGTGCTCTGCCAGAAGTTTAGCTACGGTTTGTAAATGTATTTACATAGAAATACAGTGGAAACCTCATCCTGTATGTGTTGCATTTGCACATCAAATAATATTGGTTTGGTGGGGTCTTTCTGATTTTATTTCAGCAATCCAGTTTTCTCTGCTTTTTTTAAATGGTATGACTGGAAAACCAGTCATTTCCCTAACCATCTAAGCTATAAGGTTATGCAGGTGCAATCAAAATTGCATACTCTTCCCAATGTGATCTTGAGGTAGAGCTCATCCAGCTCAGGAAGGAGAGCTCCCTTCCCCAGGAATGAGGTGGAACCAATGTTACTTGAGAAATGTATGACCCTGCACAAGCTTTGCTGCCTTGAAGCGGTCAGAGTTTTACGCTTTGGATGCACATTACGCTTTCGATGACTGAAGAGTGATGAAGAGACACTGGATGTGAAACCTGCCACCAGGGTAGGTGGCTCCTCTGGAAGTCAGTTCTACAGTACAAGGAAAACGGAAGCATTTCTTTATCAGGTTCCTTGTAATGAATTGAAAGCTCTTTGAGGTTTGCGATGTTGGAAACAATTCCTGGAGAGGAAGATATGAGTATGTTATAAAAAAAAAAGTCACTGAAAGGTATGGGATGTCTATTGAAGGTTTCCACAACATATATCCATCAGCAGTACCATAAAGCGCGTGAATTTGTGTTTTTCTACAAGCAAATACTGTGAACCATTATTGTGTACATTTATACATACAGAATATTCATCTCCTAGTATCTATCATCTGTTTACACACACACATACATGACAACCTGTTCTAATTTAATTAGAGTCAAATTTGAGCATCTGCAGCATCCTTTTTGCTATTATATATATTTATATATTTTTTGAAAAGAATTCTTTTGCATGATCATTGCCAACTATTAAAAGTAATCCCATGGAGCAGCAATGCATGAAGCAGAAGCAGCAAATAAGAATATAGAAAATTTAAAATATTTCCACAAGACCCGTGCCACTTGGGTATTTGTTACTTCTTGTAGCTGAAAGATTCTGCTAGAATTTGTGTATAAGCCATGTTAGTTTTCTGTGGCAGGATTTGTACATAACAGCAAGTTTCTGGATCTTGTTAGCTCAGGGCAAAAAGTCATGCTTTGGAGCAGTTGCCCCAGCAGGAGGATAAAAGATGATGGTCGGTAATTACATCAGTTTTGCACTGTTGAGCAGATGTTCTTGCAGATAGATTTTGGCTGGCATTTACAGAACATCGCTAGTGAATCTCATGATAGCGTTGGAGGAATGCTGCTACAAGTGGATGGAGCTGCATGCTTGTAATGAGAAGATTATGAACAGGAGAAATAAACGAGAAGAAGAAACAAGTGAAAAGCGTACCTGCTGAACTACTTCAAAAGCTGGTTTTTGTGTTTTAAAAAGAGTTATATTTAATCTTGAGTAACCTGAATATGGGCCAGTAGATTTCGAACTTAGCTTAATAAGCTATACGCGGTACCAGTTTTGAATATCCAGAGAGGACTTACTTAATAGTTGCATAAGGCCAAAATTAGAGAAATGGAAGGAGGAGATTCAAGGCTGGAGGGGCAGGAAGGTAATAGAAAGCTAAGAATACTCCTTACCTGCGCATGACTGACAGCAGCTTGAAGAAAACTGGACAGCAACCAAAAATACAAGGTAAAAATTGTTAGAAAGAGAACCCAGCTCAGCTCCAACGACTGACCGTATAGTGGTGGATGCTATGTAGTCGGGGAAAAAAGATCTTCGTAGGCAATTCCAAATGTTTAAAAATATTAACTAATTATTAACCAACATTATTCATCCCTGGGATGGAGGGGAATTATTTCCCTCACTATATGACTGGAAAGTGATTTGCTTAAGCCCGTGGAGCAACCCAGTGGCAAAAATGTAATTGTGGCTTAAGATCTCACACTTTTAACCCTGTGCTCAGCCTGTAGATAGGTTTCTGTGTAGGACATTTTAGGTGTTAAGCTCAACAGAAAAGGCAGAATGGTGAAAACATGCCACAATCTGAAAAATTCTAAGTATTTCTACCAAAACAAGATCCTGAAGACTGAAAGCATTTTTAAACTGGCCAGTTCAATGTGTAACTTTCTCCAAATTTTTGTACGTTGAATGATGGAAATATGATATCACAACTAGAGCTGGGCTCCTGATTTGACCGTGCTTTGGGCTGTCAGCATGCCTGTTAACGGAAGGATTTATTGACAAGAAGTGTTTTAAAAACAGGGCATTTACAATTAGATTAGAATCCATTCCCCTTCATTTTTACCTATCTGCAGGAATGCTGACTTTCAAAATCCCCTCTTTCTTGCGCTGGGTGAATGATGCTAAAAAAAGCGACAAACCTGTCCCTACTGGCAGGTGCCAGCTTGCAGAATTAGATATGGGTGCTCCTCTGTTTGCCCCTTTCCCCAACAGGAAAGGGACAAGACACTGCACAAAGTGTCAGATGAAGTTTCCTCTGCAATGCCAAGGGTATCTGGAGTAATAAAAGAAACTATGTTGTTACCAAAGGTCTTGGTTCTAAGGGAGAAATTTGGTCCAATCTGGTCGAAATTACAATAAATTACAGAGATTTCTTAAAACATTTAGGGCTAGTACATGCCTTGACTCCAGCTACAGGCGGTGTTTACTGTGCTCACTCCAGGACTGGTATTCCTCTCATGCAAAAGATCTGCATAAGATGACTAGAGCGAGGTTGATAGGAAAAGAAAGTATCCAGAATGGGGAGAGACAAACCAGCACACACTTGCATGTTAAAAACTTGATTTTTAAAAAGTAGATTAGAAACAAACCCAAAACACCTCTCTCAAATTATCTTTTTTTTTTTGATTTTTTCTCCCAATTGTGAACTGAACTAGAAGACAAAATGGCTGAGGAGTGTGCTAAGGAGGGTATTGCTCCAGTGCCCCCAGTGGGACTATGCTGGTTCACGGGGCTCTGGTCAGTATAGGTTTCTAGAAGGATAAAGCAAGCAGCCCATGGGAGTCCCAGAGCTCACGGACTTTGCCATCTGCTACCTGTGTCCTGTGGTTGGAGCTCCTCCTTCCCTTGACTCTCTCTCTGAGGGATGCAGGTACTCAGCTGTCTAAAGACTTTTCCCGAACATCCCACGGCACCAGGAAGGCCGTGCAGTCTTGCTGCGAGAAACTTCTTCTCACGGATTTCTAAGCACAGTCTTGGAGGAAAGCGATGTGTAGTATCACTGCCCACAATGCGTATTTGCCCGAACAGCTGGAAAAACAGAGAAAACATATTCTCTCAAGCCTACACTCATGTAATAAACATACCTTTTTTTCTAACGCGTCAGATTCCTCCACCTAGGGCATAACTGGGTCATTCCTAACTGCAAAGGGTATAGTTAGCCTTTGCAAACATGAAACATGAAAAGGAAGGCAGCCATTCACATGGGTGCTTCCTAGTGCTGCTGTGATGATCTCACGGTCTCTCCTGTCCACTGGCAACATGAGCTCATTCTGTCTTGCTTCTTTTCAACCCTCTTCAAGTGCATTGAAGTGCAACTGGTTTAGTTTTCCTGGGAATCTATCCACAGTGTGAAAAGGACGAAATGCAGTTCAGGGGGTAACACCTCAGGTGCCATACTGAAAAGCACCCCAAAGAAAACAAGAGGTTAAAGAACCAAAGAGAAAAGAGCAGGGTAAAGGGAAGGCGGAGGATACCTTGCTTTGAAAAGATAAAATGAGATCACCTTGGTTACGATGTGATCCACAGAAGGATCGTGTGCTCATGACCTTTTTTGAAGAAACAGTGCTCAATATACCGTACCATTGCCTATATTTGTAATAAATCAAATGACAGAAAAACAAATGTCACTTATTAGAACATTGAGGTTTACTGTTCAAGTGATTAACTGAGAATCATTTGTATGATTAAACGCTGGAAAATAATTTGCTTTCACTGTGAACCTATAGCATAGATCTCATTACACAGAAGTGCTGCATATTAGTTGAAGCAAATTAACATTCAAAGACTTTCTGGAGTGGCTGCTAATCACAGGCTGTTAATTACTGTCATTACATTCGACTGCTGAGGACACTAACTGAGGAATCATTCTCATGATCTTGGTATTTGAAAGTGATCTTCACCAATAAAAACACGTCAGACATACAGAAATTGCAAATTGCTGAATTTGCTGACGCAGTTGAAAATTCCGCTGACTATAAGTACCCGTCTGGTGATAGATGCATTCTTGACACAGTTTCAGTGTTTGGACTTAGGAAATAATGAGTATCAATGTCCTAGCTAGGGAATATGCAAAGATGAAGGAGCCCTTTGTATCCTTAATTAAGGAAAGTAGTAGCAGAGCTCGTTCACAGATAAGTGACTGTACATAATAATCATGTATTTATGTGAGGGACTGTTATGCTATATCACTATAACAGCAATTAGGTTTTCACAAAATAGTTTTAATAAAAGGCATGCTTACATAATAAATAAACAACTAATTTCCATGGCAGATTAATTATATACAGCTTAAAATGGTCACCATGCTAAGTGAAACCTATAGAGACAGATTCTTTTAAATGCAAATGTACAACTACGTGCTTTGTAAGTGAGTATATTCTTTACTTGTAAATCAGGCACATATATGCTTGAATTTCTGAGGGGATACCTCTGCATAAAGCAGGCTCATATGTGATTTTTACATGGAAGAAAGAGCCAAGCTTACTTTACTTGAAGGACTTGGTAGGCCAGCCTAGAGACAGTCTCACCAAGAGAGGAGAGGGCTCTTTTGAAAATGTCAGACACCCACTCAGACACCTGTAACCTGAAGACGTGAGAGATCTTCCCCATGGGGTCTTCTAACATCTTCATTTCTTAGCTTTGTCTTTAGCAGATCAAGCTAAGGCCCTTACAGTAAAAAGAACAGGGAAGGGCTAGGTCTATTTCCATCCATATGGAGAGGAAAAAAAAAAGAGCATTAACATGCTTTCTCTAATACGGAATAGACCTAGAGAATTCAGAATTAATATATTGTCTATGCATTTTTTTTCGTGCAACTCTGAAAATTATGTTCATAGCATTGCCATTCCATAGCAAAGCCAGATGTTGTAGTATATGAACATTTCTTAAAAATAGGGTTTAACTCTTTTTCAGTTCATGAACTATCTGTAAACAGACAACCATCTTGAGTGTATTCATTATTAGCAGTGATTGTACTATAATGTAGAGAAATAATTCTTGATTAGTTGCTCGTTCGCAAAATAATTTGTTGCAGGTACTCTATATTCCAGTTGACGGCATGCTGTAAATGCCAACAGGCTTTTCTGGTCAGAAAAAGGGTTACTGCTGTTCTGAGAAGATGATCACCTAGAGACAACATATTGAGATAGTTTTGCATGCTACAAATGCTTAGGAATTCAAAAACTCAATTACATTTCAAAGAAATGCAATCTCTTATTGGGTGTTATCAGTAACCTTCACAGGAGGGGGTACACTGGGAACAAAGGCTTACAAAAACGCATGCCGAAGCAGCATATAAATTCAGTAAGTCCTCCTTCAGAGTAATGTTCTGTATTGTCCATGCCCTACTGATGGACAAATGAAGATTAAAATCCAAATCCTGTCTTTGAATGTGCACACGGAGCTCCTGTTGTGCCCTAGTTAAATAAACACCATTTATTTTCTGTAATTGATTGGCAATTTCTTCAAAGAGGTTCTTTGAAAAGATTCTTAGTTTCCTGGCTACAAGGGAAACCTCTACTTCACCCACAAATGATGCTCCAAGACTTAAGGGAGCTGAACTTAGAAGCTGAGATACTTAGCTATCTTGAGGTGGTGGTGGTGGTGTTTTGGTTTGTTTATGGTTTGGCTGGTTTTTTTTTTTTTTGGGTCCCCTGCCCCTAGCCTCCATTTATTTGGAGCAGAACATAAATAGTAACTTTCAACTCACCCCAGTGGAAAAGGGTCAGGTGATATTGGCGTGATTTGACACTGCACCTGAAGTACTTTATTAACGAGGAAATTAATGAAACCTGGGAATCTACATCTTTTATTTATGATAGTTCTCATATGCATTGTAAGCCTTGCTGTGGGACACAGGTAACTAGAACCCATTTAGCCTGATAGAAGCCAGTACACTTCCGTTAAAGCCCGTGAGGTAACTTTGAGTCACGTGTCCAGTTTGGCCCGTAGAGATGACACTATTGTATTACCAAAATATAGTTATTAAAATAAAAAAATGGGAGAGAACAAAAGATATAGACACTTTTTTCAAATGCTTTATAAACTGAGGATTAGCTGTGACTACTTCGCTCCTCCTAGGGAAGTCTGAATTGCCTGTCCTTGGCAGGCTATGCCAGGATGACAATCTATTGTAATTATTACAGATCTTGAACAGCAGCTCTGAATTGTCAAACTTGGGTTTACACCACAGCCACAGCAATACTTGGATTAAATAATCCCAGAAAATGCTCTGCAAAGTAATTTTTTTTTCTGCTTAGGTTCGTTGGACTAGTGCTTTTGAGGTCCACTGAGTGACTGTTAGAGATGTTAAAGAATATTGATTGCATCTTGGGACAAAAAAGGGATGTTTTTTTAAGCAACATTTTTCCAGTTCTCAGGCAGCTACATCTGCTAAATTTGTGGACGTGCCTTTGTACATCACCATTATGTTTCAAAGTGGAATGCAAAGGTGTAGGTAAGAGTCTGAGGCATGACGTCATTACAGTGCAAACCCTATCCATTTAGCATTTCCTGTGAAAATTAAAGCAGTGCAAGCAGCCTCTGCCATCCTCTTTTTCTCTTCTGGAGACCTCCCACAAACCTAATCCTGACAGGCATTGGAAAGGGAGAACTTTCCACCTGCCGAGTTTCCTCCTGGTTTACAACACGACCAACTGTGAGAAGTCTCCAAAGCTCCAGTGTGGAGTTTCCCGTCTCCTTAACCTTTCCTGCAGGATTTCCTGTAGCAATGAGGATTTGGACCACACAGGTTTAGTAGGATTTAGTTCTTGTTGCTGCCAATATTTAGTGCTGCTAAGTAGGTGCAACAGAGTTCCGTTATAGAATCACATATATGGGAGAGACTTAAAGCATTCCCCTAATCCCACTCCCCAGCACTGAGGCCATATGACATTTAGCTACGGCTGTGTCTAAACAGCTTCTGTACTGGTCACCCCTGAGAATCCAGAGCCTATTTAAAGGTTTGAAGAGGCAAGAAAGACAAGCAAGCTGTTTTATCAGCAAGCTATATTCACTCCATGACGGTCCACGCTTCTAACAGGTGATGAAGACTCGTAAAAATTGCAAAATGTTGGAAGTTACTGCTCTTGATCATCCCTGAGAGATGTTTATCTCTCCTTTTTCAGAAATCTCCCAAGAAAAACTCTTGCATAGCCAGGACTACTGTTCTTCTGTGCCTGGAGCTGTAAATTTTTTTCCCCTAATATGTAAACTTGCTTTGTACAAATGAAATAGAAGGTCTTTTTCTACTATCTAACCAGACACAATATATTCTGTACTTGTGCTTTTGATTTCTTCATCGTAAGAATAACTATCATTTTTTTAAGAGAGAGACAATAAAAAAATTTCCCTGTTCTTAGTGTTTCCCTTGCGTTGTTATGTTGCCATGACTGGTCGAAATAAGATCAAGCTGCATTAATTAATATTTGCTATGGACTCAAGTAAGTAATCTGAAACACCTATTGAGATTTTCAGCTACCACAGAAGATTACGCTCCAGACACCTAAGTTGTCCCAGCTGTATTTTTCAGCGGGAGGTGCCTGGGGCAGTCACGCTCCCTCTTGAGGTGCGAGTTACCTTCGGTCCCACTTACTGATGTATTCACTATCTGCTCCCGAACCTCCGACTCGTGTTTCAAACCAAGCTCTGCACACAGAGACACAAACCAGCCGATCCCTTCACGGCTTTCCCGACTGGAGAATTGTCTGTCTGTGACCGCAGGGGTGGCAGTGGGGCGTCTGTAGGTAATCAAGACGAGCTGGTCTCATCAAAATGCCCAGTAGCGCCTCCGCTTACTCCAATTGAATCCTAACCATTTCACGCAACTAAACTACCCATCTTCTTGTCTCATTTACAGCTCTGCTGCGGGCTGCCTGTGTTGTGCAAGGCTTTGTCCTTACTAAAGATCTAGCAGGGACAGTGACCCTTCTTTCCAGGGTGGTGGAAGCATGCTCAATCCGCCCAATATATGCCTGGTTACCATGACATGTGACATTTAGAAGAAACCAACCTTGCTGCCCTTTTGATCCATCCTTTATTCACATGGAAATATTTTCTAGTTCACTTGCCTCGTATATTAAATCAACAAAGTACCCAATAACGTTTAAAACACAGCAACTTTCTTCTTCAACATCAAATTGCATATTATTCAAATGCCCAGCAGATTAACTGTAAGTTAAAATGAAAAATATCAAGTTGTAGAACATGAAATATATTTGCATGTGTTAAATGGTTTCTTGATCACACTGGAGTCTGCACTGGAGTAGTCTCCTAACAGAGTTCAAGCAATTAAACACTATTTCTTTCTGCATAACCGTAAGTTATACGTCCTTTTGGTTAAACATGATTTTTGTGGGATGTAGTTATCCAGATTGTCCTCAGTAATAAATCTGCTCCTGCATAATTGATTAAATAACTGTTTGCCAGTTCATCTCGTTAAAATACGTCCATTCGTTTTTATAAGCGTGGATGACCTTGGAGAATGGAAGGCAGGAAGAGGGTAACAACAGGGTGACAGAGGGTGACAGCCGAACGCACACACAGAAGGGACCTGCCTCGTGTAATCCTTGCATTGCAAGCAAAACCCTGCCTGGCAAACGCGGAGGTGTTGCCCAGGAAAAGCTTTGAGCGGGGACCCCGAGTCAGGCGGTTTGAGGATTGCAGAGCAGGCGGTCAGCCGCAAACACACACGAAACGCTTCGGTCAGCTCGGGGCACTTCCTGAACATACGAATCAATGACAATTAAAGCGGATTATGAAAAAGCGATAGCAGATAGTCAAGTCTTTATGTGATTTAATTGAGCTAAAGGTGCAGGGCCAGATTCTTCCCATGTGCTGATGGGTTAGAGATTACTGTAACGCTAAGGAGGCATAGTCTCTCCTTTCCTGGGGACCTTTGAACCTGTTCCTGATGGGAGATCACATAATGACTGGGGAGTGGGGCGTCTATTACTGAGACTCCTCGGTTGCTGCAGACGCAGTAACTCAACTGCCCATGCTCAGACAAGACATATTGCTGTAGCAACTCTTGTAATTTTTTAGGAAACTTTGGGCCAGATTTAACGTGTCTTTGATGAGCCTTTTTCTGAAAATGATTTTATAAGAATCCAAAGGCCACAAGCGTTGCCTGAAAGTATAAACTGGGTCAGGACAGATGTCCATCTGTATCTGTACTTCCTCTACAACAGCTCAGGATCTTTAAGAAGAGAATATAAAATATAAGATACGTGCAGAGTCATTTTTCCTCAGCTATATTAACCTAGTTTCCAGTAATCAGCTGTTTATGGTCTCGCTGTATTGAATGGTTTGTCTGGGTCACTTCATTTAAGAATTACCAAGTTGCTAATATCTGTGAATTTGTCAGTTCACTTTTAAAAGACATTTATAATTTTGGCCCCCAGGGTATCCTGCGGCAATGAGTTCCTCAGGGCCATTGCTATTTGTACTTGACAAGGCTCTGCCAGCCCAAAGAGTCTGACCCATTGTCGTGATATAATCTTGCCTGAAATCAAACCACAAGAACAGAGAACAGTAACAGCCCTACAGAACCTATCATATGATAGCAGTATATTTAAGAGAGGTAATTTGCAGAAAGAGCTAAAAATAACTAGACAGTTTGCACAAGGTTTCCAGTAGAAGAATTATATGTACACTTTCGGAAGTAAGAGGAGTGAGTTTTCACATTTATGAATGAATGCGACTGTGCAAAGCCAGGTATAAAAGCAAATAAAGTTAAAGGTTCCCTGCTGCAACACAGCAAAATTAGTGAAGTGCTTTCAGCACAGAAATAACGAACGTGCTGAGGGCTTTTGGCTGCAGGAAGAATTCTGTTTCTGGAGGTCTGCAAAAGCTGCAAATGCTTGAAGAATATCACATGGAAAATGAATTGCGATTAGCCAGCTAGAGATTATTTTAAAGCAAAAAAAGGTCTGAACAGTTCCATAAAGATACTGAAAGAAAGCTTGAGGATGACAAGGTAGGCGACAATCTGAAGAGATTGCTACTATGAGATGCTAAACAGAGTTCCACAATAAATCAAATCCTCAACCGGATATTTGAACTCAACAGTGTCTTTCTAAACATAAACTCGGGAAATTGAAATAGCAGAAATAACCTACAAATCAAATAGATATAGGGAGAGGAGTGTTATTGCCTATTCCAGTCAATAACTACTCCCTCTTATCAGTGATCAAATTATTTAGCAATGCAAATGGTGACATTAAGGAGCCAACACAACTGGAGGGATGCTGTAGTCACTAACAGCTACGTCATTTTCCACCGGCACACAGAATTGCAAAGCTGAGATCCAAAACCTGAGATCTGCAAAACTGGATCTGATTGATAGGTTTTGTGTGTGTTTGAGTATTTAATCACTGAGGCAAAAACTTATGAAAGCACCAACATTATATCCAAACGGCACGGACAATGCATTATGGATTAGGAATTGGAGTTATATACATGGTAAGTCAGTACAGAACTGTCAGCAACCGGTGCCAGGAGAACTTAGAAATCAAGTGGGAGTACACGGGCTCAAGTACACTGCTTTATTAAAGTGGACCTGATTGCCCTGAGTGAGTATCCTCTACAAACAACGATTTCTGGAAACTGGCAATCTACCACACTCGGTATCACAACAGAGAAATACACCCCTGTATGGAAATGAGAGGAAGACCTTCATTGCTAAGAAAGGAGCCCAGGTTCCTAAATTACCCAGACTTCAGAGCTAAGTGACAATGGCACTGAACTGCAGCGGCAGCTGGGAATGGTGGGAGAGAAAAAGGCCAAAGCAGGGGACAAAGGCAAATGCAAGTTTAGAGGACGCAGCAACAGTTTGTCAACATCTCTGTCAACTTTTCAAGATGCAATTCTTCATCTTCATAATGAGAAGCAACCTCAACGCATGGCATTTTCTCTGTGGTGGGCTCACTCTTTCTCCCCAAATACTTCAATGACCCTTAGTCTGTCACTGGAAAGCTACCAATCTGTCAGTCACAACCTCTGATGTCTCACCAGTAATTCTTCCTCTTGCTTTCCAAAAGCAATTGCTGCATTCGCACTGCTCGCAGCAAATCAATCTCTGCCTTCTGCCAGCTCACCGACTGCTTTCAGCGCCTCCTGGCCCACCTCCTCCTCCCATGCCACCCCTCCGCTCACCGGCAACAGCCTTCCCGAGTCCCCACCACCAGGACTGCGTTGCTCTTAGACTCTTTGGAGGGAGCTTAACAAAGCTTTTCAGTTGCTACCCCGCGGTCCTAATAGCACTCTTTCCCATCCACTGCCATACAGAAGGTAGAAAGGAAAACACGAACAATTCCAGTGCCAGTGTGGAGAATGACATTTCAAAGAAGTCTATAGCAGATATTTGTATGACAGATACCTCACAGTTGTTCAGAAATCTCCTTTACTGTATGGTGTAATTATAGCATTTTTGTGGAATTATTAGGAGCGATTCCATATAGTTTTGCTGCCTGCAGAGTGCAGCAAAAACCACACTGTCTGAATCTGAGTTGGGCTAGTCCTTGCTCACTTCCATAATCTGTGGTCACCTCAAGCAGGGAAGGGAAACTGGCTCACCTCATCTCGCCAGCTGTTTTCCCTTCCTCTTAACTCATCCTTGTGAGCCGACATGCTACACAAAGCAGCAATCCCCACCCACCTGCAAAGCAGCAAGAATAACTTAATCCAGCGGGTACATGTCAGCGTGCTTTGCAAAGAAGGGCTGCCTAATTGGAGGGGGAGTCCAAACCACAGAGACTGGAGGAAACTTGCCACGCAGGTGGCAGAGGCACAGCAAAGCCCCAAATCCACACCTCCAGACTCAGCTCACAGGTCTTCCCCAGGACATCAAAGTGCAGCACTGGGTTTGTTTTCTTTCAGCTCTCCAATGCAAATACATGAATAAGGTGACAGGGAAGCGCAAGGGAGTTTTCTAGCGCCTTATTAATCTCGATGCACATTTAGAGTGAATAACAGCCTCGCCATACGCATGCAAAACCTAGAAGACATACAACTAGTAAATTCAGGCCGATGTGACCAATACAAAGACTCTTATTTCAAAGAGGTCACACTGGATTTAGCAAGAAAACTTCAGTCTTTGGGTTTGGTTTGTTTTTTTTTTTTTTTTTTATAACTTTTCCCCTTTCTTTTTTTGCTCCCGTAATTCTCATGAATATGTGTGTGCATATTGTAGGGTATGCTATTTCAGTCGTCTTCTTACTACAGAAGTTACAAATGTGTGCTCCCCCCTCCAAAATCAGAAAAACGTGTGGCACCTCTTTTGCTTTGAACGATAGGCCTGCAGCACTGAGCGGGTAAACGTTTCCTGGTGGGAGCAGTATTTTTCCCGTGGCTGTGTGCTGCTGGAATGTTTATCTTTGCTCGAGTTGCCTGGCTATTGCAAAGCTACTTGAAATGATTCATGGGTCTGACAGATGTCTGGTACAGCTGGATGTGTCCTTGATTATCCCAAAAGTCTGGACAACGCTGTCATTCACCATTGCCCAAATTATCTCTGTATTGACTGCAGAAGCCTTTGTGACAGTACTGTAATGGCTAATTACCCAGGATACCTTTGGTACTTCCTTTATAGTGGTTTAGAAGAGTTAAAAAAAGAGAAAGAGAAAGAACTGGAGCAAAAACATACCAGTGAAAATTATATCCTTATATGTTCCAAAACAATATATGCTTTCGCCTACATGAGAATATGCTGCATGGGCTAATTAAATTCAGGCTGTCCTTTTAAAATGGACAGATTTCCAGCAAAATAGATAAGGAGGAAATATAAAGAATCCTGACAATGATAAATCATGGACAATAGAAGGAGCTATTAGCCAGGAGAGAATTGTATGTACAACATTCTTGAAAAAAAAAGATGATGAGCAGCCATTTGCCTGCTTTATATGTTGCTTGGAAAATAACATGTTCTGCTTAGCAGATAACAAAAAGCGGCATGGGTAGCGATGCTAAATACATATGGCTATCTCGTAAAACTGCCTATAAGGAGGCATGAAAGCAGAGATCTCCTTTCACTGTGCTATCAGTTAGTGTGTTTTGAAAAATACAGTTTCTGCAAAGCAGAAATATATTTAAGAAAAGGGGTGAAAGAAGACAGAGTACAAAAATCTCATTTTAGTGAAGACGAGGTCTTAATGACAACTCAGGTGAAAAATTACAGCAAATCTCTGCTTTTTAGGGCTGTGTCTCTCCTCATAACTCAGCCTAGGTCCAAACTGGAAAAGCATGCGTCAGCCATCTCCCCCCGAATCTCAAACAATTCAGAAATTGTCCAAGATCTACAACTCAGGTTGTTCCCATGAAGTCAGTGATGACATCCCCATTGGCTTCAGTGGGAGAAGGATTTAATTTCCAGAACCAAACCTTTCGGTTCAGGCCTACATGCCATGTATACTGAACTGGAAGATGCCAGCCCACTGCCTTCTGGGGTGGGGAACAGCCGATTCAGTCCAGACACCAAACTAGAGTTAGATGACCCAAACGCATCTGCCTGATATTCCCTTAGTGATACCAGTGTACAGAACAGAAAAAGAAGGATCAGAAACATCACACTTTTGATCATGCGTTCATCTTGCATCTTATGTATCCTTGTTACCTCAGTGTAAATGATATATTTTTTAGAAGGTGATGAATTATTGACCAGAACATTTGGATATCACTTCAGATAAAAATAATGGGTAATTAACTCTCTTTGTAACTCAGAAGTGAACAGTCAAATTAAATACTGAGAGAACCTTGCATTTTCCTTGTTTGTCAGGTCCTTCAAAGAGCTTACATTTTTTGCAGGTATATCTGTCATATGAAGTCGTTCACTAAAAATATATCCATTAAAAAATGACAAATAGAACATTTGCTGTTTAAAATACAAGGCTCATCCGTTCATCTTATTTGAGTAGAAGATCACATGCTGTTACATTTCTTACTATAATGGCATAGTTTTTACAATTAGAGTTCTGCTACTGTTACTTACATCTCAAAAAAAATTTCTTTTTTTGACTCATTTAAAATTTACTTACCTTTCATTAATAGCAGAAGTGTGTCTATTTGTCAGTCTGCTACAATACCTGTAAAAATTAAGAAACAAGAATTCAGTAATTGTACTGGAGGAGCAACCCACAGACAATCATGGGAAAATATTCTCCACCTTTTCACATGGTTATGGTACTGCAAATGGAAAGGCAACATATTAAACATGGAACAAAATGGAAACATCTTTTCTAGTCCCATTGCTCAAGATTCTGAAGGCTCAGGCACAACTGCACGCAGGTAAATTATATTTCCAGTTTTTGCAGTGTGAACTAAATACTGACGGCTGCAAAATCTTGCAACGCTGTTTGTTACGAGGCAGGACAAATGTTTGGTAGCGTGGTCCCACCGATTCTGTGCAGCAAGGTGTGGGTCAGCTAAGGACCTGCCCTGACAACACATATTTTAAAGTTGTAATAAGCATTAGAAAGGTTTGTTTAGAATAAAACAATCTAATCAAAATAATCACTTGTGTTGATTTTAATTTTAATATTGCACCTTGAAGACAGACAAGGGAGCTGCATGTATAAATGAAAACTATCAGGGAAACGAGAAATAAAAATTCAAGTACAAATTAATTCTTCTGCTAGAAATATAGACTCTTTCTCATGCAGTCTTTTTGAGCTGAGGGGTCAGGAACAGACTCATTTCTGAAATTTGCTCTTTCAGCTAACTAAACAGAACTGGGTGATGCTGGGAATACACAAAACCCCAAGAATGTTTAACACCAATTATATTTGGTGACAGGTTTTGCAGTGCCTTAGATTTCATCTCTGGGCTTCCCGATGCTTTACGAACAATCAGGTTGCATGGTACAACGACTGATTACTTAATTTGGGGCCATACATACCTCATGTAACCATCTGAGACGAGTTTCAGTCTTGCAAGATGTCCTTGAACTCAACAGGTAGGAGCGAGGCATCGACCGATGGTGTCCCGATGTGGAAATGTACTGAAAATGTGAAAGCTTTTTTCTGCAAATCTTCTGAAAAGGTTTAAATTTAAAAAAACTAAACGCTGATGTACTTTACGTTTTATGCAACTCATCAAGACCATCTACACTTCCGTGGCTGGGGCAGGACGGATCAGCAGGAAAGGGTGGCACAGAGCAGCACTCTGCCCATCCTCAGCCCTTCAGCCCAAACCTGGTCACACGCGTGACAGTGAGGTGGTGGAGCAGAGGTACCTCCACAGCAGGTACTGCCCCTCATGTTTCACTACCTCTTTCTTTTATTCTAAATTACTGTTTACTTTTAAGATGGATTTTATATTAAAATTCCATGCCTGCAGTACTAGGGA